>JAEIGR010000007.1:3600000-4213612 GCA_018904305.1 Scaptomyza montana
GCATTGATTTGGCTGTGTGAAGGGTATCATAGTCTTGGCATAGCCAAAATTAACTATGCGCCACTATGTTTTTTTCTTTTATTTTGATTAACGTTTTAATTAAGTTGAAAGTTAAGCTCGAATGGGGTCGAAAAAAAAATGATATGTTATGCGAAATGTTTTATGTCTTTGATTTTCGATGGAATGTTTTCCATATTTTATTTTAATAAACAAATGTCATGCAAATGAGTCATCAAACGAATGAACAGTGATTTTGGGACTAAACAAAATATTGATTGGATTGTGCATGTGAGATATAAATTTATTTTACTTTATTTAAACGTGCAATATCAAAAACACAAATATTCTTATGACAACAAAACATGACATTAAGTATATCTCCCAGCCTGGTTGGTTCCAGACGTTCTCGTTGGTAAGCTCGCTACTGTATTAGATCCTTGAATGTCCTGCGCTTTAATCGTCTGACTATGCTTCTCCCTGCAAGCTTACTAAGCAGCCGGCTACGTTGCAGATAGAATATGCTTCGCCCTGTCTGTCTATGATGTCCATTCTGAGTTCATTGTGCAATGTTGAATTTCGTACGTATCAGTCAGCTCCAGTCATTCGACGCAAGGCCAAATTCTGGAGTGTCTGGATACGGCGTCGACTTATGAATAAAAGCTAAGGAACAATCAATCGATCAATAAAAAAAATATAGAGTTTGAAGTTCTAAGAGAGCTGAAAAAGATATTGAAAGCGTATTATATATTTTACAGCATTAGAGTCATATTCAAAATAAGTCGAAACTTTGTGAATATTTTATGGAAATACTTTAGTTAATAGTTTTAATGTTTAACACTTGTTAAAAGATAACTCAGATACTTCCAAAGTAATATCAATCTTTTTAATCATTTCTAGCAGATCCCATTTATTAATTTAATCTCTTTAACGGAACTTAAAAACAGCTTTTAGCTCTTAATTACTTTTTAAAGTTTTTATCCACAACTTTACTTTGTCAAAAGTGAAGCAACTGTCAACAGTTTGCGTAAAAATTAAATTCATATTTCAACACACAAACATAATTATAGTAGCAACAACAACAGAAAAGAAAGAAAGAAAGGTAAATAGTTTAAGCCATTGTACAGGGAATTACAAACCAAAACAAACAAACATGTGCCTTGTACAATAATTAACGCCCGGCATCCGCTATAACGCCTTATGTGCCATATTCTTCACTTGGTTGATTTTTATGCTAAAAAAAACATAACAATTCCTTTTTATTATCGTTAAGTAAGCATCTGTTGAAGTGCATTGCAACAACAATTAGACAAAACTCACAGACAACAAAGCTCTATGATTAACTAGCCTAACTGTTCGCATTCTACAAAGATTCTACCTTACTTATTTTATGTTATTGTTTTTGTAGAGTGCGTGCATATTTCAAGATTTGGGTTAACTTAAGATTTGGTTCGTGAATTGTGGTGATTAGTCGCGCAATCTGCCGCCAAGAAGATAGAAAGCGCACAAATGCTTCAATTAAGTCTAAAGACTAAAAAAGTAATTATAGACTTTTCGAGTTGATTTACATTTGTGAAGATGTTGTTTTGTTGTTGTAAAGCATATTTAGAAATTTCCTAAGATTTTCTCTCATAACGATCAATAATAACCAACGAACAGCTCTCACGCAATCAAAGATCTTTTCACGTTCTTGAGAGTTTTTTAAACTTAAGCAACAATTTAGAAAAAATATTTCTTGAATTTTCCAAGTACTATATTAAAGAGTTTGCTTCACCATGATTGACGATCACGTTCCGCTCATCAATCAAAACAACGCATACTATTGCTCTACTATAATGATCAAGTTGCAGGTCTGGGTCGCTCCTAAGATCATTAGTCGATCATCTCATTGTCTCAGTTTTCAGCAGCATATGTTTTACAACTCTCTTTCACGCGAAGTGAAATCAACTTGATTGCAAATCGATTTCAACTAAAACATCAGCGTAGAAACTAGTTTCTGCACGATCATTCATCGTCGTAGAACTTTTCGCATATCAAACAGTCATCTTAGTAGTTTTAGTAATAGCTGAAGTATTTCTAGATTCTAACCCATTCGTTCATCTTCAGCGACTTGCCGCTGAAGCGGAAACAATACTTTATCTCTTCTTTTGCAAGAAAAAACATAAATTTGCTGATTTCTTCAGGGTTCTTTGTCTAAGATCGTTTCTTTAATGCTAAGCTGCACTTGTTGGTTTGTGTTTTGCCAGCAAGTCACGTTTTCAGCACCAGCAGCCGGTACTTGTTTTGATTTGGGTTAAGTGTAGGGTTCAAATTGCAAGCATAGTTATTCCCTTTTGTCTACTTTTCTTCGTTTTTATTTATTGTTGTTGCCTCTGATTTTGCTTGTAGCTATAGTTCAACGAAGCTTCGTAATTGTATCTTCGTAATGGGTTTTGATGTTGCTTTAGGCCTATTTAGTGGATTGGTTGGTTGTTGAGACTTATGTTCGAAGTTCTACCAATATTGCAGCTGAATATGATTGAAAAACGTTTTTCTGCTTCATTTAAATTTCCATCTGGCAGACGTATTTTTTTTTAATATCTTTCAATTGCTTAAATCGAAAGCTTAAATACATATTTTTTTATACTTAAGTCTTTTTTAATGTTTTGCACAATAACATTATTGCTTTCATCAGCAGCCAGCTGTCAAACGGATTTTTTTAATTTGAGGTTTATGTGTTCAGCCTAAAAGTATGCTTTTATTTTTTAAACAATAGTTTTCGTGACTGCTCGCATTCATCGTTTAACCCAGCAAACATAAGCATCGAAAGATATGTTTTCGCATTAATTGATAAGTTCGTTGCAAGTTATTGTTTTCAATTAACTTGAATACAGATTATGATAATAGTAGATGAATATAAATAAATTTTTATATTATGTATGTAAGTATTATGTAATATGGTCTTTAAATTATCAATGTTTGTTTTAATTTTGTTGTTATGAAAAGTTCTTGTTCCGAAACAAATGATAAATGTTTGCAATTCTTCTATTAAATAAATTTTGCTCCATTAAGATGCAAACATCTTATCACCAAATATTTTAAAGTCCCTTAAAGTCCCTACATTAAAATTGTTAGCTTATTTTTGAAATGGAAATTGTTGTGACTTCAAAGAAATTGAATTATCTTGCTGAACGGGCAGGCAGGCTACCGGCCTTCATTGATAATAATTTACCTTTGTATTTCTTCTTATCAGCAGTTGACATTCAAAAGAGAAAAAAAATTACAGTTTTTGTTGTTACAGCCAACAGTACCTGAGTTTATGGTTGGGTGCGACTGCAAACAAATCTTATCAGAGAGTTGATTGTATATATATATTTTTTTTTTTTTTTTTGTGATTTGGACCTTTTTAGCATTAGTCAGCACAAACACTTTCAAAGCTTGTGGTAGTAACATTTGATATATTTATTTACAAACTTCTGTGTAGTGGAACTTTAACAAACATATATTTTTAAATTGCCTAACTACCACACACATTTGTCCCTGCGACCATAAAAAAACCCATCTGAGACCTGAAACTCCCATGTCACATTTGTGCTTAAGACACACCTTAGATATAAATATTTGCATTAATGTGAAGCTACCAACAAAAGCACACTGGTTTCTAGGCATTTTAGCTCGGGTTGTATATTAATAATGGAATTTTTAATTATAAGTATTTTATATCTCGAATTTTCAAAATTTCTAAAATATATTTTACAAACAAAAATTAGTCATAAAGCTTTTTAATATTCTTCTTAGCTGTTAATCAGCAATATTAAACCACTGTGCGGCAGTTGCTTTTAACGTTAATTGCCACGCGGTTAGGCCATTTGGGGAGTCCAACCCCGTTATCCATGCCTAGACACAATAACAATAACAACAAAACCTGGCAAGGAGAGCCCATTGCATGCATTAATGACATGACATCGGGCGAATCGGTAGATAACAAAATAACGATAACCATGGTGAATATACTAGCTACTAAGTAGTTGTGGGATGTATAATCAAACTGCCTTATATGCAATATCATGAAATAGTTATTATATATTCCAACATATGAGACGATGAACTTTGCTTTCGTTGGGGAGGGAGGACAATTTGCATTCAATACAAATATGGCGTGTGTGCGCTGCAGTTGAATGAACCTTACACTTGTTTGCTCCATTTCATTTCATCAATAGCCCGTCATAATCAAGTTTGTACATAATTTGGCTCTGGTACATTGAACTTTGTATTTGTTGGCGTGCGCCAATGTAAAGATCCTGATTTTGATGAAGTATCTACTAGGTGCTTATGCTCATTTGTAATACAAATCTATGAGGTGAAAGTACTTTTGGCATTACCTAAATTGTTTTAAAAATGAGAATTTTTCCATGCAAATGGGTATAGTAACGATTATAGATATATGTACCTTGAAATCGCATGATTTGGAAATGGTCTTAAAGCAATATGTTTGAATTTTCATTAACACTTACACTTTTGTTAGGATTCTCGGAGTGGAATATATTTCATTTGAGTTATTGAATAACCCTTCCGGAATACTATTCATATTTATAGTTTGAAATCTATACTTGAAAGTTTCTTACGCATAATAATGTTTTTTGTAAGAAAATTGTTTGATTTAAACAATTAAATTAACAACTATTAACATCCAAATCAATTCTTGTCACATTATAAAGAAGTTGACAAAGAAAAAAGTTTATTATTAGTTTCTTTTCTTTCCATTTCGTTTGACCTATTTGCTTTTCTTGGCTAAAACCCATTAACCTTGAACTTGTACATTGACGCATGTTAAACACATCTATATGTAATTAAATTCTATTCTAAGAATCTTTTCTTTGCGTGTCTTTATAATATTCTAAACTAAGGAAATCGTGTCGACTTACTAAACTATTATTATTGAAGTAAGGGAAATTATTTGTATATTGGTTTTTGTTGACTTTCGTTGGAATACTTGAACGTTCCTGGCCTGCATATTTGTTACCTTAAAGAGGGAAACACTGCCGCTAGAAATCTCACCTGTAGTAATTTACAGCAATTTTGTAAAATTGTTAGCTAAATTTTTAATTCTAATTGTAATTCATGATTTTGTATGCATTTGCAGGTCGCGCTCATTGAAATGCATAATTACAAAATGGCAACAACGTGAAGAAACGCGAAACTGAAACGGAATACAAAGTTATTTTTTGCAACAACAACAACAACACAATTGCTTAAAATGGGCACATAAATGAGCCAAAACAATCAGCAGCAGCAACAACACAAACAACAAGCGTAACTAAAAGCTTAAAGCTGCAGGAGAATAACAGCAAAATTGTAGCAACAATTTTCAAGCGCAGCCACACAAAGAATTTTAGTTGAGAGAGCAAGAGTGGGAGTGAGTTGGCAATATGCGTGTCGGCAGTGGGTCTCTGTCCCTCCACTGGGCCATGGCCGCCTATCTGCTGTTGCTGCTCTGGGTCGTGACGCCAACGCAGGCACGTTTTATTTCAAAAAGAGAAACCCCCAAAGCAATGGATAATATGGGCGCGAATGTCTCCACAGCTGACCCTGACATTGTTAACCCGAGCAGTGAAAGTTCCAGCGGATCGTCAACGACCGAAAGCAGCTTAAAGAGCGTGATAGAAGTGGAACCCTTACTAAAACTGGAGTTGAGTACAACAGCAACAGAAGATCCAGATAATAAGCACCACAACAATAACAACTCGACAACGCTTAAAAAGGATCCAACAACAGAAGCTGTTAAGTTTCCAACCCAGCTTGTGGTTAGTACCAGCACTGAATCTATGCCTGGAAGTGCGGATGCTTTGAATGCAAACCCAGCAGAGCAACAGGCTGTGAAAGAGAATAGAAGAGAAAGCAATATCACTTTAAATGTTTATACAGAAAATGTTACAACAACAGAGGTGTATTTACCGAAGGATCTCAGCAGTAGCAACACAAATGATATTATGCAGAATGTTACAACCGTAATTGCAGCAAAAACCAAGAAATCTGAAATTTTTGACACTATTGAACCTGAAACAACAACAGCAACGCCAAATTTTGATATACAGGAACAGCTAAAGTCAGAGTTAAAACAAAAACAAGAACTTACTACAGTGCCAACAACAACTACAGAATCCACAAATGCTTCAGCAATAACATCCGCAGAGCACTTGGCATCCACATTGCGCTCTGAGGATCATGCACGTTCCATGCAATTACAAAGCAGCACTGAAAGCTATTTGCCTCTCTTTCCTGTTACACCCATGAAGCTGCGACCGCTGCCAATGACAAGAACAAAAACAACACAATCACCACAGCTGTTGGCAGCTCTGCTGCATGCTGGCGTCACTGTTACGCCCAGCAATATGGCATCGCAAGAGAATGCCATCGAGGAGGAGCAATTGAAGCCGCAGCTTGATAAGCGAACGAAATTCATTAGCGATAATTCGACAAATGCACAGCAACTGACGTTGCCCAATGGAGCTGAAGTGTGGAGCTTAGCAGCAATGAAAATGGTGCCCACAGCAACAACACCAACAACTACGACAACACCTACAACAGCAGAAACAATCATATTGCGACAAGCTTCTAATACCACAGAACTGGCCAATGATATTGAGCCGCAGCAGCAGCAGCAACAGCAACAAAATCAAACGGAACAGCACAAGGAGAAAAACCTATTAGATTGGCAACAGATTATGTTAATGCAAACCAGCCATGAGAATCATACAGAACCTATGATGAGCACTACGTTGGATGCCACTGAAGCAGCCACCCAGGCGACCACATCAAAGTTGGACGCTGTGTTAAGTGAAAAGGATATGGAAATGGAGACAGCTGCAAGTAGTGATGTTACAGCAACCACTGTTAAACAAACAACAACAGAGAGCAGTGCAATAAATGAGATAGCAACAACAACTGAAGCCATCAAAGAAAAGGTGCAGTTAGCAACAGCAACAGAGTCCAAAGTAATAGCAACAGCTACTGCTACGCCAGCGTTAGAGGAGACAGCAAATGCAACTGCTAAGCCGGCGTTAATAGAGTTGTCTAAGCTTAACATAACAGAAGAAGTTGAAATTTCATCTGCTAAGCCAGCGTTAACAGACTTTGAAATGCCAACAACACCGACTGCTGTAGAGAACGAGACTGCAGTAGCAACAACAACAACAACTGCGATTCCACCTGCTGCTGTGCTGCCAGCAGCTGTTCCAGAGCTGCCAGAAATAACAACAACAACAACCACTTTGCCAAGTGCGTTGAACGCCACCCCCAATACGAATGAAATGACAATGAAAGCGACGGCGCATGAAAACAATGAAACTGGCGATAAAAGCAACAATGTCGACAGCGACGACGATGACGGCAACGACGTCATCAACGTCTCCGCCACCGTCTCGGTATCCACGAGCAACGAGCAAACGACGCTCGCGTCAATTGAGCGCCAGCCAATAACAGTTAGTACGCGAACAGCTGGCGAAGTGAACACAACGACGAGTTTGAGTACGACGAAGACGCCAACGCTGTCTACGGGATTTTTGCACGCAAAGGTTGATGAACAGTTGGAAACAACAACAACAATAATATCATTGACAACGCCAACGCCAACGGAAATTGTCCAAACTAGCAATGATGTGAATTTACCAGCAATTTCAATTAAAAATGTGACACAAGACAATGTCACTGATAGTCATAATAATAAAAATAATAATAAGAATAATGTACAAACAAGTGGTGACAACAATTTAATATTAACAAACAGTGCAGAGAATATCAATAACAGTGCTACAGCTGTTGCTGCCAACAGTCAAACACCGCAAATCAATAACAGTGCTGCTGACAGCAATACACCAAAAATCAATAACAGTGAAACAATTACAATTACAATAACATCAACAACAACCACACCCGCACCCACATCATTGATAACGGATGCTAAAGCTAACAGCAAACTGAATGAGCATGAAAAATTGCTCGAAACAAATAACATAAGTGAAACAGTTGCAATTACAACAACAACAGTTAGTCCAACAACAACATCTGCAACCGTCAATGCTTTGGATGAGAGCACTACAACAGCAAGAATAACAACAACAGCTGCTACTCTAGCGACAGCTGATGCAAAGGGCTCACCCGAGCTTTACGATATTCATAACAACAAAGATAATGATGACGATGATGATGATAATGAAGATGAGCAGCAACAGATTGAGCATGATAACGTTACGAAGCAACAGTTGCTAAGCAAAACGAATATGGCGACAACTGAAGCAACAACAACAACTAGCACTACAGCGAGAGCAACAACATCAAGTGCACCTGCAACAACAACAACAACAGAGGAGCCTTTTATAAGTTTGCTGGATGATAGCACCACCCCTACAACAACAACAACCACAACAACAACAACTGAAGCCATTACAACAACTACAACAAGTACAGCCAAATCAACAAAAACATCAACAACAGAGCCCATTTACAGCTCAACTGCCGATATAAACATAATAAATAACATTAACATACACAATAACAGTAACAGTGACAGAATGCTTCCCACTACCACTGTTAGCAGCGGCAATGCATATTTGCCCACAACGACAATGTTAATGCCTCCTCAAATTACAGGATTAGATCACATGCAACAGCCGCACGGCAACACTGGCACAGATGTTAACGTCATCATTGCCATAACAGTTAGTGTTATTGGTGTCGTTGCACTTATTCTGCTGGTAGCTTTTCTATATCTAATGCGCAAGCGTCAAAAGCAAACATCCTACGGCCAACGCTGTCGTCCCGTCAGCTTGGACGCCTACTCCCTCGATAATGTCTCGGTGTTGGGCAGTGTACGACGCAAGGGACGCGATTTGCGTGCCTCAAAACGAACGTATGGCAATGCTGCATTCGATGATCCATCGCTGCGGCATAATCTTCTGAGTGCTACGGAATTGGCCAAGTTTGTGGAGAGACGTTCAAGTATCTTTGAGGAGTTTCGGGATGTGCCACAAATAATAGCGCGAGCGGATGAGGTGCCAGCGGGCTGTGAGGATAAGAATCGGTAAGTAAAGTTTGGGAAAATAGACAAAGGTATTGCGTTATTGTCGAAAAAGGGCATTTGGTAGGATGGTATTGTAAATAAAAATAAAAAGAACACGGAAAAGAATGATAGAAGGGTTATAATATAATAAAGTGGGTACAATCAGCAAATGACATTATATAGTAATATAACTTAAATGCGTTAATTGCTTTAAACGTGTTATTTCTTTTTTTTTTTGCTTTTGATGATGAGAATGATGTCACATAGTCTTATGTATTTAAGAAACTTTGTCAGAAGTTGTCTGTTTTTATCTTATCGCAATTCGCAATTAAAAAAAAATAAAATTTAGAATACTTTCTTCAGTATTGCCGAAACGTAAAATACTCTTGAAAACTTAATATTCAACATTTTATGCTATCTATGATAGTATTCTTCTTTTAATGCGTCAAACATATCGTCCGTAAAAAATAATACTCTCTGCAGGAGCATAAGCAATATACAAATCATTTAATTTAAAGTTATTTTTATGTCCTGAACCCATGAAATGGGTAGAAAAGGGAATAAAAGTTTTGTGCAAAAGAAAGTAACAGACAAAAGGCAGAATCTTCGAACCCATCAAAGTATAAATATTCTGGATCAGTATCAACAGACGAGTCGATTTAGCTATATTCGTCTGTCCGCCTGTCTATATTAACGCGCAGATCTCCGAGCCTATAAGAGCTAGAGACTCCAGATTTGAAACATAGGTTCTATTAACCCATAGACAGTACAAGTTTATTTCAAATTATCGATAGCTCTTCCAGTTTCCTATATACAAATATAAACGATAACAACAAAATCTTTAATTTGAAAATTATAAAACTTAATCCAAACACTATAGACAAAATAATGATCATCTGTGTAAATTCATAAAATCAGCTAAGAAACATCGACGAAATCAAATATTAATGTTTATTAACTTTCTGTATGCGCTTGCACACACACATATGTACATATTCAAAAAATGACTGTAAGCGTAATATCAAGGGTTCAGGGTGGGTGTCTTTTACTCGAGCTTTTCCAACTATAGCTTTCTTACTTGTTTTATTTTAAGTCATATTATAAACATATCATTCCCCAAAAATAGAAATCTCACGTTATATTATGCTTAAAACAAACAATACAACTCTTTCTCTTTATATGTACATGCTATATCGCTTCCCGATCATCTCCGTAAACGCATCAAATAAAACAAAACTTTTCAACCGCAGCTACGCAAACGTAATTCCACTTCCTGAGACGCGTGTGGTGCTCCAACGTCAGGCAGATGATGACAAAACGGAATACATTAATGCCAATTATGTGCGGGTAAGTGAGACGAGAACGAATGCATCCAACCCCCCTTACCCAGAAATCCATTTCGAGTCATAAGCACAAAGAAAAGAAAAGCACAAAAAAAAAAACAATAAGCAATAAAAGCTGCCTCCCAGCAGCAACAACAGCAGCTTTCTCACATACATACATATGTAGGTGGGCGTATGTGTGTCTAACAACGGTACTGCCCAGAGTTGAAACTACGCCTAGCCTTGCATGACGTGTGCTTGATGAGAGAATTTAGTTGGGAGGCAGGAGAGTGGGGGCATAATTATATGGCCCATGAGATTAGCGAAGTGCCAAGAAAATTGTTTCAACCTCTTTGTTACATTGCCTGTTGTAAGCAAATGAGTTTCGAGCAAAAAAAAAAAAAAAAAAAAACAATAACAAACATAATAATCATATTAAAAACCAAGAAAAAACTTTGTGCATTATAATCATAAATTGGGGGAAAGTTTGTTGTGTGCACAACGAAGTGTGAATATCCTAAACTAATTTATTAGCTACCTTATTTATTTATTTCATTTAACTAAGATCTGTTTAATATTTTTTAGGCAATAAATCTTATATTATAGAGACGAATATAATTTTATTTAATCATTTAGCTAATGCCTACATAATGTTTATTTCCACAAATCTTTACTTATTTGGTACTAAAAACAAAACAACTTTGTTTCCAAATAAACAGCTGTGATTCACTTTAATAAATTGATTAAAGAAATAATTAAGATATCATATGTCCACCAGATAAGGCGTCATAGCACATGCCCAAAACTGCTAAGCCGTTCCACATGTTCAGGGTATTCCCTTAACCAATTAAGCTAAACAATTGCGCTGCAGCATTGACGCGTGACGCTTGCGATGCGCTTCCAGAAAATTGACAAAATGCATTGAGCTGAAACTGCATCAAAGCAAAATAAATTCGCCCACAAATATTTATTCTCTACATTTTCAATACTTGAAACACCTGGCGATAAGACCAATCATGCTGTGATTTTTACATTTATAACTAATGGTATATATGTATGTGTGTACAATAAAACAACTACATATAGCAATTTATCAAAAGCGCGCTCAGCTCAACGGCGGCCATTAAATGACGCACACTCTTCAACACCCTCACACAAACATATATGTGTGTGTGTGTGGGTTTTCTGTAAAAAGCGTGAGCGTATTTTAATGTGAGAGCGAAAAACAATTTGATTCAGTAGTCACTTTTGCATTCGCTTAATTAACTGTTATGTCATTGCATAATTCGTTTATGTACGTGCAAATGTTATGTATTCGCATTATGTATGCTTAATTGTTTTAGTGTTAACATAAAAGCTACGGTTGCTTAAATTCTTAAGAGCAAACTGGATTTCTATTACCTTCATACATATGTGGGAAAGTGTGAATAACTATTTTTATTATTATTAAATTAAATTGAGTGTGAGCAATCAGTACTTATGTCCTTATGTTAAGTAAATGTAAAAATGTACCATTTGGTACATTAACATAATGTTATGTATTTATATTAAACGATTTCTTGTTGTCTTTCTCTCTCGCACTAACAGGGACCACGAGATGCCCCCAACTATTATATAGCCTGTCAGGCACCTCTCGAAACCACAACTGGTGACTTCTGGCGCATGATCTGGGAGCAGCAATCAAGGGTTATTGTCCAGGCAACAGATCTAAACGAGAATGGCATTGAACGCTGTGCCGAATATTTACCGCCATCCGTCACACTGGACAATCACAGCAGCTACGGTGACTATCAGGTGACATTGAAACATCGCGAGGTTAAGGATAAATATGCGATCTCAACGCTTATGCTGAAGCGTGTGGATGGCGATGAATGTCGCGAACTTACACACTACTGGTACAAATGGCCAGAGGTAGGTGTGCCTGTAGAGGAGGCGCCCATTATTGCAATGCTGCTTGAAGCGCGCTCCTCGCTCAAATCATATGCACTCGAGCAGGCCAATGAGCTGAAGCACGAGAAGTCGTCAACACTGACACTAAAATCAATCGAAGGCGAGCCGAAACCAGCGGTGGCGGATGCAGATGCGGAGAAGTGCAGTACGTCGAGTGCGGCTAGCAATGAGATTAATGGCAATGTTGCCAACAAAACATCACGCAGTCAGCAGGGGTAAGTGTATAAACGACTAGCTAAATACCCTCTACCCTGTGTTGCTGATTTAACATTTGTAAACAGAATCATATGAAACTATACCAACAAACCCACATTTAAATACTTTTTTTAAAATCTAGCTTGAGTCATTGAAATGGGGCAGAGTAAACCACAATTACTTTGCTACTCTTTGTTGTTGTAGTTGTTTTTTTCTGTTCTTGTGCTGCATGCTTGTGTGTTTAATTGTTCTGCTTTCATTCTTTGTGTTTATCCCCATCTAGACCGCTAACGATTCACTGCTCCCCAGGTACGGGCCGTACCGGCACCATTATTGCCTGTGACATGGCCATACGGAGTCTGGAGACACCCAAGCGTTCGGTGGACATACCACAGCTGGTGTATTATGTGCGTCGGGGAAGGGCCAGCGCTGTACAGACCAAGGAGCAATACGAATTTATCTATAAGGTGGCCAATATGTATGCGACCAAAATAACAAATCTGTCAAATGATAATTGAGACTGTTTTAGCCAGTCGAGAACATTTATTCAAGTCCTTATATATACAATATTATAGTCATAGACCATATAACTAAACTTATAGCATCTGTATTTATATTGTAACTTTATGGATTAGTTTATTAAATTATATATATGTATATGTATTTATGTAGGTATTATACTCATATACACATGCAATTTGCGTTTTGATTTTGTGCACGAGTGCTTGAAAAATTAATTTAAGAATGTATGTATTCCTTTATTATTGTGATATATTCGTATATTTGTAAATCTCTTAAATAATCTGTTGCATATTTATAATAAGACTTTGTTTATTATTGCGATTGTGTTGTGTAAATTTTTATTTTTATTTTATTGAATACAAAAGAAAGCAAAGTAGTTAAAGAAATATTAATTTTCAGATATCTTTGTATTTTAAAAGAGCTTTAATGTATTTAATTTGATTAATAAATATTTAGCCTATATTATGTGTAACCAAAACATTTCGTTTGAATGTAAATATTAGGCGCCTTTAGCGCTGCGAATGGCAAATGCCGCATCGATACTTTAAAAAGTCATGCTTGTTATCGATAACACGTTAGCTTGCATTCTGAAAATCAAAGACTGTGGCAAAATGAAGCTTGGATATATTCTGATAGTTTGTGCGTTTTTTGGCGCTGCCATTGGAAATGAAGCCCCCAAAGTTAAAATTGGCGTTAAGAAGCGTGTGGAGAACTGCACGCGAAAGGCGAAGGGAGGCGATATGATACACGTTCATTACAAGGTAACGGGTCACTGCGATTGCCGGACACGTCAGTTTGTTTATACATATGTAGTGTAAAGCTTATCAAATTATGTTTTTTATTATAGGGCTCCCTGCAAGACGGCACCGAATTTGATAGCAGTCACAATCGCGGCAAGCCCTTCTCATTCACACTAGGAGCCCGACAGGTAATCAAGGGCTGGGATCAGGGTCTTCTGGGAATGTGCGAAGGTGAACGCCGCACTCTAACCATTCCACCGGAACTGGGCTATGGGGCCAGTGGTGCAGGTGGTGGCAAAATCCCTCCCAATGCTGTGCTAATATTTGATGTTGAAATGATTAAAATAGATTCGCGTGGCTCCGAGGAGCTATAGAAAGAGAATAAGCTTGGGATAAAATTAACTTAAAAAAGAGCCATCATGACCAAATTATAATAAAATTCAGTGTACACACAATTGTTTTTTTTTCTCTCAAAATCACAATACTAGAAACTGCCATGTACAAATAGATTTTTTATCGCTTTTAATAAAATTTTTCTTTCATACCCAAAAATGTGTACGAAGTGATATTTTGTTGTCTAATTAAAGTAAAGTTGTTCAATCTTAAACAAATTATACAAAATAAATATTAAATTTAAAATATACTTTTATCTAAAAACAAGTTGAGCACATTTTGCGACTTGATATCGCGCTTTTGACAGGACAATATAAAACAAAACAATTTTACAAATGTGATATCTTCAGTTACGTGCTATCCATATATATATATGAGCATACAATTATGTTTATATATTTAATTAAGTTAAGTATTAATAACTATGTATGATCAGCTTATGCAGTTATTGTGCTTGTCGCACGCTCATCAACCTCGTCAAAATGACGCCGCATCATGCGATGCTTCTCCAGCGCTGTGCCCTGAATGAAGCGTTCGCCACAAGTGCCACAAACAAAAGTACATTCGCCAGTGTGCTGTTGCAGATGCAGTTTCAGATCCTTGGCCTGGCGATAGCTCTTGTCGCAGTAGGTGCACTTGTATGGCTTCAAGCCGCTGTGTGTGAGCATGTGCCGCTTCAGCTTGTCGGAGCGCGCAAAATCCTTGCCACAGACAGTGCAGTGGAAAGGCTTCTCGCCTGTATGCATACGTCGGTGCGATATCATTTCCGAGTGACGCGGGAACGCCATTTCACACAGATCGCACTTGAAGGGCTTCTCGCCAGTGTGGCGTCGCATGTGGGTGACCAAGGTGGCTGCGGATTGCGTTTCCCGGCCGCACAGCGAGCACAGAAACTTCTTGATGGCCTCCTTTCGCTTGCGATCTCCATTGATGTGCACATCACGTATGTGATTGTTGAGCCGTGACTTCATCTGATATGTGCGATCGCAGTGTGGACACTGTAGCAGCTGCACACTATCACCAGGAGCTGCTGGATCAGTGGGTATGGCTGGTATGCGATCAGCACTTGTTTCACTAGAATCTACTGCGGTGCCTTCAGTACTAGCGGTGCCGTGTTGCAGACGTATGTGTTGTTGCAGATTCTCGGGCCACATAAATTTGTAACTGCACTTGCCACATGCTAGTTTCTTCTCCGTACTATGACACTGTGATTGCCAATGCTGATCCATAATACTCTGTAAAATTAAAAGTATTTTAAGGTTGTTTCTCTTAAAGCGATGCAGTTATTCACCTTGCAGACACACTTGAATATGCACATTTCACACTCGTATGGCATCTTATCGAAACGATGCATGGCACGCTGATGTTGTATCATCTCGAATTTGCGTTTGCATTGGACTTTACACAGTTCACAGACGTAAACGGTACGTGTGCTTGGCGTGGCAGAGGTCTCCATATGCATCTCATCCTCCGTCTCGGAGTCACCCAGCAGCAATTCGTAGCCAGACTCATTCGTGATAGAGTAATTGTGTGGCGAATCATAGTTCTGATGCAACGACATTGACAACTTCAGTTCCAGCTGAATATGAACGCGCAGATCATTGATGCGTTCAAAGTGAAGATTACAAATCTTACAGGTGATACGCTTGGCACCGTTTGGTTTTGATGTGGCTGCAATGAGCGTCTCGGCCAGTGGTATATCCTGTTCACGTATTCCATGGCGCTTCAAATGCTTTACCAAATAGTCACGACGATAGAACTTGCGGGTACACCATTGACATGGTATAAGCTTTGACTCCTCCGCATGGACGCTGAGCATGTGCACTGTCAGTGATTTCTTTTTGTCAAAGACACGTTTGCAATCGTTGCACTCAAAAGTTTGATTCTGCAAGAAAATTTAGAGTTATTATTAGTTGATAAAGAAACACTATACTTGTTTCTCTTACTGTAATGCGATGCTCGCGTATGTGAGCCTTGAGATTGTGCCGCCAGCGAAAGCGCAGTGGACACCTGTGGCATAGGAAACGTTTTTGTGCATTCTTGCACTGAAGTTCGTTGTGATGCCGCAGCAACTGAAGGCTTACAAAGCGTGCATCGCAACGACCGCAAACGTGAGGCGCATCTAACCAGGCATGCATCTGGCGTTGATGATCATAGAGCTGATATTTACGCTGGCATCGCTCATGGCACAGTTCGCAACTGTATTTGGCTTTGAGTATGTTGCGCTGTTGTTTTGACTGCTCGGCGGCATCCAATTCAGCCTCACTTTCTGTTTCAGAGCTATCCAGATCCATTTCGTAGCCTGATTGATTGGTTATTGAATAGAAACGTTGATATATGCCGGCTGACAAATCTTTGTGTATGAGCGTCTTTAGCTGATCCACGCTGACATCCTTGGCATCAGGATAGAAAAGCTCGGCCAGCTCGCGCGGCTGCATATTCGAGCGTGCACCAAAACTAACAATTTCTGGATGCTGCTCTAGATGCCGACGCAAATCCATAATTTTATCGTATTGAGTTTGACAGATCATGCACTCGATTAGCTTATATCCATGTGGCTTGCACACGTTTACATCGATATCCTTGGCTTTCTTGCTCTCACCTAGATTTGCTGAGCGCTTAGAGTCGCGATGCACCTTGAGATGCATTTGTAGAGCATCCCGATGACTAAATTTGCGTATGCAGAAGGAGCAGGACAGCCAATCAGTTTTTGATTTGTGCGCCCGTGATGCATGCTGTTTTAAAAGCTCGACCCGCTTGAAGTTCTTTGGACAATCCTTGCACTTAAATATGGCTCGCTTTATAGCGCGTACTTTCGCTATTTGTTTCCATTTTCTAACGCGCTGTTGCAATGGCAAATCATCTAGTGAGCTATAAAGAATATGTTGATCATATATAATTCTTCAGTTGTGTCTAAACGCTTACTCTTCTTCATCAATGTCAGCCTTTAACTCGAATGCTTGCGCATTTGTTGCTTTTGTTGTAGCATCCGCTTCCTGTTTAACTGGATCAAACATGTTAAGTGGATCGGCGGATTTTTTGTTTTCCATATCATCTATAAGATCCAGTTCTGTATCAATATAATTTTGTACTCTAGTAAACTCGGGCAGTTCAGTGCATGTTATGTCATTTTCAACGTCCTCCTCCTGCGTTTCTAATTTAACCTATATAAGAATATATGCAAATTTTAGCATTTTTAGAGTATCAAAATCAACTTTAAAACCTCAACATGCTGCTCCGCACACAACTCCATTGGCGCTTCGCGCAGACAATCATTGATCCCCGGTTTGTCGCCATCCAAGCGTTCCACATGGTGCATTAGCAGCTCATTGGCGGCCAACGCCTGCTTTACAAAATAATAGGCGCCAATTAATTTTCGAGCGCAGTTGCTACACACGCATTGCGGCAACTGTTGTCCCAATGTGTCATTTACCTACAATAATAATTCGTTAAGAAATATAACTGCATCTGGACAAAAAAAACTCACATCAATATGGGTCAATTCGACTAAAATGTCTGAAAGCTTTTTATCCGGAAATCTTTTGGTAGACGTTGCCAACTTAAAGAGTTTATCTGTTTCCCTCGCATCGCAGGTGCGACACATAACGGGCAGCTTCATTTTGTGATGCTTTAAGTTTCTTTTAATACATTGAAAGCATTATTAAACAATGGGAACAAAATACAAAACAAATTTTCCATTGCTTGATTATCTTCCTGGGACATATGTAGTGTTGGGTTGTTCATGAGTGAGTTGTTCACCCAACTGAACAAGTGAGCAATGTTCCGTACTTATTGTTCATTTTATGTGTGTCAAGATAGCAACGGTTCGCCAGTTTACTTTAAACCTTCCATTATTCTTGTTCATTTTAAGCTATGTTAAACAAACCACCAAACCAAAACAATATTACTAGATAAAATTATAAATAATAAGAACAAGCCCGCCAAAGAGTGCGCAAAGACAGTGAGCAAAAATTAACAATAAGTACGGAACATTGCTCACTTATTCAGTGGGTGAACAACTCTTCTTTGCTCACTCCCTCATCAGCAACCCAACACTATTGTGGACATATTATTTGTTCATACATTTTCCGCTTGGTATAAATGTAAAAAAAAACCAATTAGATTTAAGACCGATACACTATGAATACAATTATAAAGGAGGACGATCGTCAGAAGTTGCGTAATTATATACTCAATCCAGACTTAGCAATCCACGATCCACTGCCTTTTGTGCTGCCTCGCAAATTCAATGAGATGCGCCTGTTGGACATCCCAAAATGTCCCGGCAGTACAAAGCTGATGCCACGTAGAGATCCAGCTACTGGGGAAATCATTGAGTTTATTGAGGTTGATGTTGAGGAGGTCGGTGCGAACGCAAACAATTCGATGTCTATGCAACGCGAGCCTGGTCTGTTGGAGGAGATAACGCGTGGATCCCACATGAACTTTCCCTTCTGGCCGGGTGGCTTCGATGCCATCGAGCAAGCCCCTGAGATTGCCGATCTTGACGTGGACAATTTTGAGTTTGGCGATAAGCTTCTGACTGTGCCGCCAGGATTCACCAGCGGTTACGACTTCTCACTGGATAAAAAGATGCCTGAGGAGATTGTTGCACCCACAACTAATGTCAATTTGCTGGAGAAATTGCAAGAAGATCTAGATGTGCAGCAGTGGCTGGAAATGACACGCAGCGACACCGAGAAAAGCAAGATAAATGTTCCACAACAGAATCTGCAATTTCCGTCCGAGTTTCAAGATCTCGACGATGAGATAATGAATGTGGATTTAAAACCAGTGCTGAATATATCGACGACAACAACAAACCTTAGCAGCGAATGGGCAGAAATGGTGGATATTAGCCAGCCGATAACCAATTTCAAAGAGCAAATACCCTGCCCCGCCATGGAGTTTCCCTTTGAGCTCGATGTATTCCAGAAGCAGGCGATTCTCAAGCTGGAACAGCGCCAGTACGTCTTTGTGGCGGCGCATACTTCAGCAGGCAAGACCGTGGTGGCCGAATATGCTATTGCATTATCCAAAAGAGATCTTACCCGCACTATATACACGTCGCCCATTAAGGCGCTGTCCAATCAAAAGTATCGCGACTTTCGCAAAACATTTAAGGATGTGGGCTTAATTACGGGCGATCTACAGATCGAGCCGACCGCCTCCTGTCTTATTATGACCACTGAAATCCTGCGCTCCATGCTCTACTGCGGTAGCGATATCACTCGTGACCTGGAGTATGTCATCTTCGATGAGGTGCATTATATAAACAATCCTGAACGTGGTCATGTGTGGGAGGAGGTCATCATACTGCTGCCCGATCATGTCAATATTATAATGCTGAGTGCCACCGTACCCAATACCATGGAGTTGGCCGATTGGGTTGGCAGCACCAAGAAGCGCAAGGTGTACGTTATAAGCACACTAAAGCGACCAGTGCCTCTGATGCATTACCTCTATACGGGCGCTGGAGGCAAGAGTCGCGATGACATCTTTCTGCTGGTTGATGCCCAGGGCAAATATCTGCAGGGCAACTACGAGAAGGCTGTGGAGCGCAAAAAAGAGATGCAAAGCAAATCTAAACCAGGCGGTCCGAAGAACTATGTAGGCGCAAAGCAAGATCAAAGCACATGGATTGGGATGATCGACTTTCTCAAGCGCAACAACAAGATGCCAGTAGTAGCCTTCACCCTGTCCCGCAATCGATGCGATGCCAACGTGGCTGCATTGCAATCCGTTGATCTTAACACGGCAGTGGAGAAGGGTGCCGTGCAAAAGTTTTTTCTACAGTGCTTGGCAAAATTGAAACCACCTGATCGCACTATTCCCCAGGTGCTAGCACTCAAGGATGCTCTGGAACGTGGCATTGGAGTACATCACAGCGGCATTTTGCCCATACTTAAGGAAATTGTCGAGATGCTTTTCCAGAACGGTCTGGTCAAGCTGCTCTTTGCCACCGAAACCTTTGCGATGGGTGTCAACATGCCCGCCCGCACCGTCATCTTTGATTCGCACAAAAAATTCGATGGCATGGAAATGCGCAATTTGAAGCCGGGTGAGTATATACAGATGGCGGGGCGAGCTGGTAGGCGTGGGCACGATGAAAACGGCACAGTAATACTCATGTGCAAGGCTAGTGTGCCACCATCTATGGAACTGCGTCCCATGATTCTCGGCTTGCCCGAAAAGCTTCAGTCACAATTTATTCTAAGGTACGCCGTAATCCTTACCTGCCTCCGTATTGAGAGCATCAAGGTGGAGGACATTATGAAGTTTAGCTTTAAGGAATTTAATCAGAAACTGCAGCTGCCTACGCAGCAGAAGCAGCTCAAACTGGCCGAGGATAAATTTGCTATGTTACCCGCTTTGGATAAGCATCTGACGCCGCTGATAATTTTTTACGACAAGTCTGTGGAGTATTGGAAGGAAAAGCATCGCATTATGGTAAGTAAATATCCAACTTATTTAAAAATTTACATACATTTTGTGAAGCCCTTAAACTAACTAATATATAAAGTGTTCCAAGGGATGGCCACATCTAATAAATTTTGTATAATTTTGCAGAAATTTATTGTAACGCAGCCCAAAATCCAAAAAGAATTAAAAGTGGGACGCATCATTGTGATTACGCAGGGCAAACATTATAACAAGCTGGCAATATTGCTCAATGTCAAGTCGGTGGTTGGCAAGGAGACGATCTATAAAGTACTCGTGCTGGACCATCAATTTAAGAGCAGTGATAGCGACATTGTGGATCGCGGCGAGCTCTATTACAAAGTACTCTCGCTAACGCCACAAAACAAGTTCTTTCAGCCGGAAGGGATTGGTGGTCATAGGGTGCTGGATATCAAAGCAATTGATATTATCAACATAACCAAATCGACAATTAAGGTGGATGCTGATATAATCATACGCAATTGGGAGCAGAGGCAGTTGGACCGCTTTAAGGATGCGCCGCCTGGCGCCACCGTTGTTAAGGCTGTCACGGAGCTGCATCAGCTCAACGAGGCCTACAATTCAAATCCGGATAGCATCAAGTTCATTAATATGTCCAAAGAAATCAATGTGAACGCTGATAGTGAAATGGCCATGTTGCACTATGTAGATCATCTGAAAAATCAGCTAAAAGATGTTCTGCCGCACACGAACATTGCTGGCTTTGAGCAGGAGTTCGCTAAGGTGTATGAGCGCCGTGTGCTTGAGATTCACATAGAGGAGCTGAAATTCAAGAACTCGGCCAAGAATTTAACACTATATCCGGATTACTGCAACAAGCTGCAGGTGTTGCGTGCTTTGAACTACATTGATGAGTTGAACGAGGTGACTCTTAAAGGAAAGGTGGCCTGTGAGATGGGCCAGAATGAGCTGCTCATCACCGAGCTGATACTCTGCAATATGTTCAATGATCTGGAACCGGCAGAGATAGCGGCGCTGTTGTCTGGCCTAGTATTCCAGGCCAAAATTCAAGGCGAGCCAGTCATTCCAGAGCCGTTGAAGAAATGCGTTACCGCGTTCGAGCAAATCAATGATACCATTTTAGCCGAGGAGCAACGTTGTCAAGCGTCAATTCAGGCCGAAAATAATCTAAACTTTGGTCTGCTCGAGGTGGTCTACGAGTGGGCGAAAAACAAGGTGAGTTTCAGCTTAACTTTTTCATTAAAGCACAGCTAACTTGCTTTACTGTCAGCCCTTTGCCGAGATTATGAAGCTGACCGAGGTGCAGGAGGGCATTATAGTGCGATGCATTCAACAGTTGGATGAAACCCTCCGCGATGTTAAGACTGCGGCCATACGCATTGGTAATCCTGGACTACAGTGCAAAATGGAAGAGGCCTCCGCGGCCATAAAGCGTGATATCGTCTTTACTGCCAGTTTGTACACGGAAATGTAAGCACAAAGTAAATTGAATGAAATGAAAGAAAAAAAAAAACAAAGTTGGTTTGACTAAAACTACAAATTATGCATCATGTCAATTACAATCAAATCCGAGCGATACTTATAAAAATGTAAAAATATTTATATGTGTGTAGTAGAACAACGCACATGCCACATGGGGTATGATCAAATTTCATCGGGATTCTGGCTTAAACTTTGGCGGCACCATCATGCCAGTCATGTGCTTCTGTTTCTTGGCCTTCTTTGATTTGCCAGCGCCGGATTGAAAGTCATGCCAACTGTTCACACGACTCTGTCGAGATTCCTCAAAGTTCTGCTGCCATTCACGATCTGCTTTTACACGCTCCTCTTCTTCGATTTCGGTTTCTCGCTTGCGCTTGCGTTCCTCCTGATCGCGCTGGTCGAGTTTTTGCCGTCGCCGTTCCATGTCGGCAAACAGTTTCATAACCATTACATAGATGGCATGTTTATATTTGGCAGGATCATCTTCTGGTATGGGCTCAAAGGGTCTGCCCTCTTTTTTAAGCTTTTTTCGCTTCTCAGCAATCTGAAACATAAGTGAGATAAGCATAAGATAAGACTTAAGGATAATCGGTTTATATATACCATTTGATCTGTGCGGCCCTTGGCTTCTTCGTACACCTCCAAACATTTCTTACGTGTTAGGTCGTTCTCCAATATTTTCCAGGATCGTGCAACGATATCGAATGCCATTTGAGCGCGCTCCTGATTGTCATGGTTCTTATCGGGATGTACTAGTATTGACAGGGTGCGATAACGTTTTTTTATGTCAGCTACCTCGACGTCTGGCTCAATTTGCAGCACCTCGAAAGGGTTAAGATTGAAGTATGTGGAACCTGGACGAAGTAAACGATCAATTTGTTGAGTAGGAGTTAGTACTGAATCGCGTTTTTCAATTTCTTTCACCTGCGAAAATAGTCACAAAATCATTTAATGTATGTGTATAAAAATAAAATGATATGTATTTGTTTATTTTTACTGTCTTGTGAAGGACCTTGCCTCGCCGCAGCCTTCTGCGTTGGCGCTGGTACGGCTGTAACACCATCACTAAACTTACTTCTGTGTAGAAATCCTCAAACGATTCTTTAGAAGTGCCAGGCTGATCACGCGACGTCGAGGAGGACATTTTGTGCTTTTGTTTTAGTTGCGGTGTGTTTATTTTTTATTTTTTTTTTTCCCGTTCGCGTTCTATTGAAAATCCAGAATTTACAACCAGTATTGCTTAATTACGCACATTGAGTGCTGAACAGTGTTGCAAAAAAATTAATGTTAATAAATCTTGTTGTCAACGAGTATAACAGACAGAGCGGAATTCAGAGCCAGCCACTTAAACAGAAAATTTTCTGACCTAATTAAAGCTCATGGGGACATTAATTTGCTCTCTGCCTTGTCAACTTATTCTGTCAACTTGTTGAAAATCAACTCGTGTTTGAGAAAGTGGCATCACAACTTCCGTTTTATATTTATAATATCTATAATATTTTGGCAATTAGGAAGAGAATCAAGTAGTATACTAGCACTTGTTTTAGTGCGTTTTTTATTAAAATATTTAAAATAAATTTCCTCTATATTAAAACTATACATTAACATTTATTATATCTTACTTTTAAGAAAATTTTTTAAAAACTATGCATAATACTTTTCATTTACTTTTCATTGCGGAAATAAAATTAAAAATATTAACATCACATATATCTAACCATCTCAGCGCACCTTAGCAATGTATGACCAAATAAAACAGCGTCTGTCTAAATCAAAACAAACCATTTTATTTATGGTGGCTTGCCATGAAAAGTAAAAATAGAAGCAATAATCAAACATAAGCAGCTGCCTGATTTCGTTACTTAACCCGAGCCTAAATCTACGTATGGTTATGCACGACTTTAATTCAGTTGGCAAGTATGAGTTCCGCTCTATCTGTTACATACTCGTTGGTTTGCACTAAACAGCTGTTGCCCCTCTGTTAAAATTTCCCTCAAATGGCAAATCGGATAATGTTGTCACATAAGAATTTTCTGACAATAAATTTGTATCAATTCGCTGAAAGTTTTAGTTGTACCAATGATTATTGAATTAAATAGGGTGGGTTATATATGCAGATCGCTTTTGAAATCGCAAATTGCATCAGCGTTAGAGAGTATTCAAGTGAACAAAAAAATGAGCACGTGCACAGCTTTAGATGCTAACAAATGGGATATTGTGTGGATGGATTTGGAAATGACTGGATTGGACATAAAAACGGACCATATTCTTGAAGTCTCTTGTATAATAACCGACAAACTTCTCAATGTTAAATCAGAGGGCCCTTGCTTTGCGATAAAACATGCGCAATCCGTGTACGATAACATGAATGAGTGGTGCATGAAGCATCATTACGAATCTGGATTGGTGGACCGGTGCAAGGAGTCGAATGTAACGCCTGAGCTGGCAGAAAACATCATCTTGACTTACTTAAAGGGGAACATACCTGAGCGAAAATGCCCGTTGGCTGGAAATTCTATATACATGGATCGTTTGTTTCTACGAAAGTTTTATCCCGCAGTTGATGAATATTTACACTATCGGATTATAGACGTTTCTACTATTAAAGAGTTGGCTACCAGATGGTATCCGGACGTCATAAAATCAGCTCCAGTCAAAACATTCGCTCATCGCAGCTTGGACGATATTAAGGAGAGTATATCAGAATTGAAATACTTTAAGGAGCATTTATTTAAATGAATTTAATATTAAGCTAGATTTAAAAACAAATAAAACTGTTTAACTAGTACGAAAATGAAAGCAAAAGCAAAACTCTATAATTAGATATAAAACTACGACAGCAATCAAAAGCTCTATTTCTCAATAGACCCCATTTATATTATTATGAGCAGGCGAGAAATTATTTGCCTCCTGTCGCCTACTTGAGGGTCGAGTAATCGCATTGCTCTCGCTTCCTGTGCCAGTCACTTTTTCAGCTTCGATGTGTCCAGAAAGAAATTTTGCAACGCGCTCCTGTAAATAAATCAAGTTGTAAGAAGCTGGGACAACCTTAAGCCACACATATAATTAATTACCAGATAGCCATTTGTGAGACACTGTAGATTTCCATAGAAGGTCACCATGCGCTTGATAAGAGATTCAGCTTCCTCCTTGGATAAGTTCTTAAATTTATCCAAACGAGTAATAGTAATTATTCGATTGTTAATAGAAACCATAAGATGAACGACCTCTGTGGTGGTGTGCGACAAGTTTCTTTAAAAAAAAGTTATTAATTTAGCAATAGTACTACAATATTTTATTAAGGCTTACTCACTTGGGTAAATTTGACGCAATGTTGGCGCTGTAGTTAACCAAGTGGACAACTCGTCTGGCTGATTCACGAGTCAGCAGAACGATTAACTGTTCCAAAGTAACAGGTCGTGCTTGATTTTCTGGTTCGTCAGCACTGAGGTATCCCCAAAGTTCCTTGGCCTTTAGCATGGCCTGCTTGGGATCTGTTGCAATCTAATTGGATTCTTCATCATATCAGTTCAGCTATATTATGATTTTTTTGCTTACCAGTTCGGCTGCATAGATGAGCACATGTATCGCTTCTTTGCTTTGTTTCTTTAGCGCCCGCGCCTCGGCGAAAGTTCTTTGTGTTAGTCTTCGCTTCAGCTTACGGGAGAAGCGTTGACCGTGATGAATTGCCTTTATGGCGCCTCTTTCGTTATCATCGTATTGCGGTGCTGTAGAGAGGTTTATTTGAAATTTATAATTTTATTTGTGAATCAATTGCGATCTGTATTTTTGTGAAACATCGTTGAACTTCTCAGTGCAGTCGAGTCATGAGATAAGACTTGTTTCTAGCCGATTAGGCAGCCAAAAATGAAATTTAATAGATTAAAAATTATTGAAGCGCACAGCTTGATAACCTTAGGATGGAGGCTGACGTCGTAGTTTGAAAATATACTTTGTATAGTTTCAAAATTGTATATAACACACAAAAATAAAATATTATATTGCACAAAATTAGAAAAGCATTGTGACTTCTTAATAATTTATAATAAATTTGCTGAAATCAAGTCAATAATAATAAAAAAAATCAAAATTTCTACACAACTAATTCTGATTATGTTCAACACACTGTCTAAGCTAACATATCACTCACCGTCTGTCTGGTCCTGATCTGTATGAATGGGCACCAGATATTTATCTACGAATTTGTCGCCGGCTGTAAAGGCGCCATCGATTCGATTCGCTGCATAAGTTGTCAGAGAACTCTCCAGCACTGCGTTGCCAATTTGTTTAACAGAATCCGCACGCTTTAGAACGGGTCGCACCAGATGATCCGACATGTATTCCTTGGTATTCCAATACATCTTTAAAATTAGGGCTGACGTAAGTAAATTTCAAGCCAATTTAAGCCATTGAGCCACAGCTCTACTTACCATTTCTGGTGGTAGATATACAAGCGGTATGCGCTGCTCTAATATATCAAGACTTTTGCACATAACATTGTCCAGGCGCTTAATGGGTATCTCGAAGAGCTTGACAGCTGGCTGAACCGTTTCGTAGGCTGAAGAAATTGTTGCCTCTGCTGTCTCAAAGTACCAGTTGAAGAGTCGATTATTATTTTTAACTTTGCCATAAATGTTTTCGACACGCTTAAAGCTCGATTCCACTAGCGGAATGGACGTTATCCGATCGATGGCTTCCATGTGCATTCCACTGCTCATTGTTGCAGTTGCTTTAAGTAATTTAAATACAGATTAAACTATTATTGTTTGTGTTTATTTTGTTGCACGAACCCATTAAATTAGACTTTACTTATATTGTGTCGGGTCCAAACAAAATTCTTAGCTCTCAATATTGTTTTTATTTTTATTTACTGTAAGAGCACACGTCCCTTTTAAACGGACGTTGAGTTAAGACTGAGCCGAATTTGCAGTGTGTGCTCCATAGACATTGTGGTCGCGTCGGGGCTCGTCATGCTCGGATTGACCTCTACTGCTCAAGTGATAAGCCTACCTAGACTACACTTATCAACAACATGTCATTTGAAGCAAGTTAAGGGTTCCAAAGTGCACTCAGAAACGGATTCCATCTGGTGTGAACGTGAATCATTTAATAATGCAAATCATTCAATATCTTGATTGCAATTCAAATGGATGTCGTTAAGAGTGCAGTTTAAAGGGCATTTGAAACACGTTTATGGTTTAGAATTAGTCACTTAATAAAAAATACAGTCGCGAAGCGTGCCACAGATAGCTGTCGCTTTTACATTATTAGAATCAGGAGACGGCTTTGAATTTAGCACATCTTTGATGTGTCTGTATTTCGCACAACCCCACAAAGCTGTGTCAAAGTCGTTGCTAAGTTGCGAATTCTGTAATCAGCCAGACATTTTTATTACAACATACAGCAGTTAAGCGATGAGTAATTTTAATCTTAGAAAATTTCCGCAGCTTGTCTGTTGCTGTTGAAATTAAATATGGATCCGTGTACAGTGCTATTTAAATTTCAACTGATAATATAAATAAATCGACTAGAACTAGTTGAAAATGGTTGTAGTGCTGCAAAGTGCGGTATCGCGACTTAAGTGCTGAAAAACACAGCTTAGTAGTTGGTAAATTTGTTTGTTGCGTGTTTTCTGCGATCAAGTTGTGTCTTAAATATAATTTTTAAATGTTTGTGTCGTGTTGAAATTATGTTTACATAGTAGTGTACATGTATTGCAATTATAAAATGAACATGTGTATAAGATTAGTCTGCCTCTTAGCCATCGCTGGCGTTGGTTAGTACAGCGACTCTCAAAGCACAAGCCACACCCAAGCCTCAAAGCGAGGCTTATTGTGATTCATAAAGAATTTAGAAATTTTATCAGCTTTTTTCATTCTTAATTACAGCGTTGGGGCAATTTAATGAATTGGAGCAGCGAAATTGCATTATACCCAAAATATTGCAGGGCTCATGGTTCTCATGGGAGACTGGCCTGCCTACCCAAACAGTCATCGATGCGACCTCGATGTCAACGCGTGGATACTGCATCAATTATCAGCGACACCATGGCGATGAGTATTCGTTTGTGTTTAAGGAGCGATCAGTAAACTGTTATCATTGTGTGCGTACGATAATACGCACTTTGAATATCTTTGAGAAATTCGAAGGACCTTGTGTGAGTTTGCCACCTGGCCAGGAGCCCACTGTGGCGAATGTATGCAAGGGTATAAAGGATGACCAGCAGCTTATAACATTGTTTAATGAGAATTTTGTGCCCATAAATTGTCGCTCGTCTCTCGAGGGTGTTTGGCATTTTACATATCAGGCAAGTTGTTTAATTTATATAGATTTAATTAATAAACTAAAGTTAAATCGTTTCTTATCTTATAGAACCGATTCCGCTTTACGGGCGTGTGCAATAAGCCAGATGCTCGCATTCAATCTTGCCAAACGGCAGGTACACAGTTTTTGATACAGAATCAAAAGTTCAATATAACTTATCAGAAATGTGAGGGTATGGAGGGTACCTTCACTGGAACCGTGGAGTTTAGCTGCCTGGGTGATTGGTTTGTTGGAAAGAATCATTATTTTGCCGTTGCCAATACAAAAGAGTCACGTAAAGATGAGAAATATCGTTGCTTACTCAAGAATCGTGATGATGACCTGTATGTGGGCGTATCCATCACTGCTGAATGTAATACACTAAAAACACCCGAAAACTCAC
Organism: Scaptomyza montana; assembly: GCA_018904305.1. Taxonomy (NCBI): domain Eukaryota; kingdom Metazoa; phylum Arthropoda; class Insecta; order Diptera; family Drosophilidae; genus Scaptomyza; species Scaptomyza montana. Next base: position 3,628,768 of record JAEIGR010000007.1, read on the forward strand.
CTGAGCGTCTCAAACTTACACCAGTTAAGGCAGAATTTGTTGAGCCCGGCTGTACGCTTCCACAAAATTTCTCTGGCGAGTGGGTGAACACTGCCAACATTGATGCCGACGTTTCCATCAGCGAAACGCACATTAACGAGACTTATTATCCCGATAGGGCCCGTTATCGCAAGACAATTTATGTTTGTCGCGAGCGTCGAGGTAATCGTGTAATGATGGCTCGTCTTACAGTCGATGGTTGCCAAAAGGATTACGTGTGTTTTGACTTTATGCCTAGACATCACAATATCATACGCTATCGCAAGGGTCTAGCTGTAATCAAGGATGATTTCAGCACAGTGTGCTCCTGGGTACAGTTTCCCAATTCCGAGGCGTGGAAATACGATTTGTTTTTAGCGAGAAATCCGGTTCCTGTGCGTTGTCCAGTTGCTGGCAAGTTTAATTTTACACAACGAGGCGAACATCCATTTAGAACGAGGTATGCAATGGGCTTTCTTATTGATAAACAGATTGGATGCTAATTTGACACAATTTTTAGAATTCTTGGTGGTGTTACACTGAGTCCACGTCCCGATATCCATTGCAAACAAAACATATCCGATTTATCAGTTTGCGATACGGATCAAAAAGAACTGGCTGTGGATGAAAACTATTGCCTCTCTGTGGATCATTTAGGCCGACCTGTGGATATTTACAGTGATCCCGATTATCGAATGAAATGCATTGGCTTCTGGAAGGAGAATCTCAAATCATATCTTATTACCTACGATGATTTAGATCCGCTATCCAAGTACCGTTGTTGGGTTTATCAACGTGCCGATCTGAACCGCGTCCTCATGTCCCAAGCAGTGGGCGCATTTTGCAAGCTAAATCAAGACGTCACCTCTTGGAATCATTCAGAGGGCGCTGCAGTCGCCATCGATGCCGTTGAATACGAGCGTGAGCGGGATGATTGTCCAATGTATTTTGACGACGGCTTAAACCCATGGCGACCATCAGATGCCTCGAATATTATTTTTGACTGGGATTTCTACAAATCCGGCGCAGAAATTTTGGTTTCTTTTATTAATATCCAAACAGCTTGTGCCATTGGCGCTTTTTATGTGCTATCCAGGTATTAAGTCGCTTAATATGAGTTAGATAAGTTTTCCAGTTCCGTCAATTTTATTACGTGAAAAATTTTGTTAGAAAAATGTAATTGTGCCTTCAATGTTGAATTGAATCTCCTCACATATCAATAGTTTATAGGTAAACACATAAAGAGAGAATTTACAACTCTTATTAATGCAAATTTTAAATTTTTCATTGCAATTTTAAACAATCCGTCCACAATCGTATCTCAAATGTATATTGTACAAATGAATAAAGCTGCTAATAAAGTTTCTTAAATATAATTATATATTTATCTAACCCGCAATTCCCTTAATCACCAGATAATATATCACAAAACTTAAAGCTATTTTGAAGCATTAAATTGGGGTGGAATCGATAGCTCTCATCGTTTCGATTAAAAGTAGGTATCGATAATTTCAGTGCTGTACAATTGTATTAACGTAGATGTTTGACTATTCTAAGCAATAACAAGTATTTTTTTACTTGCTCGAAATTTTTAATTATACAAAACACTAATCATGTTGTCCGCTCTTGTACTTCGTGGAGCCGTTCGCGGCAATGGTGCGTATAATTATAAATAACAAATGCAATGAAATATTAGCCAACAACAGATTTTGTTATATAACCACATCGTTCGGTTCGCCAACAGCTGCCAGCTTTGTTAAGTCTGTGCGTCTTACCCCGCTGAAGGCCTATTCGACTATTTTGGCCAACACGCAACGTCAAGCTTTGAGAAAGCCTCTAGCCCTGAGCAAGACAGTTATAGTAAGTATATACTTAAAAACATGAGTGCGATTGAAGAGATTATATTAACATTGACATTTTAGCCCATAGCAATGCGCAATATTTCAGTGAGTACTCCTAGAATGGCTTCAGCTTCGAGTAACCACACAGGCTTATGGACTATTGAGCGCGTTGTGTCTGTTGCTCTCTTGGCCATTATTCCTGCAGCCTTTGCTGCACCATCGCAGGTAATGGATGCACTTTTGGCAGTGTCCGTTGTGATTCACACTCATTGGTAAGATAAACAATAAACAACAAGAGACAAACACTTATGTAGCTTTATATATTTTGCCTAATCTTCTAGGGGCGTTGAAGCTATGGTTGTCGACTACCTGCGTCCAGCAGTTGTTGGCAATATTCTTCCAAAGGTTGCACATATAGCTCTCATCTTAATTTCCGTTGCCTCATTGGGCGGCCTCTTTTACTTCATTAAAAACGATGTGGGTCTCGCCAATGGCATCAAACGCTTCTGGGCTATCAAGGGCAAGGAGTCCTCTTAGTTTTCGACCAGGGTATGCGCTATCATGAAAACTCCAGTTATAAATTGTGTATTCAATTATAGTAATCGAAGGAAATGAACTCGATGCTTGCTTCTTAGTCATTAGCAGTAAATAAAATAATTTGTAAAAAGGACACGTGCACAGAGTTTTAAACAATTTATTAATAACTTCAATAACTAACAAAAAACTATACGTATGTAAAAAACATTCAATTGTTGCTATCACTAAGGTTGTGTCATGACTTGGCCTCTACGTTATTTGCATAGAATATTCGTAGCGCGTCCCATTGTTTTGTGTGCAGTAATATGTGCGGACGACATTGACGCATGTGATCTACGGCCTGATCTGGGGTCCAACCGTTTCTCTACAAAATAATTTGCACAATTAGACAAAAGCATTTATGTTATGTGTGAGATATGTTAGCGTACCATCATTAGATAGCAACCCACGAGGGTGGCGCTCCGTGTTCGTCCCGCCTTGCAGTGAACATAAACTGAACCATTGTTTTCGGGGTATTGTGTCGAGTTGAATTCTTTTATGCGCTTGGACAGTGGCAAAAAACGATTTATAAATTCTACGCCACGGTATAGCTTTTCTTGGTTGGGCGACTCGAAAATGTCTGTAGTAGCAAGTTGTAAGAACTCAATGCCAAGAGCCTTCCATTTTGGTGAGTCGTTCGAAAACGCAGTTAGCTCATAATCTTCGTTCATTGAAACGACAGCTTTCATGTTTTCCTTGTCAATTAACTGTTGGTAAATAGATTTGTTAAAGCACTTTTTAATTTAGTGGAGAACGCGTAACTTGGAGATACCCTGTGCTTAGGTTGTTGGTAGTTATTTTATATTCGCAACGCATATTAATTTACGAGCTTTAAAACTGTTGCTGTGTAGTTGGCTTAAACAAATTTTAAACAACTTGGCAAGTGTTGAGGGCCAAGTTTATTTAATATTTATGGATTACATAAATAATAATTTAAGCACACGTTAAATATATTAATGGGTGTTTTTGGGGTTCATATTGCATTACTTACGTCATTTGCCTGCGTACGAAAAGGTAGCGCTCCAAGTATAACATTCTCGTCGATGCGATCGTACCAATTCCTTGCTGTTGCTCTCTCCATAAGCACATTGTAGAGTAGGGTGGGATAGAAGGAAACACGAGCAAACATAGCCGCCTTTTGGGCCACACAGGTGGGTAAGGAGAAATGTAGGATTAGTAATTGACGCTCTATGCATATACGCTTAGAGTAAAGGCTGAAACAGCTGTAAACTTTCACCAGCTAACGTAGTTGAGCTATAATTGTTTAATGCGTGACTGTCTGAGTCGTTTGGAGTGCGGCTTTAAACTGGTTTCATTGATATTGTAGATAGTCGTGTGTGTAGCTGTCTTGCAGCCATCTTCGTTACTTACACTCATTTCCATGCCGTTTTTTTAAGTTCTCCGTTTCAAAGGAACGATGCGTTACGCTTTAACAATGCTTCGTTGTATATTAATTAGTGTATTCACAAATTATCACTCTAATTTTAGCGCTGTTGTTTCGGGCATTTGCATTATGAAATGGATCAACAAATCACACAGCCGACTTATTTCGCAAACATTTCAAACACTGGCTCTTTACACTCTGAAACTATAGAGGTGGGCATACGGTACCAGTGCTGCCATTTTTCCAAGAGCTAAAAAGGTACACCAAACAAAAATAAGCTAAAAATCAGAATCCCAGATAAAGAATTAAACAAGTATGTATATCAAAAAAATTTTTTGAAGACTTGCTTTTATACGCTTTCTTGCATACATTTGTAATCGACTTTTTACCATCATCCATGCAATACCCAAATATCAAACATGTTTAATATATTTAAATCTATCTTTCTAATATAATATATAAAATTCTCGTGTCACAAATTTATATAATAAAAAATAACATAAAAAACTTTATTAAAAAAAAATATATGTATAAAAATTTATGTCTCGGTCGGAGTTCGAACCCACGACTAGAGCTTGTCAATTAGTTAGTAAGTTAAGCATAAGAGAAAACTGTTTTTCGTGGTTTTTACATGATATTACATATTTTATCGTGCCGAAAACTTTAAAAACATGTATTGTACTCTTAAACACATTTTTAGTGAAAATTTCCGAGCTCTAGCTAGTCGGGAACTTGGTGAAAATTTGATTACAAGAATCCGGTACAAACATACATACAAACAGACAAGTCAAAGTAAATAAAAGCATGTAAAAATAATCATTTTTTTTTAATATTTTTTAAATATAAGTTTAATTTGATTAATTTATGTAAGCAATTTTATTGCAAAATCACGAAGGTTTCTAAATTTCTTCTAACGATTCGGTGTCGTCACTTGGATAAAAATCTATTTTGCTTAATGCAACAAATTTGTTTTTGGCGAAGATCAGTTAAGTGATTAATTTGCGATTGCAGTGTGATGAGTAACTTATGGGCAAAGCGTTGATTCTCGCTTAATTGTTTAAGTTGGCAATGGCATCAAATTGACTATCATGTTTTTTGGTGCAAAGCCTTTTAGTGCGCTAGAGTGATTTTTAGTAGCCGCATGTGCACATATATCGTTAAACTTCGTAGTTATGTTGCATTTGCAATCTTTTCACCCAAATGCTAGCGATAGAAGTTGTCAAAGTTTAAGTTCAAGCACTAACCAAATAATAATAGAAACGGGAGCTTATGCGATAAGAGTGCATGAATAAGAACTTTAATCGTAGAATTTACAAAAAAAACTACTCACAAAGTCAAGAAAAATCTAAATAATTTAAAGAGCAAAAATAAAAGGTTTGAATTATTGAAATAAGCCAGAGTCCCCACTTGCCGCTATTTTAAATTTTTCCAGCAATCGCGTTTCAAAAAAGTCTGATCTGACAGGAAAAAAGCGGAAATGGCAACACTGACTGGTACATGAGGCTTGTTCGCGATAGCACGACACTTTCCGAGCACACAAACTACTGTAAAAATAGCCTCATATGCAATATGATATTTGTAATAATGAAACTGATCTAATCGTGCTTTAAAAAAACCTAAGCATTCTGACATATGTTTGCAAACTGTAATTTGAGTGTAGCAAAACATGAATGATTGATAGAAGTGACTGTTCATCTCTTTGAAAGTCACATTTTCGCTCATCTCTGGCATTGCACCGTTGGTAACACTGGACAAAAATTATTGGAGCAACAAATAAAAGATTATTTAATATTACGTGTGAAAATTGTTTAAGCTTAGCAAGAGACATTTCGGCAACAATTTCACCAACTGATAGAAAATGCCGAAGCGATAAAACCGACCTGAAGCCCCAAGCACTATCAAACGGTTAAATTACAATCAGTGTGTGCACAATAGAAAAAGTAAATAATACAACACGTCAGACCTAACGAGACACGAAAAGAATATACCAAAATAATTAGTATATTTATCATTTATGTTTTTATTTTAAAGGTATACGCGAACATACGTTTTATACAGGATGAGACTGACAAGCTTGATGTGCATTTCGATGCTCCTGGTTATTCAAAGCACCCAGCTGTTACTGGCGGAGCTGCAGGGTCCAATCTCTGAAAGCGCCAGCGCGACAGCAACAAACGAGCCTGAGCCCGGTGCCTCCACAGAGGCAAACAGTGAGGGGGTAAAAACTGGAGGAAACGAGATTGCGCAAAGCGAAAATGCTGCTAATTCAGCGCCCGTTGATCCATCATCATCGACAGCGGCACCAACCAGCAATGACCGTAAGGCGGCCAGACTTAAGGACAGTGATTTTGCCCCACGCACAAAAGTGATGCCAGCCGCATTGTTTGAGCGTCTGTGGAACGACAGCTTACTAAAACAGCAAAAATTAAAAGCCCAAATTGAAGCAATCGAGGCCAGGCAAACGCCTACTGAAGTTGTCGAGCAGACTCCTGAACAGATTGAAGGTAAGCTAAAGAAATCACAAACATCTTCGAGTATTGCAATGATTGTCTTCCAGCTGAGAGTCTCTACGAAAATGCCATGGAAATGTTAGCCAAACCTCGCACTGACAAACGTGTCGCTTTCACCCTAATGCGCAAGGCAGCTGCATTTAAGCATCCCAAAGCGCGAGCTGAATTGGCCATGGCTGTGCTTTTGGGTCATTGGATGTCATTTGATTTCCATTATGCTGCCGACGAGTTTGAGAGCCTGGCGAACGATGGCGTACCAGAAGCCCATTTGGGCTTAGGCTTTCTGTACTCGGTGGGTGTGGGTGGCAAGAATGTCAGCCAACCGATGGCACTGCTGCATTATACGCTTGCTGCGCTAGGTGACAATACACTTTCGCAAATGGCAATGGGGTATCGGTACTTATACGGCATCAATGTGCCCATTAGCTGCGAAAAGGCTTTGATTCAATACAAGCGTGTGGCTAAGAAGGTAGCCAGCAAAGTCACTTTTTCAAATGGTCCAATGGTGCACCGAGTGAGGTTGCTGGATGAGCTCGAAAACCCTGGTAGTCACGAGACGGAAGTTGTTGAATACTATCAACTATTGGCTGATAAAGGCGATGTGCAGTCCCAGATTGGGCTAGGGCAGCTGTACTACCAGGGTGGTAAGGCTATACAGCAGGATCATCAGAAGGCATTAGAATACTTTACGCTTGCGGCGAATGCTGGCAATGCCATTGGATTTGCATTTCTGGGCAAGCTCTATCTGGAGGGCAGCGAGCAAATTAAGGCAGACAACGAGACGGCATTTAAAGTGAGTAAAAATTTTGTTTTATCTATTATGTTATTAAATGATTCTAACCGATATCATTTTCAATCCACAGTATTTCTCTAAGGCCTCCGAAATGGGTGATCCTGTGGGTCAGAGCGGTCTGGGTCTCATGTATCTCAAGGGTCTAGGCGTACCCAAGGATTCTATTAAGGCTTTATCGTATTTTACGCAAGCTGCCGATCAGGGTTGGGTTGATGGTCAACTGCAACTTGGTACAATGTACTTTAGTAAGTTAAATTTCTTATTACAAATAATATTATTTCTTCTAGTGTCTCTTATGATTTTCTTATAGCTGGCAATGGTGTCAAGACGGACTACAAACTAGCGCTAAAGTATTTTAACTTGGCCACACAGTCAGGGCACGTCTTGGCCTACTACAATCTGGGCGTTATGCATGCGTACGGCATGGGCATGCTTCGCTCTTGTCCAGCTGCTGTTGAGGTCCGTTTGTGCGTTAACTCATTAGGTTAACTCAATCGTTAATTATTGAAATAACTGTATCATGTTTTTTCAGTTCTTTAAAAATGTTGCGGAGCGTGGTCGCTGGACCAGTAGAATAATGCACGCCTACAGTGATTACAAACTAAATCGCATCGATGAGTCCTTTATGCAGTATGCCCTAATGGCTGAAGTTGGCTATGAGGTAGCCCAAAGCAACGCAGCATTTTTGCTAGATCGTGAGGAGGTGCATGTTTTTAATGATCGCCATGAAGACTTAATTCGTGCATTTTACTATTGGAAACGGGCTGCCGGCCAGGGTTATTCGGCGGCCCAAGTCAAGCTAGGAGATTACTACTATTATGGTTGGGGCACCAAAACAGATTTTGAAACTGCTGCAGCTCTTTACAGGTGCGTAATGGAATTTGATGACATACATTTAAATATATATTTCTGTTTGATTTTAGGAAAGCTTCTGAGCAGCAATACAATGCACAGGCTATGTTTAATTTGGGCTATATGCACGAGCAGGGCCTAGGCATGAAAAAGGACTGGCATTTGGCCAAGAGATTATATGATTTGGCAGCCGAAACGAATTCGGATGCCAAAGTACCTGTGTCAATAGCACTTTTTAAGCTGCATATGTTAGCCAAGATTGAGTCAATAAAAGAGGTAAGACATGATATACTACTTAAACTTGAAATACTAATTGATTTTACTGGCTTTAGTCGCCATATAGATTCATCTTTTACATGGATGAAAACATAGCTGCCAATTGGGATTTGTATATGATCACAATATTGACCCTTTTGTTGGGCATTATAATGTATACGAGGCGACCATTTCAACAGCAAGAGGCGGCAGCTGCTCAGCAGCCACTACCACAGCCGCAGCCGCAGCCGCCAATTAATGACATAGCAGCTGTGCCTGTTAATGAAACTACAGCCGTTGCCCCGGCGTCTGTTGAAGCTGAAGTGTCAGCATCATCTGTTAACCCCTTACCAGAAGCAGCAACATCCAAATCTACTACCGCAGAAGCTCAAACGGCGCCTAGTGGTGACTCGTCCAGTCCAATAGTCACAACCAGCAGCTCTTCCGTAGGGACGAGCAGCAGCAATACACTCGATCCCACTGATTAGTCTTAACAAACTGGTTAATCATCCCTAGTTTAATTAGTGACCATGTAAATATATATATATCATCTATTTTTTATGATTTCTTAATGGAATTTTTAGATATTTAAAATCAGAAATATCTTACTCAAAACAAAAAAATATATGTGTGTTGTACTGAGAAAAAACGGATTATCCATACAAAACTACAATTCGTCAATGTGTTTTAATTGTTAATGTATTTATGTTGTAATTTTTTTGAATGGTTTGCCAGATTACAAGTAAATTAACTTTGTGAATATTTAGCCTAGGCATAGTAATTAAGATTAGCTTTCTTCTTGGACTGCACTTCCATGATGGCGTCCATGAAGTCCTCGTGCGTCACCGAGGTGGCTGAGCGGCGTAAAGCAATCATGCCAGCCTCGACACAGACCGCCTTGCATTGGGCACCGTTGAAATCGTCTGTGGAACGAGAAAGCTCCTCAAAGTTTACATCGCTGCTGACATTCATTTTCCGTGAGTGGATTTGCATGATGCGAGCACGAGCTTCTTCATTTGGATGCGGAAACTCGATTTTGCGATCCAGTCGACCGGAACGTAAAAGGGCTGGATCCAGAATATCGACACGATTTGTTGCTGCAATGACCTTAATATCGGCAGTTGAGCTAAAACCGTCCAATTGATTAAGCAGCTCCAACATAGTGCGCTGCACTTCACGATCACCGGCCTTCTCCGAATCAAAACGCTTAGTGCCAATGGCATCCAATTCATCAATGAATATTATAGCTGGCGCCTTCTCCTTGGCTAGCGCAAATGCATCGCGTACCAGCTTGGCGCCATCGCCAATAAACATTTGCACCAATTGCGGTCCAGCTAACTTCAGGAAAGTCGACTTTGTTTGGGCTGCACAAGCGCGAGCGAGCAGCGTCTTGCCGGTTCCAGGGGGTCCGTACAACAGTACACCTAGATAAATAAACAATTAGTCTAAAGTTTCACTTTTTATTGAAGCTCACTAACCCTTTGGTGGATGAATGCCCAAGTTCTTGAACTTTTCCTTGTGTGTCATCGGCAAGACGACAGCTTCAATGAGCTCTTGAATCTGTTTGTCCAGGCCACCAATATCAGAGTACTGCTCTGTGGGCCGCTCATCAACCTCCATGGCTTTTACACGAGCATCGTACTCAGCTGGCAAGGTTTCCAAAATCAGATAAGAGTCCTTGTTTACGCCCACCAAATCGCCAGGCTTGAGCTTATCTGCATCGACCAAGCCAATGACAGGCAAGAAGTAAGCCTGGCGCGTTGATGTCTTAATGACGGCGCATTTGCCTTTTCGCTGATTGTCCAGCACAGTAACTGAGCCATCATCCTCTTCCTCTTGTGGATCCACATCCAGCAGCTCAATAACATTGGAAACCAGGTATGGCAAAGTTTTGTTAACCTAAGAAAGCTAGTTTTTAAATCTCAGCTAATAAATTATTGTTGCTGTATTACCTTGATCTTTTCAGTGTTATCTTTGATTTTTTCGTTTTGCGCCTGAATTTCGTGTGTAATGCGCATAACTTCACTCTTCATTATTTTAATTTCATTATCCATCAAACGAGTCCTGCTCACAATCTCATCCGTGGACATACGCAGCACTTCTTCGCCCAGCGATTCTTCGCCATCCTCCCATATCGACTTGTCCTCAAGTGTTTGGGCCATTGTTAGTTATCGTGTAAAGCTAATATATTCTCTTCAATCAACTTATTTTTAACTTTTACTGCAACTGGAGGGTTTCTTTGCTTTGCGTTTTTAGTCGATGACTTGTAAATTTCGTTTTCCCTGCCTTTGCCGAGTTTGACAGCTAAATTCAGTGCTGTACAATTTTTAAATGTTGATGATGCTGAAACGATTACAATACTTCTAATATATCGATAGTCGCATGTTCTTCAGCACTTTCATTAGCTTGAAGAGAACGCTCATTTTTTCTTACAAAAATTTTTGTTAAACTATAAATCATAAACATTAATTACATTTGCCATGTCAGAAAACAATGGTAAGTGCACAAATCAAACGACACAATATTTTTAGCGATGTGCCTAGATCTCGGGTGTGCTGCAACCTTTTGCAGCCTGAACAACTGAAAAGTTAAGATAAAGCTAAAACTAAATACATTATCGGGCTTGTTCTGGTTGTATTTTGCAGAAGCGTCGGTTGAAGCCAACTGCTTCAGAGGCGGTTTTACCTTGAAGGCCTCGCGACTAGGCGGGGCAGTGCTGCGACCAGCTGTGCTTGTCGACAGTTCCGTATTAGGCACAACTAATGCCAACAATAGCAACAATAGCTCCTCCACAGAAGCGGTAGCCGGCGGAAATGAAAAGGCCGAAAAAGATGGCTTTGTGGGCAATCCGTTTTTGCGAGAGCAGAGAGAAGAAGATGAAGATGTTTCCACCCCAGTGGTAGAGTCCACAGAGAACATCGAAAAGGATGACGAGGACATGGATGAGCGGCCAGATCCGCTATCCATGCTGCGAAACAATGGTATCGAACGCTCCAACATATTTGCTTCGGCCAAAACCACATTGCCGCGTGTACAAACAAGTGGTTTTATTTTTGGCCAGAACGTGCACGAGCGCGTCATAGGAGTAAGTTTCGCCTTTAAATTGCATGACTGTAATCTGTATTAACCATACATATATAAATTTCATTTGTAGGAGAACGTAAGCACAGAATCGAATGCAGAAGCAGCCATAACAGGCACAGCGGAAGCAACCTCCTCGCAGCTACAGTTTTCCAGCGTTATTCAAAAAGCTGCCCAATCGACAGATAACAACCGGGACGCTTCCGAAGCGAAAAGCCTAACTGACGTGGCACGTGAATACGAGGAGAGTCGTGCACAGAAACGAAAATACGAAGAGGTTGAGACCTTCACCGGCGAAGAGAACGAACTAAATATTGCCGATGTCAGTTGCAAGTTGTTTGCATTCGTTAACAGCAACTGGGAGGAGCGCGGACGTGGCAGCCTGCGTCTTAACGATGCCAAGGATGAGCGCGATTGCTCTCGTGTCGTCTTCCGCACGTCGGGGAACTTGCGACTGCTGGTGAACACTAAAGTCTGGGCAGCAATGGTGGCCGAACGCGCCAGCCAGAAATCGCTGCGCTTTACTGCCATGGACAACACGGGTACTATTAAGATCTTCCTGGCCATGGGTCGACCTGCTGATATTGCACAGGTGCACAAAGCGTTGAGTGAGCGCATTGCCAAACGAAAGCTGACACATCCTGACGAGTGCAAAGTTGTGGAGGCCAAAAATGGCATTTCATCCGAATCTTGCGCCGCCATCGTGCAGCCCGAATCTACTACCAACGATGACGATGATGAAGCTGTTGCTGGTGCCGTTGTTGATTCATTGCCGGTTGCCAGCTCAACTGCAGCCATTGCCGAGGCGGATAGCAATGAGCCTAGCCCAAAGAAGGCACTTATGCAAGCGGATAGCAGTGTGGATGTGGTGGTATCGTCTGTGGAAGTAGGAAATGATGCCGATGCAAACGTTGTGGCCGATGCCAATGCTGAAGCCGAGCCCAAGAAAGGCGCACCAGAGGAAAGGGCTTAAAATAAGCTTTGCGTTTGTTTCGTTCTTTTTCCTTTTTACATTATTAAATTTAATATTTTTGTTTTGAAAAAACGATGAACACAAATGAAAAGCAAGCCACATTTACTATATCTAAATAAAACACATTGTGAGTTATTATAAATTAATTATAATAATTTATTAATAATTATGATTAATGAAGTAAAATAAATGGAGTTCCGATTTTGTAAGCCCAGGCGCAGCGTCTACAAAAGACATTTATCAATTACTCTGTCTGATATTGTGTTTATTACTATTAAAAATGTTGCATTCGCATTCCGCTCCGCAATCCCTTTTGTCTATTCTATTAAACTTTGTTTTTTTTTTTTTTATGTGTATTATAATGTCTACAATTAATTCGCTTAAGGAATACTTTTTACAAGTTTTGCGCTTGCACTAAAAATATGTTTCTGTAGAAAAAATAGGCTCATCATATTTATCGTACGTCCACGTACACACTCATATTACATACACACATCGATTTATATATATGTTTATGTAGAGATATAGATAATCGTAAAATCTAAATGGAAATTGCAACAACAATGAATCCCAGGCTGCGTTATACTTCTTACTCGATTCGACAAATTACAACAAATACAGTGCATGTGCGCACACTAAAGGCTTTGGCTTAGAACAATTAGCTTAATGCTGCTGCTGCTGCTGCTTGGCCTGGGTAATTGATTAATAACAATTACATTTCATTAAGCATTATTCATATAAACAAAATAATTTGTTTTGTAACAACTGTGTAAGAATGAACACACAACGCAAGCGCCTACAAAATATTTATATACAAGAGGTAAGAGTGGCGTCAGTTCTAGCTGATTGTACTGCAACTGGAGACTGTCACGTTGAGTGGATTGTTGGCACTGCTAACAGCAACCGATGATCTAAAAGGACAAAAAAAAAAGATGAGATTTATGTAATACGAGAGGAAATAAAATGCTTGTATTTACCGATTGTGGCGCATGTGACTCTTGACTAGTTCGCTGTTGACCAGCGCCGCCATAAGGCTCAGCTCGCCGGCCATCACGGTTGCGCAGACAATTTGCGCCAGTTTCTTGGCATTGTCGCCGGGCTGAGTGGCATGGGCGCCACGTACGCCCATCATGTCGAGACAGGCACCTTGGCCGGGCAGTCCAGTGCCGCCACCAACGGTGCCCACCTCCAATGATGGCATCGTACAAGTCATATACAAATCCTCACTGTTGTCTGTCCAGCACTCCATCGCTGTGGAACAATTACTGGATGTGACGTTCTGAGCGGGATCCTGTCCAGTGGCTAAAAATACAGCAGTCACCATATTGGCGGCATGCGCATTATTACCACCAATGCTGCCCGCCATGGCGCTGCCGGACATGTTCTTCAGCTTATTGCACTCGACCAGTGTCTTGGCATCTGTTTTAAGCACCGATCGCAGTGTAGCCGCCGGTATGGTGCACTCGGCAACGACACGCTTGCCCCGGCCCTTAATCCAATTGATGGCCGCTGGTTTTTTATCGCAGCAGAAATTGCCACTTAACGAAATGATTTGCATGTCGGGAAATTGACGCTTGATGCAGCGCAATGCCATCTCGGCGCCTTTGGATACCATGTTCATGCCCATTGCATCGCCAGTGAGGGCCACAAACCGTATATACAATTGCGGACCATCCATGGCAATGTGGCATTCCTTGAGGCGACCAAACCGTGACGTCGAATCGAACTCGGTCTTAACCACCTTATAGTTGACATCGCTCTCGATCCACTTTTTGGCCTCTGAGGCACGGGCGACACTTTGAAAACGGACACAAGGTGCCCGAGTCATGCCCACATCTTCGACAACAGAGCGTACGCCGCGGACGGAGAGAGCCTTGCAACCACGGTTTGTGGATGCCACTAGCGCACCCTCAGTGGTTGCCATCGGCACATAATATTGTTCGCCATCAAGTAAAAGTGGACCTGCATAGCCGACGGGTATTGGCACATACCCGAGAACGTTCTCACAGCAAGCGTTCATCACGCGTCGATAGTCAAAATGCTGATAGGGCAATACCTCCAGACGTTCCATGGGCATCTTGGCGCGTGCAGCGATGATTTGGCGACGAATACGTATGCCACGCTCCGCATCTTCAAGCACCGATTCAATCTTGTAGAGCGGACAGTGAGTTCCGCCGGCATTCACAATGGCTACGATTTCCTCATCGGTCAAAGCATTGGGACCGCCAATGATGCCATCTGTTTCATCCGTCGCGTTTAGCAGCTTCAGGCATTCCTCTAGTGGGCGAGGCGGACGTGTGGGCGGCGCCAGGCGCTTACGCATAGACACCAACTCTGTCTGCGTGGCCACATTTGTCGAACATTGCTCCTCGATGCTGAATCGCGGTTTGCGGGCAGCTGTAAGCTGCAGATATCTGTTGTCGTCCTGCTGATTTTCTAGCGGCGTGGTCTGTGAGGCCTTTGCTGTGGTAGCTTGACGCATCTGCTCCTGCAGAGGATCACGATTATCAAAGCAAAAGAACTTTACGACGAGGGCAATCAAAACAATAGATATGACTATGTGATCTGCGCTCATTGTAAGCCATCTATAAAAGTAATAATAGAGATTAATTACAGTGAACTATAACAATATAATACGTTAGACGTACTTGATAATGATGTCCGTGAATTCGCCAGAATCTGTGCGATTGTTGCTGACATTCAGATTTAATGTTGGGGAGAGCGTCTTATCGACAGCATCGTAATCGCTGCTGCTAAAGACAATGCGACTGTAGATGTGGACAATCATTAGACCGGTTGTCATGATAAGCTTGACTCGCTGCAGCACCGGATTGGCCTTCTGCTCCTCCTCGGTAAGAGATTTGAGCAGTGATGAACCCTTTGCACGCTCACGCACTGCAGACATATCGTAACCATTGCAGGATAGATCGAATATCAGCGACAGGCAGGCGGGATAAAAAGTCATAAAGACCACATAGTTAACCAGCACGGATAGCACGCCAAACATGCAGAGCACCTCCAGACGCTGCACGCCCGACAGCGTACCCACGCCCACGAGCAGTGCACCCACAATAGTGTCCAACGATATGGTGGGACCCAAAAGCTCCAAACCCCGCGCTATATTTTGTGTGACCTCCACCTGGCTGCTGCCCGAGAGCGCCAGCTGTGCCAGTCGACCCGAGTTGGACAAATCAATAACCAGCAGCAGAAAGAAGAGCGCATCTCTGTGTTAATAGAAAATCATTAAGTATTAAATAATCAAGTATGTACCTGATTTATTGTTTGATTTACTCACTTCAAATCGGATAAATCGCTGCCAAGAAACTTGATGGTTGCCGTTGTGAATATAAAGCTGGAGAAGACCGTAAATAGCCCCGCAATCCCTGCAAATTCAAAGAACAAACATCATAAAAGAACACGCTTGAATTCTGTTTAAAAAAAATTTTTGGTTCGAATTTGGGTTCGCCGCCTTGAGGAATTAGCAACAGAGGTCATTTCTATTAGAGACCGCGTGAGAAATGCCACAAATCACCCAAACCGGGCATCTAAACTGTTGACCAAACATGGCAGAAACTTTACATTTATATATGTATATGGTTTGGTAAACAAAGCATATTCTCTAGCCAGAAGCTAATCATTAAAATCAACACACGCGCCTCATAACCATCATTATTATAAAAAATATTTAAAAAAAAACCCCTCTCTTACATGGCATGACGCCATCCTTAGTTGAGGAACGACACTTACCTAGCACATAAGTGGATCCCTGTCGATGTAGTCGACAGAACTGATAGTAACAATAGAGCACTGCGGTACAGCGTACAATGGTCATTAGAATGACATCGGCGGCATTGTATTCCGCTTCGAGTCCATCACAGGATTGAGT
This sequence comes from Scaptomyza montana, assembly GCA_018904305.1. NCBI lineage: Eukaryota > Metazoa > Arthropoda > Insecta > Diptera > Drosophilidae > Scaptomyza > Scaptomyza montana. The sequence goes on from JAEIGR010000007.1 coordinate 3,644,937, forward strand.
CCAACCATGGCATGGACGATGCCTGCTCGATGTTGACGATTGCGTTGGTGCGGCTCCGTTTATTATTATTGCTGGCAATAATAGGCGGTGGAGCTGTGGCAGCACCATTTGTTGTGACAGTCGCAGCAGTTGCAGCTGCAGCTGCCGCTGTTGCTGTGCCACTGCTAAGACCATTGGTTGCATCCAGTGTGCTGCCGCTCTTGTCCACCGTCAGCATGCAAGCGGTGATGGTTAGCAGGGCGACAATCACCTCCCATGGATGTGAGGCACAAAATTCGCCATGGGCACGAAATAAACGTCCAATCATCTTTGCTGCTGCTGCGTTCAGTAAGTTCGTCCAGTGCTCTGTGCTTAAGTTGCCCAGCACGCTGCTAAATGGCCCAAACTTTACGGAACACTAAAGTAGTGCACAATCCACGCGCTGCAAAAAGTGAGAAAAGGTTAGTTGGTTAGTTAGCGTGTTCCAATATTCTCAAGGACTAGGGCAATCAACTTGCCTGCGCCACATAATCGTTGCGCATTGAGTTGACTTTCAGCAACATCCGAGAGGGAGACACACAATTAAAAATCAAACAACTACTATAACGACAGCAACATTTATCGATTGCTGTTGACACATTTGGCGATAACACCAACGAACCCAAAGCTGATTGGTGTCAGCGAATGAACAAATGTAAAAAAAAAAAAGCAGAAACGAAGAAGCTACTTGCCAATTGCATGACAATTTGATACCCTTCACAGCCTGTGCATAAATATATTTATAATTTTGACATCTGTTGACTTTCAAATGTCTGTTAACGTTTATTTTGAACAGCTTCAATCGAGAAATTATTAAAGTTTTTAAGCATTGAAACTGCATTTAGTCTAAAAAGAAAAAAGTATCTTGACTATCAATTTAAATTTCATTGATCCCATTTCAAAAGGTTTGATTAATGTGTAATGAAAAAATAAGACATTTAAATTAAAGTCTCTACGGCTTATACAAACGAAATATAAATTGCAGTTTTCGAGAAACTTGTAGTAATCAATGTTGTCAATTCACATAAAGCGGAACGAGCTCTGGACCCTTTGCAGCTAGGAAGCTTAATGTAAGGAATGCGAAATAACTTGCTGCTCTGGTTTCTTTTTTTTTACAATAAGCGGCTTTTCATTGCGTCCTTGAGCAGGCATTGTGCGTATGGTTTTTTGCCTTATTCGTTTCGTTTTGTGCGTTTACCTTTCGCCTGTGCTGCTCTTTGCGGAATGCCAATTGATTGATGACATAAGCTAGGGCGGCGCCTACACACACACGCACACACAGGCACGAACAGTGTGGTCAGCAGCACATCCGCATGCCGTCTGGTAACTGTCCGATAGCAGCAGCAACAGCTGCCCGGCTTGATTAAGCCACTTCGCACTTGGCACAAATCTAAGTGGACGATCAACGATCGCAACGTGCCTGGCATAGCCAAGCAAGTATCCAATCCTGGACAGGCGCCATAAATATTCAAAGTGTGTCTACGTCTACGCCTGAGTTTTGAGTTTGAGTAATGCACCGCTCCAAGTGCCGTTGCTTATCATGCCAGCCATAAAATATATTTATACATATACATTTGTGTATTTTCTAATCGAAGGAGCGCATAAGATATGTTTTGGGTTGTGTAATCCGAAGCCTTTGACCATAAAGCATGGCACGAGAGCAGCACAGCCGTCACTTGGAACGATCCATTTCTCAGAACAAATATGCATATGTAATAAATAAATGTAAACATTGCATTTTGGGATAGCGTGGGCGTTGCTGCACTTACAGAACAGTACACAACATAGGAAGCGGAGAAGGGAATTGTGCTATGGTATCTTAAGCTGGAGCGATCGTTAAAAATAACTAGGCATAAACAATGAGCTCATTTCTCAGTGGCACTGAAACTATAATTTTTTTTTTGTTTTTTAATTTTTTATTATCCATTTGCAATGGCTACAATGAGAATCAGTGTAATTGTCGGATGCTATTTCGAGCCACATTTAATGGGCAAAAGCTAAAGCAAACAGTACGCCTTAAAGGCCAGGGATGAAAGAATAGATCAAGATCATGATAACACACCAAAAAGTGAACAACTCAATGCAACATATGGAAGTAAGATAATATATTATGTTTAAGATGTGCATCTATTTCAACAACTATCAAGATTTAAGGAGAGAGTTGCAGTTTAAAATGTATTTTGTTAGTTTGAAATTATATACAATATAATATATCCTTAAACTTATTTAAGAGATAAGAAAATGGTTGCTTTACATTTACATCTTATGTAATCTTAATCTGTGGTCAAGATAAGGATTTAGGATAAAAAAGAAGCCCGAAATTCCGCTGTTAAGCTAAGACTTAAGATAATAGAGAAATAATCTTATGCTGTATTGTTTTCTTAATATAATCTAATAAACCTGTTTTTCTTGAAAAGTAAAGAAGGAAAAAAAACACATGGAGCGAGCAAAAGTAGTTAGTATGGCTGTGTTAAGTAATGAAACCGTACCAGGTTCCACACAACAAAACTTATAAGTTAAAGAAAGAACCATTAGATTTGTAGTTAATCGTTAGGTTTTCTCTTTAAATTCGATGATATTTCATAACTTTTGACTGTTTGTAAGGCGCTGCTTAATGCCAAGCATACAATCTGATACACTCAAGTAAATTGAAAGTTGATTTTGCACTTGAAAAATTCGTACTCGTAGCATATTTAGAAACTTTTATTGGTAGTACATTACAAGATAGTAAATATTTAAGTTTGCTTATGATCTAAGACTATTTTGAAATGTGTCGAAGTCATATGTTGTGTAATGCCCTTCACTGACGAATCATTGGGGTTTTTTCTATTTCAATTTTTGAGCAATAAACACATTCAAGAGAATTCGCAAAACTTATACAAATAGGCTGAACAACACCATGGACATAAGCACATTCGCTTGAGCTGAGACAACAACGGCACGTACGTCAAACAGATCAAATATTAACATACCGCCAATCGATTGGAATCTTTCACTTTTGTATTCAAAGCCATCGCCCAGATATCGATAGACAATCGACAGAGTGTGGGAGAGACTCAATGAGGCATAATAAATCAGCATCATGTTTGTCACAACTATAGTATATTGTAATGAGTGCTGTCAAGCACTCAAGTGAATTTTATATGATCCCACTATAAAAAAATGTAATTAACATTTCTCTTTTGCAAAATTGCTTTGTAATTGCATACTTATAAAAATATACTTACAAAATTCGAACTCGAAAAAGTCAACCTAAGTCAAGCTTTAACTTTAGTGTCTTTTTATTACTGATTATAAAGTGCTTTTAATGAATGAGAAATAAGAATTAATTGGATTCTTGCTGTTTTAAGACTATCCTTAAGCATAGTCATTGCATAAATATGTAAATATTGTGATGAACAATCTGATTAAATATTTGCAAGGTCTGATAAGAAAACAGCTTTTACAACTTGCTGAGAAAACATAAATAGCTTCAGCACTTTTTAAATAAAATTTGAACTTAAAAAAAAGACAAAAACAGTAAAATAACTTGAACTTATGACCTCAACTGTAAGCTTATATTTACTACAAATATATTTGACTTTATCCCTTCATTCTCCCATTACAATACGCAGTCAATGGGAGGAACAACAAAATTAAATCGTCTAATTTCACCTTCCTGCCTCAAAACTCATTGTAGATAATTGAAACTGATGATGATCATTATGATAAATTTTGCAATTCTGAAGCAGCAGTCCAAATGAAAATAAACATTTTAATTTGTTGTTTCGCGAAACATTTTGTTTTCACATTTTGCTATTCTAAGTGCATCAAGCTGTGTGCTTGGTTCTTGACAAGTTGCGGAGTGCTTCGCAACACCATTGAGTTTGAAAAATTAATAATCATTTTCTTTGGAATGTTTATTTTGGTATTACATACGTATAAGAAATTGAACACAGCCATAAGCACTAACAACAACAATCACAATTCGACGAAGGCTGTGAAAAACAAAAGTACACAAGAACAGGGAAAAATCAAAAAGATTTAACTATTGAATGGCGAAATGTTTAAATTTAGCATCGGAATATTGGCGAAGCTGGAGAAAAACTAAGTATCTTATACTGTTTTAAGAGATACCCTGTAAGGAATAATTTATTTTTTTCTCATTCATTCCAATGCACACACGTTAAATTAATTGGTTCATTTAAAAGATCTTTGCTCGTTGAGAAAGTTTTGTCTGCGTTAGAGAAAAATAATTTACGTTATCATACTTTATGGATTAGAACCGTTTCCGTTTGTCTATTTATTGTACTCGTTTTAGCTATTTTGTGTGGATACAGGGTATACAAAAAGTGCTGACGTTATTACTGTGTATTTGTGTGTGTGCTTTGCATTGTTTTGCATGGTTTTTCGTTTACATTTGAAAAGCACTCGCCAAACGGATGTTGGTCCCGACCTCAACCTTACGAAAGCAGCCCCGCAGTGAGAGAGAGAGAGAGAAAGAGCAGAGAGTAGGAAGAGCAGAAAGTAAGAAGAGGTGACCCAATGAGATAGCAATAGATGTTAGCTAAAAAGAAGAGAAACTCGAATAACAAAAGCAGGCCGGTCAAATAAATAAAGCAACCCACAAACAAAGCGCCTCAAGCAACCAAAAAACAAAAAAAAAGTAGCAGAGACCAATTGGGCCATTGTTTTTATGCACGGATGTAAAACAAGAACAACAGCCTTATACATATAAATACACAGTACAAATATACATGTATTTGATCACAAAAAAATTCTGAGAAAATACGAACGTTTTTGCTGGTCTGCATTTAAAGGCTTTCCCTCTTGGGGCAATTGCTGGATGCTATCTAATTAAGATGCAACAAGTGTGCAGCATTGATCGTAAATTTAAGTTGTCAGTCAGTCGATCTACCAGGAAAGTGGCAGCTGACTCATATGTGGACTTATGTGGGTAAAAACTTCTCCATAATCAATTTGTTGTTGATCAGTTTTCGCAAATAAATTTTCCACACGTCTTGGGCTTGTTTTGATCACATTTTTATATTGTTTTTGTTGAAGAATTGCAATTAACATTGGCTTGTTAATTGTTGATAAAAAATATTAATTATATGGCTATAAAAATAATGTCGGCCAAGTTTATTCCCCAGTAAATTTTTACGCCATTGTTCAAATTTAGTTACACGAACAACCCTAAAAATAGTTCTAATATCATTTGTACACAAATATTGGCCAACAATTTATACTTTTCGAGTCCAAAGGGCAATGCCAATTTGTTGCAATGTTTAGTTTGATTGATTTTTTATACCCTTAACCCATAAAATGGGTAAATAAGGGTATAATGGTTTTGTGCAAAAGTATGTAACAGGCAGAAGGAAGCATCTCCGACCCCATAAAGTATATATATTCTTGATCAGCATCAACAGCTGAGACGATATAGCCATGTCCGTCTGTCCGTCGAACGCGTGGATCTCAGAGACTACAAGAGCTAGAGACTTCAGATTTGGGATATAAGTTCTCCTATACCATGAGCAGAACAAGTTTGTTTCAAATTATCGAAAACTGTTCTGGTTTCCGATATACACATGCAATCGATAACAAAAAAATATCGAATTTGGGAAATGTAAAAATGGGGATTGAAATAATGGGTAACGATAAAACTTTTCTGAAAATTTCATCCAAATCGGTTAAGAAACACCGGAGATATCGAATTTAAACGATTGAAGTTACCAAAGTCTTATATAAATTTAATTTATTTATTGCAACTGGGTACAGGGTATATTCTAGTCGGGCTCTCCCGACTAGAGCCTTCTTACTTGTTTTCAATGCTAATCAATGAACAAAACTTTTTGATTCTCATATTTTGGCAAGGTATTGAAACAATTATGGCCGAATTTTCAACGTTTGTTTATTACTGTGAAATTTCTCAGGCGCCCAATTCCTTTGCTATCCAAACAATCATGAGGTAAGCACAATCTCTAAAACTCTACAAACAATTCTCTTGAAATTCAAACACCTACAAATTGAACACCACTTGTTTTTCAATAAAGAATAATGTTGCTCTACTTATTTTTGAATATTCTTTTAAAATGTATTTTTTACATTGTGACAAAATGGCCTCTTCAAGTATGGCAGAGTCTGACATGTATGCGAATTAATTGAGCCAATCAGACTCAAAATTTATATGAGTATTTTGCAGCCTTATAATAAAATTAGAAGGCACCGAAAATGTAAATTTTCTTTTGACTTGTCGTCGGGAAAAACTCCATATTTTCAATGCGTACGACGACAAGGACTACTGTTACTGTATTTGCTTCAGATAATAAAAACGAAGCTTTCTGCTCCCTTCTTCTCTTTGATGCAGTCATACCTGTCTACTAAGAGGAAAAGAAGGGCAGGCATCCCACAAGGTAGCGTTCTGGGCCCCTTCCTGTACAACCTGTTTACGGCGAACATTCCCACTCCCGATGACCTCGCTGCACCGGGCCAACTTCCACTTTGCCCCTTGCGAAAACGAGGCTGCTGATGGAGCCCAGGAGTATATCCACCAGCGCGAGAGCTGGGCTCGCAGCTCAACGAAGAGCCAGGCCGTGAATTTCACACTGAGACGTGGAGATGCTCCAGCAGTCTGGCTTCACGGAAGCCCCCTCCAGTCAAGAAAACAAACTAAGTACCTGGGAATCAACTTGGACGGGAGGCTCTGCTTTCGTGCGCACATTGACGGACTCCTTAAGCTCTGTCGGTGCAAGCTGGCCAAGTTCAGCCCAGTGATTAACGCCAATAGCGCATTGCTAATGCAAAATGGGCGGTGGTTGGTTGGTCCGAGTTGGAGATATGGTATCCAGATTTGGGGTTTTGCGTGTCGGACAAGTGGACGACGTATCCATACACTCCAGAATTGGGCATCGAATGGCTGGAGCTGTCTGGCATGACGAAACTCAACCTAGGCAATGATCTCAGAATGAACACCATAGACAGCCAGGTCGAAGCATATTCTATCAGATATAATGCACGTTTGCAACAACACCGTAGCCGGCTGGCTGCTGAGCTTGCAGGGAGAAGCGTAGTCAGACGATTAAAGCGCGGGACATTCAATGATCTACAACTGTAGCTAGCTTACCAACAAGAACGCCTGGAATCAACCAGGCTGGGAGATATACTTAACGTTATGCATGTTGTGTCGTCAAAAAAAAAAGCCAAACGTTGTTCTGCTGAGTTTATTTGTATATAAAAGTTGTTCATACCTTTAAAAGATTTATTGAGTAAACAAATTTTATTACTGTTGCCAATTTTCAATTTTGACCGTAACGAATTTATATATTTTTTTTTTAATGTCATTTGAAGCCATAACTATTTATTTGTTATTTTTGTATTGTACGTCGTATGAAAGAAAATTTAGACACAAGCAAGTTTTGGAAGAAAATTAAGGCCAAAACGTGATTAGATCTAACTTAGTTAGTAGCTTATGCTATTTGCAAAACAAGAAACATATAACCCCTCACATTACTTACCTCACTAAGTAAAACTAATGCAAATCAAGTTTGAATTATTTAAATTTTAAAACATTTTTCACCAATAATGTCAAGTTGTTAACGACAACATCATGTTATTAGTCACGCCAACGCTTGATTTGTGTTTCTATAAATGACTAGGTGATAAGGCCAACAAACCTTATTTCCACACAACATTGGACAGTACTACAATCAATTCAGAATATGCATTTGTCCAAACAAACAGACACACACAAACGCATTCAATATCAATTGTAATTGGTGAGGTTTAGCGCCACGACTGATGGTTGGCATTGATGGGGCATGTGGTGCAATGTGTTTGAAGTCAGTTGTACATAGAAGTCAGTTGAAAAGTGAAATCAATGATAGGAAAGTTGTGCCATTTTCGGGTTGGTGTGCTCTACTTTTCTATATGAATGGAAATATAGACAGATCTGCATATCGTTAGATAATAAACAATAAATATCAATGCCAAATGATATGCTAGTATACTTTATTCAAACATTCAAGCATACGTGACTCAATTTGCATTAGACAGCATGCTTTCGAGATAAGAAACAGCAAACTGTATAAACTGGATTGTCATTCGAGCAAAAGTACTTTCCAGCTTTCCCCAACAACATACTTAGTTAGTAAGTAAGTAAGCCGTTACGCTCTTTACCAATTGACACTCGCAATAGCTTATCAGCCAATTTGCCAGATAAAATATCTATCTAATTAATGCGACTAAAATAAAGTGTTGCGACAACTGGTTCAGTTTGGGGCGTATTAAACGTGATTTCAAAGAAGATTTATACACGCACACAATTAAATCGAGAGACGTTTCACAAAACATAAACTAATAATAATAAACGAAACTAACCAATGCTTATACCCTGTAGTCATTAAATGGTTAAGGTGTTTATGACAAAGTTGTGATGTGTTTAAATAAAATGTAATTCGCATCGGTATATTTAAATGTTTAGGTGTAGTTTTTGAACTTCGACTAGCTAAAGAAGAATGATGTTTTGAAAGAAGTATGTCAAGTAGATCTTTAGTAAAGAAAAGTGTTTCAATAGCTCCCTGGCAAATAAAAATCTAGATTTTCATGAAAATTTATTGAATGCATAGTTTCGCTTGGTTAAAAAACCTCATATCGATCGATTTATTTGTTTCCGTTTTGTATTTTTCGGCGCATTTCTTCTTTTGCCGCGAGTGCCAGTGTAATTTACAAGTTTCCGAAAAAAAAGTAAAAGTTGTCGCTGTATAGCAACAGCAGACAAGTGGGGGCAGCAGCGGCAACAGTCGACCAAATAAATAAATTCAGCAAAAACAGTTTTACTTTCTACCAAAAATGCGAATACCGCTAATTTGTATGCAATCAAAGCGGGCATGCCAGAAAACACTTTGAGCGCCACACAAACTTTTTTCTAAACGAGCGCTCCAAGACCAAAATCAAGGCCCACATACATATAAATCCATACAAGCAAAGTATGTACATTGAATACATATATGCAAATTTTACATGTGGTATAAGGTTTGGATGCTTCATCACATCAAAAGATTTGAGCGCCATTGTTGCTGCTGCATGGGCATTAAAGTTTTACAAGACTTCCATTTCCAATTAAAACACATCAAAATGAAAACAAACACTTTCATGTTGGCTTCAAAACAGAACAATAAGCCAATAGCTGTTCCTCGTCGCGGCCGACGCGTGTGACGACTCATATAATTTTATTGTAAATATCGTAGGCCAATGTTAATGGCGGCTGGTTTGTAAGTTAAATGAAGATATCTTCACCATGACCAACACCATCATTATCATTTTCATTAACATCATCAGCGTCGTCATCTTTATCATTCAAGTTAAAGTTGGACCTAAGCGACATTGACCCAAATGCATTGACCATTTATTGATTTGATTTTATTTGTTCGGATGCAGATCGTTGGGTCCCAAATAACGCTTTGAGATGGGCTGCGTCTATTAACAAGTATCCAAAACCGGAACCAAACGCAAATGAAATAGAAAGTTTTTTTTTTTTTTTATACTCTTGCCAAAAATACGTTCACAATAAATAGGCCGAAGATGCTACAATATAAAAATTTTATAATTTAATGAGTATTTATTTAAATATATAATTTGAATATTTTTCTAGTATTTTTGAAAACAACTTGCTAGAATCAAGCTGTATGTAAATTCGTATACATAATAATATTGCAAACAAGAAAAAATTAAAAGAACCAACTATTTGTCTACTATTATAAAAGTTTAAATAAAAACTGTACAGGTCTACTGCTAATTGGCTGCCAACGCCACTTAATTGCCCATTAACACGACTAGGACAGACACAAGTACGTATTGCACTATGTACGTACGTATTAATATCAAAGTCTTTGTTAACAATTTAAGCAACTTGCGTATGTGTATGTAATTAACTAAACCATAGTTGATATGCGCTTAGCGAAGGCTGGCACGCGTGGCCAACAGATTCGAGGCACACCTTGGCAATATATGAATATATATACTTATTATTTTTCTATATTTCTACCAGCATGCCATCATGCTATGCAATGTGATGCGCATTGGTTTCTGGCGGCGATTTGCAATCACGCTAAGTAAAGCTAATGCTAATGCTGCCTTCATGCTCGGTTAGCTTGGTTTTAGCTCGGTTAGGCTCAAATGCTCGCTTAAAGCGCCCAACTCAAAACAAAGCTTGCCAACAATTTGGAACATCCTTCTAATCGCACACCGGTAACTACGAGCCATCAGCAAAACTACCTCTACACACCCACTTAAACTCACAAACATAACACATCATCATTGCCTTATCATCGTCATCATCATTATCATCGTTTGGCATCGCTGCTGACTCGTAAAGTCAGCGAGTTATTTGTTTGGCCTGCTGTCAAGCTTTAGATTCGTAAATTTTCAATTTAATACACACACAGATAAAAGGGCGCAACAAAAGACAAATTCTTACTGTTGCCGGGATACCCTTTTAATCACAGACAACAATAATTATTTTTACTATTCATTAAGATTAAAACAAATTTAATGAGCATTTCAATAAAAGGGTGGTTGGTACCCAAGAATTATTTGTCACTATTTTAAGTAAAATAATTCTTTTCGCTTTTATTTATAGATTGTTTGTGGGTTATAAAACAAGAAAATATATATACTTATTGTTTTTTTCCCCCCCCCTAAAAAAAAAGGGGAAATATAATTTTTTATAAAAAAAAAAACCCTTAAAAGAAAAAAGGGAAAACCCAAAAAAAAAAAAAAAAAAAAAAAAAAAAAAAAAAAAAAAAAATTTTTCTCCCCCCCCCCCCCTTTCCCCCCCTCTTTTTTTCACCACCCCCCCCCCAACCAACCAACCAAATTTTTTTAAAAAACCCAAAAAATTTTTAAAAAATTTTGGTTTTTTTTCCTTAAAAAAAAACCCCCCCCCCCAAAATACAAAAAAAAAAACCCCCCAAAAAAAAAACAAAAAAAAAAAATTCCCCCCCAAAAACCTAAACCAATTTTAATAAAAAATAAAAAAATTTATTAAATATTTCGTTTTTTTTTTATTTTAAAATTTAACCCCTCCCGCAACAACAAAAAAAAAAAAAAAAAAAAAAAAAAAAAAAAAAAAAAAACCCCCCCAAAAAAACTAAAAAAAATTTTAAAAAAATTAAAAAAAAATTTGATTAAATAATGTAATTTTTTTTATTAAAAAAAAAAACATTCTCGAATAGCCACCATACAAATTTACCATATCGTACTCAATTGTTGTTCGTTTTGCACACGAACAAGTAAATGACGCTCAAAAGAAAAAAAAAAAGAAAAAATTACAACTCACAGAAAATATGGCTGTGTAGTATATAGTCTTGAGCCAAATTAACTATGCGCCACTATGTTTTTTTTATTTCTTTTTGCATTTCACTGAAAAACGAAATTCATTTTTGAATCATCATTGTTTATGCTTAACGTATTTATTATACCTATGAATTACTGTGTCAAAAACGTGTGCCACATTGACCAACACACGTTTCAGCTTTGTATATGTCCTAATGCAAGTGCTGCAGGGTATTTAAAAGTGGTATTAAAAACGTCATCAAGTCTCTCTAATGTTTGCCGGATGCAATTTCAAATTTCAATCGCGTTCTTATTACACGCCTGCATGGCTGCGTCTGGATTACAGGCATTGAGCAGGGCTGAATTCCTTCTCCTCCTGCAACAGCACAGCCTTTCTCTACTGCCACCAAAGCCACTCCTGCCAATTCGGGCTTAACACGAATTGATTTCGGTGTGTGCACTATATGTGCAAAAACAAAAACGAGTGAAAACGTTTAAGTCGGATGCCACCGACTGTGGTATATTCTGATTATTGTGTAAGTTGTGGGCGCAGATCTTTGGGGGATGCCACTAGCTATATTGCCGCCAAATTTGGTGAATCTAGCTTAAAAACTGTAAAAGATATGGGGATTTATCCATTTAAAAAGGCGGTATGGGTAGGCGTGGCATCCATATTTTTAATACAGATCTTTGTGGGATTTCGCCAGCTATTTTCCTACCAAATTTGGTTACTCTTGCTTTCTCAAGGATACAGGTGATTCCTATTGGAGTGGACGGGGCCTAGATTCAGTTTTTTGGGAGTTGTTATTCCCTATCTTGACACCAAACTTAGTGGCTCTAGCAGTGGAATATAAATGCATTTCCGAGTTCAAAATGCGGGAGTTGGGTCTGATGCAGCTGTTTGAGAGACGTTTAGCTTGATTTTTAGCTATCGATTTTATCGATTTTCCAGACCTCCAGCAGGCGTAGATTCTTTATCTTTATCTTTCCTGTCCATAGACAAAGATATAAACAAAGTTTCAAGGCTTTAGCTTTACGGGTGTTGACGAAAGTTGCGTTCATACAGACGGACATTGCACAAAACCAATACACTCTTTACCATCGGTATCAGAGTATTAAAATTGAAATGTTGCCAGGATTAGATTATGTCAGAGACCGCTATAAAAGTTGTTACCATAGGGATGCTCAACAGAAAGAATTTGAATGAAATTTGTAAATATTGAAAAAGATAACATGTTGCATGAAATATGTTGCTGACTATTAAACAAGCGCCACATGCAATATAAGACAAATGATTCATATATTTTTTCCGAAAGAGAATATAGAAATTTTCGCAGAATTGTGAAGAGATCTATTAAATTAAGATACGTTTCACGTGTTGGCACGAAATCAACTATACTATAAATCTCTACAATACTATAAGTTCCCATGATTTGTGGATATACAACAGTTCTTTCACTTCTTCGACAGATAGATACATAAATACTTTTGTATTTGCAACAGATGTGGCAGCTAAACGTGTGCCGGAATATGTCGCTCATTAGGAAAATTAATTAAATCAATATTATGAAATTTTAATGGATCGCTAATTTTTGCCAAGCGCTTGGTAAATTTATTGGCATTACTATGACAAGGCCTAACAATAATTGTTTGACTTTGAGTTTTGATTATAAAGCCCGTGTGAGGGTCAACTAAATAATATCATTGTACATAAACATATCCATATACTACTGCACTTCCAGACCAACGCCATCAGCAGAAACAAACCACACCAGAAGCAGCCACAACAAAAACACCATCTATAACAAATCCCACATCGAGTGTAGTTCAAACATTATGCGTTTGTGCAATATTTGCGAGACCTTTTGGGAAAAGGCCGCCCGTTGAGAGCTAAGCAAACAAATACACATAGTATGTATGTAGTAATACGATCTGTAGAAACATGCATAGAACAAGACACGATAGAATTATGCATAGCATTTTACAAGTGAGAGCATAAAGATAATTGTATATGGAGAGACAATCTCAATCTTAGCAGCACCAGCAGCAGCAATTTCTTCTTATGAATGTTTTTCAATATTTGTGCTGCTCATTGCGTTAACTTGGCAGGCAACAACGGTACACTGGCTCAAAAGTCGATTTGTATGTGTTGAAAATCTCTAATTAAAACACCCTTTTGCAAATAAGATCAAATTTTTACGATTTTACATGTTTGGGGATTATAAAATTCGAAAAATCTTACAAAATAAAATAAATGTTTCTGTAGATCTATAATTCTAATTTCGTCCTAATTCTAATAAATTATAGTAGTTAAAGGATTTTCATCAATTTTGTTTTTTTTTATTGATATAATAATGTATCAAAACATTTAGGAATGTTGCACAAAATGATCATTAATATTCATTATGGCGTGAAATTAAAGATTTCAATAAAAATTTAGTTTTGTTAAACTTTTTGTTAAAAATAATTTTTTTAAGAACGTGAAACATGGGGGAGGGTTTATCGAGGGCAAGGCGGGGTAAAAATTTCAAAAAATATTAGTTTGAATATTCACAAGAACAAAATTTAATTAACATATCTGTGAGATATTGCCACACTGTGCAACGTGTCGTCGCTGCGCTGACGTCGTTGCTGTTTGGCCAATGCAAATATAAAAAACATAAGGCTATGTGACGGTGGCAGACAAAGAAGAAGAAGAAGAAGAAATAGCAATAGCAACAGCAGTGGCAACAGCAAACGGCAATAAAACATCAAGCAAACGCATGTGACATAGACAACTTGGCAGCCACTTGGCAGACGCAGCTATCTTAGAGCATGCAAGCGGGAGGGTGTGCCCATCCACGGTCCGTTGCAATTGCAGACCGACGTTGTGCGTTGGGCCCAGTCTAGCGATTAGTGGGACGGCAGAGGGTGGAAAGGAAGTAAGAGCCAGTTAAGTTGAAAACTTGATTATGCCATATCTCAATAAAAAAAATCAAAACGCGCTCGTTTTCAGTTGCATTCAAGTGGATGTTTTTGTTTTGGGTAGGTGTTGCGTCCGTGTGTCTATTAAGAGCCTGTCTCATCAGCATTCATGGCGGTCAACAGCAATTTGGAGTGCCAATTGCATGGCGTATAAAACGCTATGAGGTTGTGGCAATACCAACTGGCTACGACAACGACACTAACAACAATCTGCCATTTGGTGAACCCTGAACATGAAAACATTCAGGCGACTGGTTTTTTTTAATGTTATTTTTTGGTTTGTTTTTGTTTGTTTTTTTCTTTTTTAGTGCGTTCGACCTCTTTAACAACAAAGCGCATTGAGGAGGAGAAGTAGAAGGAGTACCAGGTGTAGAAAAGGCGGCCATGCGACATGCGCGTTATCTTCGTTGGATTTGGCTTTATTTAGAGATTTGCATAAGCTAAAGAGGAGTTGTAACCGTTGTTGTTGTTGTTTTTGTTGTCAGCATCGTTGGTGCGGATTTAATAACCATAAACTTAAATATGTTGATGGCTAAAACGTGAATGTGTGTGTGTGTAATGTTTAGACCAGACATACTGGTGTTTTTATATTTGCATTTCAAAGCCAATTTAAGTGCTGCCTGTTGTCCGCTGTCTTTTGAGCAACTCGATTTGCCATTGAACTAATTTGATCGAAAATTTATTTAATTTCAATATTTTGATGTGCGATGTGTTCAGATAATAGAAACTTTTCGGACGGAATGTTGAATGTCATTTCGTCCTTTTTGTTATGTGTAATTTTGCATTTTTTTAAATTATTATAGACATAAATATTGGACTTCATTATTTCAATGTATTTCTTATAGTATCTGACTCATTATGTAGCTTTATTAAGAAGGTTTATTTAAACTGGGCAACACTTTGAAACTGTACGGTTTAAGCCAAATTAAATTCCCAAATGTAAGTTTAATTTTGTGCTTCAACATTTTTCATTACTCGAATATTGATTTAAAAATGCTTTTCAGCTTTCAAACACATTTTGTTAACAGTGTAAGCCTTCGCATGAGCATCGTTTTTGGATCTGTGTTTAGACTAAAGACTAACAGACAAGTTAGTATACAAATATGTGTACATAAGAATTAAGGCATGGCCTTCGCCTTGGTCTAAGTTAGTAACTGCTCTCGGAAGTGTTGCATTGTTGGAGTTTATTTGTATTTGAGGTTTGTCGCTTGTCTGTTTGGGACTTGTTCAATTAGCACATAGTACAGCTTGTCTCCAGCTGGCAGTTGCTATTGCCGTTGCCGTTGCCTTTGCCTTTGATGAAATTGATGAATGAAGATTATGAAATTGCAGGTTGGGTTCGATATTCGCGCGCACGCGTTTTGAATGCGCGCCTTTGCTAATCGCGCAATCAACTAAGCTTAAGCATAGTGCGCATGTCAACCACAGAGACATACACACAACATTTGACAAATGGATACACACACATACATAGAGCTGCTGTTACAGCGTGCTGTTGCTTTGCGGTTTGGCAGGTGGTTGAGGTGAAAGTTACCAACATTGAAACAACTTTTTGTTGCCATTGTTGTTGTTGTTGCCCAAGCACGAAGCAGACCCGAAAAAAAATATATTTAAAGCTAAACACTCACATAAAAAATGCCATGCCATAAACCAAAAAAGAAAAAAATATCGAGCTCTAAAGAAGCAGCAACAAAATACGACAGAAAAAGAAAAAAAAATATTTAAGTTAAACAGGGGGAAGCAGCGCAAGTGATTATGAAATCGCCGCGAATGGAATTCGAATCAATGTAAATGCACACACACACACAGACATATATGTATACAAACAAACATAGTTATGAGGCGTGCAGCTTGACTTTGGCCAACTCTTCGGCTGAAAATATAAAACTCTTTCGCAATATGCGAGCAAGCATCGAATTGAGGCCTGGGCCGGGCACAGCGACAACGTTTCAGCAATGCGGCAACTTGGACTGGATTGGCTTGTAATTGAATCACACTTACAGCACGCACACACATACACACACACACATTAAAAAGTGATACACAGTATTCAGTTGGTTGGCCACATAACGCACCCAAAGAGTAGGAAGCGACAAAGCACTTGACAGAGTTGTTGCTGTTGCTTTAGTTAGTTGTTGGAGTAGCTGTTGCAGTTGCAGCCGTTGTAGTTGTTGCCACCAGCGGTTGTTCGTCATTTTTCACTTTTGCTTTTAATAGCCAAAGAAACACAAAAAAGAAAAAAAAACAAAATGTAACAATAAAATAACACGAGCAGACAACCGACATCAATGCAAGTTGCATTTTTAAAAATAAATTTTTATTTTATACCCTGCATTGAACCTGCAGGAAGCTAATAAAATCGAAAAACTTGGTTTCGAGTGGGAAAACAGGTGCAAAACCCATTAGCCCATCTGTTTACCAATAAAATTGAATTACACTCTAAGTGCTAAGCATTAAAAAGAGATTAACATACATACAAACATAATATCTATGCTTGCGTGGGTTTTTATTATTTTTTATAAGTAGGAGCAACCCGAGATATGCCATATTGGTAAAACCTTATATCTTTATGTGATATAATGCTTGTGTTACTTTTACAAATACAATAAAATATAAAGAAGTTTTCTTTTAAATACAGAAATATTTCCAATTAGGCATCGAAAAACGAATATCATTGGTATTTTCTAGTTAGTTGTTTTTATATCCTCCACCAATGAAATGGGTTAAAAGTGTATTATGATTATAATAGTTATAATAACAAGCGAAAGCACGCCTCTCCGACCCCATAAAGTAAATATTCTTGATCAGTAACAATAGCCGAATCAATATTGCAATGTCCGTTTGTCTGTGTGCAAGCGTCAATCTCCGTAAGAGATAGATTTCAAGTTTTAAATATAAGCAGCCGTGTATTTTGTGCAGTACAAGTAATCAAAAACTCTTCCAGTTTATGTTTTACAGCACGTTACAGTCTAAGGTTCAGGGTATCTCCTAGTCGAGCTATCCAACTTGAGCCTTCTGACTTGTTTTGTTTTTGAAATTTTTTAAATTGCCGCTCTTCACATAACTGTAACTTGAATGCGGCACAGGCAGGCAATATGTCTGTTTGTAGGCGCTTGTCTGCGCCAGATGTCGCTCATTTCACTTCATTTAGTGAAGCCACAGTGCACAGCAGACCAGATCTGGCCAGACTTGGCCTAGGAAATAAACGGCTGGCATTGATTTTGAAACCTGGTGGATATTTGCCGACAGGCA
The DNA here is from genome assembly GCA_018904305.1 of Scaptomyza montana. Lineage (NCBI taxonomy): Eukaryota > Metazoa > Arthropoda > Insecta > Diptera > Drosophilidae > Scaptomyza > Scaptomyza montana. The sequence continues at coordinate 3,662,481 of JAEIGR010000007.1, forward strand.
AGCGTCGACAGTTGCAGGAAATGGAAAAAGTTAATAACGCAACAGGATGGCAGCGAAGGATGCCATTTTGCCTAGATGCGTTGCTCTTATTTCTGAACCTTTTCTGTTTTCTATGATGGGCACAATGGAAATGGCATTGGGCACTTTTCGAGTGTTTCAAGTGGGAAATGTACTTAGGAACGCCGGAAGAAAGTGGCGCGTTGCACATGTGGCTGATAAGACCCATAACAATTGGAATTTCTATTTGATTGGCAGTTGCATAACGCACAAAATTAACTAAACTATGTTATTTTTTAAACGGCAGTTAGCAACTGTATTTGTAAGATATCTAAAGCCAATTAATAATGCATGTTCGTATGCATGTATGTGTGTAGGATACAGCATGCGATACAAAAGACAATAAATGCAAAAGTGATCTATAACTACACGTAAATAGAACTAACCTCGCTATTGGCTATTTTCGATGAGCGATATTCGATTTTGTTGCTGGGTGCTGTGGCGCTGTGGACGGCAATAATATCTGCTGATAATGATGATTATCACGACCGCACTAACGAAATGCAAATAAAGTAGTGGCCAAGAACTTTTCGTTTGCAGTTGGAGTGCTTGGATTTTTTGATTTAAAGCACAAAATCTGTGGAATTATGCGTGTTAGTTTTGATAATTTGGCCACTTTGCAAACATATCAACATAATTGTTCGCGTTTGGCGTGCGTGTTATTTATTGAATAAATTTATAACATTTATATAACGATCACACAAAAGCATTAACGTACGCCACTGAGAGTGCAGACGATTTCGTTTTCTGTATTTATTTAAACAATTCAAAGTGTTAGTAATGTTGTCTCAGATGCGGGCTCTTGGTTGTTGCTGTTGCTATTGTTGTACGCACGCACTTGAGTTGTATGTTAAAGTTATTTGCACGTTTAACACTGCGTTCGAAGAACTTGTGTTTAGGCCGAGAATCTACTATCTGACGGCTTATATCCTTTTCGTTCACGTTTATAAAATATTTTTGTAAGGCCAATCGAGTGTCTTCTTTTTCCCGTGAAACACGACTTTCATGCTCAGCTGTTCTCGTTGAACTAAACTCCCCACGCTGAGATAAACAGCTGTTTACTGCTAACACTATAACAGCAGTGGAAATTTCATTAACATTCAGTATACAGTTATCCAACGAGCGCTGCCACCTAATTAACGGGTGTGTGTCTTAGCTAAATAAAGACGGTTTTCTAGAACACTACGTTGATTGATATAACTTGCAATAACAAATTTTCTTGATCTAGTGTGTCTTCACAAACTTTTAAAAGTGTTCCAAAACATTTTAAAAAGTTTTGAATTCACTTGCTTAAGAGTTATATCATTCGATATATCACCGATATTTCAATATCTTAAAAAATACCACAATTCGATATAATCGAAACTGGCATTATATCGATATTGTAGGCGTCTCTAATTATGATTTGCAATTTCATTCTGCCTTGCTTCATACGTGCATAAAATAATTAAATTATAAATATTCGGAATAAAGCTCAGCTACAAATATTAAAAAAAAATGTCAAATACGCAAGCGACAGTTTCCGCTTACTTGGCAACACAAAAGAAAACCACAAACAAAGTTCTCGCTGCGGAATGGACTCTGATTGAAGAGCTCCACAACGAGAAGTAAGCATTTTGTGTTTTATGAATTTTTGTGTACAAATTTTAGGTATCTGATGATTTTTTCAGATTGTGGAATGAGTTGACTATTAAACTTGTAACATTTGTGCGCCATGAATCGCTTCAGGACGAGAGCGCTCTACTGCAGTTGTATCAAAATTTTATCTCAACCTTCGAAACAAAGTAAGTCGCAGCCGGTTAAACTTACATTAAAATAAAAAATAATAATTAAACAATATAAATTATTTGTAGAATAAATCCATATGGCTTGATCCAAATACTTGAGGTGGTCGTGGACAATATTAGCGATAAAAAGGAGGCCATCGATTTTCTTGAGAAAGTGAAGGATAAAGTCAAAATATGCGATGAAGCCGTCTGGTACCTGCAAGTCATGCAGGGAAATCTATATCTTAGTAATCTGAACGATCTTAATGCCACCAAGAAGATCATTGAAGAGCTGCGCGATGTCCTTGAAGAAGCAGGCAATGTGACGCCTGTTCATGGCAAATACTATATGCTCGCCTCACAGTACTATCGCCGTGTGGGAAAGCACAGTGAATATTATCGCTGTGGCTTGCAGTTCCTTGGCTGCTCGCTTGATGACTATCCGCGGGATCAATGGGCGCAGCAGGCATTCTTTTTGGGACTTGCTGCATTGCTTGGCGATGGCGTCTACAACATTGGCGAACTGTTGGCTCATCCCATTCTAGAGTCGCTGCAAAACACGGAAAACGAATGGCTGGTGGAATTGCTTAAAGCATTTAACACTGGCGACATAAACAAGTAAGATAAACCTAAGGGACGTTAACAAGCTTAAATGATACCAAATGTTTGTTATCTTTTATTAGATTCAATGACATGAAAAAGATTTGGTCTAAAATACCCGATTTGGCTGCCCAAGAGGTTAAATTGCGACAGAAGATATCACTGCTCTGCCTCATGGAGATGACCTTTAAGCGCTCGGCCATCGAGCGTGCGATTTCCTTTGCAGATATTGCCAACGAGACTAAGTTGCCAATCAAAGAGGTTGAGTATCTGATCATGAAGGCGCTGGCCCTTGACCTGGTGCGCGGTGAGATTGACCAGGTGGCTGGTGTTGTCAACATGTCCTGGGTACAACCACGTGTCCTTGACCGCAAACAAATTGTTGGCATGGCCAGCACACTGGATACATGGATGGGAGCAATCACTAACATGGAAAAGCTTATGGAAAATCGCGCTGCAGAAATTCTTACAAATTGATTTTAAGTGTTTCATTGATTTCCATTTTGTGTATATGCTTTTTTTATTAAATCATTACATTTTGCATAATGCAAACATTGTTGTTTTGAAGTTGAGTTCATTTTAACACCTTTATTGAGTAGCTGTAGTTTAAAATGAAATAAATGATGGAATTCGACTTTATTTTTATAGTTAAATTAGCATATCAGAAGCCAATGGTTTCCACATAGCCAATGCAGGTTTCTGGATTAAATATAAATAAATTACAATGCGGAGCTTCCATTTTAGTCACCACTTTTATTATTTCCTGTGCGACAATGCCGCCAACGACAGCCACAGCTGGCGAAATTTGTGCAAAAAGGTACTCAAATGCCTCATTAGTCAGATCCGACTTTGGCAACAAATCATCACGAATCTTCTCCAAGAGTGTAATATCAGCCTCTCTTGTCTTATAACTGGGATCACGTAAATGTTTGCTGCGGAAGAGTTGAAGGACTCGCAGCAATACGATGCCTGGTCCATCGCGTTTCAACTTGCGCGCATATTTGGGAGTAGCGATATCAAAGTTGATCCATTGGGCGTAAGATGGATATTCGACATCGCGTTGCCTCGGCGTAGAGATAGTTTCATATTTCACTTTTTCATTTGGCTTCGAAATGCACTTGTACTTAAACACGTTTCTAAAATAAAAGTAATTAATGGGCTAGAATGAGTTTTGGATAAATTAAAAAATCACTTACTCCACAAAGCTATGGGTTTGCAAGCTGGCAAAATGAAAACCAAACATTCCCCAAACATCAGTAGCGTAAAACTTAATGCCTAGCTCTTGGCAAATTGTGTCAATGCGTTCCAGCTCCTTATTGTCTTCGCCGCTTATAACCACAACATTAAATTCCTTGAAGTACTCAGCCGTTTTCTCTTTCAAGGGCTGCGTATCAGCGGATATATCTACCATAGGATTGAGTGCACGTGCGCGCGTAAGCGAAGCTTCCGCACGGTTCGTGCCCAACGATTCACGTGAAGCAAGGAACTGTGAGCAGAAATCCTCTTCGCTTACCACCTTGTCATCTTGCAGTTTAACCATGTTCACGCCAGACAATATAATGTTTTTCGTAATTTCCGCGCCTAGACCATTCAGGCCAGAGATAAGAATATTAGCTGTTCGGAGTCTATAAAAATATGCTGTTTATTACATTTCACTCCAACATTAAAAAAAAAATTGAGACACCCGTTAGCCGGCAAACTTACCGTTTTTGCGATTCCAAGCCCCAGAGTCGAATCTGTCTGTCATATAACTCATTTTCGGCTTCGGTTAGTTCAACGCCAGTCTCAATTGTATCCTTGTCTACATCCATTTTTTTTTTTTCGGTAAAAACTTTGTAAAATATTGCAAAAACGCTAAAAATGCTAGTGCTGTGTCAGTCTCGCAAAACTATCGATATATTAATTTTTTATCTTTTCGATAGCACAGTCGCACATGACTTATTACTTATCGATAAAAGAAACAAATGACCGCATTCGCGGCGCGAATTTGGAATAAGAAAACAAATTTAAAAAAACACAAAATATTTAAGTTTTAAGTGATGGTCAGCTGCTTATCAAAAGAAATTGGAATCACAATGAGAGATGATGCTGTTATTTATTTAAACTTAAAGCGATTTATTGATACATTATATATGAAGATAAAATTAGGCATTTGTTGTTGTGTTTTGTTCATTATAGATACTATATAGCGATGATCGTATAAATGCATCACTTCTCTCCACAAATCCATCCAAATGAGTCCACAAAAACCAGAACATCAGAGTTAAAAACAATATCTTACTGGCCCAGTCAAGAATATATAGACGACGCAAAACTTTTTTAGCATAGGGTAACGTAGCATCACTTTCACCCAGAATAAAGGTGCGCATGCCCCGAATATAGTTGCTTATGTACGTCTCCCAGTTGACTTGACAAACTGATGTGTCGAAAATTTCTTGATCCGTGACATTTAGTTTGTTACTCATCTCCTGAAACCGCTCATTCCTAAAGTCCCAGTCTTTTGTTGTGTAGTACTGCAACAGCTTTAATCCCGTAGATATTTTACGCTGCACACTTACCAAGCTGAAATAAGTGAAGTAACATTTATTTATACATCGAATAATGCTTATAATTGTTTACTTACAAGGGCTTCTGACCAAAGAGCAGCAGCCAAAAGTCTATAAAATATGCTGGCAGATAGTGAAAGAATATGACGCAAAATAGATGATGGTAATAGTTGCGCTTTATAGAACCACCTGGATACCAAAGTGCAAAACTCAGAGGAGTTTCATAAAAAAATCGTCGACCAGTCTCAATGCATTCGCCCCAGGACATCAATGCTTTGCTGGAGATGCAAAGATTGCAAAACTCAACTTGATTTGGTTTTTCTGTCTGCGATTCGGCAACGACCTTGCCACAATAATAGCCGCACAGTATCATGCCATTGATGGCCTTGTCAACGGGGATCACCGTCGAGGCATAGTCTGGATTGCAGTGCATGGAACGTATGACGCCGCGTGCGGCCCCAATCATCAGACCGGTTGGTCCATTGACGCCCTCAATCCATCCTGGCAGCGGCTCGTGTATGGCTGCCGTCACTGTAATAACATAAAAAGGGTGTAATCAACAAATTAACCACAACTACAGAGCAAGCCTAACCAGTTTCTCTCTCCCTCTTTTTATTTTTAACGGGGACCTACATACCAATGGAAGGCCTTGTGACGATTATGGGTAGCTTTTTGTTGTATCTGCAAATTAGATCTTCTGAAAGTGCCTTGCTGTAAGCATACGTGTTGGGCAAGCCATTGAGCAATCTGTTGGATAGGAACGTAAACATATGTACATAAATAAATGAGTCTTAATAAGTATGCGAAATCTGACAAACCTGGGTGTTACTTCCGCCAAGGCAGCATCATCCATTGTCTCAACCATTTTGATGATGTCAAAGGGATTCTGTGGCGCTGGATAAGCGCGTTCTTCCAGCACAGTCTCATTGCACTGACAATATGAGGTCGAAACATGGACCAATGCCTGTAATTGGCACATCTTCTCGGCAAGCTGAAGTACCTTTAAGGTGCCAACGACATTCATGTTGACCATTGGACGCAATGGCTGATCGAATCGCACATTGGCCGCACAGTGGAACACAATCTCCACATTGGTGGCCAATGTGTTTATGTCATTGGTGCTCAGGCCAAGGTTCGGCTCAAGTACATCGCCCTTTACAACGCGCACCTTATTTACAACATCGGGATTCTTCTCCAACAGCTTGTTGAAAATCTGCAAAAGCGCAGGGGTCATTAATTAAGACGACTCATGTCAGCTATGAATTCAAGTGAGCCAAGCACCCAAGAGATTTATCAAGCTGTCGCACTCCAAGTTTTAGTTGGAGTTGCAGTTGCTATACACTCAGAGAAAAAATCACACGAAAATTAACAATAATGCTCTACTTTAAACATAGTTAAACAATAAAATGAATATGAACTATAATTAAATCAAAGTGCGTGCACTTTAGAATGATCGTGCCCATATTTAATCAAACTACAAACGCATATTCAAAAATAGAATCTAAAATTAAAATTAATCTTCAGAGGCTATCATAATTTATTTGTTCGGACAGTTTGATCTAATGAATTATCATAATATCTCAAGAATTTTAAATAACTTCAAAAATAGTTTTAACATTGTCATACTTGGTTTAAAGTTATCCGAAACGTAAATATTAAAAATTTCGTATTAAATTTTTAGATATTATATTATTGTGTATCAATTTGAATAAGTCGTTATTTTAAATTAAATATGATATTGTATAGTTATTCCTTCTGAAACATGTGGGAATTTTAAGTCGAATTTTATGCTCAATCATTAACGAAAATAGTTGAATTAACCATTATTTGCTTATTTATAATTCGTTTTTCTCTGAGTGCATAGAATCGCCTCAGGCAACATGACAAATACAAATAGTCATTGTAAGTATGGTCTTTTTTTTTGGACACCGATAATGATTACCTTGACTTATAAATGCTGCACATACATACACACACACACAAGTATGTACTTGCATGTACTTTTATGTACATATGCTATATTTCATAGTCTTTGTTTGTGGAGTACTATTTAATGAGTATCTTTGTATTTTGAGTATTTTTATGTTACGGTAGTTTTGGGTTAATTTACGTCAAAGTTACAGTTTTGTTCATGTGGAGGACAACTTGTAAGTATTATTGGTTCAACAACCGCATAACTTTTTTTTAGAAACTTTAAGTAAGATTGTTTTAACTTTATTGCAATATATTTAATCCCAAAAACACAAAATTTATTATGTGTACAAAGGTATATCTTTTTTGCGGATTTTGTAATATCGCGCCGGAAATGAAGCTCGTCTTCTTTAATATCGTCATGGTTCTTGGCAATAGCCATAAGCAGTTTAAACTGCTTGTTAAACTAACTAATTATAAGTACGTGCCAACGTTTTCAATTAACGACTAACCGGAAAACGATTGCATACATATGTATAAGGAAATTACTCGATCGTGGTGGATTCAATGTTTACACATTTAGTAATGTACCATCAAACCACATGTGTCAATAAAAATTGCATTTATGTCTGTCTGATAGAAGGGCTGTTAAATAATATTTAGAAATAAGAAAACTTAAAGTTGCATTTCCGTAATTGTTTCTACTATTGCTTATGAATAGAGTTTCATTCATGAATTTAACAGAATCTAATAGCTATGTTTAAATTAGCAATCAATCAATTTCAAACACACTTCATTAAATGTGCCTATTATTTTTAACACTGCTGTATGGACCACAATTCAATCACGTTTGTCAATTAAACGTCACTTTAATTGATACCACTAAATTATGGATGCAGTAAGCCAGTTATGATCTTGGCTGGCATTGAAAATTATATTTCGTAATAGATCTTTTAACTTACGACACATTTAAAGTATTGCTCCTTTCGCACAGTGGGCTCAACGCCCTTCTTAGTGCGGATCAACAGGTAAATGGTATCTAAATCTGCACAGCTACGTAATAATTTCTCAACCAACACTTTGCCCATAAAGCCAGTGGCGCCCGTTATTAATATCGTCTTGCCAGCATAATAATTGGCAATATTTGAAACGCCACAATCATCATCATAATTCAGTATCTCCATGCTGCTGCTGCTGCTTGGAAAAAAAGATATAAAATTCTATTAGATCTTGATGAACATATGTATATATAAATATCTTACATACTAAACACATGCATAGAGACTTTATTGTTATTACTAATTAAGATATTATATGAGACCCACTTGTTGAGTGTGTTTGCTTAACCCAATTACTCTACAAATATTCTATTTCAATGTCAGGTTTTAAGAAATATATATATAAGTATTGTATATGCTACAAGCAATAACAACATTTACCACTAGTCAGCTGTATTGTGTGGTTGATGTTTGGTTAACTAGTCATAATTGGCGTGAACAGATTTGTTGAACTTTGTTTACTCTTTTGTTTCCCATCATCCAAAAAAAAAAAAATGCCGCCGCACTTGATTTTTTATTTTATTTTATTTCTTTTGTGTTTTGGGTAAAGTTTATAGACCCGAGATAACAGTCGACTCATTTTGTTTGTTTTTCTTTTTGGGTTTTATTATTTACTGAGTAAGTAAATTAGGGCAATCGGATGTAAGTTAATTTAAATAATTACCTTAAACTTAGGTAGTAAAGTCCTCTGGAATAGTTAAAACTCGTTATTTAAAATAACTGCAGCATAATTAAGCAATAAGCCCACTTGATAATAATAATTACGAAAACAACGGGATATTATTGTTAGTCCTCTGAAATAATTATAGCTTACTAACTATTGGAAATAAGCCCACTTTTCTTATAGCGCTGCACATAACAAGAACTTATGCGAAGGGGTGTCTCTTTAACTATATATCATATATATAAATATGCATAGATTTCGACTGCAATAAGAGCTAACAGCAAAGTGTATTTTAACAATAAATTCCATGAAATGCATACGCCATGTGGGCCGAGATTCTTTTTTTAACCCTAGGCAAGGGGTTTTATGATTTTGTCATTGTGTTTTAGCCAATGTAATGAATCCTTCTCTTTTTTAAATTATTACAAAATTTATATGTCAACAGTTGGAAGCAGTTGTGTAAGAGTATGTGTTTTTCGGCGTGCAATTAGTCTAAGCACACACATCACACACACACAACGCATTCTACTTTGTGTTGGTGCAGTGTCCAATATAGCAGATTGTTTCCTTACAAAACAAAAGACTTCGAACACAAACTTGATTGCCTTGCAGCCTTTGCGAGATATGCATCGCATGCAATGTTTTCCATTAATGTTAGTGTTGCCTGTTGTCTACCATTTCCCCCTTTTGCAGATTTTCAACTGGAAACACACATTGAAAGGCAAGCAAATAGGCGTTTTGGGGCCAAATTATGGGCAAGACTACCAAGCTTCTCACGCCACTGGCTTTGGGTCAGATCAACAATACAAATGGGTATTCACGTAATCTTCACAAATGCAAACAGCCGACAGTCGAACACGCAAATTGAGACACTTGCACAGTTTATTTTTAAGTGTTTTTTTTTTCTCTCTAATCTTCTCTGTTGTATAGTGTTTGTATTTGTTTTTTTTTTTTTGCTCATATTTGGTTTGCAATTGTTTAATGTTTTTTTTTTATTTGTTGCTTTTGTTGTCGCAAAGACGTTGTTAATTGTTAAGTATAACAGAAGCGCTCATGTTGGTATTCAATGCAATCAGTGTTCACAATGACACAGTTCACAATAGTTGCGTGTTAAATATGATAGTACATATGTTTAAGGACTTGAATCCTAATTAGCGCTTGCTTAACAAATTCAGAAGCTTTAGCTATTGTTTTCTCATATAATTAACGACAACTGGTGAAACACATTTATTTATTTTGGTTTTAGCTTGAACTGAAACTGAAAACTGAAAACTCACTTAAAAATGTTGTCGTTGGTTTGTGATACTCGTTGTTTTAAACTTGGCACTGCTTGAAAATGTTGTAGAATTGAATCCGTTGAATACTCAGCAGCGACTGAATTCAAAACGGGCAATTGGCTTGAAGTTATACTCGCCGTTAAGGAAATTCAACGTCGTCATCACAAACATACTCACGCACACACCCATACAGTATGTGCATACACATGTGCACACTTGATCAAACATGATTTGCGGTTCATGCGCAACGTGTACGTGTGCTAAATCAGGTGTCTGTGTTTGTGTGTGTGGGTTGATATTATATGTGTGTGTGGGCTACTATCTGGACGCTGCTTTCCGGGTAATAGTCCCAAAAAGATCTGCACAAAAACAAAACATAAAAAAAAACATTATCTGTAATTGCAATATATTTATATACACTATGAACTCAATTAAAAACCACTTGAAAAACCACTCATAAATGCAGTTAGTAAGTGTGCAAGGGCAGGCATGTTGTGAAACGAAAAACAACAACAAAATTCCAGAAAAAGGACAGGCTGTGCAGCTTAAATGCACAACAGCAAAAGAGTTGCCAAGGCCAGCAAGTTGAGATTCGGACTTGATGCGACCCTAAAAGTGCATGTCATCCAACATTAAGACTGTAGACCATATTATATACTATACATACATATAAACACACAGCTGCATTTCATGAATTTAAGAAAATATCTATAGATTTCTGCTTTTTTTATTTTTTGGCTGTAACCTGCTGCCATAATATCAAAGTTAAGAAAAAAGTTGTACGACTGGTTGGTTACCCTGTCTGTGGTAGGAGGGCGGCTGGGGGGATAAGCCGCAATCAGGCACAAGGCACACATACAAACAGGTCCAGCCGCAGTCAGGATGGAACTCTTTTGCAACACAGCCAAAGCCCGAAATCGCAATGACGACCTTGACAAGTGTGTATTGAAGATGATGTCCGTTACGTTTGCATTTTTACTGGTTATTGGCCCGTAGTTATAATAACAGTGCCATCCCTTGATATTGAAGATGATATAATTTGTTTTGTCATTCAAACGTGAGGCTATAAACGCTCTAATTGGTTCTGTAAATTTAGGAAGTACTATGCTTATCGGCATCTATGGACTTTTCTCATTAGCTTTTGTATAAAGTCCTATCGTTTTGTGGTTAAATACTTATAAGCCAAATTATTTTTAGTTGCTGTAATTAGTTATTATTGCCTATTAAATGTAACTAACTAAATGAAAGGGGTTGAGTCACAATATATTTGGTAAAATTCCAGAATAATTTAGCAATAAATGCAAACCGCAACCATATTGATGATAATAACTAATCCAGCAATTCAAATACAGCCCATGTGCAATAGTTTGTTGTTGTTTTTGTATTTTTTTTTTTTTTTTTTTTTAGCAATTTTTGCAAATTTAACAACACGCCTATCGCAATCTTTGACTAGTTTTTTATTTTATTATTTTTTCTTCTAATTAAAGACATAAATCAAAAATCTGTGGAAATCTAGTTAGCTGCTGGCATTTATTACGAATTTAATTTTAGTTAATCGCAAACTACAAAGAAAAACTTAATCGGTTGACCCAAAGTCAAGCAGCCTATGCATATGAATTAATAACCAAATAAATACTAACAATTTATATAAATATGTATTTTGGTTATTGACTTTTAGATATTATCAACACTGTCAGCTGCAAATTATTTAAAGTCGAATCGAGGGCATCAAATTATACTTTCATTCAACTTAAACTACTAGACAATTATAGAACTTAGTTAAATATTTATCTATGAATGCTTTACTGCTATTGTGGTATTTAGTAGCACCTAGAAAATCCACTTACGCATAGGAAACGGCTTTTTTATTAGGTGTGGGCCGCACACACCTCTGATTCAATAGTTCTCCACTTAAAAACAAGTCGATTTTTGTTTGTATTTTAAACTTAATTGAATATTCAGTACTTTTTCCAAACGGGTTCATATGTTCAATATTACCCTGTACACTATGGAAACTGATATGATTGAATAAAACGTTTGATCTGCACAATACCATTTAAAAAAAAAAAAAACCTAGGAATTTATTAAAAACAATTTAACATATTTGGCTTAGTTTTATTTCTTAAATAATTTGGAAAATGTTCTAGAAAAGAAGATTTACTCAATCCATGCTTTAGAACGCAGGTCATTGCCTAGTCCCCATTACTGTGTTCAACGCATTAAAACAGGAATTTTCCAACAGGATGACTAGCTATGAGTAGGTAATATTTTTTTTTTGTAAATCACCGTTAATCAGACAATTCATGAGCTCCATTGAGTGTTTTTCTACGTATTTAATGAATGTATTTACCTGTCAGTTGACAGCCGGCAATCGCGAGATTAACTCAACGGAAACGTTTGCGGTTCTTAACGCTAGTCCCATTTAACTTTAAAGCTTTTACATGTTTTTTATCGCGTAAAAAAAGCAAGCAAGCAATATCATTTCAAGAATATTCCTTAAATGTTTGTGACACAAAGAAAAAGTAGAACAGTTTGCCCGACCCTTTCAGCTCTTATAACTTTTTCCAACTGTTAACTGAACTTGATGTTGATTTAAGCTGACGTCTTGCCAAACAAACAAACAAATTCAAATCAGGTAAGAAATCAAATATCAAAAGTAATATATTGAATGCAATTTTATACTATCAGCCAAAAATATTCCTGTATGTCAAGGTAATTAATGAGTTCACTCAGCCAGTTTTTATACCCTTAATCCATAAAATGGGTAAATAAGGGTATAATGGTTTTGTGCAAAAGTATGTAACAGGCAGAAGGAAGCATCTCCGACCCTATAAAGTATTCCGTCTGTCTGTCCGTCTGTCTGTCTGTCTGTCTCTCCGTCTGTATGAACGCGTGGATCTCAGAGACTACAAGAGCTAGAGACTTCAGATTTGGGATATAAGTTCTCCTATACCATGAGCTGAACAAGTTTGCTTCAAATTATCGATAACTATTCTGGTTTCCGATATACACATGGAATCGATAACAAAAAAATATCGAATTTGGAAAATGTAAAAATGAGGGTTGTTATAATCTGTAACAATAGATCTTTTCTCGGTTGAGAAACACCGGAGATACCGAATTTAATAGATTGAATCTAAGTCAGTATACCAAAGTCTTATATAAATTTAATTTATTTTTTGCAACTGGGTTCCGGGTATCTTCTAGTCGGGCTGTCCCGACTAGAGCCTTCTTACTTGTTTTAACAGCAATTGTCTGCTTTGTTCAGCACGACCCAAATCTATATTTAAAATCTGTGCATTCATTTTTATGTGACAAGATTTGTTTATGTATAAATATATTTTTAAAACGAAACAAAAAAATTCGTAGCCCATTAAATTGGGGCAATGACATTTCTCGATCAATTCATAATTCTTGGATTTAGGTTTTGTGCAACAACTAACTATTTATGAACATGTTATGTCTTGAGTAAATAAATCAATTTGAGAAGTACAATTGTTTAGGGTTTATTAAAATATTGTGATCGCTTAGTAGCTGCGTCCAAACAGCGTGTAGAACTTGGGCTTGTTCGTGCAGCTGGGATTGATGCACTTGTCATTGTTGGCTATCTTTGCCGGCTGATCAAATGGTATGCACAAGGACTTGGCGCCCATGGCTGGTGCACCTGGTTCAGCTTCTTCACCGCGTGCGCTGTCCGCTTTGATTTTATCCTCGCAGGCGATATCACCGCAGAAGGGCGAAAGGAGCATGTTCTTTTGCTCAAGCAGATTGCAAAACTCGGGCCAGCTTTTGACGGTCTTTGTGTGCGAAACAAGATCCACCTTGGCCTTGGCCAGCATGCTCGCGTGAATTGACTCGAGCAACACCGGAATTTTCTTTTCCACATCGGTCAATGCAATGGTTATCTTCTCACCGGTATCACGACGAACGGCAACAATCTGTTTTGCCTGCATATCCTTGGGACCCAGTTCGATGCGAATTGGGACACCCTTTAGTTCCCAGTGATTAAATTTCCAACCAGGTGAGTAGTTGTCACGGTAATCGCCCTCGCAGCGCACATCGGCTCCTCTCAGCGTCTGCTCCAGCTGTTTGCAAGCGGCCAACAGTTGTGCGCGCTCCTCGTCTTTGGTGTTTACAGTGATGCCGCAGGGCACAATGATTGCTTGCGTGCATGCCACATGCGGCGGCAGCACCAATCCCTGATTATCAGCATGTATCATTATCATAACGCCAATGGTGCGCGTTGTTATGCCCCATGAGTTCTGGTAGACATACTGCTTTTGCTGCGTCTCGGGATCCTCATAGACAATCTCAAACATCTTGGAGAAATTCTGACCCAAGTGATGGCTGGTTGCACCCTGAATGGCACGGCCCGATGCTGAAATGAATGCCTCTACCGTGGTAGTATAATCACCGCCTGCAAATTTCTCCTTTTCGGTCTTGCGGCCTTTGACCACGGGTATGGCCAGCAGATCCGTGTATACCGATGCATACAGATCCAAAATCTCGAGCACTTCCTTATCAGCCTCAGCCTTGCTGGCGAATGCCGTGTGGCCCTCCTGCCAGAGAAACTCACGGGTTCGCAGGAACGGTTGCGGATGCTTGAATTCCCAGCGCTATAATAAAGAGAAATTAATTTTTCAAATTGCTTTCATTCAAGAATGTTTAAATTGTTATCTACTTACAACAACATTGTTCCACTGATTCAGGCGGATGGGCAAATCTCTGTAGGATTGTATCCACTTGGCGTACGCTGGATACATGACCGTTTCGGAGGTGGGACGCACAGCAATTGGCTCAGCAAGATCTGAATCACCCGATTTGGTAACCCACGCAACTTCTGGAGCAAAATCAGCAATATGCGTTTTCTCACGCTCGAGCGCCGCCTTCGATACAAAGATGGGGAAGTAGCATTCCTTGACGCCCATTTTCGTAATCTCAGCATCGAACCAGTTCCTAATAGCCTTCCAGATGGCGAAGGACCAATGACGCAGAATATAGCAGCCGGACACATCGTAGTATTCGATTAGTTCACCTTTGGTTATCACTTGCGAGTACCAGTCCGGTAGGTTATCCTCCTTGGTGGCCTCTAGACCTAATCTGGTTTGTTTCTTAACGCTGGCGGAGCCATCCAGTTTAGCAGCAGGTGACGATTCCTTCTTGATCGGCTTGGCTGCCTTCTTAACAGCACCTCCACTGCCGCTCCCACCACCGCCGCGAGCAACAACGGGGAAATCGGTGCCCGTCACCTCCTTGAATTTGGCCTTCAAGGCCAACAGCCTGCGGACCTCCTCATCGATGACGTTCTTAGCGGCATTGTTGCATTTAGCGGCACGCACCTTTTCACTCTGCGCATTGATGTCCAGCGTCAGTTGGTCCTTCTCTGAAAGCGATGCAATCTCCACCTTAGCTTCGACTTTTGCGTCCGGTGTCCAGTCTTTGCCACTTTGTTTTTTGTACTCTGCTTTAAGGGCAAGCAATGTTTTTACTTCAGGATCGATGGCCGCCTTGGCTGCTTTACCAGACTTAAGCTGACGGATTTTATCGCCTTGGCTTTGGATTTTCGCCAAGATGTCGGCAATATCACCGCCACTGCTTGGTTCGTCGTCACCAGTAAGGTTGATGGTAGCAGTTACAACAGGCGTGGGCGCAGCAGTTCCCGGTTTCCATTCCTGACCAGTAAGACTCTTGTAGTCCGTTTTGAGCGCTAAGAGCAGCTTCACTTCAGAATCGACTAGAGATTTGTCTGATTTGGCAGATTTGAGCTGACGGATTTTTTCGCCCTGCTGAGCGATCTTGTCCAGCAATGTAGCAACGGTACTGGCAGCTGCAGGCTCCGGTGACTTTTCCTGTTTGACTTTGATAGCAGCAGCTGGCGATGCTATGGTGCCTGGCTTCCAATCACTGCCCGTCAGCTGTTTGTAGTTGGCTTTTAAGCTAAGCAGGGTCTTGACGGCAACATCAATGCTCGCCTTGTCCGCCTTGGCTGCCTTGAGTTCACGTACTTTATCGCCATGGGCGGCTATTTGAGCAAGCACTGCTGCAACGTCTGGGGAAGCGGCAGCAGGTGCAGCAGTTGACGGAGCTGCAAGTGGAGCTGCAGCGGGAACAGTGCCTGGTTTCCAGTCCTGTCCAGTTAGTGTCTTATATTGAGCCTTTAGTTCTAGCAGTTGTTTAACAGCTGCATCGATTTCAGGCTTACCTGCCTTCTTGCCCTTCAGCTCTCTCACTAGATCACCCTGCTTGACAATGCTAGCATTAACTGCAGCTACATCGTTGGTTTCAGATGGAGCGGCGGCTGAAGTGGGTGATGGTAATGGATCTCGTCCAGGCTTCCAATCCTGTCCACTGGCTGCCTTGTAGTCCGCCTTAAGGCCAAGCAGCTTCTTAACCGCAACATCAATTTGTTCTTTTGCAGCCTTCTTGGCTTTGAGCTCACGCACTAAATCGCCATGTTGGAAAATTTGTTTGTCCAATTCAACGGCATTATTTGTTGAAGCGGTGGCAGTTTTATTGCTGGCAGCCTGTAAATCACGACAACAATTATTCAATCGGTTAAAATAAATGCAAACGAAGCAATCGAAAGCTTTAAAGTTTTTTTCTGATTACGTGTCAGCGTGCAACTTATAAATTGTTACCAACAAATGTACACCAACGAAAGACATTTAAAGCGAACCGATCGTTAGCAAAGTCTGCAGACAACTGGTTTTACTCTTGGCATAGTGGGACAATGATGAAAATGTATGCATATGTATAGGTGACGTATTCAGCTGTGGTGAATTGCTTAAATGCTAACAAGTGCAAAGAGCAACGCACACAAAACATCATCTGTTCCGTTTTATAAAACCTACATTAAATCACTCTTACAATTTTCATACTAATTAATCAAATTATTTGTTTGGCTGGCTATGTATTAAAAAAAAAAAGTAAGCAAAAACTGATCATGAACATGACCACAGCATACTCACAAAAAAATAACCACTTCAGAAGTCAACAGGCATGCGGAGTACGTCACCAAACATAAACATAAAGTAGTTCCACCATGGCCCTCGGCACTAATAAGTTAGAGATGCGCAACTTTGACAAAACTGTGACAGCCGTTCATAGTGACTGAAAAATTGTACTGTGACTTAATGTTGTTCTTTGGTATGTCAACTGACATTTGTAGAATTTTGTTTACTGTATCTTAACGCAGTTTAAGTATTCTTTCCCAAACTTGATCGTTTGTTCTCGCATAGTTACTCCCAGTCTAAACTTCTAATGTCCGATTGTCCGATAATCATATTGCTATAAATTAGTATATTTGTACTTACATTTGTTTTAGCAATTGGTGCTGCATTGATTTTCAGGCCTGACGAGGGCATATCCTTGGTATGACCATCGGGTATGGAGAAGAGTATTATGGGCGACGTAACATTTGTATAGGGGCTGGGTGGAGCATAGGCGTTGTCCACTTTAAAAAAGCCGCGACGCTGAAGCTGAATGATGTCGCCCTTTTTGCACTTTTTGAGCTCGGGATCACCGAGCATTTCAACCTCTTCGCGAGTCTGATGACCAATGTACTGCTTGAAGTCCTCATCCTTGCCGAGCACCGCTTTACTTATGATGTTATCAAAGTAGACGCAGAAGGTGGGCGGATAGGCGCTGGCATCGTCTTCGACGGCGAGCCAGGTAAGTTTCAGTGTCTTCTTGAAGTCCTTGTTGTCCAAGTTCAGTGCTGCATCCAGAGAAGTGATTGTACCGCTTGCATTCTTGTGCACCTTCTTGATGAGTAGATTGCCCCAGTTAATAAAGGTGGCATTCTCACCCTCCTTAAGAGCCTCTGCGTCCGCATAGTCAATGTAGATGCGTGGACCCATTGTGACCGTTTTCGTGCCAAGTTTGTCATTTTTGGGATGCACAGGTACCTCCACCTTTTCCAACTTTGCACCTGCCACATTCACAATCACACGTTTATCGTGCTCCAACGCTGTGTAACGCGGTGCAATTGGATCAATGACCTTCTTGTTGAATGCCCAGATCTTGTCCCAGTTCATGAAGACCACCGATTTACTGCTGCCTTGCGCAATAATGAACTCCCTGAGTCCTTCGACTGTCATGCCACGTCTAATGATGCCCCGCACGGTAGGGAAACGTGGATCATCCCAACCGTCCACCAATCCCGAATCTACAAACCAGGTAAGCTTGCGTTTTGATAGCACTGTGTTTGTCATATTGAGACGACTGTATTCCCAAATGTAGGGCTTGCGCAACTTTAGTGCATCAATAAACCAATAAAACTGATCATCACGATCGTGATACTCCATAGTACGCAACGTGTGTGTCACATTCTCAATGGCATCCACAATGGGGCAGGCAAAGTCGTAAGTTGGATAGACCCTAAAATTGAAAAGTATTTAGATTATCATGCTTAACGGTTTTATTTATATTTATTTAACTTACTTGTATTTAGTGCCTGTGCGTGGATGTGGTTCGTTTTTGCAACGATAGATTGTGGGATCACGCATGCAGCCATTGGGTGACGACATGTCAATCTTGGCGCGTACGCAGCACTTCTGGCCAGCAGCGGAGCCCTGCAACATCTCTTGCCACATCGACAGATTTTTGTCAACAGCTGAATAAGTTAAGATAAGATATTGTCAACTAAGAGCATACATAAACAGAAGAAAAGATTATCAAGTATAACACTTACAGTTCGAACGATTTGCGGATTCGACGCGCTGTTCGCGTTCCAGTTTCATTTGCTCGGGCGGGGTATCGTCCACATAGGCTTTGCCCTCTTTGATCATTTGCAAGCAGTAGTCGAGCATGAGATCAAAGTAGTTGGAGGTGTGTGTGAATTCATCCGGCTTGATTTGTAGCATCTCCAAATCGCCTAGAATGACATTCTCGAACTCAACCGTTTCTTTAGCAGGATTGGTGTCGTCGAAGCGCATTATTAATTTGCCCTGGAAGGCCAGCGCGTAGTATTGATTAAGCAGCGCAGCCTTGGCATGCCCAATGTGCAGATAGCCAGAAGCCTCTGGTGGGAAACGCACAACAACTTTGCCCATTTCAGCGCCTGGTAATTCCACAAATTTACCCTCCTGTTTGCGTTCGCCGCTCTTAGACGTGGGCTCATTGGGGATGCTGCGTTTAGCACGCGCTTCCTCGGGTAGTGACTGCAACACTTTCTGGATCAATGGTTGGGCATTGATCAAATCATACCAGCGCTGTACATGCTGCGGAATGCCCTTGGACGAGAGTATCTCATAGCGCGAATGCATTTCATTGAACAGTGCAAAGTCTGCAATGGTCAGCTTGTTAGCCACCAGATAAGTTACCGGTGCAATGGACTTGTCCAGAAACGACATTGCCCAGGAGATGTCATCGTCGCAGGTTAGCGAAAACGACAGCCAATGATCAATCTGTGTGCGCTCAATGGCAGTCTCACCATACAGCTTAAAATCCGGTGCAGAACGTGCCAGAGCGCGCAACACATCGTTGTTGGAGTGGCAAACCAAAATGCGATTATCGGGGAACTGCAGCGAAGTTTCCTTGCCCCAAACAATTTCCACGGGCACCGATGCGTTTATCAAATGCGCCGTTGCCAAGCCGCCTGTTCGTTTAAGCAAATTAAATGTTATTAATTTCTAAACACTGACGCAACTTATGTATATATTATGTATACATATATTATTATATATTTTGTACAAAAATAGATAAAAGTGTCAGACTAAGTAATTACACCATAACCTCACAATATTGCAAACATTTTATTAACTAAGTAAAGCTATAACGCGCTACTTACTTATGGGTGGATTGTTTACGTTTGCCTTTAATTTTATTGACATTTTGCCTATCGTATGTATATTCGCTTGTAAACTAAACGTCAATTAGGAAACTGCACGGCTTATATACAAAATCGCATGCACTGCAAGCTGCCACAACGTCGGTTTTATTTTGATGAAAGAGGAAAGCAATCGCATGCAATGTTTCGAACATTCACTGTGTGCCGTAGCTCACAGCTGATGTTGTGCGTTCACAGTGAATGACTATTTTTGTCGAAGAAGCGTTTTCTCAATGTACTGAGTGAAAAAAGTTAAGTTTTGTTAATAATTCTTATAACTGCGGCAAATAATAAAAGCAGTCAACTGCAACAGTGAAAATGGTCAGTAAACTTAAAATATAACTAGTTGTAATTAACATTTTTTGGCTTGCAAACTATGATTTGAAGTTGCCATTTTTTTTAATTGCCTCGCTGGCCAGTGCAGCTCACCTGAGTCATCTTTTTAGCTGATAGCTGCATAAGTCTAAAGTTGATTACACTTGTGTTAATTGTTTGTACTTATTGTGTCTACAGATGCTTTTCATGCTGCTGTTCAGTCGTCAGGGCAAATTAAGGCTACAAAAATGGTACATGGCCTATCCAGACAAGACCAAAAAGAAGATTACACGAGAGCTCGTTACCACAATATTAGCTCGCAAGCCGAAGATGTGTTCATTTCTCGAGTGGAAAGACTGCAAGATTGTATATAAGCGGTACATACTTTAGTTATTGTTGTGGTTGACTTATGTTTAATTTTTTGGTTTTTTATTTATATACAGTTATGCCAGTTTATATTTCTGTTGCGCCATTGAGCAGAATGACAACGAGCTGCTGACACTAGAGATTATTCATCGTTATGTTGAACTTTTGGATAAGTATTTTGGCAGCGTAAGTAATGCAAAATTTATTTCAATACACAATTTTTGCTAATAAACTTGTTGTGTTGTGTTTGCAGGTCTGCGAATTGGATATTATATTCAATTTTGAAAAAGCGTATTTCATTTTGGACGAACTACTGATTGGTGGCGAAATTCAAGAGACATCAAAGAAAAATGTACTTAAAGCGATTGCCTCACAGGATCTTCTACAAGAGGTCAGTACACCCGAGACATATGATCTATAATGCATACGGTTGTGTATATAAGTACATATTTATATATATATTCCGGAAATATTGTTAATTGTTCTACATATTTAATCAACTCGCTGGTATTTTTTTTTTTAATTTTTGTTCGTTAGTGTCTGTTTATTTCATTGCATATCACTTATATATAATACGGTACATATACGTTTCCAATTCTTTACTATAATTTTTGTTTGACTTTCTTTTTCTAATTTGTGCAAACGAAACTAATCGACTCTTAATACAACTTTTTAAAAACTACGCCTTATACTACTGAATATTCAAAAAAAATAGCAAGAAGAGTTCTTTTACTCACTGCAATAGCTTTTTGTTAACGAAATACTGTGTGTGTATATATTTAGTGAAACTGTTATTAATCTTAAGTTTAAATATTTTGTAAACCGATACACACTTCAATGAATTTGATTATTTTTGTTTGCGTTTACTTGTCATTGCATGCCTTATGCGCGTCTCAATTTATGTCTCGACTTGCCAACAAGCCAACAAATAACCAAACGCAATATAAAAGCAAATAAACTCCGCCACTTGTTGTGAGAACTTAATAAATACGTTTGTACCACAGTATTAAGCTTGCCATAATTGTAAAACCCTATAGACAAGAAACCAACGTATGTAGTTCCGTCCATCAATTTATACATATAGAACATATATAAAATTAATATTTGCCATCCAAATGTAGTCAAATGTGTTGTATAAATTTTTTGTACAAACTTTAAACAAACAAAGGAGGAGGAATCAAGTTATTTGTTTTGCATGATCTTTATAGTTGTTTTGTAATTACATTTATATCATCCATTCGTGGTTTTCGTAGTAATGTTCCGTAGTAACTACTAACTCTTAACTAAAACTAAATATTGTTGCTTGATACATACTGCAATACTTATTTACATGCATATATAAATGTGTAACCATTATACCCTCTCTCTTGTTATTATTAACGCTTACCCTACCCGCCACTGCATATATCGACGTTAATACAACCATCAAAAGGACTTCAATGAGTATCTGAACTAAATCAGAGCTGAAAAAAAAAAAAATAAAAATAAATAGAGTGTAAAAAGATAATACAAATATACAAAAATAATCGATAATTTTATTTATTACTAGCAATTCTGTTTGAAGGGAATCAGTTGAGATTGACAATTTATTTATTTTTTTGTTTTGTTTTATTAACGTAATTTGTTGGTTGTTTCAATTGTCCCAGAAAAGGCTGTATATATATTGCAAAGCTTTTCCTGTTCCGGACGGCTGCACACACAGACAAATAAAATATGATTGTGGCTTGTGAATGTCCTGCCCCTGCCCGCCACGCCAGCGTGCGCTTCTTATACATTCGCCTACATATAAAACATAAATGATACAATTTAAATAAAATATCTGTTTACACCGTCTCACACCAGTTTACATACAAAACTGTGCCGTTCCGTTAAAAAAATTAAAAAAAAAATTTACTTTACTCACACTAAAACAACAAGTCTTTTACTATCTATGAATCTCTACTCTTCTTGTTCTTATTGTTCTTATATTCTCTGTACTCCAGGACGAAGCTGTTGAGGGCACTTTAAGAGACATTGGACTACTCTAAAAGAAAGCCAATATGTAGAATGTAGTTAATATTACACATACATGCACGCACGCCTCTTTTATATACACTATAGACACAAGGCAACAGTAAATGCACTTGAGCAAAAAATTTAACACCTCCACATAACGTTAAAACTTTGTGTGTAGCGTTGAGGCCAAACTCTATAAAATATCTAAAAACCAAGTGCAATTAGTATCTTCACATAGCGAGGCTATAGAAACCGATATCGAACTCCAACTCAACAAACAAATGTGGCGCGGTTTTCCACCTCATCCTTTAGACTTCAAAAAAAGTTCATGCAAAACGCTAACACCCAGACATTTTATATATCCTCCTCATAAACGTTTTTTTAATATATATATTAGTAAGTAAATCATTCCACGACCATCAAATTACAAGCAATGATGATTTTTTTACTCCTAAATTGAGCAATAACAGTTGAATGTAGAGAAGAAATGCAATGAATAGAAAAAGTAAGCTATAAAATATAAAAACAAATTGAAAAATGAAATGTAAATCTGTTATTAGTAAATAATAATCTATACACGAATACCAATAGTTTATACAAAATCTAATTATATAATATACATATGTATTTAACTTTCTATATATACTTATGTGTGTTGTACATTTTAGCCAAATTCGTGTGTTTTGTATTCAATAATAAATTAAATGAAATATTTTTCAAAAACACCAAAATCGTATGTATGTATTTGTATGTAAAACTATGTACTTAATATACTTAGAGGTAAGGTTGACCGGTGTAATTATTATTTGTATTTTTATTGTTGTATTTTATACCCTTTTAGTATGATTATAATAATTTATGTTTGCGGTTTTTATTTTTGTATGACATTGCGTCGATTCACTGTGCTGACTTTAACTGTGCCTCTCTTTCTCTTTTTCACTCTCTCGCTGTTGCTTTGCTCTCAAAAAATAAAATATGTAAATTGTTAACTCTGTTGACAGTTTTATACTATTT
This sequence comes from Scaptomyza montana, assembly GCA_018904305.1. Classification (NCBI taxonomy): domain Eukaryota; kingdom Metazoa; phylum Arthropoda; class Insecta; order Diptera; family Drosophilidae; genus Scaptomyza; species Scaptomyza montana. Next base: position 3,685,879 of record JAEIGR010000007.1, read on the forward strand.
GACCACTATGCCCCCATATTGTCCTACTTGCTGTGCCTTAGCTTAGTTAACTGTTAGTTTAATTTGCCAAAAAGTGTATGTATAATTATTTGTGTAGCATTATTATCGATACATTGCCGCTATTGGTCATTCAAAAAAGTGATATTTTGAGTATATATAATAAAAATAGCACACTTCCATTTTACAGGATGAAACACCGCAAAGTTTCTTTGACGATCATGGCCTTGGCTAAAATGCAACAAGAGCGATAACCTAACCATAAAACTCGCCTTAATGTATGCGTGTATTTTTATTCAACATAACCGAAAAAAGTATATCCTTATGTATCGTATTTGTCTTATTTAACGATTATACAGTTATCAGCTACAAACTTTTATATACATAAAGGCTGTTAAACATATTTATTCAATTTTACTCTTAGCTTATTCCATTCACAAACGTATGGCAAATTTAATTTGCCCGACATTAAAACATACAAACTAATTACTAAAAAAAAAAAAAAAAAAACACTTACTCACATTTAACAACAGGCATTATTGTACCTCTGAGATGTAACGTGATGCCGTCTATGAGCCTCACGGCGCTGGTTATGTAATAGATCTTTAAACATCCCACTTACACTCCATATACACATTCATATCTATAGACGTAAATGGTTTAAACTGACTTATTTAGCTATTAACTAAGTGAACTTCATACCTGTGTGCTCAAATATAAGTTATAACGTTTATATATATAAATATCATTGCTAATCACATTTAAAATAACTAAACACATTATCTATTATAATGATGCCGAAATTTTAACTGCTGGCATTTGTTACACAAAAATATATGCTAATAAAAATAATATACATTTGAAAACCGTTTTCTTGTTTAAAATGTAATCTCATTTGGTCACACTGTATTGCATCGATGATTCGATTTAAATCATAAGTAGTTTGTGTATTGGCTAAATATGTTATTGTCTACTCTAAATTCGAAAAGTAACTTCATCATCTTAACGAAATAATCGCCATTTCCAACTGGATTTTTATGATCAACAAGTAGTCTTGAAAAATTTGTCACTATTCAAGGGATAATCAGGATGCTTATTTTAATAAACATCGGTATAATCAACTCTCAAAAACGCAGGTAAGTGAGCGTTTGGCCAGAAAATTAACATAAGCATTTATTTGATTTTAAAATTACATGCATATTTATTTACCCAAATACATTTCTTTTCTTTTATTTTGAAAGCGTTTAATGAGATTTATAAGTGCATTTAAAAAAATTCTAACTTGTCGATTATATGATATATCGATAATTATTATCTACATGTTCGATGAAAAGCTTGCATCACTATTTGGCCAGAAAATAGAAAAACATCAGCCTCAGCGGGAGCGACTAAGAGAGAGAGTGCCTGCGAACAAGAGCGTAATGTGGGCAAGGCTCCCGCTATTTTCCCAGTGTTGTTGGTGGGACTTTTCGCTGCGGCCGCCAAAAAAAATTTCAACACGCCGAATTTTGCGTTCAGCAGCAGCAGCCGAGTGGCGAGTGAAGCTAGCGAGCATTGAACAATTTTTCGGCCCAGTCAGAGCGCACCATCGTCTTCAGCGAAGCACAAGCACACACAACCACTAGGTGTGTGCTCTTTGTACGTTACGGGGGCACTGCCACACACAGAGAAGAATTTTTCACATTAATTTCATACCACACACCAAAGTGGGCAAAAAATGTACTACAAGAACAGAAGAAAAAACTTGAAAACTTGTACATTAAAATTGTGAAAATTTTCCATAAACATTCGTATGCTACGCAGTGCATATTAAACGCGAAATGAAAACTTAACCAAAAATTGAATATCAAGTGCAAAAAAAGAAGAAGAAAAAGAAATATCCAACGCCTGTAAAAAAGGGCGAAAAAAAGTTGATACCGCAGTCACCAGCAGCAGCAGCAGCAGTGAAAATGTGAATGTGTTGACGAAAATGAAAATGAAAATGTTTAATTATTGTGCAAATTAGTTGTAGTGGCCGTAACAGCAGCAGCAGCAGCAGCTTCAGTTTTGCGAATTTGCCGTCGTTGTCTACGTTGTCCAGCTAAAATATATGGTACATAAAATTTGTATCTGCGCGAGTGTCTGCGTGTATATGTGTATGTGTATGAAAATTACGTTGTCATATGTGCAAAGTTCGTCAGCGTAGGCTGAAAAAATTTACCGCAGCCATTGAAAATGAAACCGTTTGGTTAATTAAATGTTCTTTTAGTTTTTGGCAATAACAAAATGATTTAATCAAAAGCAACGCATTCAAGGACTTTGCTGCAATATATTTATGCATAAATACATATATTCATATTATGTATTTATATATATATATATATATAGATATTTATATATACATATATATATATATATATATTTATAGATATATATATATATATATGAATATATATTTGTGACTGCGTTTGTTCAACTGTATATGTATATGTGTATGTGTTGTGGCAAGGAATCAACGTTTGTGGCACAGGAGCAGCCGAGGCAGCGAGAAAAAAATTCTCTATCTATTGCGATTTGCTCATGCGGCTCGAAAAGAGCGAAGCGCGCAACGTTTACGGAGAGAAGAAAAGAGAAAAAAATTGTTGTGTAGAGTGTGTGGGGAAGGTGTGCGGCTGACAATGGGGCAATGGGCGCTACTGGGCCACTGGCAATAAGTGCAAAGTGTTGCGGCTGCTGCTTCTGCTCGCGTATGTAGTATATATGTATGTCAGTATGTATATATGCATGTATGAGTGTGTGAGCAGCCGAGTGAGTGATTTGACTGCTCGGCATTACGCTCATCTCAAGCAGCCCAAGCATCATCATTTTTAATTTCTACAACAGTTATTCGCACTTCAAGCAGCAGCAAATTTTAATGGCTCATAAGGTTTTAAGCCTCAACCCCAATATTGGCATTTGTTGCAGAGAGAATTAAAAATGGATAGAACTCTGCTGTTTTCTTTCGTTTCCTTTGTGTCGCGTTTTCGTTGTGATTTATCCTTAAACTTGGCCACTTTCCGCTTACACACACAAACACACAATTATTTTGCTAGCTCGTTAACTTCGATTGAGCTGTGGTGAATAATACACTGCGCATGCCATTTAGACCTGACCAGGATATAGAACATACAACCTCCCACGTCGTCATATAGTTATACTTAAACACAAATCCATACATGCAAATGTATTTATTTGTAATTGTTGCTGGTCCTGTTTTTGTATATTGTCATTAACTGTTGTAAATTACAAGTGTGTGACATCTATTAATAGAATGGTCAAGCTTTGGGAAATTGTCCTTGGCTGAACAAAAGTTGTGTTTGTGTGCGTGTGTGTATGTGTGCTCTGCGTGGGCGTCATAGTGTCACTCATACATATTCACTCACACACAGACACGCGAGTCTTCAGACCGTACCCTAACAAAAGGCTAACTCAATGCGGTCATTATCATTATGTCCTGCGCCCCGAACTATGATATATGAATTAAAAATTCTCTGGTGCATACTTATCTGGGCTTACAGGGCATGAAGCAAAAGCAAATTCATTCAGAAATTACAACTATTTGTGCCAGCAATCAAACTTTAAATGCAGTTTTCTATTGAGAGCATAACTTGCTCATTCTCGATGTCTGTCACTTTCGCTCTCTGTATGTAAGTGGCTCTCTCTCTCTCTCGACACGCTGTTGATATCATATTTTTGCCAGTTTTATTATTATATGATGCCTGCTACTTTCTACTTTGTACGTGTACGTGTGTGTATGTGTGAATGTGTGCGTGCGCCTCTGTTCACAGAAATAACGGGAATGCTGCTCACTATAAACTCACCACGCGTAAACGTTCTCTCGCGCACGCTCGCCCTCTCTCTCTCTCTCTCTCTCTTTCTCTTTATTTGTTACTCACTTTTGTTCGTGCTCCTAAAAGTCCCGCTCGTGTATATAATGTTATCTTGAAATTTGATTGCCTTTCGTTTTATTTTTTGGGGGTGCGGCGCCCACGTAGCGCAAAAAGGAGGCCGAGCAGCAACGAGAGGGAAAAATCATGCTCCAACTGCTGGTCTCAAATCTAACGAACATTCCAATATTTTCGCTGCTGTTGTTCAGTTGAATACGCGCGACGTGCAAATAAAACAAATATTACAAACTATTTGAATTATTCATAATAGTCGAAATAAACTTGGGTATAGTATGGATAGAGTGAGTGTATTAAGTGTGTGATTTTATCGTTTTTCTTAAGTGCAGCGCTTGAAGCAAAAGTCAACTGTAATTGTAAATAAGTAACAAAAAGTGTAACAACAAAACACTCCACCAAACTCGAAACGCATAGTAAACAAAATATTTATAAATATACAACTACAACTACAACAAACCAAAACCAAAATGCAAAAAAAACATGTTAGACATACATATTTAGAAACCACTAACTATTATTAAATGTAAATGACAGCGTAGCCTTCAAAACTCAACCCAAACTATAGTATTGTAATAATAATAATAGTTTTTTTGCTGCTATTAACTACAAAATTATAATATATTAAAAAAAGTGTAGGCGCAGTAGCGCTTAATTCCGGCAAGCAAATGTCTGGATAAAAGCAAACAGTAAGTTGACCAATGGATGAAAATGCAGCCGTCGTCGTCATTTTTGTCGTCGTCGTCGTTCTCCATTTATCATCGCTTGTGTCGTCAGCAGCAGCAGCAGTTAAAGCCGGAGCAGCTGCCACAAGAACAGCAGCAGCAAAAGCAACAACAGCAACAACAACCTCAACAGCAATCAAAACACCAAAGGGCCACAGCAGCCGCAGCAGCAACAGCAGTTGTAGTGTTGCAGCAACAACAGTTGGCGACATTCGAACACGCCTACTTTTGTACGCCCATATCGCTAAAGGCAACGCCACCACCGACGCTGCCGCTGCACCTATTCAGCTCAAGCTCAAGAACAAGCTTTCTGCCACTGCCTCAGCTGGCTGCGGCTTAGTACGCTCCAGTTTCTTCAGTTAGTTGGCTTGCCAAAAAACCATTTCTCAACAAGAGAACACAAATTCAACAACAAAATTCAATAAAGCAACAAACGCTTCAGCAACAATAACAACAACAGCAACAATAGTAGTTACAATAGATAGCACATAAAGTTTTGTGCCAACCTTAACAATAACAACTACAAAAACTTACAACAACACTAAAACGTACCCACGCGATTTTAAGAAAGGCGCCATTGCCGCCCGGAAACTGTAGACAGACAAAACAAAATGGCGGATGGTGGGCATTCATTTGTAAAGAAGACATTTCATAAGCCAACTTACTGTCACCACTGCTCGGATTTACTGTGGGGCCTCATACAGCAAGGCTACATATGCGAGGGTAAGTAGCAATATTTCGAAAAATTCAATTATTAAGTTAACGTCAGTCAACATTGATATCAATGGACAGAATGTCAACTGACTATTTTTAAGCCAAGTAAAGTAACATTTTCAATATTTCGAGATAACACTTGTTGAATGTGAACCTTAGAGCCTTTGTTTAGCTCATTTCTACTTAAAATTACGAATTGAAACAAAATTAGGAGTTTTTTAAAAATGGTTTTTGAAAAACGTATAAATGTGGAAACATTTGAAAACATGCTAACCAAAAACCATATCTATTGATTTTAATTCAGAATAAAAACGTAAAATTGTTTTTGATTAAGTTATTATATAACTCGATTCGTCGATTCATGAATTAAATTTGCAAACGAAATTCGACGAAGAGTCCAGTTTAGGGCCAAACCATGATCAAAATCGCTGTATATTTAAAGCCCCATATAGCTTTGACATAGTTATGAATGTGAACATAGACAAATAACTACCTCTAGACCCTTTTCTGTTGACAGGTTAGCAGACGTCAGTTTCGACCTAGTAATTTTGGCAGATTTGTTAGATTTCCTGCTCAGAACCAACATCTTTTTGTACAGTATGTCTGACAATAAAAATCTTGTAAAATTCTGTTTACTATTATCGTTCAACACTTGTGGCGTTTAGTTAGCTAGTGCAAGTGCCAAGTTATAATTAATTGGGCACTAAACGCGTCTGAAACGGTCGAAACCAAAACGCAAATCAATAAAAAGTTGCCCCAAATGTGTTAAAAATACATTTGTCTAATTTCAAATCAAAGTCGAGAAAGATAGACTAGAATATACCCTGAACCTTCTTGCTTCTAGTTTCTAAAATCAATTTTAAAGTTCTTCTACATTCATGATTTTATTGTTATTTATTGTTTTAAAATAAACTTGTTCTATCTATGCCATAGTTTATTTATCAACTCTGGTGTCTCAAGTCTCTTTTAAGTCAATGAGATCGGCGCGTTCAGACAGAGGCACATGGCTAAGTCGACTTAGCTGTGCCTTTATTCCTTTTTTTTATGTCACAAACATTTGCACAAAACCATTATACCTTTTTTACTCATTTGCAATGAGTTCAGGGTATTAAAAAAAAAAGACTTTTTAAATTGCCATAAAAGTTGCGGACGACCGACAGTAAAAGCAGTTGTTTGATTTTTACAAGCTGCATCCGTACGTTTCCACTCCAACATGAACACAGCGTAATACAAAATGCACGATCATTTTCGCCGTCATCATTATGAAAGTGATGCTATTGCTAGAGTCGAGCCAACTAAAAAATGACGTCACAACGCGTTAAAACAATATCGATCGTATTGGCCACGAGCATAATTAAGAATCTATCAAACTGGGCAAATGTTTGGCTAGCTGGCTGGCTGCCTGCCTTTAATTTGTTTATTTTGAGCTATAATTATAATTGTTGCATAGGGCGTTTTACGTTTTTACTAACGTCAATTGTTTATAAATTGCTTTGGTTTACTCCGGCAAGATTCACATGCTCGCCAATCGCATTTAGATTACAGAAGTATATGTCATATAGGAAGCTACAAATAATATTACAATGCATGCATTTGCAATCCAAACACACAGTCTCTCTCCCTCTCAAAAAGAAAATCTTTGCAATTGCTGACACTGTCAAGCTAAAAATAGACACTTAGCGTCTGCCATATTTTAAATGCAATTATTTACACTGTTGTTGTTGCAATGACATTTGCAGCGTATTAATTGCATGCTCAAAACATTTGTGCTCAAAATATTTGTTGCATAGCCACAGGCGTTGCTCTCATTCTGCCCAAAAAAAGAGAAGAGGCATTTGTGCACGTTGCCACTAATTGAGTTGCAAGCAACTAAGCGGGCGGGGTAGAACGTAGGTAGTTCAACTGTTTGGGGGAGTGTGAATGAAAGTTGGGAATTGGTATTGTGATAGCAATCTGCTTTGCAGCAGGCGTATAGAAAGTCAAAAGCCAACAATGCTACTCAAAACTTATGCACACAATGAACGAGTGTGTGTGTATTTCAATTTGCAAAAAAGAGATAGACCTAAATAAAGCGAGAGAGAGAGAGAGCGAACAAGAATCGCCTACACAGTTGCCAGGCAGTCATCTCTTGCACTCCCTCTCTTTCTGGCTCTAGCTTAAAAGTAGGTCGAGATGCACTCTCAATGGCAAACACACACATACACACATGCAAGCAGGATGCGCACAGCTGCAGGCAACGTTTCAATTGCTTTTCAAGGGTTGCGGAGACGCTTGATATGCAATTGCAGTAGTAGCAGCAGCAGGTGAGCATAGCAACCAAATTGAATGTGCAAAAGTATGTGTGGGATTGCAATAAGCCGGCTGTGCTGCCTGTCCCATAATACGTATTCGTACATACATAACACCTACACTATTGCCAGGGCCCACTGTAATAGCACTGCTGCTGCTGCTGTCGACCTAGCCGATAGCAACGAAGGGCTAAAAGTGCGTCATCAATGGCCGCCATGAATGTGGCAGCGTTTGGTAAGCGAAACTAACCAAAAACGATGATGATGCTGTTGCTGATGCCGTTGCCGTTGTCGTTGCCGTTGCCACAGAGGTGCGGAGGCGACAACGTTTAATTACCTTCTTCACATCAATGTCGATGTCGTCGTTGCTGTCGCTGCCGTTCATTCATAACGAAATGAAAACGACGGCGCCACCACCACCGCAAACACAAAAAACTACAAAAAAAAAAAAAAAAAACAACAATAGCTAACGAATGAAAACAGATTTCATGTTGTTCTTGTTGTGTTTGTGTGTATTTGTAAAGACGCAGAAGGGGTGGGGAATGTTCGTCGTCAGTTTGGCTGGCATGACTATCAGATGGTTGTTGAAAGAGACAGAGAGAGAGAGAGAGAGAGCGTGCGGTTTTCAAGTGGAATTGCTGACGTTGCATGCCACGTTAAACTTTTGGGGATCGATTGGTCCACTAGCCAAAATTAAACAAACTTTTGCCTTGCGTTTAGATTCTATAAGAAGAAATCAAATATTTCTTAAGCAAATCAATCGAAAGCATTATATGATTGTCAAAATACAGAAAGTAAAAAACATGATTTAAAAGCTTCTTTTGCTTTTTTTGTTAGGTCTATTTCATTTGAAAAGGTATAAATAGCTCAATTCACCATATATAAAACGCATCATAATCTATTTATAAAGAAAATATGATTGTTTGATATGGTTGACAAAAATCTTAAGTTATGATTAAAGACACATAAACATGTATGTGTAAATATGTGTGCATGAATTTGCTTGAAAAAGCTAGTAAAATTTGACGAAATTTGTTTAATGAGTTCAGCATGTTCGCGAAGTTACTATAGAATTGTTGAGTAGTTCGAAACTTTATTCTGATTTCTTATCTATTCTTGATCAATTTTTCTTATGCACCGTTTTTCCATTGGCTTATTTATAATTTATTTTCATTGTATTAGAGCAAAATTCAATTCACTTAAGCTAAATAACGTATACGATGTCGTAGATAGAAATATAAAAGGTTATAAAATCATTTGCTACATTTATCATATATTTTGGATGCCAGGGTATATTTATTCAATCTGTATCAAGTAGCGCAGCTGGCAGCAATGTCGACGTCAACATCATCAGCGTCCACATTGCGCGTTGATAGCCATCCATAAAGTCACGACGCACGCGATATCCTTGACTGTTTGTTGCCTTGTGTGTGCTTACGTATGTATGTACTTTTTTTTATTTAAATATATTTGTGTGAGTCACACAGACAAACATACACATGTATGTTTTGTAGCAGCGCGCATTTGCTTCAATCCATATTCAATTGAGTTGAATATATATCATGCAGCTCTGCAATATTGTATTTATGCCAAAACTAAAATCATGTTACGCTATTTGAAGGCATGAACTAAAAATAAATATACTGTGTACGACTGCAATTTGATGCACTGATAAATTGGAATTGAATTAGCTGGCTTTGATTTGATTCTGCAGAGCGTGGCAAAAATAAAAATGAAAAAAAGCAGTCATAACTTGGCATTTTCAATGAAATTCAATTCGGATGCTCGAAGCTGTATTGCGCCATGTTGCGCATACGTCATGTTGGCTGTGGTCAAGTTCAAGTGCGAACAAAAAATATAAAGGAAACAGTATAAAACAGAACATAAAGAATTGGAATAGGGTTATGTATTATTTCATGCGTCACATAAATCTCACCATTTCTATATTTAATTATGTTTTCATCTATTTTTGAGTGAGTTGGCTGCCAGGAAGTTTGATTCCAAATTGATTTCCTGCTCGAAACCTGAACAAAACGAAAAAAAAAATTCTTTAACTCACAGCTGAACAGGCAAAATCTCTCTCATACTCTGTCCCACTCTCCCTCTCTCTCTCTCTCTCTCTCTTGCTCGCTCTCTCTCTCTCCGTCTTACTTGTTCCGTGCGTATGTATATGTATATGTGTGTGTGTGTTTTTTTTTTGATGTTTTTTGCGGAGTGGGTTCTATGCAAATATCAATTTTAATTGTTGCTATTGTACTACGCATGTCAACTTGTACCCATTCAATTTGCCTCAGCGCACACAAATACATACATACATACATACATATATATGTATATAGCACACTTATTTTTGGGCTGCGGCTTTGACTTCTGCTCGCTGCATACTTCTTTGAGTACATTTAGACGATTTGACATTATGTTTCCTTTGTTATTGTTGTTATAAAAGTAACATATACACACACACACACACACACACACACATACAAACTCGCAAGCAGAGCGATAATGCGCCCCTGCCAAGCAAAACGAAAGATGTAAAAGTGAAAGTATGTTGAGTTTCGTGAATTTCCCCATCGCAGCAAAAGAAAATTATTTGAAAATTTCCCATGCGTCCTCGTCGCGCTTATCTTCTCTGTTGCTACAACCACATACACACACGTACATATGTATACATACGTAAGCGTACGCTAACATTAGGTATACATATTACGAATAAATTTTTCTAAATTATGCGTAGAACGAAATGCTCCACGTGCTCAATTTGTCGCAATTAAATGCGGTTAAAATTATTAACAATTTTATACCTGTTGATTTTCAGATATAATATGTATTATATTACACACACACATACATACACCCAAGCAAACATAGATTGAGAGGCTGCGGTTGGTTTTGTGCCAACGTCACGTTTGGGCAAATAGAAAAAAAAAAATGATGATCCACTTTGGAACATGCAACATGCGCCGTAAACGCGTCGAGTACTCGTTTATTTATATATGTATGTACACACATACATATGTACGATATATATATAGAGCTGAACAACAACAACAACAACAAGACCAACAAAATTCATGAGTTCAGTCATGACGTCAGAGCGTCAGCGTCAGGTCAGCGGCCTAGTTCTCTCATCGCTGCAAACATACACAAACATACATATTTATGTATACATACGTGTACATATGTATAAAGGCAAAATACATACTTACTCATAAGTGTACCCAAAATTTATTTAGCTAAATCTGTATAGATGACGATATGCATATATGTATATATGTACATATGTATATGTATGTAAATTTGAACATGCATACGCATAGACCACATGCAAAGTGTGTACAACTTTCACGCATTTCTAAAAATAAAATTCGAATTTCTATGTTGGGGCTAAGCACACTCACAACAACTACATAAAGACATAAATACACAATCAAACACACATACACACAATCACATATGTGAAGAGCTGCACTCAATGCTCGTATATGTGTTTGTGTAAGTTGGGTGCCCAGAGGGTGGCACAGCAGTACTGGGCAGCACTGTTTAGGTCACAGGCGGTTGATAGAGGCTGCTGCTGCTGCTTTCATTCACACACTAACACAAGCGCATACAGAGGGAGAGAGAGAGAGAAAGAGAGAGTGAGAGCGATGGTCTTTGTTTGCCCTGCATTATTGTTGCGTTTGTTTTTTTGCTTTTGTGCGTGGCTCTCTGCAGCTTTTGTTTCTCTTTTACGGTTAGCCACTTAACGATTGCTTCTTCTTCAACCTTACTTGTTGTTATGTGTGTGTGTGTGTGTGTGTGCATGCATGCAAGTGCTTTAGTATATGTTTGCAAACCTTCAATGAAAATTGTGCCCATGAACTCAAGAACTAAGTTGGCCCTTGCTATGAATGGCTCTGAATGGATGGACGGCTGACGATGACGTCGGATAGTCCCCAGGCTTAGGCATGAAATGTCAAATTTACATAGCTCACCTTATGTACATACATATGTATTTATATAGCTACTTATCTGCATAAAGCTACTAAAATCAGGTTGTGAAATAATGCAACCATGTTTGCCTTTTTCATTTAGATAAGCACCAGCCCATTATACTCGTACTTATGCATGTACGATGAGAGACAGTTGGTTGCAGTTTACCTTTAAATACATACATATGTACATATGCAAGCAGTCTCAACTATGTATTCTCAATTGAATGACACTTATATATATTCCATACAAATGTATATGCATCGCCTTATTTTTCCGTTTCTCTCTTTCAGTTTGTAACTTTATCATACACGAACGTTGTGTGACAAGTGTGGTAACGCCCTGTTCCGGCATTGCGCCATGCATTATAAAGGTGCGTATACACTATCATGCATGATATTGCATTTTCTATGTATTCATAACTGTGTCACTTTAAATAACTTGGCATCTGTCATATATCGTTGGACAGAATCCCGTCGCCCATTGTTGGTCGGAGCCAACTCATCACAAGAGAAAATTCTGCACTGTTTGCCGTAAGCGATTGGATGAAACGCCAGCGGTGCATTGTTTAGGTAAGTTCCAATGTTATCACATCATACATACATACAAACCCTATCACTCCCTCTATTTATTATATATATATTAAGTCTCAATTTCATGACTGTCAATTAATTTCAAATGTATTTCATAACCAATTCCTGTAGCAGTCAATCGAAGCATATACATATATTTTATTTTACCATTAAATTAACTTTATTCGAGTTTATTTTATTTTAAATAAATTTTGTGTCGACTGTTCCTAGTTGACAATATATAAGTAAATAAGAAAGCATATTAATAACAAAATTTGTATCGTTGCCTAGTTTGCGAATATTTCGCGCATACTGAGTGCCAAGATTTTGCAGTGCCTGATTGCACCGAGAATGCAACTTACGTGCCCGGCAAGGAATTGCTTAATGTGAGGCATCAAGTGAGTATAAAACGAACTCGAACAACTTTTAACATACAAATTACTTGTAATTTTGAACTATTTATTCACAGCATCATTGGCGAGAGGGTAATCTTCCATCAACGTCCAAATGCGCTTATTGCAAGAAAACCTGTTGGTCTTCGGAATGCCTCACAGGTGGGTGTTGCAAATTAAGTAAAGCTCTAACATCTATTTTTCTATAAGTTACTCAGAAACATTGTTATATTTTCAATCTGATTTCGATGCTTAAGGAATCGCAACATTAATATTTCTCTTCTGTCTCCTTTGTAGGCTATCGGTGCGAGTGGTGTGGCATGACCACACACGCTGGATGTCGCATGTACCTGCCAACCGAATGTAATTTTGGTATACTACAACCTATCTACTTACCTCCGCATTCAGTGTCGATACCACGTACTGAGGTGCCAATTGAGGCGATTATTGGCGTCCAAGTCAAATCAAAAACATCGCTTGTACGCGATTATTCGTGTCGTAAGTACAAACTGCTGGTCCCCAAATCAAAAAAAAAAAAAATAAAAAACAGTCACCTGAAGATTTCTTCAAAATAAATCCGATAAGATTCGCCTAGCCCAACTGCAGCTGTGAATGGGTTAAAGTCGCGTAATCCGCTCATTTCGCTCACTCATCCAAAACTGACCTAAAAATCACCCCTCAGCTGCATCAGCTCTCGATGTTGTGCACATACTATCAATGTATCCTAAAAGCCAAGAACATTTAAAACCTTAAGCCTCATCTCTCAAAAACACTCATTCCACATAATTCGCAAACAGTTTTTCGTCCTTTTACGCCATTTTTCGTCCTTATCAACTGCAGTTACACACATCATGATTTTTTGCTTTTGGTTTTTGTTGTTGATTTTTTTCATGATCATTTCGATATCGAGATTATTTTGTTTATTAAGTTATTTCTTGTGTGTTTTATTTTAAACGTTTCTTTTTTGGTTTTTGATTGTGCCGCTAACGCAACGGCAGCCAGCCCGGAGCTCGGTGCCGAGGCCGCGGCTGGTGACGTTGGTACGTCCAGTTTGTGTCTCAAGGAGCTGCTCGAGCTGCACAGGCAGCGACTTGAGCAATCGAAACAACATTTTTTACTTTCAACGCCGCCCACGCCAACTTCCTGTGGCTCCCTATCGCTCTGTGTCTCACCCACGCCATCGCTCATAGTTGGCGAGACAAGCAACGAGAGGGATGAACCGGAATCCGAGCCAGCTCTAAATCCGGAGGAGGATGACAACGAGCAACAAGACAGCGCTGTTCAGCTGACAACCAACTCGACCAGCCATGTGCCTTTGGGGCCACTGCAAAAGTCACCCTCGGCCACCTCATCGCTGCAGTTGCTATATACAAGCCTCTTTCGTAAGTTGGCCGATGGCCAGAGAGGGCGACGTAGACGGTGTGATGCATCTGATGATGATGACGATGATGATGGTGATGGTGATGATGATGATGATGAAGATGTAGATGGCGGTGTCTGTGATATAAGTGGCGGCGATCTCAGCGAAGATTACGATCACTGTGATGTGTCACTGCGCAAACGTTGCACGCGTCGATCGCCAAGGGATGTCAGCGAGACGGACTACCATGGCGATGTGGAGCTAGAGACGGCACCACGTGAGAGCTGCTACGAGACATCCGATACGGGTGGCGAGCTGACCAACACCGATGAACTCGACTCCAGCATGAATCTGATTAGCAATCTAAGCTATAATAGTAGTAATAGTAACACATCTAACACCTCTGAGCAGCGCAACATTCAAGCGCAGCGTTCCACTGCCACAGCTGCATCAACAGCCCAGGGTCATGCCTCTGCCCAAGGGCCACCCAAAGCTGGTGCTGCACATGCCTTAAGCGTGCTCTCCGGCCGCAATCCAAAGACTGGTGCTCCAATAAAAGCCAAGCCCAAGACCATACTCAGTGCACCCAAGCACAAGGGTGGATCGGTGAGCTCACCCAATTCCAGCGACTGTTCCTCAGCATCGCCAGCGCCTACTGCCACTGCCACGCTCCAGCTGTCGCCAGTGGGACGCAGCAAGTCGTTTCAGGAGCCAGGCGTTGCCCGCTATAAGAAATACGGACGTGGCTTGTTTCAGCGTCGTCGCTCCAAACGCTCACCCAAGGGTGCTGTGAAGAGTAACTACAGTCTGGACAGACTGTCGCAGAACATCGAAATCACCATACAGGACGAGGATGGCAACTATCAGGCATACGACGACAACTATCATACACTCTCCTCTGCTCGCCTAGCCCACAACGTCTACGACGATGATGTGGAGTACGAGGATTTTTATCTGGATGATCGGCCCCGTAGCACGGGTGGCCACAGTGGCGATGATATTGCTGGTGATATCAGTGATGAAGGCGGTGCCAGCAGTCGCTCCCATGCCAGCGATATCGGAGATAGCCAGGGTCAGGGACATGTGTTCGGACGATTGCTGCGTCGTGTTCGCGGCCTTTCCGCCGGCTGGCGAAAGCCACGCTACCAGAAGCGCAGAGGTGATTTAGCGTTAAACGCTATCATTTGTAATCGTTTTGTATAATCTCTCTCTAACAGCAAGTGCCACCGACTGCCGTATAAACTTAGTACGATCAGTGCTCAGATTGGCTTAAGTTTGGTTTTGGTTCTTGGTTTTGGTTTTCTAGTTTTTGAGCTAACCACCTGCTTTAGTTAATTTTTTGTTCACTTAACTAAAAATACTAACTCGACTAATCACGATCGCAGCATTTCGCATCGCATTATATTCGACACTATCATAATCAGACAGAACTAACCCTTCACCCATAAAACAGAAATACACATACGCATGTACGACACCCTACTAAGAACCTAAGCTCTCATGCACGTATTACTCGATAATAACGGATCTGTATTATATATATGTGCTTGTTTAGCACGCAGTATATCGGAGGAATTCAGCAGTGGGGAAGCGCCTCGTTTTAAGGATGAAGAGTCCCTGGGTAAGGCCGAATCCTCACATGGCATGAGCGCAACCGGTGGCGCCAGCAGCAGTGGAGGAGGCGACAGAGCTGAAAGAGGTGAAAGAGGAGGTGGCAGTGGAGGTGGAGGTACATCCAGTGGTGCTGGTAGCACACAATATCGCGCCGATGCAGCAGGCCACAAGGCCGAAAAGTCGGAGAAGGACAGGGAGAAGAAGGAAAAGGAACGTGAGGAGAAAGATATAGGTAAGTCGTTATCGACCTCCACTTACATGAGCTCAAATCTAACAATCCTTAATCCGCAGAGATGATCAAGGTCTTCGATGGCAACAACTCATTCCGGCGCCAACAATACCGTGCGATCATCGTGCAGCGTACGTACACGCTGGAACAGTTACTGACCACCGCTTTGCGCGCATTTCACATAACGCGCGATCCAAAGGCCTTCTATTTGACGGATATGTATGCGGCCGCTGGCATGGAAGATGCACCGTTGCTGGATCCGACACCTGTTTTGAATTTGACACACATAGAGGGCAAGCGACCGGCCATGTATCTCAGGTTTCACGATAGGGACAAGGGTCATGTGCGCGTGTATCCTGGCAAATTACAATGTTCCATGGACGATCCATATGTCAATGTTCCGGTTGATAATACAACAGTTATTAAGGACTTGATACGTGATGCACTCGATAAATTCGGACTACAAGATAACCAGATACAGGATTATAGGTAAGATACATTTAGTCGGAGTGAACCATCAGTAAAATAACATATTCAATGGCACTAACAGATGCTCGGAAGTGTTACTTGATCGTGGAGTAACCGAACGCATTCTCTCGTGGAACGAGCGTCCGTGGGATATTATGAAACAATTGGGCAAGGACTCCATACGTCAAATGGAACTGATGCGTTTTTACATGCAGCACAAACAGGATCCGCATGGACCAAACATTGCGCTTTTCGTGGGTAACCTGCCTACGGGACTCTCGCAACGCAACTACGAGCAGATTTTAAGCAAATACGTGACAGATGAGAACAAGTTCATTAGCATTGGACCCATCTACTATGAGTACGGCTCGGTCGTGCTTACCTTTGAGGATGCTCAAAAGGCGGTAAGCTCAGAAATTTAACATATCTATTCGACCCAAATTGAATTACATAATTGCAGGTTCGCGCTTTTTACAATCTACGCGAGACGATTGTTGAGGATAAAAAGCTGTTGGTATTGCTGTTGCCAAATATTGAACCCAGCATGGTACCCTCCGATGTAAGACCGTTGCTTGTCTTTGTAAACGTCAAGTCTGGGGGCTGCCAGGGTCTGGAACTAATATCGAGCTTTAGAAAACTACTCAACCCGTATCAGGTCTTTGACTTGGACAATGGAGGTCCTCTACCAGGGTAATTGTCATTCGCAATCTGTATCAAACTGTCATTTGCTCATTTTATCATTTATCTCATTTTAGACTCTATGTGTTCCGTCAAATAACCAACTATAAGATTTTGGTATGTGGAGGAGACGGCACCATTGGCTGGGTACTGCAGTGTCTGGATAATGTTGGTCAGGATTCGGAATGCTCTAGCCCACCGTGCGCGATTGTGCCATTAGGAACAGGTAAGTAGTCCGAACTTAAAATTCCCACCCGATTTCCTGTTGTCTAAGCTTAACTATCTGCCAGGCAATGATTTGGCACGTGTTTTATGCTGGGGCTCTGGTTATACCGGAGGCGAGGATCCCCTAAATATGCTACGCGATGTCATCGAGGCGGAAGAGATACGATTGGATCGATGGACAGTCGTCTTTCATCCGGAAGATAAGCCCGAAGAGCCGGCAATGAAGGCGCCCTCACAAACAACTGGTAAGAAGAAGAAGGCTCACCAAGCACATCTATCGCAACAAACAAATCAGCATCATCAATTACCGGCTCTGACATCGAGTGATATATCAGGTCATTTGATGTTTCAAAATTCTTTATTCTTTTATGCGTTTATACGTTTCACTGTCTAATTTATCTAATGCCCAATTCCCTAGTCAATATCCCAAGGCCAACAACATCCCTGTATAGACAGAACATTAGCTGTTCTTTTCTCGTTGTAATTTGCTATGTGATCTTTAATATTGCTGTAATCAAGCTGTAGACAATTTATTTTTATTTCATTTATTTAAATATTTATTCAACTGATATTAGTTTTAATGTAGAGCTCATTACAGAATTCATTTACTTTTTTAGAATATAAATCACAATTGTCAGTTGCAAAAATATAAATAATGCTTTTAATTTTCATTAGTATTTTGCAAAAAAAAAAAAAATGTTTGCTTCAAGAGCATCCAAAAAACACAATTGTAAAATAAGGTACAAATCACAGAACCCATCCAAAATTATAACTTTTTATAAATTCGAAGTCCCACCTTAGCCTTGAATATTGACATCCGAGTAGTATTGCCGCCAAGTTTGGTAGCTGATGATAAATGCTGTTGGTTTTGATGTGTATACGATGTATATATACACTGAATTAGAACTGCATGTCTTGTAGTCCATCGTTGTAGTTTGTTCATTTTTTTAATACCCGGACTATCAGGTAATGTATATTTGTAATTAGATCTGTCAAGTCAAGTTAATCGTTACGATGCGAAGACCTATTACATCGGTAAAATTGACCCATATCTCGATGTTTTGTATAAATTCAATGTTTGATGTCATGTGTCGATGTGTGCGTTAAGAGTTTCACAGCAAACACAAAGGACTGTCTTAACCAAACCAATAATCCCCATTGACAGGTGGCGCCCAAAACGAGGACAACTCACAGATATTTGTGATGAACAACTATTTTGGCATCGGTATTGATGCCGATCTTTGTCTGGACTTTCACAATGCACGCGAGGAGAATCCCAATCAGTTCAATTCACGGCTACGCAACAAGGGCTACTATGTGAAGATGGGATTACGTAAGATTGTGGGACGCAAGACGGTCAAGGATTTACAAAAGGAGCTACGACTGGAGGTCGATGGCAAGGTAGTCGATCTGCCACCCGTCGACGGCATAATTATATTGAACATTTTAAGGTAGCTGGACTCTTATTAAAAAAAAAAACCGGTAATCATCCATATAATATGCTTTCTGTTTACAGCTGGGGCAGCGGTGCCAATCCCTGGGGTCCGGATAAGGATGATCAGTTTAGCACTCCCAATCACTATGATGGCATGTTGGAGGTGGTGGGCGTAACAGGCGTCGTCCACTTGGGCCAGATACAGTCTGGAATACGCACAGCCATGCGGATTGCACAGGTGAGTAACTCAAACGAACAAATAATTCCTACAACATTTCCAAAACCATCAAATTCTTAAAAATACAGGGTGGCCACATTAAAATACATTTGAACACCGATATGCCAGTACAAGTGGATGGTGAGCCGTGGATCCAAAGTCCAGGCGATGTGGTAGTCCTCAAGTCCGCACTCAAGGTAAGTGCTATCAATACTTACATATATTTTCAAATTGTATATAAGTGAGGTCTGCATGTTGAAAGACGTTAAGTTGTTATTGCATGACAGCATTTCTTTATGGTTAAACTGTTTTTCTTTTGTATATACAAATACATTCCATACGGGCCTGATTATGACAATGCCACAGAAAGTCATGAGCACTGTGCACAGAATACTTTGTTTCCATGCGCTTTTTAAATATTATTACAATTATTGTTTCTTTTCTTCGATTACCTACTACTTCTGCATACGTAACTTACTGATTGTACACCTGATATATCAGAAATCACAAATACTTGACAAACCACAGTAATATATAAGATAAACACGTATTTATGGACACTACATTCAGGAATATTATAATTATTAGACATATTTAAGATACTTTGGAAAAAAGAAACGAGTAAAACAATCTTTTTCGATGGATGTGTTTTTCACGTATTACTTAACTGTGATCATCCAAAAAAAAAAAGAGTATTAAAAAGAAGTAGCAATAGTTTTTTGAAAAAAACACTAGATCTAATCCTTCTGATTCAGTAAATTATTTCCTAACCATTTCGCCTCAGAGAATCTTAGGTTCATGGCCAAAAATGAATATCGATTTTTCCCTATAACAAAGTTTTTCAAGTCGTACGAAATATATAAATACAGGTAAACATCGTTTTACGTCGGGGTTCCGTTCCAAGAAAAGTCGGCGTGAAAAAATCGGCGTATAAAGTAGCAAGTATAATGGACGATATAAGATTAGGTTCCTTGTCAAAATTCTTAGAAAAATCTAACATGTTTATTAAATTCATATCCTATATGTTCATATATTGAAAATAAATGTTGACCGCAAATAAATAATAATAAAAATAATAAATACAGTTTAAATTCGTCTACGACGCACCAACCGGCGTAATTGTGAATCGGCGTAAATCGAACCGCCCTAAAACGAGGTTTACCTGTACTTCAAAACCGTTATTTAAAACATTTTTTAACATGTAAACTTCCATTTCAAAAAAATTACTTAGACTGCTATTCATGTTTTAGGAAGCCTCAGTAAAAATAACTTGATATTTCCGATATTATCCAAGTGATATGTAAGAAAACTGACATCAGAATAAATGTACAAGTCTCTCTCGTATAACGCTGTACTTCTACAACGCGTTTTCGATGTAACGCGATTAAAAAAAAAAAAATTAGTTTTAGTACACCTCAAAATTTCGACTTGTAGGAAAATTCTTCTGATAAAGTTATAGGTCCAAAGCGCTCACTATTTCAACGAAATATGATGTTCCAAGACAGTGGCACAGACTAGCGAAAGTACATTAATAATTTTTTTAATGAATAATATATAGTATAATCACATATCGCGGAATTTCTCCGGAATGTAACCACCGCGTTATACGAAGGAGACCTGTATTTGTTTTACTGCAAAAATTTAATTTAATATAACAATGGAGTTTCGAAATTTAAAACGAATCCCCAACAACCGCATTATAACCCAAAATTGTAGGTATTCAATGTGAGGGAGAATGTTTAAGAAATGGTTCGTTGCATCGTATATTTTGCATAGTAGAGTGATTATTGTGAAACTTAATTTCAAAATTTTAAATAAATAACTAAAAATGTCTGTTTGTTTTTTGTACGAACTGTGCATGCAATCAACTGCCGTGTCCTGCGTCCCATGTCCTCAATGAAAATATTACAATCTAACTGAATATTTGTGTGTATCATGTTTTTAATGTAATGTGTTGATCACGTTTTGATAGTTGTTGATGACAAACACAACAGAGTTAAAATCAACATTTTTATTGTTAGTGCGTATGTATGTTTAATATATCCTGTATTTTTAATAGAGCACATGCTGTTCCAAATATATACCCCACCAATACAACCAGAATCCATGTACATAATACAATAATATTTTGTCAATTTTTTGTGTTTTACATTCTAAGTATGCTTGCAGAGAATATTTGCCATCTGTGTTACACTAAAATACTTATCTAGCATAGTTTGTCCGTACAAAAGTATACATAAGTATTTCATAAGTTAATACAATCGGTCTAGTTATTGGTATTCGTTAATAGATTTATTTTGAATTAATATTTGTGATTTTGTACACACAATATCTGCAAGAATATAAGCTTCGGTCAAAATCGGAGATGGCACTTCAAAAAACTAAACAAAAAAACTTGGGAAGTCTCAAAAAATAAGCAAGATGATAGCCATTTCTCAAGTTGACCAACCAATTTGGTTCCTCTATATATTTATGTATGTATGTTTTGGGTGTGTGCGTACGTTTGATGTGTTGAGCGCTTGAGATATGTCGCCTTTGAACATTTGTGTGTTTTTTTCATGGTACATTCAGGCCACCATGCTGAAGAAGACGAAAAGTAAACGACGACTAACGGAGCCGCATATCTCACCGGCGGTGTTGAGCCTTTCGGTGGCAGGCAGTGCCGCCTCCGCTTTGCAAAACATTCAACAACAGCAGTCGCTACAACAACAGCCACATCAGCAACAACAACAACAACAACAGCAAGGCGCTGAGAACGGTGACAAGGATATTTCAGTGCCGCCTTCGCAGCCTTTTGGCAGCACATAGAGTATGGCCTCAGATTTTGCGTCCGGTGTGCGATATTGGTTCTCCTGCTTTTTCCCATAGGCCGCAAAAAAAATAAAATAAAACGTACATACACATAAACAGTACCAAACAAATTAAAAAGAAAAGAAATTCAAATTAAGGTTGTCAGCCTCAAATCCATAGAAGAATATACAGCATGCATAATATGTGTAAGAGCAAATTCGAAATCCTAACAAAAAATATAAAAATCTAGCATATGATTGTGAAAAGTTAATTTGATGAAGGTTTATATGATATTGTGAATAAACTGGTAATCAATTAGATATACTTTAATGGAACCTCCGTAACTTTTCAAAGAGTACTAAACCTGTGTACCACCTACATATATAGCCAAACCACCCCTTGACCAAGAGCAGCAAAAACATTGAAAACTGTGACCACCGCTAAAAAAAAACTTGAGCTAGTTGTAAAACGTTAGCACACACACACACACACTCACAAACGCACACCACGCCCTAAAACTGTCTATGATTTCAGTATTTATTTATTGTATAATTTGCTTATTATCCGCTTAGATCGTGCAGCATTGAAACCTTTTACATTTCATAGTCACAAATCACAAAAATCAGCAAACAAATGTAAACTATATTGTTTTTAGCAAATTATAGCAACATGGAATTAAGTTGATTCCAATTCTATGCATTTTGCTTGTTTAACCAACTTTATTCGTTCGATTCAATGCCAATTATAAAGCTAATATTTACATCTTTAACAAACTAAAAGTCTAAATTATAGCTTAATATAAATCGAAAAAAAAAAAAAAAACAAATTTCATTTATTTTCACTCTCTATTTTCTTACTTTCTATCTCTTTCTCTTTTTATATAAATTAATTAACAAATATATATTAACTATAAATATATATACTTATATATATAAATAATTACAAAAACAATTACAAACAACAACATACAAATTAATCTGCTCCTAACCAACTAAAAATTGCACCGGACGCTTAATTTCAATTTCAAATACAAACAAAAAAAAAAAAACAAAATCTAAATACTTGATTAACTTGATTGATTAAACATCACACTTACCTAGGCCACCATGCTAAAAAAGAACAAACTCAAAATGAAACGACGCAACACGGAGCCAACAATGATGGTCGCCGGCTCGGCAACTCCTCAACTGTCACTGGCGCTTCCTCCGAGCGTTGGTGAAGTGGGTGATGCCGCCGAGGCGGATACCGGGCCAAACAATACGGACTTCTGAATATGGTATAGCGAGCGTTTGATTTAACGTGCTAATAACAGCGTTGCCACATCTATTAAAAACAAAACAGATTCAGATTCATAGCCAAATTGACATACAGAGAATTAGTAGTACAGTCATGCAGTAAATTGTTTTAGAACCAGGATTGAACTCAAATCAAAAACTCTAATCAAAATAAAAAGAAATACCTCTTTTTATCATATATGTGTAACTATTCGAATGTATGTTTGTATAGGGCATGATGTCAATGTCAATCTCATTATCTCATTGTCATGTCTGAAATAAGTACGTTAAATTCAAGCAGCTCGAAACAAACTGTAAAACTGCAAATTCATAACAGCAGTAACAAGGAAAATCCATTCAATAATAAGAAGAACAAAATTGACAACTATTGATACTATTCAAAACTACAACTACTATTACTATACTATAAGTGTGCAGCTGTGCTCACTGTCACTACCACTTTAAATTTACACATTAACTAGTATTGTACGTATGTACATATGTATACTTCAAGAACATCTTAAAAATGATTTAGAAAGTATGTGCATATATATGTACTCTCGATACTAATATCCAAAGTTTTATTCCATACTCAACAATAGTCTGGCAAATGTTGTTTAAAATTCAAGTTCAATTATGTTCCTTACCGTTTTGTTCCTACTATGTATGTTAAAACAGCAACAGATTAGTGATACCGTTAACAAAACAGAGAGTTCTATTGCAAAATCCAAAACAAAACCAGCGCAAGAGCAAAACAACACAATATAGTACAAAATTAAATTGTTAATAATTGTTTGTTGAAATCGAAATGAGGCAAAAAACAAACAGCGTCAAGAAAAATGATCACAAAACTAATCATCAATTTGATAACTGACGTGCTAATGCGCCCACTCGACGCTAGAGGGCGCAACTTTGAGGCTCTGTCTACTGGCACAAAACAAAGCAAACGGCCCAAGTAACAAAAAAAGAAAACCAAAAACATACAAAATAGTACAACAGATGCGAGAAAATTTGTATGAAGCTTTTATAACAAAATAGCTGCAAATTGCATAGTTTGTTAAACTGAACTAATTGGGACGCAATTAATTTGCATATTGAAAATTCGACAAGAATAAGAACAACAGTTTGAGAGTAGAACAGGGTGTGCTAAGTACACTCGTAAAACGAATGCAAAAAAAAAATAAAATAGAATGAGCTATATTAATTTGGATTGTGCAATTGGTATGAATTTTCTCCAATGTTGTGCTTATATTATAAAATGTAAACCAATGCATTTTCTAATGGATGAAAACAATGTGCCTGAACGCTGTTCCTTTCCGATTCTGTCTGCTTCTCTGAGTCAATCAATCGGTCAGTCAGTCAGTCAGTTTTAGGCGCGTAAGTATTTCACATGCATTTGAACATTTTTTGGTGGTTGAAGCCACTTACAAAAAACTAAAATATTAAAAAACACATACAAATGAAACAGAACGATGAAAAGTAAAGAAAGTTAAATGGAATGAAAGAAACCCGAAAAACTACAATTTCAACTACAAAACGCTTATAAAGAAAACATTTTTTGAAAATTTTATAACTAATTTTACATTATGTCTTCTGTTAGACACAAGACAAAGCACACACTCACACAAATCTTGTTGTAATAACATTATGAACGCTGCTAGGGATGGAACGAGTGCGCATGGTCTGCGCAAGCGGGTGTTCGCATGCGCAAACGTTTCATCCCTATTACACAACGTGAGGGCAGCTGTGGATGCGAATATCCGGTTCCTAATTTGGAATATATCGCAGAACATTCGCAGTTGCCCTCACAAAACGAAAACACATGATTTGATATAATGATACATAAACAGACAGTTTAACCCGCATTTTCCATCTACTGTTATAAAAACACGGAAATCGAATAACAGAGCCTAAATTCTTTTGTTACCAACTTGAAACTCACATACACATTATGTTCAGGACGACTTTAAAAGAGACGTGTAGAGCTTAACACATTTTGCGTTCAGCAAATCACCTTGACCAGCTGCGATTAAGGGGCTCAGTGCCAGAGGTTAATCAGAACACACTCGATTTCCGTGACCCTCCTAGCAATCACGCACGTTCAGCGCCCAACCAGTCGGCTATGCAATGGATACCAAAAGTAAAACAAAATTAAAGACAAAGACGCGCCGAAAAAAAAAAATATTTATATACTACATATATATAAATATATGTTAACGGAATGATGAATGAGTAATGTTTTAAATTATTATATTATGTTAATTTGAATATGATTAGAAAACTTTGGACACACCCATCCCATATTGCATAGCTCACTGTAATGCGTAACGTGCGTAATGTTGCGAAACTTATTCGAATTCGAATTAAATTCGAATCGATTAGCCACTGGCATATAAATTTCAGCTCGCAGGTGATTTGAGTTTTTGACTTATTTAAAACAAGAATACACCGACAGAAAAGAACAACATTTTTGTTATGTTTTTTAAATGTATTAAAAAAAAATACAAAAAAAATTAGTGTAAGCAAAAAACCAAAATCTTAATATATAATATGCTATTCAAAGAAATCCAAAACATACTACCAACCAAAATGAAAAAAAAAACAACAAAAAACCACAAAAACAACTAAAAAATACTAATTATAGTACATACATTGATGTAGTGTTAATTATAAGAAAAAGAAAAACAAAAATTATAAAACCGATAACATTTGAGAGCCAACTACAAATTTGTTTCACAAACGCAAGAAGAAAAGAAGAACGAAAATCCATATATTAATGTACAAGAAACTATTTTTTTCTCTAAACCAAAGTCAAATGCCACCATTTTTGCTCCACATTTAATTAAACTTTATGCAAGAAAAGGATGAATCAATAAATGTATGTTTATTGAAAAGCAAAAATTTGTCATGCAAAATTCAATTTAATCCTTGAGGAAATTGTTAAGGAGACTACGCATGAAAATACGGAATTTATAATGTACAATGGGAGTCGCTTTAAAGTCTTTAATGAACATTTTGTTGAATTGCAAATATAATTGCAAATATCCAAAACCCAAATCCGTTCAGCAGAACGAAAAATTCTTGAAAAAATAAAATCAGAACAAAACAGATATGAAACGGAAATAACTGCAAAAATAAATGTAACTGACATAACAGAATTTAGATCTACGCATTTTTATTCCCAATGTGCCAACTTCGGTAAGTATAACAAAGAACTGACTAGTGTTATTTAAAACTCTTTTATTAACTTTCGTGTTTGCTATGATTGAGTGACTCACATTCAGTTTTAAATACTGTGAAAAACGTAGCTATTGTTTTCAGCCAGTGCACAATGGTCCCAAAGCGGAATAAAATCGAATAATTTATGAAAATATTTTTGGAATGTGTTTAACATTTCAATAAGTAGACACTCCAAATAGAATAAGACTTTATTTAGTTGAGCTTTATTGCAGCCCTGGTATTTTTGAGCGCTTATTAATCTAGCTGATCGATGACAGACCTGACACATACAAATTTGCTGGAATTATTTGACAACTTGTGATTGGCTTAAAAATAGTTATATTTGGGCTAATATAAACTATGAATATGGAAAATAAAGATTAAGGTATGTAGAAATAAAAACAAAACTAATTCGTGATGTCTTTGTAAGTGGATTTTGGGTGACAATTGTTTTGTGTGTGTCTACTTAGAAAGAATGTCTAACCAAACTAGTTGCGTGTTGTACAGTATTCCCTTCACGGCGCGTACTGGCGCGTGCAAATAACAACGTCAAGTTCACTATTAATGTATGTATACAAATTCATAATTAATAAACTTGGTCTGCTCGTTTTATGATATATTTAGTGCTATATGAATTATTTGGAGCAAAGGCAAACGAAGTAATGCCGCCGTAAATTTTTTTATAATGAAAATATATAATAAAACGTATAAAGCCTACTAGAAGAGCCGAATATTATAGACGACTCAAACAATCACAGAGTCAGTGAAACGGATGAGAACGATTATTAAATTATTCCCTCAATTTATTTTTATTTCTTTGCTAATAATCATAATAAAATATATTTGTTAAAACATTTGAAACAATTTTCAAGAAACTGGCACCATTTTTCGAATTTATGCCGCCAAAACAGCTTTTGGGACCATTGTGCAGTGTTTGAATTCAAAATCAATAAGTTTCGTACAGTTTTTCTATTTAGTTTAGATTGTCTCTTGGAATAAAAAATTAGCCTGAAACAAGCTGGTATATTTGAAAACTAATTTAACTTTTCCCCTAATGAAACGAGATTGGCAACCATATGCTAAAGCGTTAAATGTTATTATTAAAATAAAATGATTATCTTGGAATATAGGATTAAATATTTATATCACGTAAAGAACTTATAATACAAAACATATAGTACATATGTACGTTATAACAGTACATTATTATAAATTGCACTACGATTTGGATGTTTGCTGCCGCGGCTTGATCGCAATCATGAGAACAAAAATTAAATGACATAATATAATAATTATACACATCATGAGAAAAACATAAAGAAAAACGAATTGCTGACTCGACGCAAACACCAACTATTTATTCTGATCAGTGTCAGAAGTTGCTCCCGATGCAAGCGGTGGTGTTGAGCGGCCATCGAACTGTTGCTGGTTAACCAAGCGTTGCCGTTCTATATACATGGATACCTTAATGTTGCGCACCTGGTGGTTATGAATAAGTTTAAGCAATGCGATCACTCCAATGCCCACTGAAATGGCAAATGCTCCCCAGGTGCCAAACTATGTGTACATATTTAATAATCATTAAGCTGGTAATCAGATCTGTGGTAATTACAACTTACCTGTGTTGTGCCCATTTCAATGTAGAATCCTGAGGTATTAATTTTCTGTGTATCGCCATGTATAATATTTTGGCCAGCTGATGTTTCACATGATGGGAAACGCTCGGTCATTCCGTCGCACCAGACAATGAATCCTAATGTAATGAAAATTGCAGACAATATTGACATTGCCAGCATCCAAATACCGAGCACAACGTCAATGAAGAGCGCAATAAACGACTCTTCTTCCTTCCTACGCACATATCTAAAGTAAAAAGCTGATTATTAAATATGCATGGATACTTTCAAAGCTAATGTATATTCGCACCTGTAAATTTGTATCAATGAGATGATAAAGAGGAAGACGCCCGTAATCAGAGGAAAACTACAAAAACCGTTTGAGGACCAATGTACATCAAACATGCCATCCTCCTCCCGCCATTTGCCTGTTGTGAAAAGTAGGCAGTGTCCACTGGAGTTCATAAGGTGAATTAGTCATTTCCTGATGAATACTACGTTGTTGCATACATACCAAAACTGACTGAGATTAATAGTTAGCGGCAGCACAATGCATAACGATAAAATGAGAAGCAAAACGTGGCCAGCTATTTGGCTTAGCAAAAGAACATTTGCCAAAGCCATCTTTGCACATTCAGTTTGCAAATACTTTTTATTTGGGTAGATTAATATATATGTATGCGTGTTTGCATCTGTAAATCCTAAATGCAACAGCAAAAGAAAAAATCTCGACAAAGCAGGCCCAGCCAGAAATTAAATAAATACTATAATACTAACATTCTGCACACAAATACTAACAAATTTGTACCGTTCTTTCTGGCCAGCTTATTGTTTGCTTCTGTAAATCCTAAACATGGCTGTCACAATAGCTCATGAACACCATTAGCATGAACATTTTTATTAAATAAACACAATGACCGTATAATTATTACAACATTTGTAAATTTTATATCAATTATTGACCAGCATTCAACTCTGTATGATTTGAGAGTTTATGGAAATTCATAAAAAAAGTGCAACTATATTATTATTTTCTTATTTATTTTTTAAATACATTTAAATAATTAAAACTTTATCCTTAAATAAATAAAAATGCAAATCCCACAGAAAAAGAAAAATCTCGACAAAGCAGGCCCAGCACAAAAATACTAACAAATTTTGGCAAACCGCCTGTCTTCTTTCTTCTCCAATAGAATCAACAAACACACATGCACACATTCTTACAACAAACAGTGAGGTAGGTCAATGTTAGAGAAACACGAAAAGCACAAAAGAGATTGGCTGTTGAAAAGTGGAAAGCATGATACAATCAACAAGGTAGTGTCATGCGAGGAAGCCAGTACCAGTGTGAGTGCGCTATATGAATCTCTGTTATTTTACTCTCTTGCCTCTGTTAGGGAGTTTTTTCGGTAAGTGCGAGTGAATAAGGTGTAAAAACCGTGTTGCTTGTGCGCAGCCGATCTTGCAAAGTCGCAAAGGAGCTAACCAGATCTGTAAAATCAACTTTGGTTACGTTCTCACAGGACCTAGCTTGCGAGTTTTCATCATAGTCCAAGTTTAAAAATGGAACGTGCTCTGCGCTTATATTCATTCCCTCCGTGTTAAAAATTTCTGTATTCTTAGACCCCATTTACACGCTGAAGTTTTTTCATGAATTTTCTCTCTGAATCTTTTGTTTGTAGGCAAGGGGAGTAGAGGGGTAAAAATTTCAAACAAAAATTCACTACTTGTTAAGTTGTGAATTTTTCTTCTAATTTTGCTTTGCCTTATTCCGATAGAATGTAAACACAGAGTTGCACAGTGTTTAATGTGAAAAATAAAGTTATTGATACGAAATATCGCACAAGCAAATATTAGCGCAAATAGTAAATATATTGTTGTGTTTTATAAATTATTAATAGAAATGTTTTGGACGAAAGAATTAATTGAACTGGTGTTAACTGTGTATGTTTATCGACCATAAATTGAAACCAGAGTTGCATTTTCAAAGGAAAAATTTCACTGAAAAACTTCAGCGTGTAAATGCGACCTGAATTCCGAAGAAGTTTTAAAACAGAATGAAAAAAAACTTCATGAAAAAACTTCAGCGTGTAAATGGGGTCTTAGATAAATTTAGCTAAGGAAAAGAAATAGCTTTAAGTATAATACAAAAATATACAAGTTTGACATATACTACCACAATTACGATTTTCTAAACACACTGGGACAATCACAAACATACAAAGCATCAATAAATAAAGTTTAATATTTGTTCAAAATAAAGACTGCATATACTTATCATTACCCATTAAATACTTTCGCAACCCACACTTAAATTGCAGTGGGCTTGGATGGTCCTGCAAATCTCCTCGTGCTCTGATCGCTCCAAAAAAATGCTCCAATATATCTTGATTCAACCTGTTTGTTAGAATATAACTCATTGAGTATTTTTCTTTAAGATATGTATGGAGACCATCCAACGAACTATTGCTGACAATAATGCCATTCTGAAATGGCGCTATTTTTCTTTGATTTGGTAAAATTTGAACGCTCATCACATCAGACATATTTTTCAATATTCTTCTCTGGCTTTCTAGATTTTTTCCGTACGGTTGCACGCTAGCCATTTGATTTAAATTTGCCATCCTGCTGTTGAAAATGTCGAACCAATCGTTTGTGAGTTTAAAAAAACCTGCGGTCTCAGACGGATTGTACACCTCAAATCCCAAAGAGTAGCAGCGATTGATAGCACTGGCAGTAGTGTTAGATAGCAACTGCGTTGCCAACTTAACTTTTTGCCGGGCAATTGAATTAACATTTAAGTGCTCCTCAGTGACTTTAAATATGATGCTGACATCGGATGTGGCTGTGTGTTTTAAAACCTGTTTAATGGTTTGCGCATTAATAATTTTCCCTTCCACACACAGTCCTGAATCTAAGAAATGGTTTCTTATCAGTTTTACCAGGTGTGGCACATCCGCAAACACATAAATTTTTTGGCTATCGTCGGCTGGGTGTTCAAACCATGTCTTGGCTAAAATTAAATGAATGAAAATTCTTATGTTCATGAATTATCTTAAGTTTTTTATCAGCAACTTACTGGTTGATATTCCAAGCTCTCTCCACAATTTTTGATTGCCAGGGCCTAAATCCGAAACAATAGCCACAACAGGGTATCCGACATTGTGGAGCTTTAAAATAATATTTTCCAGTGTTGCTTTGTCCATGCGACAGTCATAATCGTAAAACACTGGCTGCTTCCATGAGCTCCTAAGCCCCCGTACCATCGCGACTTGCACATAATTTCGTGGCTCAAAATTCATGTCTAATGCAGAGTCGTTCTCATAGTTCGCGGAGATTTTCATCTTATCGAAGGAGAGCACGCAGATTTTGTCTTCATCTGCAACTTCAACACTCTGCTGCATTAAGTTTAATACCACTTCCAGAATGCCAGGCTCAAAATCGACTTTTCGCAACCATCTGTGCAGTGTTGACAAGCTTGGGAGGGGAAACCCTTTTTTGTAAAGGTGGTGGTAAGCTTGTGGCCCAGCAGCATGAAGACAAAGCCCATATGAAATGTCTGCTGAAGTCCACATTTTTTTTTTGCCACCGCTCATCAGCTTTTCAAGTTGCGTCTCGGTGAAGATGTCTTTTAACGCCTCCGTCAAACTTTTCATTTTGTCCAACTCCTTAGTCAGACGGGTATTTCGCAGCTCAAGCTTTGCTACCTGCTTTTTTAAACTTATGTTTTCAAGCAATATGCCTGCATCTATGGTTTCCGAACTGTAAAATACATATACATAAAAATATATGTACGTGCACGAAATCGCATTTACTTACTCTGTTTGGGTACTGCAATTTTTATGAGAGTCTGACACGAAATCGTTTGAATCGCGCAGAACTTTTTTAGGTATTGCATTAGGCATTAGCTGCCTTCGCTTCGGTGTTTTGTTTCTATTGGTTGCAGCCTTGAAATCGTTTGCTTCAAAGTGCAACTCGCAAACTCTGCTATTTTCTCCCAAACTAATCTGCAATGAATTTTCCCACAATTGCCTTTTTTCATTGTCTTTGGGAACACGAACGATTTTAACATCGCCTCCCACAATGGTTTTTTCACAAATCGCACAGTAAGGCATTGTCACATGTAAAACCTTAACCTAAAAAACAAACATCAACAAAGATGACACACAGTACAAAATTCGTCCTCATCAACGTCTTACCCAAACGACAAGCACTTTACGACTGACGATTGGTACTTAAATATAGAGGACGCTTCCTCGCATAACACTACACACGCAATCAATCGATAAGAAGTGTGACCAACTAGTTCAGACAAATTTGAAATATTTGGCGCATAATGTGAAAAGAGTAGCAAAAATGGAAAAGACCTAAAAAAGACATAAATCCAATTCACAATTGGTGCAAGTCAATTGTGAGCCGTTTGTAAAACTAATAATTGTAAGTTATGTAATTTTTGTGATTTTGTAATTTATGCCTTAAAATTAATTTGTTTCATTAAAATTGTCTTACCTTGAAAATTGATTTATTTATTTTATTACCAATATTTGAAATGTAAAAAATATAATTGTTGACAGCTCTGATCGTCTGGTATTTTTATTTTTGCTCATTTTTAGGTCATCTTCGGGTATTGAGCAACACTGCTCAAAAAAATCATAAAAAATTGTTAAATTTGTTTACATTAAATCGTATCTCTTCAAAAGGTAAATTTAGTTGCTGTTTCTAACTAAGTATTAGCAACTGGCGCTAAAAATATTGTTGCAAGTTAATTATTCTGTTTACCTATTCGCTTGAATATTGAAAGTGATTGGCAAATGCACATGAAGTGGGAACAAAGAGCAATAAAAAAGATAGTGAAAATGAAACGAATTGAAAAACAAGAATTGCATTACTTTCTCTTCTCTCCTATCTTTTACACAGATAACGCAATGAGCTTGCAATAATCAATTGAGCGACAGTAGGTGATGATCGCATTCTTGCATTTAACATTTGATGAATACCGAATTTCACACCCACAGCTAAAAAAAAAAAGGAGAGCGACGGCGCCCACACACGACGCTTCATTTGAAAACGGGAGGTGAAGCCCAAAACAGCTGCAATTCGATGTTTTGTTTATGAACTATGGCTATGTAGCATTCAAAACGGCAGCCGAGCAGAGTGAGAGTGAGAGCGAGAGAGCAAATGTCCGGATGCTAACAACTGCAACAATAGCAACGAAGACGACGACAAAGGTGCTACATAGCTATTAAATGCCAGCATTATATTGTAGCAGAAAAAAGAACGAGCTGTGTCAGCGTTTGAGTTGTTTGAGTGCAATCAGTTAACGGACAGACAAACAGCACTTGGTTGTGGCCTGCAACTGACTTTATTGTCAAGGTAAGAATGCGTGCTCGCATTATACATATGTGAATCCATCGACATTTGATTGAGCCGAATGCAATAAATATCTTGCAGTACTCATACGCAGCATTCGCTGGACGAGATTCGCTTGGCTTGGCTGGCGTTT
The DNA here is from genome assembly GCA_018904305.1 of Scaptomyza montana. Taxonomy (NCBI): domain Eukaryota; kingdom Metazoa; phylum Arthropoda; class Insecta; order Diptera; family Drosophilidae; genus Scaptomyza; species Scaptomyza montana. Next base: position 3,719,087 of record JAEIGR010000007.1, read on the forward strand.
GAATTATATGCTAGACAAAAGAAAAAAGATATATATATAAAATTAGACTTGTTTTCGTTGAACTCTTATGTTAATTGAACGTAGATCATCAACGTGCACTGCCATTAACTAATTAATTATAGATATATTTTCAAACAATATATATAAATATTGTAATTGGTAGATTTAAACTTAACAAACGTAGTAGCAGCAGCAATAGCTAAAATGTCCAACTCCCACTACAACAACCACCAGCAACACCATAATAACTACCAGCAGCAGCATCAACAGCCGCAGCATTCCAACAGCAATGGTGACGGTAGACACGAGGATTACCACCAACAGCAGCCGGTGCACTACTCTCAGCACTATATGAACGGTCATGGTATGAGAATAAAGCCCCTAGACAACGTTGCTGTACCGGATATGTGCTTGTTCTGTTTCGAAGTGCTCGACTGCGAGCTGAATAATGTAGATGGTCCTGGCGTGCCGATGTTTAGCAACGATGCCTATCCGTTGTTTGTCACCTGGAAGATTGGACGTGATAAGCGATTGCGCGGTTGTATTGGCACTTTCAGCGCCATGGAGCTGCACAATGGTCTGCGTGAATATGCTCTGACTAGCGCCTTCAAAGATTCACGTTTTGCTCCTATATCGCGTGACGAACTGCCCAGACTAACGGTATCCGTATCGATATTGCAAAACTTTGAGGAGGCTCAGGGTCATCTGGATTGGCAATTGGGTGTACATGGTATTCGGATTGAGTTTTTGACCGAGCGCGGCTTAAAACGCACAGCCACTTATTTACCGCAAGTGGCTACCGAACAGGGCTGGGATCAGTTGCAGACAATTGACTCACTATTGCGCAAGGGCGGCTATCGTGCAGTCATTACTCCGGATCTGCGCAAGTCCATTAAGTTGACGCGCTATCGCTCGCAGGAGATCCAGATGCACTATAGGGAGTACCGAGAGCATTTGGAACGTCGTGGCGTGCAGTATGGCAAGGTGCAATGCTAACAATTAGACGAGCAGGTTTCGGGTCAATGATCCTGGCTTAGGGCAGGCGTAGTTTTCGTCTTGCTCATGCTATTGCTGGCCATTCAGTTGACCCAGGGCATGGGATTTTTTACCAGCGGCTTCCCCTACTCCTGAGCTTTTACATTTATTGAAGCTTAAGTTTGCCCTAATGCCTCATCATCATTAATTTGCCTATATTTAGTTTATTATATTTCACCATATTTTTGCTATATTTTAAATGAAATGGCGTGTCGCCGAAGAAAATTTTTTTATTAAACAACAAAAGCTTAATATATCTCCTGAGCTTCAAAATCTATAAGCTATTTTGCAAAGAAAATTACCTACAAAAAAAAAATTAATAAAAATTGAAACAAATACAATTTATTAAAAGATAACATTATTTTAGTTATGTTAATTGTGACCATTGTTGGTTTTCTACTACAAAATAAATAATAATGAAAACAAAACTAAAAGTAAAAAAAATTATATACATTTACATATTCATATGTGTATATTACAAAATTTAAATACAAATAATAATTCAATTAAATAGTTCAACAATTATATATATTTCATAGTTTTACCAATAACAACAAATTACTAATTCTATGCGCAATAAATAAAATGTCGACTTTTTTCTGCAGAGCCGCAGAAAATAATCCAAAATTCAATGTCGTTCTCTTTAAAAACAAAAATGTTTATGTCTGAAGCAAATACCAAGAATCCTTTTTTTTTTTTTTTTAATAATATAATTATTTTATTGCTTTGAATTGATGCGCGTTGTTACATAATTTTTCAGTATACACTTTTAAAGCAAATAAAATATCTACGCGGATTTATAAGTTTATAACTAGGTGCCTCTGGGGTTTATCTTTTTAGATATCGCTAATTAAAACTGAGCTACTCTAAGCATAAATAAGCCAACGGGCCAAGCTAAAGTTAAGTTAAAGCAGCAAATAGTTAATGATATTATGAATCTTAAAGTGTCTGGGTAGTTGGAAAATACATATTTTAAGTAGCGTATACATTGCAGCGTTGTACATACATATATAAAAAAAAAAAAACGTATAAAAACATTGAGCAAGAATTCTCAATTTCAGCAGCATCGTTTGTATTACTTCAAATATTTGTAGTTATATTTGTAGCACGTAAAGATCTTTTATGTTTGGCACTTATTCAATAGGCATTAATTTATAATAACATAATATTAAGTCAAACAAAGTTGCCAGCGCATTGACTAACAATCAATTTAATTAATTAATTGGTCAATATTTAAAATATCAGAAAATTAAATCAAATCAAATCAAACAATGTTGCCAGCGCATTGACTGCCAATCTAATAAACTTAACAAATTACGTATGTTAGTTTGCATATGTGTGTAGTTCTGTGTTTGGTCGTGTGTAATTTCAGTAAATATAATCATATCAGTAAATATCATCATCAATGCATGCAGAGAAACTGCTCCAAGCACGGGCACTAGGTGGCCGACAAAGCATTCCACTCAAATCGCGGGTTTTTCGAGTGTGTCACCGGCAGGCAGTCGGGTTCGACCAGTTTCCAGACACCATCTATTTGCTCCACCGTAGCCAGGCTACAGTAGGGTATTTTGTGTATAACTTGACGCAGTTCGTTGGTACTGCGTGCGGCGCCGCCCGTCAGTTGACGCGAGCAGGTGTCAAGTGTTGTGGCGTGTGCTACAAGAAGAATGTTGCCAGCTACAAAAAAAAAAAGGATTTAGTCTTTAAATAGCGATAAAACAACTTCCGTTACTCACTGGTGCGTTCGAGCAGCTGCAGCAGCACTTCATGATTACGCATGTAAAATTGCTCTGTGGATTCCTTCAGCTTGGCTATTAAATCAGCGGCCTGCTGCACTGGCTCATAGTTCAAATCAATGTCGTAATTGGAATCGATCAACTCGCTGTTGCTCAACCAATCGGGTACACCATTAGGATACCAAGCCATCCATTCAAACAGTCCTGGCTCCAGCTTAATTTTAAGCTTACCACTAATTTTCAAGCCCTCCAAGGCACTAGTGCAAGTTTGAACGCATCGGTACGACGGCGAACAGTAAACATGATCGATTTGAACATTCGCCTCGAGCAAGGCCTCACCGGTTAGACGCGCCTGGTAAAGACCCACATTTGTCAGCGGTGAATCGTTTTGCCAGCCCTCCGGGCTGTTTTTGCGATGCGGCAAGACCTTGGGCATATTAAGGTCTTTGCGCATATAGTTGCCGAATTCATCAAAACAATATGGTATCCATGTACCAAAAGTAAAGTCCACACGCTCGCCATGCCTCATAATATACACCTTGCGATTTCTGCTGTGCATGGCATCTAATGAGTTTGGCTGCAACGAGTGATCATGGTCAGAGTGTACGCTGAGGGTATCATCTGGCCGTGGCGGCTGCACTACTGGTGGCTCCACCATGATCTCGTCAACGTTCTTAGATACCGAGTTGCTGGTGGTGGTGGAGCAGGAAGACATATTGGCAGTGATCTCAATTGTTGGCGTGTGTGGGTTGTGTTGATGTGATAAGTTATGACTATTGAGCAGCTGCACTGAGGGCAGCTCCAAGCAGGGCTGCAGTGTCTGTCGCAAATACTTTTCGACGCTCTGTTCCGATTCCTCAAACGACGAACCCTCTATGATCTCTGGATGTTGTGTGCCTACACATAAATATAAGCGCAAAAGAATCAATCAACGTTCACTTGAAATGCTTTTTAATCTTACTTTGCTGCAGCTCCCGATGACACTCCTCGGGTTCTGTGGATATGCTGCGTCCGTCAACAATGTCTAGGTCTTCGGCAGAGTTCAGTGAGGACGATACACTTTTAGATAGCTGAACAACACGATGCAGTGTCCAGGCATCCGATTCGGCAGTGCGCTCCGTATAATTGACTGGCAAATGACCAGTGCTGCCGGTTAGCCAAGAGATGCCCTCTGCCCAACCGTCGCTTGAGCTATCAACGCCGTCGCTATTCAAGTAGATGTAGTCGCCAATGCGCAATTCCAATTCGTCTGTTTCATGCGGATTATGAGGATAAACGACTTTGTGCACCTATAAAATATTTGCGATTATTAAATGATTATTGATTCAATGGGTGCAAACAGTGCGTCATTGCTGTGCTAACTTGTTTTGTTGCGAGTCGTGGGTCACGGGAATACAAACGCAGCTCCCAATTGGATGCGCAGCTGGCATCGAGGGTTTCCACAAGTGATTTTAGTGAATTAAATTGTGCCTGCGGGAACTGATAGGCGAGCGTCAGGTGCAGGCTCTTTACGTGTGGCTCGAGTGATATAGCTACGGGCAATAGACTCTTTTAGACCAATGTCAAAGAAAAGTTGCTGTGCAAGCCACTTGTGCCACTGTAGATTAAGGCGACGCCTCTCTTATCAACTAATTAGTGTACGTTAGGGTTTTTATGATGAGAAGGTGATAAGGGGAAAATGATAAAGTCAAGCAAATAAAATACAAAACTACGCATGCTATTTGCCAAAGTTTATACTAGATGCCATTTGATGGAATACTAGAAGTGGATGGAATAATTTAGTATTTAAATTATGGGAACGGGTAGCTTAATAATTAATACTAATGACTCTTACATCGACTGCTGCGTGGAATGCAGCGGGTGCCTGAGGATACGGCTCCGCACCAGGGGAAGCAGGCCACAATGGCGTCCAGCTGTTCATAAGTATCGCTTATAACTGTGCTCCGTTATAATTATTGTCGTCCGTTCACAACGCAATAAGTTTTTTTATTGTGTTTGTGTGCAGGCAGAGAGAGAGGAAGAAAACGGAAACCATAAGCCACGCCAAACTGTACTGAACCGAACCGAAACGACAGTAAACAGATAACCAGATAACAACCAATATACAAAAGTAGGAAAAACAACTGCAAGCAATTAATAATTGCAATCGCTGGCACAAGCATACTTGAATTGGACACCTCCTTAACATATTGTAAGGCCAAACGCTTTAAATAGTTCGCATCATCTTCGGCCACAAAGAAACCCATAAAGTTTTGGCTCATGTATGGCTCCAATTTAATAGGGCGATCCAACAGTGCACCAGTCATGTCTACCACTTGCTTCAGTGCCTTGGATAACTGCAGGGAGCACTCGTCGGGTGCCTGATATAATATATTTTTAAACAATAATTGCAATTACTTCTAAAATATATTAAGTTCACCTTGAAGAAAGACACCAATGTTATGTGTGGCACGTAGTTGTGGGCTCCGTTCCAGCCGCACATCTGCCGAGATTTAGCCCAGAATTCCTCGAGCTGCTGTAGAAACGGTCCCGTTGGACAAGCGTATATGATATACTCCCTCGGTGAACACTCGTCCAAAGTTGCATCGTTCACGTGGGCCAGAAGCCAATCTGAGGCAATTTGCACGCCTCTATTGCCAGTGGATGCCAGCGCCTTTTCACTAAAGGAATGTTGGGGGTGTACAAGAAAGAAAAATCAATAATTGATGCTCGGCTTGCACGTCTTTTTTATACTTTTGTGCTTCTATGACTAATTTCTAACCTATGCTATCTAGCTAATATATATTTGAAGAGCATTGTGCCACTGATACCTACGCTCTATGCTTTTGAAAGCCCATTTGCAGCAATGTTTGGAGCGGGGTCAAATGTGGTTTCATGTTTTGGCAGATGCGAGTTGGTGTCTGGTTCTTTCGCGGCGGTAGCATTGCCATATTTTCTTATTTTGTGGAAGTCCCTACTGTTACTCTTGGCACACACAAACGTTTAAGGTGCTTATTACAATTTCTAGTTTTATTTACTTTTCAGATTATAATTGTTACAATTATTTTGTTTTTCGTTTTGGCAGTGTGACCAGCGGCAAGCTAACATAAATACATAAAAATATGATGTCACAAATTCCGATGTTCTTATCGATGGTGCACTACACTTTAACGATGTATCGTTATGCTAAATATATTTTTCCTGCAAGAGATATTTTTTAATGAGTTTTGCGTTTCCTTTAATAGTTTAGTTATAAATGCAAAACTCTACAGTTAATGAAAAACATATCAAACAGATTGTGGTTATTCTTAACTTACTGGACTCCTATTTTTAGAAATTATTGACGTTTCAAAATTAACGCAGAGAGTTTAGCTGTTGAGTGTGGAGCAGTTAAGTTGAATCTAGTATTTTGTCTTGCGCTTGTGGAACACAGAAGTCAATTATCGAATAGCGATTGGCTGTATTATTTATTATCGATTACCCAGTTGATATTGGCCAAAATTTGTAGAAAACAAAAAGAATTAACTGCGTAGTTCAGTCAAAATAGTCTGCGTTTTAGCAAAGAAAATATAATCGTTAACAAAGTAAGTGATGAATAAAATGTTTGGCGTAGAATGTGAAATATTAAAACAACACTTTTCGAAACAAAGACTTGGTGAAAAATTGTGTTACGCAGCAACAAAAAGCAGTATGGAAAATGCCAGTGAAGCTCGAGACACTGAAAAACATACATACTCATGTATGTGTGCATACAAATGCATGTTATTGTAATGGTGCGCAAAACAAGTCATTTTTGGGTCCAAAAGACGGTGGAACGCGAAGATTGCAAAATGTGCTGCTTTCGCATAATTTTGTTTGCTGTTGTGTTCACATTGTTATAAATTTTTATCATCCTTTTTAGTTTGATTAATATGGTCGTTTTTCTTTAGCTTGAATTGTGCAAAAGTTATTTGCTTCAAGCCAGCATAACTTCCCGTTTGATTTGCTTTGTGTGTCATATGTTCATCATCTGCCGTTATCGTCACTTTCTCCGTTAAAGACGCTGACTATAATTCTATTATCGCTTCGATGCGGGCTCCAATTCGTCCCCTCGTTTCATTTACGTGCTTCGCTCAACGGTCAGTTGTTGTTTATTTCAGTCATGAGTCATAGCATGTACTCTGAATTTATCATTCATTCAACTACTGCAATAGTGCCAATGCCATTGCTCCAACTAGAACACAGATTTCATCTGTGTTGCTGAGCACTGGTAATCCGAGGCGTATAAGAGTGTTATTAAATTATGCCTAATTGGTGTTAGTTGTGCAAATATATTTATAACTAAAAGTCGATATGAATATGTCTATTCCAAGCAGCAACAAGCAGCTCAAGCTAGCCAGAACACCTAAAAGCTAATCGGAAAAAGAAATATAAATATATCGAAATGGCAACTAGAAAGAAATCTTTGCTGAAAGTCATCATTCTGGGTGACAGTAGCGTCGGCAAAACATCACTTATGAATCAATATGTAAACAAACGCTTCTCCAACCAGTATAAAGCAACGATCGGAGCGGACTTTTGCACAAAAGAGGTTGTTGTCAACGATCGCGTGGTCACAATGCAGGTTAGTTAAAAATTAGTTTCGTTTTAGACTGTTAACTAATCATTTTTGATTGTCATTCAGATTTGGGATACGGCTGGTCAGGAGCGCTTCCAATCACTCGGCGTCGCCTTTTATCGTGGCGCCGATTGCTGTGTGCTTGTCTATGATGTGACGGCGCCAAACTCATTCAAGAATCTTGATTCGTGGCGAGATGAGTTCTTAATACAGGCCAGTCCACGGGATCCCGAGCATTTTCCCTTCGTCGTGCTGGGCAATAAAGTAGATTTAGATAATCGTCAAGTGGGTAATCAAACAACTAGATAATGCTCAACTTATCACAATAAATGTTCTTTATTACATCAGGTATCTACGCGCCGAGCACAGCAGTGGTGCCAATCGAAAAACGATATACCCTACTATGAGACGTCAGCTAAGGAAGGCATCAACGTTGAGATGGCGTTTCAAACCATAGCAAAGAATGCGCTGGAACAGGAGACGGAGGTACAAGATAATTTGCGTACTTTTGCTCTGTATATCTATATAGCCTATCATTTTTTGTTGTGCTTGCAGGCTGAACTCATTAACGATTTTCCCGATCAAATACGCTTGAATTCTGAAAACAATCGTCCAGGCAATGCGGACAACTGTCAATGCTAATGTAGTGACATTATAACAGGCAAGAGCGGCAGCAAACAGAATACAACGCAAAGTGCATAATTACACAATCTATAATAATAATAATAATAATAAATAAATAACAGCATATGAGTATAAAAAGCAAATACGATGAACGACAACAAGGTTATAAGTTTAAGTAAAACAATTTCAGCAACAGCATAGGTATAATGATAGGATGCTATATTCAGATAAACTTCAGCAGATTTGTAACGTAAACGTTTCCCGTTATTAATATATATGGTCTGTTTACACATACTTTAACATTTTGTGCATGCCCTCCTAGAAATATTTTGACATTAGTAAAATTATTGCACGCAACAAAAGATGCCATCAGAATCATCAGCAACAAATTATCTATGCAAAAAAAAAATATAAAAAAATTCTTGTGATTGTAAATTTGATAAAACAAAAATATACATTTTTATTGTAATTAATTTTATGTATATTCCTCAATATTGAATGCGATTGGCAATTTATTGGATCAGCTCAGTTTCAACCTAAACCACACACAACTTTTTATCAACTTGAGCATAAATTTAAAAAAAAAAAAAACGTTTTTTAGTCGTAGAGTATTATTAACAAATGCTTATTTTTTGGTAATACACACATCTTATGTGTATTAAAAAATATATATTATGTAATTTCCACATGTTTTTATTTGACATTTACAAGCTTTGGATTAATTTGTATAATAAACAATTCAAAATCTACAACCATCGAAACATAACTTATACAGCACCAAAAAATTTCTATAATATAAAACAGCAAGTTTACAGCTTAACTGAACTGAACTACAATAAATTAAATTGTATGAAGTTATCTCGATTTCGTTAAAATATGGTCTGGGAACATTGTATGTTTTAAATCTGGACACAGCTAATGACTTCACAGACTATAAAAGACGTTCTTATTATTTTTAAAAACGCCACAGACCACAAAGCACTTGATTGCTTGATATTTATATATTTATAATCATAAATATGCAAATGAATAAATTGAGCTTGGAGTAGAGTAGGCTCACTTTTAATATTAATACTTGAAATGATTTAGTTGCTACTGAACATTCAACCATATAAAAAGGTTTTTTGTAATACCCGAAGGTGCGCTATAAAATAAGCATATACATTTTGTTTAAATAAGAAGAGATAGCTGGTGTGCAGACGCCCACTAAACTAAATTGTAATAAAGCGTAACGCATACAATCAGTGCCAATAGTGCTTTGCCTGATCTTACTTTTTAACAGTTAGCGTGGTGTTAAAATTTACAAAGAAAATTTATATAAGCAGTGAAGAGTGAGTGCATTCATCATTAATCCTTCTTTGTATTTTAATGCGGGCCTGATGAGATCGCATTTAGTTTAGTTACTTAGCGTTGTGTTTTTAAATTCTTAATTAATTATTCTGATTGCAATTTTCAAATATGTATTAAAACCATAAACTAGCATGTCCTATAAAAATTTCCCTTTGCTAAAAGTCCTCATCTTGGGAGACAGCAGCGTTGGTAAAACAGCACTGATGAATCGATATGTAAACAAAAAGTTTACTGATCACTATAAAGCAACTATTGGAGTTGACTTTTCCATGCAAACAGTGGTTGTTAACGGTCGCGTGGTCACAATGCAGGTAGAAAATAAAAATGAGATTCGACTTTGTTTAAGGCGATTCACTGATCGTTTTAACTGTTTTAAAGATTTGGGATACAGCTGGTCAGGAGCGCTTCCAATCACTCGGTGTCGCCTTTTATCGTGGCGCTGATTGCTGTGTGCTTGTCTATGATGTGACGGCGCCAAACTCATTCAAGAATCTTGATACGTGGCGAGATGAGTTCTTAATACAGGCCAGTCCACGAGATCCCGAGCATTTTCCCTTCGTCGTGCTGGGTAATAAAGCGGACTTAACTGATCATAAGGTAAGTAGATTTTAAGATATGTATTATTTATAAGATATGTATTCATTTATCGATTTTAATCCAGGTTTCAATAAGGCGTACACAGGAGTGGTGTGAATATAACAATAGCATACCGTACTTTGAGACCTCAGCAAAGGATGGCACTAATGTGCAAAAAGCTTTTGAGACAATTGCTAAAATAGCAATTGAGATGGATGAACCCCAGCAATCCGAAGAAGATTGTACCGGATACCTAACGTTGGATCCACCAAAGCCAACTGAAACGAAATGCCTTTGTAAATAACCATTTTATTTTTTGAAATTGACTTTTACTCAAACCGATTAAATAAATAATCATATTATAAATACGCTTAAGCTCTTAAACATAGACATCTAGCGGAATTTAAGTAAATCTCCGCTGTCTGTTAACGACCCAAAAGCTACAGATGTCGCTCTTCAAGCAAGTTGGCAGGACCTACAAAAAAGTGCTACCAATCGCAAAAAATCAGCTGGCATAGCATTGTTTTCTATTTAGTTTTCTTACGTTCTGTCGCGATTCAGAGTTTAATGTCGCAAGCAGCGCCCGCACCACCAATACCCCCGCCACCACCTACCAGTTTGAAAAGCTGTCAAACAACTTTTGAAAAAGATACCTCAAACGTTGCCAAAACTTTCCAAATACCAAACAATGAATGCTGCTGGGCATTGAAATATCCTGATTTACGAAAGGGTTGCTTTCTCAGTCGCGTATGCCAACATGCGAAGCCCAAGAGGTGCCAATATTATGTCATTTCCAGTCTCCTACAAGTTAGAATTTGCATGCACACATTCAATAAATATGTATGGATAATGGTATATATACAAATGCAGGTAGGACCCACCTGTGGCCTCACAGCGCTAAGCATGTTGCTTAATGGAAAAACGAAAGCAACGGATTTGCTAGCAGATGCCATTGCACAAAAGTACACCTTAAATGGCGAAATATTTAGTGCTAAATATTTATATGAACTGACCCAGAAGCATTTTAACGTTGGAAACACATGTCAACTGTATGAAGGAATTCTAAGTTGTGGCAAGATCAAAGAGATTCTTCGCGGGGGTGCCTGTTTATTAGTTCCGTATCCTTTAAAAAAAAATTTATTCGATATAAGCCATGCAATATTAAATGATTTGAACTTAATATGCTGGGCCGCACTGGTGCCGCATGTAGTGCGGCCAAGCATATATTCACATTTTGGTATTATTTAGTGCAAAAAAGTGAACATAAGCAAACAAAATAAGAGTTAGCCGACAACTAATACCTAATTGCTAATAAAAGTTTTAAAGAGTCTTATAAAATGGCAACTGAGGAAGAACAGGTATGTAACAATTTACAATTTACAAATATCGTACTCACTTTCGTATTTACAGCTAAGTCAGGTTATATTACCGGTAAAGGAGCCTCTGGACCTTATTCGACTGAGCTTGGATGAGAAGGTTTACGTAAAGATGCGCAACGAAAGGGAACTAAGAGGGCGATTGCACGCCTTCGATCAGCACTTAAACATGGTCCTTGGCGATGCCGAGGAAACACAAACCACTGTTGAGATTGACGAGGAAACGTATGAAGAAGTGTACAAGACGACAAAGCGCACAATACCCATGCTGTTTGTTCGAGGTGATGGCGTTATATTGGTCTCGCCACCCATGAGGGTGGGCTAGAATCTATCGATAAAGTGAAGGTGTAACAATTACTCTTATTGTGTTAATTTAAATTGCTGGATTTGAATAAATTGTATACAGATTTGTATAAATAAAGTGCGACAAACTGTGTATCGATTAAAGCGTTTGCCATCAATTTGGGCGTCCTTAACTTCACAGCTTATTCCAATATTCCAAAAATTCAGTTACGATGCCGACGTCAATCATGCACCATGTCAAAAGTCAGGCCACTGTGCACACTGGGCGCTTATTGTAGGCTATCTGGTTGATGACCAGGATGAGGTAAGTGCAGCACACAGAAATTAAATACAAAAATAAAAAAAACGTTGATTTGTTATTTTCTTAGTTTCACGTTCTGGCACGACATGGCAAGTCACATAACCTGGCTATATGGTCGCTCTTGGCTCTTAGCGAGAGCAACGCCAATTTGGTAGAGTTTGCACAGCCCAAGGGATATCCTCAATGTACTTTTTTGCTTCCTCCCGGCGGTATAGCCGGTGACCTAGGTCTCAGGGAACGCTTAATTATTGTTAACGGCCTGCCTCAACAAATTATTCATGTATCATAATGATTGTGAAACTATTAAAATTTTTAACTGAGCAATGAAACACAATTTGGTTGTCTTTAAATGTTTTAGTACATATAATACAATTATACACTACACACCTTATAATATTTTCGTTCACACTCATTCTCAGCGCTCTTTAATTTCTATCATTTTTATATGGGAAAATATTATGCAGCCAATTTGTATATTGCTTGAAATTGTTTCTTTATGTTTTAATTCAAACTGCATATCCCTTACTTTATATACTTTATGTAAATGTGTCACACTATGAATTTTCAAAAATCACAACAATTAGAGTAGTACATATGTCTGTTATATGTAGATTAAATATTGGTATGTATGTATAAGTATATTGTATATATATGTATATAATTAATGTATAGATTTAGTTGCACATACAGATAATGTCTAAACTTAGCTAGTATATAGTAGACGACGGGTTGGTTAAATATGCATTCACATTCGCTAAGCATTTGTAGCTATAGTATATATAGTATAGATACGATAGTTTAGTATACATATAATGCCAGAGCACATCACGCTATTGTTGTTGTTGATATTATGTTGAGATCATGTGGCTTATCCGAACCTTTGTGGCAATGCTCATCAACAGACAATAGCCAAGCGCGGCAACTCATTAGACAGTTTAATTAATAAAAGAACAACTTGCTAATTAAATAGTTTTTAACCGCTTAGAAACCATTTGGCAACAGTTAGTGGCAATGGTTAACAAACTGAATTCATATAAAATTCTCGCAATAAACTCTTGAACTGTAGCTACATAGTTTTCTCGTACTGGATATTTGATACGCGTTATTTTGAACAAGTGTTAAACATTTGATTTGTTTTTTAGTTTCATTATGTATATTAATTAGAGTATAATTATTAATTATTGCGTGAGTGTGTGTGTGTGATGCTTTGTGGCTCGAATATCTTTGATAAATTCACAATTCGCGTTTTAAAGACTTACAATGACAATTACAAGCTAAACGTGATATTTAACTAAAAATTTACAATTATTAATTATTAAATAAATTATTCTTTTTAGCTTATGATATTATTTTGCCGCACATTTGTTCGGCTCTCTTGGTAGCTCAAGGGTCTGCGTGTGCGATTTCAAATGAGCATGAGAATGGGCATTGAATTTATATTTGAATATGACTAGGTTAGTTCCCATCGGCACAAGACATGGGTGTGCAACCGATGAGCGCAATGGGAAAGTTCTTCACATGCGTTTGCCATTGTGACGATAACTGGAAGAATTTGACGCCCGTCCACTCAGTGCCATCGATATAGACTGTGAGGATTAAAAAAAAAGAAAAGATACATTAATAACCTAAAACATTTGTTGCTGCTGCAAAACTTACCACGCAGTGGCACTGGATGTGACTGTTTAGGTGAGCAAATAAGACGTGCAACACCCTCCACACACTGCTCCTTCTCGAGATCACGCTCCTTGTCCTTCTTTTTGCCCAAGCGCATAACTATATGTTCAAAATGTATAGTTAATAGTTCGCATTGTGTGTTTTAAGTGTGCTACTTACTTTGCTTTTGCTTTTTTTCCTTGGTGGCGAAACTAACAGTCAGTCCATTGGACATATCACCCATTTGCTGTGTATGCTGTGGCAGACGCCAAACCTGCAGATTTCTAAACGTACTCTTAATGCTATTCTTGCCGCCGCCAGAGTCACCGCCACGCGACATTCCGCCCTTGGACTCCTTGGCATGTGTCTCTCCGTGCCGCACCAATGGCCAGTAGTCAACCTGCAATTCCACAGCCTCAGCAGCCAGTGCTCCACTGAAAGTTTGTGCCTGCAGCGATGAGGGCGTATTGAGTGCATCACTGGTGCCCCGCTCGCGATGCGATGACCCTGAAGACGGTGGCGTTTGAAGTGGTGGTGATATGCGTCCCATGCTCTGGCCTAGTGCCTGGACCACTTGCTGTTGCTGCTGTTGAGGCGGTGATCCCGATACGCCTCCATGTACATTGGGCGAGCTCTGGCTGCCAATAGGGATCGGCACGCTGGCAGCGTTTGTTAAGCCAGCGTTGCCACTCACATTGATAGCAATGTTCTCTTCCAGATCTAGCGAAGCCTGCGCATCCAAATACCCAATACGCACATCCTGCAGTTCAATAAAAAAATTTGAGTTACATATGTAACTGTCAAATATTTCGATTCTTTGGCACTTACACTGACAAACGGCACAAAGATTTGGCAAGAGTCTTCGTCCTTGTAGTTGACCATTGCCTCGGCAATGGGTATCTGTGTGCAAGGACCGGCCGCATGCAGATAGCGTTGTATGCGCTGCACCAATTCTGCAATATCCGACTTGGACAACGCCGTCGCATCGGCTAGATTGGCTGTTAGAGCTGTGGCATTCACAGTGGTCACGGCACTAACAGCTGCCGCTGTGGCTGCCGCGCGCTCACAAAGTTGGGACCAGTTGTCTGAGCCAAACATGGCAGCATAGGCATGATCCATTTGACTGAGATGACGTGCAACGCTGCCGTTGCTGCTGCCGCCGCCAATGGGCACCAAATAGAAGCGTAAGTGATTCAACCAGTCCGGCGGACGTACGCCCAACAGCTCGACATAATGTCGCAATGTTGCGCCTTGCAGCCAGTCCCCACCAATGAGAAGCACCTTAACCGTGTGTGGCGGCTTGGCATTTGAGTTGCAACTTGAATAATGAAAGGAAAGAATATTTTATTAGGGCAGAACTTTAAGCTAAGCTTTCATGCTACTTACTACTTCTGGATCTTAGCCATTAATGCCTGCAGCACAGCCTTCACCTCTGCCGTATTCTGTGGCACAAATGCCGGCTTGAAGGAGTTGGCAAACAAGTTGACAAGCTTGGCCAGCAATGTGCTGCCGCCCAATGCCTCCGGCGGGCTTATAATCGTCAGCACCTCGGGTATGACATTGTCATCTCCGGCAAAAACTTTGCTTAGCTGATCGAGCAGCAATTTGCGCGGCTCCACATTTGTAGGCGATAGGCATGCTTCCAAAGCCGAACGAGGCTCGTTGCTCAAGCAGAGCGTGTGCTTTCTCTTGCCTGCCGCATTGCTGTTGTTCGCCTGGTTGCCGCCGGCTGCAGCGTTGCTAATGGCTGGCGTATTGCTCGAGGTGCGGAAGAGGCGTGAACGCTTCTCGGTAGGAGCCTGAGGAGGAGTAACGCCAATGCTGCTCATGTTGCCGGTGACAGAGCTTACTGGTGTCAATTGTTGATATTGTTGCATACGCAAATAATCCTTGTCCCTTGGTGGACTATTTTGCGTATCGGAGGCATCCTCGTTGCCGGAACTATCGTTGCCAGCGCGATCTGTAAAACGTATATAGAAAACAAAGTCCGCTAGATGAGTAGAAACTAGGGTCAGGGTTAATGGAATATCTAAATTTTGGTGAGGGATGCACTAGATATCGTTCATGTTTAAAAGGAAAATGACTATTTAAAGGCATGCTAAAAGCCGCAAAGACTCAACTGTCGCCCGGATTTCTCTTCTATTTCTCTCTCTTAATAAAGGGAAGGGACGACTACCTAATAGAGTACATTCCAAGGTGCTTTAGTGCGTTTGTGACGACAATTGATTGTCAAAAAAAAACAATAAATGCGACGTATGTACGTAATAAATGTGGCAACCATATGACCCGTATATGGGAAGACGTCAGAAAGGAACTTAATTATTCATGTACGTATGTGTGTGTGTATTCATGGTACATATATTGTCGTCAAACACCTTTGGATTGTGTATTTATTTTAATGTGTATAGCGTGCTTCATTTGAATTTTCTTAGCAATGTCCTAATTAATCAAAGAATAAAAAAATGGGGAGCACAGCTCAGCAACATGAAACGAAAATTAGTAGAGAAATGTAAATGTTATTTGAGGCTTTAATAGGGTGTTATTAATTAATAATAATATGTAGCTGGAAATAAACACATGAATTTATATGTGTGTCCTGACTTATAGGGTTACAAGCGCGAAAGTGTGACATGCTCAACATTTTTACTTATATAAGACTTCTATTCCAAATAAAAAAGCGTACTTTTAACAAAAGTATCACATTCAATTAGCCCGCCCAATTCATAGTCGCATGGCGTCACAAAAAGTTAACAGCTCCCATGCAATAACAGCGGATGGTGCTGTTAATCATACAGCGTGAGAAGCTCTGCGATTGCGTGTGCAACGTTACATGGAGGTGAGCTTGTAAGCGTGTGCCAGGTGAGGTGAGGTGAGTTGAGGTCTTGTGTGCACGTGTGTTGGTGTGTTTGGGGTGTGCGTGATGGTGAGGTAGGCCAAGGCTTAAAAATTTCAAAATAATAAGATCGAATCATTAGTTATTGTTTATTTAATCTTAAACTGTTATACTTTGGATTTGGTGAATGGCGGAAATTTTTACATGAATGGTTCGAATATTAAACGTGCCGTGTACTTTTTTGTAAATGGGATTTGGAAAATAATCCAACATAGATAAGGTGTTCTTTCAAATTTTCAAGTATTTAGTGTAGTCTTTCTTTTTTTTTTTTTTGCTGTAATTTACACAGACCTGGTGTTGTAGCCGAATTGTTATTGTTTGTTAAATGAATGCATTTTTGGTTTTTGTTATTTTCAATATTGTATGATGAATTGGTCAAGTGGTCGCTCTTATCCGATGATCGGCGCTCAGAGTTTCCTGTAAAAGAAATTTGGTTCAAGCCATGCAAAATGTTGTTGTTTCTGTTTTTGTTTTGTTTTGTTGTTATGTATAGTTTATATTTAAATAAAGATATAATATAGGATAACACCAAGAACTTGATGTACTTCGGAGGCTTTCCAATTTATTAAAAAACAGCACTTTATTCAAACCAAATTAAAACATTAAAATTAATCGCTTGGGTATAAGAATATTTCGATTTTGATAAATTGTTTTTGACCGCGAAAGTTCTATGATTTGAAAATCAGATATATTCACAAATTAGCCTCGCAACATTAAAATTGTATTTATCAAGTGGCCACTGTACTTATCTTTGCCTCCAGTAATATGCATATGCATTCATACAGACATTTATGTATATGTATGCAGGTGAATATTTGTATACGGATGTCACACAATTGGACAAATGGTCAATTGAAATAACTACAAGCATATCTCTCATTCCCTCCCCTCTCTCTCTTTCTGTGTCTCTAGCGACCTTGCAATTGTGAGTGTGAGTGTTTCTGTGGCAACGTGTATGCGTGTGTGTAAATTATAGTAAAGTAAAAGCGATATTTTTTTCGCATGTTTTGTTCCAGCCTTGACCGAAAACAGGCAAAAAGAAGCAACAATAACAAGCAAAGAGACGTAATATATATTCGTTTTTGGCCAAAACCTCTTAGTCTGCTTTTGGGCTGAGACATTCGTTAATGACAAACGGAAGCGGAAACGGATACGGACACCATTGTTGGGCGGCAGTGTGTTGTTCATATAAATATATTTATATAAGTATGTAACACCATTAAGCAACAAGACAATCATCAATTTGGTAGCGTATCAAATGCAATGAAACAAATTAAGCAGCATCAGCAGCAACAATTCTGAACTTACCAATCGCTCCACCAATACCGCTGCCTGGGGCGCCACTAGCATTGCCGGCAAGACTGTCATGCAGCATTGTCCGTGAGTTGGTAAAAAACGGACGCAACGATGGTTTCGGTGTCGAGCCAATCGATATGCTATCCATGTCTGGGCCGGAATCATCCCCTTCGCAGCATGATAGCGACTCTAGCTCCTGAAATAGTGCATCCAAATCGCGTTCACCTTGCAGCGCAGCGGTGCCGCTGTGCGTCTCATTTCCCAGCTCCTCGCTGGCCTTGAAACGCTTCAGTAGCGCAACAATTTTCTGCTTAAAGTTGCGTTGCTGCAGTGAAATTGTCTGCGGAAATCATGGGAGAAACAACAAATAATGCCCAGCAATTAGTTCAGCAATTAAAGACAAAAGACACAAGATTAAAAATTAAGTATAAATGTAATTGAAGTCGAATGAGATGAAAAAATGCATTCTGCAGAGAGTGTGCCACAAAATGGTATAAGCTTTGTTCTTATATTCGATTTTTTTTTAAGTAACTCTCACGATACTTTTGCCTCTACTAGTTTTAGATTTCCATATGATAATCTGTAATTTATATCTTACATTTCGTTCGCTTAATTCCCTTATAAATCATTATTAAATGCGCGTTTTATTAATAATTAATTAATTTTATTTTTAGCTTGTGTACTGTAACCCATAAATGAGCTACATATTTACTTTTAAATCAATAGATTCAGAAGTGTGCAATGTTAGTTTAGTATTGCACACTGAAAATATTAAGAGAATTCTTTGGGAACAAAGTATAATAAAAAAATCCTAATGCATAAAGATTATCTGAGCTCAAGACACGTTGCATGAGTGAAATAATCTTTTATATTTTTATATTTTCTGTGACCATTCTGACTAGTTTGGGTCATAAAGTAAAAACACACCTTTATGAAAGCTAATAAACAAAATCGGAGGAATCTCACGCCTGTTCAAATAATTACGGCAGTGACGCCTTAATCAAAAGAAAAAAAGAGCATTTTAATAATGCTGCTGGCTGTTTGTCTGTCATTAAACATTTTTTGTTATATACGATACGACATTTAAATGATCCTGACGATAAGATACAGCACATACATTAGCAGTAACAACAGCAACAGTAGCAATAATTATACTGACTGCAATGAAAACAAAAGCCGCAGGCTAATATTACACCTGTGCGAATGGGCGAATGTGAATGAATGACAGGCGGACCAAAAATGGGCGTAACATGTGTCCGGCAACTGGTTGCTGGCGCATATGAAGATTGGGGAGAAGGCATTGAGGAAGCGAACGAAGAGTGAGGGGAAAATCAAGAACGCACGCCATTCTTTAAAAATACATACATGCATGTCGGCCTGTCTGTTGTTTTGTTCTGCTGCAGCTAAGCTACGCTGTTTGTTGTTGCTTAAATATTTATAAAAATTTCTTTAGGAAACCTATTTCTGAATATGTCAAGCTGTCTTTGAAATGCAGGGTTGGCAGTTGTGGTTGTTGGGGAGTAAGACTGCCAAAGATATAATAAATTGATTTTCTAATTTTACTCTAAGGCCGAAAAACAGCATGTAATTTTGACATGCGTCATAGATTCCAGTTCCTAGATTTATTACGGTTTTGAAAGCAATATGTAGGTGGTTATAAGATTTTCAATCAATTCAACATTGATTTATTAATTGCCTTTGATATGTTCTGAATGAAGTATGATAATATGTAACATTTATCATTCATTTACACATTCCTTGATTAAAAATGTGTATTTAATTAAAAAAAAGTTGAAATTATTTTTTTTTTTTATATTTTAGTCTATTGTCCTTACTCTTTGACATTTATGCAATCCAATTTCTATTCAATCAAGCCACAATCACAATCAGTTAGTTATTATTATTCACTCGGCACGTCTGCACTTGCACAACTGCTATTTCTAGATATGTAATTGCATTCGTGTTCAAACTGAATGCAAATCCATTGCATACACCAAGGCGAACGCGCCGATAATTCATACATGCATGCGTGGGAGACGTCATCAAGGCTTGATAGGCTGGATGGAGAAGCGACTCAGTTGAAAGTGTCAGCTGAGGCAGACAATCGATTCAACAATAGTGCAACAGTGCGCACGTCCTCGATTCTGGTAATTGAATTGTTGTATGCCAGGTCCTAATCGTACAATATGATATTCTAGAACCGGGATGACTAAGGTTCGCCTCTAACGGAGCAAACACCAACACAAATACAAAGCAAAATTTGTACTATTTTAATCTGCATACTGAAAAAAATTACGATTGCATTTCCATATGTACTTTGTTTGATGCAGATCCAAATATGTGTGACGCCGCAGCAACAAATTGTAGAGCAAAGATCGAAGAATAAGCAAGACAAAAAAAAAACAACTTTCAGAGCATAAAATGTGCTCTTGCTATCCTTGTCTTTTGCATAGGTGAGCCAGAGCAATGGCAACAACTATGGAGGACAGAGTGCAATGCTACTGGGCATGCCTGTTCTAAGTTCTAATTCCGATTCTGGCATTTATACCTTGGCACAGCCTTGGGTGCATTTCAACTTGGCATACATACTACGTAAGTTTGTGTTTGCCTGCTCAAGGCCAAAAACAACAATTGTCAACAAATTCGATAGCAAATTCTTAGCCATAGTTATATTATATATGAAGACTGTACATAATTTATGCTCGTCTGCAGTGTTGTAGACCAAGTACTAAAAGTTTGATTGTGCAATTGAATGCCGACAATGTTGTTGTTGTTTGATTGTTTTGGTTTACGGAAATAATTGCAGGCAATGGGGCCGATTTATTGCGTCACCAAAACAAGTACAGTACCCAAAAATATACATACTTAAAATGTATTTATAGATATTATAATGTTGTTTATGTACTAAAACAAAGCACGTCTGCCGCTGGCGGTTTGTCATTGCCTTTAATAATTGCAGCCGTGTGAATCGAATGATCATAACAAAAACATTTATGCACCGAAAACAAAACAAAAACATTTGGTAAATTTCTAAATGATTAATCAAAT
The DNA here is from genome assembly GCA_018904305.1 of Scaptomyza montana. Taxonomy (NCBI): domain Eukaryota; kingdom Metazoa; phylum Arthropoda; class Insecta; order Diptera; family Drosophilidae; genus Scaptomyza; species Scaptomyza montana. The sequence goes on from JAEIGR010000007.1 coordinate 3,739,854, forward strand.
AGACCTACATTATCATCTTGGCTAAAATGTGAAGAATAATTATATTTATTTGTCGTCTATTGTAAATAATAATAAGTTAAACTGCAAACACTTTGTAAGCTTTCTACCAATACGCCGATAGATAACTGGAAAAGTATTTTTATTATTTTATTTTTTGTCACTACTGAGGCAACATTTAACAAGTTGGGGCACACCTGCTGCAGTCTTCACGATACATATGCCCTATTGCACAGTATGTAAAACATATGTATATATGCCTTAACTATATGTGGTATATGTAGGTCTGACTCACCCGACTAAACTTGGCACGTGATGAGCTCTTGTCCTTCATCTCGAACTCGCTGTCACTGTCAACGGGATGCTGATGATGACCTACTATTGCGATATCCTCAATGCCCGATCTTTGTAATTTGTTGCGATACTTGCGCATATCATGCTTGGCCGGATTATAGTCACGCTTCTGATCGTAGCCCGTGATGGCCAGCTCGTTGGTCTCGTCGTTAAATTCACCCGAACTAAATTCAACCTCCTCGTCCTCGTCCGAGTACTCAGCAACGCGATCTGTTAATTACACACAAATTTATTGTAAATCACTTTATGATTATGCTTTATCACATACAGCTGTCACGTAGCGTACGTACTTATATGTATATGTATTTGTATGTATTAAAAGTTAGTTGAATTTTTGGTAATTTTTAGTTAAGCGTTTTGTGAGACGTGACGACGCAAGCTGCCGACAGGTTATTTTTGCGTTGTTGTTCTTTTCTGCTTTGTTTATTTAGAAGTTTATAAAGTTTGCTTTATAATTGTTGTACATTGTATTCTTCTTGAACTGCGTACCTCACAAAAACGAGCAGCCAGCAGTGATAAAGTTAACAAAAATACACGCGCTCTGGTACGAATGTATTTGCTGTTGTTTTGCGACACTGACTACGTAAGTAAATTAATCACAAGATATCAGCCTTTAGTTATCGGCTCATCTCTCTTTTCACTTCGATTCGACCAGTCCGTTTCGTTTTGTTCGCCGTGCGCTTTGCTGCACGCTCGCCACACAAATGAATGCGCTGTGATGAAGCGTCAAACGTTTTGTGTTGGCGGCGCCGGCAGCGTTGGTGGCAGAGCCAACGGCAGCAAGGAGCGCCGCCACTTTCTCACCTTTGTATCGAACAAACGGGAGAGCACCACTGTCCGCAACAAGCAATGAACGATGAGCTGACCGCGCAATGTGGGAAATTGTTGAAATCATTGCGAGAAATTGGCAGGCAATGCCGGGGTAAAAGCATAGCTTATTTACGAAGGTCAATCGGTAAGTTTTAAATAACTTATTTATTTTTTGTGTTGATTGACGTAGATTATTAATATTTAAAAAAAAATACTTCAACCAATACTCATCAAATAAGTTTAACGCACATTTATAGTTAAGACAGCAGAATTTTCTCTTACTGCCCTCGTAAATTTGAGAGAATTTTTTCTGTCAAATGAAATATATAGCTGTTTGCTGGTACCGCTTAGCTAGCTAGTGAACGAAAGCTCACACTGAGTTGTGTGGAGGGCATGGCAAGCGCTTATTATAACTATTTTTACTCATCGATTCAGGTAATTGACCAAATAGTCATCGACGAGCCTTAATGTAGGTATAAGTACTCTCATATGAACGTATGTATCTATGTGTATGTGTATATTATCTATAAGTACCGTACTATGAGAACTCAAAAACACTTGACAGTGCGCTGCACTCTTTTGGTGTCTCACTCTCTTGCTCTGTCTCTGTCATGTGTGTGGGTCTTAAGCTTGGGCTGATTGAGTGCATAAAAGAAAATGGCAGCAGCAAAAGCCCGATTAGATATCTGACGTTGTCATCGTTGTCTGTCTATCACCTATTATTGTCTGCGAGAAATTCGTTGATCTGGGCGTTTGTTTGTCTATCTGTAAGTTGTTTTTTTTGCTTTATTTTATTTTATTTTATTTTTAACTCGCATGTTTTGCTGCCGTTATCATTTACACACGTTTACCGGCCGGCAACTACTTAGACACATCTGTATGGATTTATTGACACATCGCGTGCCTAACTAGCAACAAGCGTGTGAAGCAAAAATGGAAAATCTTTGCAAGGCCTAATATCGTCTTGTACAAGTGAGTGTGTGTGAGTGAGCAGTTGTTTGTGAGTGGATAAGTGTTGCTTTTGACAGCATTAAACAAACAGTTAACTGATTTGAAATCAAGGTGATTAGAAAACAAGCGTCTTCAACAAATGCACACCTAAGCCACGAACTGACTGTTACTTTACTTTACTTTAATGCTTCGTATTCTTATCTCCAACAGCAGCAACAACAAGTGGCGTGTCAACGATCAGACAACAAAAATGTATGAAAACTTCATTGTTAAGTGGCTGCCATGAAGTGAATTGGAGCTGCAACTGCTGTGACTGAAGGGTTTGAATCTGTTAATGGCAACAACCACAACAACAACAACTGCACTGCAATTACACATTTGTTGTATGTACATATGTATCGCAGTCCGTATTGTATTGTGAAATGTCAAGATAATGCGTTTTCTTACCCCTTTTATCTCTTTCATATAAATTATGACTGGTTCATTTTTAAAAATGGGAAATACACGAAATACATCGCCAATTGTTTACACTGCCAGTGTTTTGTATCTTTGGCTTCATAACAAATTGTTTAACTCCAGCCCGGTTGCAATTGGTAGAGAGATTTTGTAACTGTATATTTCGAGCGTCACTAATTCCCAACTTCCAAGCATATCATCCGAGTGAAATGCTCTTTAGTTTCACTCAATTTTTACCATCTTATAGCCGGCGATATGTAACACTTGCTGGAATTGCATTTATATTTGCCGCGTGGAAAATAGCACATAACCTACTTACAGATATGTATGTTTCTTTGAGAGCGTTTAACCCAATTTATGTGATATACTTCATGCTAATTCCCATCTGGGCACGCATGCATATTAATTAAGTTTCCACGAAAAACGAGAAAATGCTTACTTCAACACACTTTCCGTAGGTGTGATTCATATAATCTGAGTGAAACAAATACACAAAAAATGGGCAGACAAAATGTTGCCACGCCTGAGGTGGCGAACGTTAGCGGCCAAAAAGGAGCGGACGTGTCATGGGCAAATTAGCCACACATATTTCTTGGAAGCACATTTGCCACACTTACGCATACCCCACGCGGCGTATAAGTAATGCACAATGGATTGAATAGCGACGAGTGACTTTGATTTAATGTTTTCAAATAAATAGCATTGTTGCTGTTATTGTTGTTTATGTGGCTGGACATGGTTGCGGCTGTGGCTGCCAACCAAGAGATAAACAACATCCAAAAATACATATATATATATATATACATACATATATACATTCCCTCTCTTATATAGATGTATATATATAAATAAATATAACGAGAGGAAAAGTAGCACACGAAAAAGTACTATATTGCTTTGACCTTGCCCAACAAAAACGCCAACATCGGACGTTGCTATTAGAAGACCGTCGACAGAGCGGGAGAGGTGAGAGTGTCGGGGGTAGGTGGCACATTACGTAGCAGCACTGAAAGTGAACACTGATGCGCCCTAGCAGCGACGCTCGGCATAATTTACGCATTTTGCCTTTAAACACTCAACGACAAATACATACATATATTTTATACACTCAAAGAAAAACTAACACGCAGATGAACTATGATAATAGTTTGACAATGCGGTTTCAAAATATGAAACGTAGCTTATTAAAAAAGAAAATTCGTTAACATTTAACATTAATAAAATTATTAGTAATACTACAGTCGATTTTGATGCTTTTTCTAGTATTTTTCAAATTTTAAATTATTTATCTAAGAATTAAAATATCAAAAATGTCTAAATTAGTTTTAAGGTATCATATTAAAATGCAATATGAGCAATATTTTAAGCAAATATTTTTGTGCGTTAATAAAAATGCGTCGAAAATGTAAATTGAAAATGAAAAATATTAATTGAACTATTTCCTAGTAATTCTCAAACTTTAAGTTAAATATATTCAAGTTTGATGGTTAATCATTAAAGAAAATAGTTGGATTAACCATGAATATTCTAATAAATACTACGGTTTTCGCTGAGTGCGCTTATATAGCTGGCTCAATCCCAGCCCAAAGAGTGGTTTATCTCCCTCCGGGCACCTGCCTGTCATACCGTCGCTTCTCCTCCATTTTTTTTTTTTTTTAAATTTCTGTCGTGTTTATCTCTGTGCATCTCAAGGACAAATGACTTAACTCGTGTCATTGGCAGCCAACACAGGCAAATGACAGTGCAGGCGCAAGCAACTGTTACTGCGTATTAGTAACTCAAGGATGCATTCAAAAGTCTCCTTACGACTATTATACCAACTTAATACCCTAAGCATGAAACTCTATTAAACATTCTAAAGTGTATTTATTCTATTGATATTTTTTACATTATTTATAAGCCTCAAAACGCTTCGTTTATAGTTTATTAAAACTATTTTTAGATAGTTCGTTTCATTCTTTATGAGTGGCACAGACTAATTTTATTTTATAGTTTATTTAATATCAATTTTTTGCTTGTTCTTTTTTTTTCCTGTCACACACCTCTGTTTTAGTCATATCACCTAAAAATATGAGCATTATAATACTAGGAACACTAAGCTATTATGTCATTCAAAATAAAATAAAGGAATGGTTGAAACAGCAATAAATTTATTAAGGGTCTAAGTTTGAGAAAGCAAGAAGATTATTTGTTTAAAATCGGTTTAATGCGCACTATAAAAGGTTTAATGAAATAATAAAAAGCTCTTTGCATTGGAACTGGAGATTAAGTCAAATATTATGTTGTTCTGTTTATGCTGATTGGGTTTTATGCACAAACATTTGAATGTGTTTTACATTTAGCACTTAAACAAACACATTCATACACACATCTGTAAAGGCATGGAAACACATTGAATAGATGGAATGGAAAATTCATGGAACATGCCAAATTAGGACGCCAGCTGGAGGAGTGCCCAACAAATGGAGCTGCTGTGTCTCCCTAAGGGGGATGTTATATTTTGGCGCAGGGCCGCAATCTTAGGTCAGGGTGTGGCGCTCAACAAGCTGACGGTGCAGCAATCGCCTACGGATATTCGTGTGGTTCAATTGTCAGCAGCATGCTGTAACAAAAACAACAACAACAACAAAATAAAAAGGTAGAAAAATCAATAGTCTAAATAGGTTGAGGCGAGAAAAGGTTTTTCACCCTCTTCACCGCTCAAATTTCAAACCTATTTTGCAAATTAGAAAGCTGAGCCCCAAAAGTAATTTAGGGGCTGTCACCGCTGTAGCTGAAAACTTCCCCACAACCTCTACCTAAATTCGAGTGCCATTTTGCATGGCTGGTCCGTTAGGTCGACGTCTATATTATACATATACATGCTCCCAATTGGCTAAACATTTTATTTTATGGGCTAGCTGCCAAAATAGTGAAAAGAAACATGTTTTGACCGTCAAGCCGACAAGCCAAATGCAAGGACATTGCTGCAACATGTCTCTTATGTGCGACACATTTAATCTAGCTAAGAGCAGGTCGTATTGGACCATCACCTTGACCATTTAAAAACTTATATGTATATATATGGTTAAGTTGGCATTGAATGCGATTGTGTTAGCTGCTACAGAAGCTCAACAGTTTGGCGGCCAGCAGCTAGCATACATAATCTGCAACAAATTGTAGCCGCATGCATGGTGCATATCTGTCACGCTATTTTCATAATTGTAATTTTCTTCAAATTTCTCAGTTAGCGCAGTTGAAATGGGATCGGGATTTGATTAAGATAAAACACATAATAGAAGATACGAAGATTAAATATTCTCTACATAAATAATAATAAGAATTCTGTATTAATATAATTCAAATTGAATTTCGTATATCGTTGAAAAAAAAAACAACAATATATCTTGGGAATTTGTTTAAAATATAATTAGATGCATTCAACTTTGTCAAATATATATTTTTTATATTTATTCTTAACGATTTGGACGAAAAAAAAGCTTCGCATTTCCTTTTCAAATAAAAAACTGACAGCTTCTGCTGATCAAGAATAGAGAATGTAATTGATGATAATATTATATAATTTAAAAACCTATGCCAAATGTATATGCATTTAGTATTAAGTATTCCCAATTGAAAAAGCTCAACAAAATTCTGCGTCACTTTTGCTGTTGCCATGCAGCCCATGCTGCTTTAACCCAAATAAAAAATTTTCTTTTGGAAAATGCATGGAATGCTTACAAGAGAAGCACTGTTAAGTAAAACAAAAAATATGTGTTTATATATTTATACGCGTACGCAATGCTGACGTCATTAAACGCTCAACGTTCCACAGGCAATTACAATAAACATAAACTTAAATTTGGATCATCTTTTATACAAGAACAGCAACAAAAGCAGCCGTAACAGTAACACGCATCATGGCCTGAATGAATATCATTTCGACATGCATCGCTTCATTAAAGCTTTTGTTCTCATGATGATCGTGTGTATGCTCTGGATTTGGCAATTTTTTGGTTATTTTAATCCCGTTTGTTTTTAGTATGTACTAGAAAACCAAGCTAGTTTGCAATGCGGCCTACTATTTATTATCTACATTGATTATTTTAGATACATAAACGTTTAGGGCTTTCGTTTTTTCATAGTTATGAAGTCTGTCTATGTATTTTGTATTTATTTTGTTTATTTCTTCTTTGACAGTAGACATTTTAAAGTCTTTGTGGTTGCTTTTGTTGGTATAAAGTGCTTGTTGGTTGGTGATGGATGGGTTTCGTAGCACGTTTGGGTGTAAGTGGGTGAGTGACTTACCTGCCAGCAGCACGCTGTTGTTATTCTTATTGTCATGGTCAACTGGAATGGAGGAGACGCGCTCGGCGCGCAGGCAGGCAACCACAGTGCCTGGCCGACCATTTTTGCCCGATGCAGTTAGCTCAATGATCATATCCATTGATTTTTGTAGCACGGCATCCATGCGTATAATGCCCTCAGCCAACGTCTTGTAGCCTAAAATGGTGCGAGACTTATATTTCTTGCGACGCTGCAACAAAATCACAAGTCTGTCAAAAAGAAAACAAGTTAAGTTTAATTTATTGTTTGTGTGGATTAAAATCAGTTGACGTTTTACCTATTTCCATCTCTCTTGATAAAGTGCGGATACTGAAGACTGAAGTGCAAGTCGAGTTCCGTTTCTGTGAGTGGAACAATGCCAGTTCCAATGCCCGCATTTCCCACATTACCCGGTGTGCCAATCATGCTCGAGCCACCAATCACATTGGACAGCGGTGAATTACCCTGCATGGAGCCGTCTCTGCTGTTTGCAACCGTTGTCAGAGCACTGCCATTGATAAGTATCTCATGACTGCGCAGCGTTCGCTTCGAGCTTTGCATCTTGACCGCCAGCGACAGCGATGTGGTGTCCCCAGGCAGCGGTGTCAATATCGAGAGACGTGTTATTGTCAAAGAGCATAGTCTGTGAAAGATAAATTATTGAGAATAAGTAAATTATAAATTTTAAGTACAATTAATTTGAAATTGATATTTACTTAACTAAGCTCAACATATATAAAGAAATTATTTTTTAAATTATTTCCTTTTATTTGCTTTTTAAAGCTTACTTTTTTTTAATATACCGAATAAAAATCCAATATTATGAAAAATATACACAAATTAATATTTTTTAATTCTCGCAAATTGCTTTCTTCACAAAAAGTATGACGAAAACATGTGCAATGAAGAGGAGTTATGTTCTTCTTTCATTTGATTCCAAACTGTATGAAAAACTGTTCTTAAACTGTAACTGAAGACTTTGAAAAACACTGAATGTCTTAAAGAAGAGCGTCTCATATACTCAAAATCACAGATTTCATTTTCACATGACCCAAATACTGGTAACCCTAGAAAGAAACTGTTATAAATAAGTCTTTGTGTTTGCGTTGAACAACTTTTAATTTCATTAAATTAGAATACGATATTTGATTAATCAACTGTCGGCAAGTTATAGAAAATTGTTCATAAAAAACGTATAAGTATATAATAACACTTAATTAAACTAGATAGAAGGTACCCTGAAAACTTAAGGCACCATATTCCGCAGTTCTTTGTACAAAATTTACATCTGTTTTATGACGACAAGTTATCAAAACACAGTAAAGTGTAACGGTAAATGACCAAATACCGGAGATGCCTGAGGCGTGCCCATGAGGAAACGCAAACATCAAGTATTCGCCTAGTTTACAGATTTTAAGGCAACAAAATATTGCTGAGCTATAAAATAAATTTTTCTTTTATAGCATACACAACATAAAACTCTCAACTCAATAGTGGGTCATAAAAATATTATAAGAGGAAAACAGAAACGAAGAGCCCAAAAGCAAAACTCAAAAGCTTGATAGTGGAGCTCAAAAACAGAGACAGGAAGATGTTGATGAACATTATGATATGGTCAACAATTGATTGTGTAACATTTTAATGTATGCATGAATATAAATATGTACATATTTGTTTGAAAATAAATTATTTCCTGATTAATTATGCCGCAGTAATGCACCACAAAGAAAAATAAGGAAATAGTATGATATAGTATACATAGAGATTTCTGACTACGCACTTTATAATAAGCTTTTGTTGTGCACGAAGTGAGTGCAAACGAGAGCACCACTCATGTGGGTCAGTCATAACAATAATAGTACTCATATCCGGCTGCAAATGCCAAATGGAAATTCAAACAGACATGTGACCAAGATAAGAGAGAGAAAAATTAATTATTGTTTGGACACAATCATCATACAATACGCGATTAAATTTTATGGTAATTGAAATCTTAAATGAAAGAGCGTTGCCTGGAATGTGGTTCGGGGCCAAGTTCGGAGCTGTGAACACAATTAAACTAATAGATTATTAATTCAAACTGTCAACTATTACCGAATACAAACATGTAAATTGACTGACTAGACGTATATGTGCAGCGTCAGATGCCAATCCATAGTGCTAGCCGGTCTGTCAGTTTTCTTCCTCAATAAGGTTTCCCGTTCCAAGGGTGACTACTTTGATTTTTCACACATATGGATTATTCACACTACCATAAAAGGTAGAAATACAACGTAAGTTTATCTTAATAAAGACTTCATTTATCACTATTAATTTATTTTAGATCGAAAATTTCTTAAATTCACTGTTTTAATCCAGTTTATTTGTAGGTAAATACTATATTGTAAAGTTTGAAGGGAAACCCATTCAAAATGGCGCAAAGTTTTTTAATTTAACTACTCAAAACAGTCTTTTCCCAAACAAACAAAAAAAAGTAGTGAGAAACTTTAATTGCATTTCATTAATGTTTATTTCTTCACAAAAGCAATCATATTATAATTAATTTAACACTAATGCATATTAAATTCATTCATATTTATATCTAATTAACTTTTTTTCTGGCCAAGTGCATGAATTCCAAAATAAGCCAATTCATGGTTTGAATGACTTGCCAAGACATTGATTAATTAATCATTTCATGACATCTCTTTATTTCAGTGACGAAATAAAATTTAAAAAACTTGTTACCCAGGGGAAAAATATAAAGAAAAGTTTAAAAAGTTAAAAAAGTAAAAGCTGTTTTAAAAAGAAGCAATGAGAAACTTTAGTACCTTATATTTATATATTCAAAAAGGTTGATCAAAATTCGCACAGTTAACATGATGGTCTTAAAATTTCACTTTCCCATTAGTTAGCTGAATGTCAAACGATGTTGTAAGCGCCAATTGAAATGCACATGCAATTTGACAGATACAAGTAAATTGATAATGCCATGCATAATTTTTCGATTTGTTCAACACAACGATAGTAGTGCTTACTAATAGTAGCTTCAAACAGTAGTAGACCAAAAGTTTAGCATTTAGTTTGGTTTGCATGCACTTGATGGGGCAAACATTTTTGTTTGCATGTTGGCTTTTTCAAAACAAGTTGTCATTTTGTTGTTATTGTTGTTTTTGCCGCATGTTGATATTTATTTTTGGAAACAAACACAAAAGGTGAACACGCCCCCATTTGCTTTATGTGGCAAATGTGAATGACTTTTTCAATGTAAAGCGACTTTTGTTGTTGTTGTTGTTATTGATTTGCTTTTTGATTTTCTTCATCGCGTTCTCTTTGCTTTTGTTAGCATTGTCAATGTGAATTTGTTGGTTTCGTTTATGAATGACACACGTTGAATTTGGTTGCCGGAAGGCATTTTCACTACTTACATACATATATACACGGTGCCCCTTATGTATATATGCATATATTTATTCATTCATTGTACGCGGATAAGCGAAAGTTTGATTCGAAATATGAATTCCCTTTGTGTGGAATCAGGCTGAAATAATTGCATTGGCTGTTACGAAAATGTGATAAAGCCAGAAAGCAATTAGAGTTAATCCAATAATCTAAATTGCTTTTAAACATCTTGCTCAATTAGTTGTTGTCTCGTGCTAATTAGTTGCATTGCCAATTATCAATTACTAACTGCTCGCAACTTGTTCAATCGTTAATAAAACACTTGTTCAACGCCTCGTCGCGTAGTAATTTCTCAATCTGCAACTATTAATAGCTTTCATTATCAGCTCCCTATCTGATATGCACGGTGCCCGATTACTTTTAAAGCATGCAAAAATCAAGCAAAGGCTAACGCAACAAATTGAAGCTGATTAATGAAAGTTGTTGCAGGCTAAAATATGAAATTGATAAATTAATATGCTGTACTGTAAATTGGAACAGTGAGCAGCGTCAATCAAGTAAAATATACAGGCACAACCCTACAGACAACGAACCCCTACCCTCCATTTATGGGTTCGTAAAAAAAAGTGTGTCACCCGGACCCAGACTCAGACCCGGACGCGACCCATCATTCTACATCAAGATAAGCATCCATCAACAAATGGAAAAATGCTTTGAGCATCGTTTGAAGTGAGGGTATGCCAGCTGGTGCCTACTAGGGCAAGTTGATAGCCCGCTCTGACGAAAGCGCATGGGAAATACACAAATATTATGCTAATTTTACAAGTAACTTGAAGGACGGAGCAACAGAGGCTAACTGAGCAGCATGTGAGTAGAAATTTACTTTATGCTAATGTTATTTTACATGAGTTTTTATGTTATGCTAGCGATGAGAATCCCTTGCTCTGTAATGTATTGAGCTTAACACGGGTCCTCCGTTTTAGGTTAATACTCCCCCTTACCCGAGATGAATCGATTACTTAAAATACAAATCAACCGAATAGCGTATGAAAACTTCGCTGGAATGCAAAATATAATTGTTGCATTCAATTTCAATTTCATTTATTTCTCTTCTTATTAACATACAAATATAGTGTGAACACTAAATTAAATAAATTTAAGAGCTTAGGCCTATAACTAGTCATTTTCTTCTTAAAAATACATATATAAAGCGAATATCACATAATAAATTTAAAGATAGCTGTAGTTATTAGGGAGAAAATAAAGATAGAAAAGCCCCGTGTTTATTGCATTCTGTAAAACTCAATATTATGAAAAACTTTTAACTTATTTTAAACAACAACGGACAAAAGGGATTTGAAAAAATTTAAGTTATCTTTTTCAGTCTGTTGCGTGTGACTTACAAAGAGATGTCGCTCGTTAATATACATATAAATGTGTATACTGATGATCCATAGTTATTGTTGCTGATATTGCTGCTGCTGCTGCTTTTAGCGCCCCAGACGGATAGACAGTGATACAGTGAGATAACTGGCAATTTTGTAAACATGTTAATTTGTAGTTTGTGTCGCTCACTTGGCAAATACTTTAGCAGTTAACGTTTCATTTGCGTGCCATGAGATATGTTTGTCGACTTATACTTATGAATGTATGAGTCACAAAAATACAGCGTTGGGAGCGGGGAGCTTTACTTAAATAGCATTTTGCATTTCCTGTATACTGACAAGTGGCAAGCCAGTAACGACAAAGAGTTGTCTTTGCCTTCGAATAAAACGAGGGCTGTTCGAGTCTGTTAAGTCCAAATTGTACAATCTTTACGCGATTGTCATTTTTAATGTCAACATAACTTATTGACTTCCAATAAAACTGACCCGCCATACAACTAGTTAAGCGAAAACTTAATATACCACCCTCTTTATTGTGCACTCGTTTATAAAATAACAAAGAGAAGCTTAATGTCGTGGCCTCCAAGGACAACAATAACGGGTCTTAAAAACAGACAAACATTCAAACAGACGGACAGAATTCAAGTGTCATTGCTCAGCAAATCGACGCATTAAAACAACAGCAACGTGAACAAGAGTCAACGTCAGAATTTTTGTCCTACCCATTTTAGCCAGACATTAGTTTCCCAAGAGCCCCGAAAAACCTACATTACTCTTAGTTAATGTGATGTCGCGACTTATGGGCCATTTATAGGGTTTCATTTAAGTTGTGGCCATATTTTTTGTGCTTTAACGACAGCAAAATACCCTGAAATAAATCAAATCGACGTGAACAAGCATAATACTAAAAGTTGCTTGAGTTAGCTATAACAGTGAATAGGGTGTACCTGCAACAAGAGAAGTTTTGCAAAACTTTTTAATACAAAAGGATTTGCCAGCCTGAAGCATGACTCATGCATTTTTAAAAGCGCCTAGAACTACCTTGCCATTGGGCAATGAGCGGTCACAGTCCAGACCTGGCCTGGCCCAAAGTTCCTAATGAATTTGAGGCACGAAACCACAATCGTGTGTTGCATGTTTACAAGTGGGCGTATAATTTAAGGGTGGTTGCGCCACCGACATCGCTTTAACTTTCCGCCTAATCATAAGCTATGCGACGGCGCCAGTCTGGGCAACCAAAACTCCACTCCTCACAATCCTCCACCGAAGTGCTCCGCACGACGCTGACAGCTGGCTGGATCATTGCATTATTGATCAAATGCATTTGCAATGCGTTGAAAGTTGACGTTGTTTACTTATGCATGCCCCGAAACTCATGGCCCGTCAACCTGTGCGGTCGTCACTCAATTTATTCGAGAATAACGCATGCCTCGGTCGGTAATACTGAAATGCCCGGAAATGGAATGGGAACGATCTGAATGGAAAATGTGCAAGAGCTACTGTGACTACAGTTGCTAAATGCTTAAACGTTCTCTCAAATATACCAAATAGCTGTCATTACATTCAATAATAACAACAACTATTTTAATGAGGCAGTTAAATACCCTGTACACTGTACATACATGCTAATTTAGTTAACTAAATAAAAGACATGCATTTTTTATCAAGATTGTTTCTATGAATACGATTTAATACTATTTTGATAAACTTTGTTTCAGAAAGAGAAAAAGAGAGAGAGAGTATTATGCCAAAGCAGCCAACAGAATTATAGAGGTTTCCCCAATTACACTTCCACTTAGTGACTAAGACGCTTTATAGATTAGTGCTTGGGGTAGTTTACTTGTTTTTACTGCAAGTAAGTAAATTATATAACTAAAGTTCAAACACTCATACAGGGTGTAAGTGGGCATGACAAGTATAACGTCCCAAGAGGTTACTACGGTTCATTCACCGGCAACGCAATGCAACTTTACACCCCACCTGCCCCACACAAACACCTAACCAAACAGGTCTTATCAATTATTAAAAAATTCAATTAAAAGTTCTTCATTTAACAACAGGTTACTAGAACGGCACCAGGAACAACAAAAACAATATGAACATACGCCACAAAGGGGCAGAAAATGTACCTATAAATATTAATGGTTCAATTAAATGAAATTTGTTAAGTGGCATTTAGAATATTGCAAATTCTTCAAATTATTTTACATCGTTGTCAACAGAGAAATATAATGGAAAAATAATGTAACAAGAAGAGGGGATTTTTGGTTTCAAGAAATTCTCAATAAAATAATAAACAAATAAATATTTTGATCCATATAAATGCGTCTAAGAAATATTAATAATATTAGAATTTCCCCTTAACGAGAATTGAAATTTTTTTTATATTTTTACCTTTTTATAAAGTGTTTAAGATATTTGACATATTTTACTCATTGATGAGTAAATAGGCCAACATTTTTAGGTAATTGTTCATAAAATGCTAAGTATTGTTGAAGATAAGTTGGTCCGATTAATTGGGATTTCAATTAAAATATTACAAAACACCAAAAACTATAAGGATATGGGTAATACACCTCTGACTCATAATGTGTTGTGAACTAGTTTCTTGTCAAAAAGTTACAACCAAGTAAGGAAAGGTCCTAAATATTAGTGCAATAGCGAAAAAAATTCGATAATATCTCACAAAACATAATTCAAAAACTGGAAGAAGTCCTTCTGACAAGCTAAATCAGGTGGAATTATCTTCAGAGAAGCACCCAACTCATCTTATGCTCTTCTTTAATCTGCGATATATTCGGTGTTTCTTCAACTTCAACTTCAATAAAATTTGTACAGATGATTTTTTTGTTATGGCGATAGCGTCACATCTTCGACGACATATCTTCGTCCAGTACATTTTGTTGGCGGAGATATGTCGTTTTTTTTGCGGAGATATCTCGTTTCAAAACTTTATATCTCCGAACGGAGATATCTCATTTCAAAACGTCATATCTCCGCTTTATAACGACATATCTCCGCCGTTTCACAAACGACATATCTTCGCGCGGAGATATGTCGTCTCAAAACGTCATATCTCTGCCGAAGAAAACACGACCTATCTCCGCCAGCCAAATGTCGGTTTTTATTTTACGGAGATATCTCGTTTCAAAACCTCATATCTCCGAGCGGAAATATCTCATTTCAAAACGTCATATCTCCGGGCAGAGATATGTCGCTTTAAAACGACATATCTTCAGTGTTTAACAAACGACATATGTTCGCGCTGAGATATGACGTTTGACAAATGGCAGAGATATTTATGTCGTTTCAAAACGTCATATCTTCGAGCGGCCAAAAATGTGCCGCACTATTCTGCTGTATTCACTTGGTTTCGGTTGCTCAAACAGAACGAACATGGACTACGAAAATATTAAATTTGAATTAAAAGAAGGAAGCCGAGCGGGCTGCTCATTACTGCTGTTTTCATTACTCGAGCAACAAATTTATGTAAAAAATAAACAATTAAAACTAGGCGAAACCGCATATGTGTGCCGGGTCAAGTTCTGTAAGGCCAGAGTATATTTAAGTGCAGACAAATCTAGGGTTTACTCAAAACCTGAAAATGTGGTGCATAATCATGGCCATCAGAATCATGAAATGATAAAAATCATTGCTCTTAGTGAAATTAAAATGAAGTGCGAAAATAATAGCAATTTTGACATCAAAAAGATATTCAACAATGTTCTTGCTGAGTAAGTTAACATATTAATTGAAATTTAAATGCTGCCTGCTTCACACATATGTATGCATAGCACAGTGTACGGAAGTCCACGTACCCTGCAGTTCGACTGGTATGAATTCGTCCCTTGTCTTTGATGAACCATCGATTCTTTGGAATGATTCCAGAATCGATCCAAAAGAATGCAGAAGGGAATGGATCGTTTGTACGCGGCAAGATATACATACATATATGTATGTAAGCCTTGCTCGCCTTCCTCGCTCTCTCGCTCTCTAAATTTTAGTTTTCATTCATCCCTTATAAACGACGCATATCCGCGGACGCATATGTTTTTAAGTTGTTATTGTTTTTGCTTAAACCATAATAAGTTTGAAAATAAATATTGTATTAAAATGTTTATTTATTTGTTTTTGGGTTAGTTTCTGCCAAAATACTTGCATACGCATGTACATAATATGTACATATCAATGCAATCAACATTTTAAATTCAATGATATCTCGCTCTCTTTCTCTAAGACATTTCGTATTTAGTGTATGTATAATAAAAAGAAACAAACAAGCAAAAACAAAACAAAAGCAAAATATTACCCTGGACGGGAATGGGGATAAGGAATGGAGAGCGGAATCAATCCATTCCCGATCGATTCCCTGTACCCTGGACGGGAATGGGTACAAGGAATGCAGAGCAGAATCAATTCATACCGTCCAATGACATGGCAATGTTAAATTCACCGATATTTTACACGCGTTGTCTTCCAGGCGGGAAGCGATGGTAGTGAAAATGGATCGGTGAATCCACAGTTGATTCATCGATCCATCGAACTGCAGGGTAGTGACAATGCGTATGTAAATATATACATATAAACGTATAGAAACATAATTATGTAAATATATTTATTCTTACATACAAATTTATGGTCATTCGAGCAGTCAAGAAATGCACACAGCCTATAAATATTTTTTTCTATTAAATTAATAAGGAAAACGAATGGTGAAGCGGACATTGAAATAAATTATGACTCTGTCAAACGGACTTTGCAAAGAAAGAGAAAGACGCATCGAGCTCGCTTGCTTTATGCATATTTTCATCAGACTTGATGAAAGCCAACATTCAGGAGCATAATAGGCATTTTTTAATTGATGTTTGATGATTGTTTTAAATATTTGCAGAAGGTAAATTTCTTTTTATGCTACACTTTATTTACTACTAATTAACATTTTTTTTTTTAGAATTACCCTTTTTGTTTTTGTTTTGATGACACGCATCTCCGCCCAATACATTTTGCTGGCGGACATATGCCGTGCTTATAGTTTTAAAGGTTTTAACGCTTAGTAACGATAATCTCCTCTCGGATATATATAGTTTCTGAAGAAAGTGCAGAGTGTTCCAAATTCAAGATATTATTAATATCGATAACATGTGTATATCGAAAACGGAAAGAGCTATCGACAGATGGAAAACAACTTCCTTTTGCACTTAACTATAATACCAATTTTACTCATTTTTTGTAATACACCAAGAAATAAAAGAATTTACTGACAGTACAGATCGAATTTGTTTCAACTTTTAGGTTTACAAATTCAAAAAAGGTATCTATTTTCGAGCTTCATTACATTTCAAACTAAAAGAAAAGCTCTTTCATTATCCATCATGATCAAGCCCCAAGCTAAAGCGGAGTCTGCTGGTTCCTTAATCTGATAAACTGACGGATTAAGTGAAGCACTAAGTGTTGATGACAACTTACCAGTTGTTACATACATATATGTGTGTTCATATGTACATGTTAGCAATCAATTAAATGGCAGTGGCAAGTTGCTTTCGTAACAATCGGCGAAATATGAAGCAGTGAAACGAAATAAGCAACGCGCGAACTAACATAAAGAAGCCCAAACAATGCTTAATAAAATATGTGATAAGAGGGGCAACGGGTGGGAACTGGTAGTGTGGGTCATATGATATATGGGTCATTAACAAATTGTTCAACGGCTTGAATGTGAAATACACATTTCTGTATATAAGTTTCACACACTCAAATAAACAATAACTAATAATGAATGCCGCATGAATCTGTCAACCGATTACTCATACGTCATGTTGATGAGGGCGTCGAACCGCCGGCCGGGGGAGTTAATGCGTCGAATGATGAACGAGGGAGAGAGATGGCGCAGTCACTCAAATGAGAAAATCGAACGATGATTGGATTTAAAACAAAAAAATTATTCACCACAAAATTTTGCCACTGCTATTGTATGTATTAAAATAAATGAGTCAGTAAAGCATGGTCTATAAATAATGTGTTTTACGAAACTTCATAAAAAAAGGTCATAAATTAAAAGTTCTCGTAAGTTGATAACTACCAAAATCAAGTTAAGATGTCTTATTAAAACAATCTAACAAAAAAAAGTATGGCTTTAGTACACATAATATTTGCAAGATTTTTGCTGTTTTATCTTATATAATTACTTTCGGCTTATTAAACAGATGAAAAATTAATTTATGTGCAAAAATTAAACAAAATACTATACAAATAATGATGCAACAATGTACACACAAATATGGTCGTAAATGTCATATATTATTATTATCATTAAGGTTAAAGTTGTTTAAAAACTAAGCTAACTGTTGAGTAAAGCGCTGTTATAATTTTGGTATTTATTTATGTCAAAGTCAGCAATCGGAAATAATCCATACACCAAGTACATACATATATACGTATTAGAAAAATCAAACATTATATTGTGTTTATTTGTATGTGTTTATTTATTATATTAACTCAATATTATGACGCAAGTCTGTTGGTCTTTTTGTTACACTTTCTGTACACACATAAAATCATATAAATCAAATTCTTAATGGTGCCCAGCGAGGGAGTTTCCAACATTAATAAATAATATATATCGAAAATATAAGTAAATACATAAATACAGACAACTTATATGTTGTGCTCGGCGCGTGTAGCGAAAAAATCAAGAAAAAACCCACATAAATCTATTGAAAATGAGAAAGCAAAAATTTAAGCTCAAGGCGCAAATAAAATGCTCCACTGAGGCATTGAGGCGTGGCAAGACAAAGCGGTTTAAAAACATTTCATAAAACGACCAAGACAACCACGACGGAGGCGCCACGTTGCGTTAATGATGGTGTGGCACGCCCCTTAATGCAAGCAATGAAGCCTTCGCTGCAGGAGAGTGTTCAGGAGTCTCATAAAATTAACTAGCGCCGGACACTTTGGCTTTAAAGTTGGTTGGCTGACGCAAACTTGAAATAATCGCCTTACCTTAAATGTTTATGTACAATATGTATATGTGTGTGTAGGGGTGTTTTGTTTTTTTTTTTTTGTTTAAGTGTAGGTGTGACTGACAATGCCACTGAACGCAGCAGTTGGCCCACTCAGCAGGGTTGCCAACGCCTTCCTTGTTTGGTCGACGACCGATTCTTCATTTTAATTGAAGTTGTTTGACCACTTCTGAGAATGCCACAACTAGTTGGGGTTTGGCAATTATCATTATTCAAATATAATTAAAGCCATATATAGCTATTAAAATTTGATATTTTTACTCAGTTGATTAACTTTCTAAGAATTTAGCACAATTTGTGTGGGTTAAAAGAAAACTTAAATTTCTATTTGCCAGTTTTATCAATGCCTCTACTCAAAAATTTTGTTAAGTGTAATATCAACGTTACTCCCTCACAAACATCCATTGTTTAATGTTGCTAAAAGTGCATTTAAATTTAATCACATGTTTATATCAAAAATTTTGATTTAAATGATGTGTCAAAGATGCCTTTGGATTGCACTTCTTTGAGTTTTCTATGTTTATTATACTATACACACATTTTGTTCTCTTAGCCCATGAATCGCTCGTCTTTGTATACAAAATCATATATTTTGGCATACCACATAAACAATAAGCGACTTTGTTTATATCATGGTATACAAATGTTTTTAAATTTTGAAATAGCAATTAGCCAAAGGAATTTAATTGATTAATTCTATTTAAGTATGCAAAACAATGAATATTTAAAGTCTATAATATCGATGTACAACTTGATGAGTAATACATATTCTTATGCGTTCTTGTTTTGGTTTTTTATCACTTTAATAATTTTAGTAAAAGCGGAGCTGAGCATAAAACTGTATGATAACCAATTGAAACCCAACATTTACCTTCTTATCTTAAAGAACTTTACATTAAACAATTAAAGAATATAATAAGAGCGCGCAAAAGTTCTTTGCAAACTTTCAGTCAATAAAAGTGAAGGTAAAACTCTCTTTTTCTCTCTCTCTTTTCGGTTATTATAATCGAAAAGTTTTCGGTATGAACGTTCATTCCATTTTTCCTTTCCTCCTTTCTTTTGGTTAGACATGGAAAACTGTGCTAAGTGATGCAGTGGCAAAGTTGAAGCACTTCCCCTCACTAGAATATAGTTTCAAGATTTTTATTTTATGCAAAAATGTTAAATACTTTTTGAATGAATAATGTGTGTGTGAATAATCTTTGTCAGAAGCGAGAATTAATGTCAAGCCGCGTCTTTCATTTTGGACAAAGCGCGCTTTCTGTGCCAAACAACTTGGCCGGCATTTCATAATTGACGCCGCTACAAATCGTCCGCTTGCTTGATCTTCAATCTTTGGTCGAACTGTCTATCTAATGGATGGAAACAGTTACACTCAGTGAAATGAAGTCAAGCTAAATTCGTTTCATTTTCGGGGCATATGCAAAAGTTGTTTTGGCGAATTTCGGCGCCTTTCACTTTCTATTTATTATTATTTTGGCCTGACTGCCACTTGGCGGCCACTCAACGTTCAACCGACACATGTGTGTTGGCGGCATTCGCTTTAATTCAACTTTTGCCACTTGACGGCAGCACGAGACCAAAAAAAAACCAGTTAGACTGCTCTATTCGGGACAGCTCGACTAGAAGATACCCTTAACCCTAGACACTACCCGTACAGTCATTTTTTGTATACATTTGTACACAACTGCGCGACTGCATAACGACTAAACCTCTAATCATCGATATCTCTGGTTTATCTTGGCAACGATAAAAATTTTCCAGCTTTTCATTATATTCTCTAACACGTTCCACAATATCATGTGCATCGGAAATGGGAGGAGTTTTCGACAGTTTGAAACAAACTTGATCTGCCTATGGCTCAGTAGAGCTTACATTTTTAATCTGTAGTCTCTGGCTTTGTAGTCTCTGAGATTGCTTGGCTCATGCAGACAGACGACAGATGGACGGACGGCAGCAGAGATGCTTTCTTCTGTCTGTTACATACATTTGCATAAAACCGTAATACCCTTTTTTGCCCATTCAGGGTATAAAAAAACGCATAAAGCCAGCATCAAAGCTAAACAACTACTATGTAAACAACAGCAATATGATGAAATACGAGTTAAAACGATGCAAAATGAATCAGCGAGAGTTAAATTGGCAAAATTCGCTACTCGATCAATTCACAGCTTTGATACACTTACTACTATGATGGGTAATTGCCATTTGTTATGAAATTATATATGTATCTTTCGTATGATTGTGTATCTAGTATCTCGGTACCTTTGATTATTTTGTAAATTTGTCTTTCCATACTTTTTTTACAATTGTTATTACTGTCGAACTTCCATATAACGAACTTCCATATAACGAATTTTCTATACAACGAAGTCAAAAATCAGAACCCTGCAATTTGATTCAGTCAAAACCTTCTATATAACGAAATTTCTCTTTAACGAAGTTTTTTTTTTTCCCTTGAGCTTCGTTATATGGAATTTCGACTGTATTTTTTTTTAATAATCATTCTTAATGTTGACACAAAACTTGCCCTCTGCATTTTTACAAGTTTGACTTTGAAAGGTAGCGAAAAAAGTGTCTTGAATGCAAGAGTATTAAATCGAATAGATATTTTTAAGATACTTATTTCTTTGCATGTATGTACAAGTATGTGTAAGTATAAGTTTCTGGGCATGTTTGTTTGTTTATCCAATGAGTACGACCAGTGCAAGCCAGTCTGGCTGGTTTACCCATTGCATACTCATACTCGTGCATGTGTCATCAGCATCAACAACGTCATCATGGAGAGTGAACTCATCATGTATCTTAGATGTGAACTTAAACAAAAATTAAGTGAATGCTAAACTTGAACTCGAATTGATGAAATATGGCAAAAACTTTTCAATTTCCCGTGACTACAATAAAAATCTAAGTGGATTATGTTAATTTGATTTCAATCCAAGAGTTAAATGTAGTTGTAATATCTCTTTCTCTAATGAACATTTTTAAAATGCAATGTGTAGTTCTTACGTATTGTTAATCAAGCTAACAAAACATATACAAAGAATGTGCTCGTATAAAAATCAATTATGTTTTTTATTGAATTGAATTAAGCACTGCATGCTGCACGAATGATAAAAAAAAAAAATAAATGTAGCATAGCAATGCATGCAAAAACATGCATTTCAATATTTTATGTACACTCACACTGCAGAAATAGCATAAAAATGATCAAAGTGTTTCGGATACACACTGAAAAAGAAAAGAAATTAAATGCCAAATTAAATGCACATGAGAGTTGTTTGCATACCAAAATTTTCATTGCATTTTTATGGGCAATGCAGTTGTGCCCCGTTGTGCATCACGGGGCGACCCACTGGAAAATCCGGCCAACTACAACAACAGCTACATTAAAATGAAGATTAAATTTTTGTGTGTGTTTACTTTTCATTTAGCTAGCGCGTTTCTTTGTTTTTATACTCTGATACCGGATGTAAGAGTGGCTTTGTGCCAGGTTCGTCTTTCCGTCCGCATGAAGGACTCGCATAAATTTTAAAGCCACCTTTTGCGCTCCCAGCCGACGCCTTGTAAAATCGTTATCGCCTATATCTTCCACAGTTTTTGAGCAATAGTCAGCAAATTTGATTTCAAGTATGCTGGCCCCCAAAGTCCTGCGAAAATTCCGATTTCTCCCACAGCTGTTGAGTTAAAATCCCCAAAATTGGTTGCAATATAGCTGGTGACAGTTTTTATACTGATACCAGAATATTCCGCAGTCGGTTACGCCTGGCTGCAACGTTTTCACTTGTATGTTTTTTTTTTCATTTGGGCCGCTCCATAAAAGTCACGGCCCCAAATTATAAAACCTGCGCGGCATTCAACTGTTTCGGCCCGGCCAAGAGTTCCAGAGCGCACTTTACATGCTAATAAATTGCAGTTTTATGGTCTAAATACATATGTTTGTGCGAGTGTGTGCTTGTGTGTTTGTGCTTGTTTGAGCGACAGACAGGCAACGATTTATGCAGCTGACATCCGTTGCTCGTTTAGTTGGTCGTCGAAGCGGAAGCTTCCTGTGACTAGTCTTAGGTCCCCTCAAGACTCGTTTGTTTTTTGTTTTGTTTTTTGTTTTTGTGCTGTGTTCATTGTTGTTGGTACACTGCTTGGCTGGCAGCTCCACTTTGGTGCAGGTTGGTTGTACATACTATTACAACAAGTCAACAAACTTAACGTTGACGTTGAAATTTTGTTGACGCTATCGCCACTTGGCACTTGCTGCTTTTGCCTCTCTCACTCTATATATATGTATATACATCTTTTGTTGAGGGCTAAGCAAACACAAAAGCCATGCCATCAACTCCTTTGGATGAGTCACAATCTACGGATTGTTGTTGTTGCTCCTGTTGCTGCACTGTTACACAATTGTTATTCAACTAAGGCATTGGCAATCTTTATTGTGCTTTGTCTATTGTGTCTGTTCAACTCTTTCTCTCTCTCTCTTACTCCTTTTATGTAGATATTGCCCAGCTGCCGCACATTTGCTATAATTGACTCCACACTCTTTTACACTTTCCCCTCCTTATTCATTTCAAGCTGTTGGCCCTAATGACCACAGAGATTTTCCAGCTGGTCAGTGAAAATGCATTAGCGTTAACCCAACGACGCTAATGCGCTTAGAGACCGCGATCACGCTTCCCGCTTCCCACTTCTCACTCTCTTCCACTCACGCCTTGGAGAAATGTGAGAAAAGCTGGGTTCAAATTAGTTGGGCTTGCAGCGTTTTGTGGTATTTGGGTCAGCAATGCAAGCGGAAAATCAATCGTTTTCACAATCGATACATTCAGAATATAGGCTGCATGTCTCTCTCTCTCTCCCTCTCTTCATCTTTCTATTTTATAACTATTTACTTTTGTCTGTGGTATTTGCTGACGCTAAATTGTAACCTTATACTTTCCAAATGTCAAAATGAGGAAGTTACACAAAAAATTCTGTATGTTACACTTTTTGAAAGGTCTTTATTAACGGGTGTAAAAATATATTCAAAAATAAAAATGTCACGGCCACTTTTTATAACATTGCTAATCGGGCAGTCATTAGCTTTTGACATTTTTAAATATATTAGGGTGCAATAAAAACAAATGCCAAGCCCATTTTAGATCCATTTAAAAGCGAACAGAATCAATTTCCAAACAAATTTCAGATGGTGGCCTTTTAAACATAATGTAACTATGCAACGGCAGCGGCAAGAACGACAACAACAACGAGAGATAAAAAAAGCAACGCAAATTGAATGCATTTGAAAAACTTTTTCCCTAATCAACAACAAAAACAACAACAAAATGATATAGATACCGAAGCGAAATTCCTATTCAATTCAATTTGTCAAATGCACATATACATACAAACATACATTTACATCTATTAGGGTGTCACTTATGTGAGGGAAATTTTTTTTTTTTAAGAATAATGGAATAACTCAACGTCAGACCCACAGACTATACATTTTAAATTTATTTTCCTTTTCAAAATCGCAGAATATATTTTAAGATCCTCACAAAACGAAGCGTATCTCAGACATTAATGAATTATTTTACTTTAAGTTTGTACAAAAGAAACCCTAATCTATTGAGATGCAATTCATGTTTTACTTTGCCAAAATTTGTGTGCAAGTTTTTTACACCAAAGAAAAATATATTCGAACCTTAACGTTCCAAAAATAAAATGTCGACAAATAAGGGACACCCTAATGTCTAAAAGTAGATGCAAAGATATACATTGTGCATGCAATGTAAGTGTATGTATGTATGTGTCTCATGCGATGCTGTGCTTGTTATTGTTGCATATTTTTGTTGTTGGTATGCACAAATAAAAAGTTCAAGGCTACAAAACTGGTGGCCAACAGCAACACAAAAATAAGTTTTAGAAAATTATTTGCATTATTGGCATACCGAAAATAAGATGCCCTTAACAAAATGTATCTATAATGAGTTATTTTATTTGTTTAAAGTTGAATAAATTATCAGAATAGTCTTTTTATAAGTCACAAACAAAACAAAATAACATCAAACTAAAAAACAAAAACAAAAACAGATAATCCCAAGAGAAGATTCTTATGGAAAACTTGTCAAGATAAGATTTCTGGTCTTATTTTTCCAATAGGTTGATAGCTATAGATCTTTATTATAGATTATAACTAGTTGATGCTCAAATCTGTTGCTGTTACCAACAATTTAGAATAGTTTATAGATCCACTTGTATATTGAGATTGCTCAGATTAACCAACAGCTGCCGCTTGTCTTGATTTAGATATATAGATATATATAAAAGTATATAATTACGTAGGTCCCGTGTCTATGCGCCTCTATAAGAGAAAATGTATCTGCAAATTTAGATGTCACTGCTAATTCTGATTGGTTGTTGTTGTTGGTGGCTTTCAATTAATTTCTACTTAAAACATTGCACAGATGTTTACAAATTAACATTTGCTGTTGCTTTAATTTTAACAAAAAACTTGTCGCCAGGCACAAAAATAAAATATCACCAAATATATATATGATCTAAAAGAAATATAAACATTTGGTTTGTGTTCTATAGAAATGTGTTTATATATTTGTAAAATTCTACGTACGATGATCTGGCATTTGCCTGAAAACATTGGGTTTTTAGTCCCACACTTGAAAATTTGTTAGCGCGTATTTGACAATATAAGATAAAGATTAAGGGTGTATTTAAGTGCCGACAGTTCGATTCATACTTTGGATATACATATATGTGTTAAATTGCTTGGGAATTATCAGATATCGTTTGATGATCTCTAACGATCAACAGTTAAATATCGTTAGATAACACCATGCACCAAAATGAAAACTAATTTTTTTTTATCAAATACGAAAATTTCAACATAAAAAAGTTTGTAGATAAGTTTCTAGGTAGCATAACCAACAAATTGCAAAAACGCGGCTATTTAACTTAAGGTAAAAACCAGAAAAAAAGTTTAAAATTATGTATAAATTAGTATTTGTTTATGAGAAATTGTATGTTTAACATACTGATCCCTAATTTCGTACCAAATCGTTAAATTTATAATAGATAAAGTTGTTCTTTAAACAGAATCAGTACACTCAATAGAAGATTACTCAGATATAAAAATAAAATATTTAAAATTTAAACTAAGGCAACAAATAGCAGCAAAAAATTTTGTTTTTCATGTGACAAAACGTCAAACTTGATAGGGTAATCCATAAAAAATTTTAAGATATGTGTTTTTTAGATTACGAATCCAAAATCTATAAGAAAGGTTAACTGGAATGTTAGACAATAAAATTCATAACGTTGCATAGTGTTATAGAAAATATGTATATAAAAATAATACTTATGTATATATAGAAAATAAGTTGCAAACAATTGACAACTGTATTAAAGCAGAGTAGGCAAACATACTTATAAGCCAGTCAAAAAAGTAACTTTAGAAACTCTTCTTTTAGACATTTTTATTGCGCATTTTTGAAATGAATTTTTCAGCGCTACCTTAATCTTAAAAATAAGCTTATTCTCTATCGAGCTAAGTGTGTATATATAACATTTGATTTGAATTTGATGGCAACGATTGGGTTGACTGAGTTTCACTAACCAACATCTTATCCCTTGCACGTATATTTGGTCAACCAAAGCGAAGGCAACGATTTGTTGCGTTAATGCCGCGTGCCCTCATACCAGACCGTAATACCGCACGTGCCGCATTCAAACAGATGCGCAAACACAATTTAATTCAAATAAAACTACCATTTGGTTATTGAATAAAATCCAGCTTGCGAATATAAAATAGATAGAAAAACAAATCGCTCTTGGAAAAAGAAGACAATTTTTCCATCTGTACGCTTTCGAAATGAGATGCTGATGCTGATAAAAAATTGTTTTTGCCTTAGTTTCTAATTATAGGCGGGGTTCAAGCAAGCGCATAAATAAATACACACAGAGAAAAATCATTTCAAATCGTATAATTTACACTTTAATTGAAGAATTTTTGGTAATGGTTTTCGATCAAATGTTAGAAGAATAATTTAAATTGTTAGAAATTCTAGATTAAGTATAAAATTATTTTATTCAAACTTTTCAAATACGAAATAATAAGGTCTGCGCTGTTGCCGAACATACTTCGTACGCAGTTAGTTTTTTATGTCAAACGAAAAAGCTTCGCGACGGAAGAAAGATGCCCGCTTTTTAATTTAAATACAGATCGTACTTAATTTTAAAATGGGAGGTGTTAGAATAGAATTACGGTTGTATTCAATCGAAAATTAAATATGAAGCACATTGATTCAAAAGTTAGCTAAATTTTAAATTATATGTTACAACTTAAAATCCAAAATTAAAATTTTTAACGATTTCTAGAATTAAAATTATAGATTTGAATATGGATACTCTGAAATTGAACAACTTTCATTTTAGGTTTGAGAAGTTATTTTTTCGCATTAATTTTTTATGAATCGTTATGTTCGGTTATTTAATACAATTAATTTTAAAAGCACAAATTTTCGTTTTTAATTTAAAAACAAATATGTATTTAAAATCTCAATCTAAAAAAAAATACAGTACGACCGCGCTTAACGCAACATATTGAAATTTGGCCAATAACCTTTAAAGTTAAAGTAAATCGAATAAATCTGTGTTCAAAGCAAGGATTTCATTTTATTTTGTTTATTTTTTTAAAATCTGAGAAATTGTGGTCTGTACTTTGTTACAATTAATACTTTTCTGAACAGCTGTTTTGCGATGTTAAGAATTCGGGTGTTGTAATTAGCGAGGAGTTGCGTGTAAAGAGGGTTGCGTTGAGCGAGGTCGTACTGTAATTTGATTTAAGCTTTCTTTTTTTTTTTCTCTGTGTACAAACACTCCATAAATAAAAAAATAAAGAAAAAAAATGCCTCGAACCTGACCAAAAAGATAAAGCTTCAACTTTAGCCAGACTGGCAGTCTCAACGGTGCGCGAACTTTTTATGTAAGGCAAACAAATGCAAAGTGAAGAGAGACAAAAATAGGAAAAAGTTACGACGAAATATATATTTTGCAGCTACTGATACTTCTTAAAATCAGCTTTCAAAGATTGGAATTCAAATATGCACATTAGTTGATATTAATTATTATTAATTTACGGTTCAAACATTTATATTTATAAACATTTAGCAAACTTAGCTCATTTTGTACAGGGCCCAATACACAAGTAGCCAATAGGTATTATCAAAGAAGAGGTTGAAATTATGAATGTCAAGCCAAAAGGCCAATAAATTGATGCACAATAGCAACAATAACACAAACAAACAGCAACAACAACTGCTACGTCGCGCAATTGTTCTATAATTATTAATGTTGCTAACATTAGAAGGAAATGCATAAAATTATCTTTACAAGAAAAAGGTTTTTTTATCATCAGCTTTGTTTATGACCTACTTTTTGATCAAAAGCATTAAACCATTTCAGGAAGCTTAAAGGACAAAACAAGAATAACTACAAACAAGTAAACGTAAAATTTGCTAAAAACTTAAGAATAGTTTCATCGTCTTCGCTATCGTTCCCTCTTACTCTTGCATTATCTTTATCAATTACAATTTATGTAAATATTGCTCTTGCACTCACCTTGGTATGCAATTGGGCGGCGTACGATCGACTTCCCACGCCGCAAACAGTTTCATAGGCACCGGCTTTTGTGCATTGCTTGTTGTCATATTGCTGCCGCTGGCAGCACCAATTCCGCCACTGCCGATGCCGCTTCCTAACCCCACCGGTGTTGCTGACGCAGTGTTCGCTGCTGCAGAGACTGAGCCACTGCCGCCGCTGCCACTTGAGACAAATTTATCCATCAATTTGGATGATTTGTCCACCATCTTCATGGTAGTAATTGTAGTAATTGCTATAGTTGTTTTTCTTGTTGCTGGTTTGGTTTTGTTTGCTTTGTATGTGTTTGCTTGTTAGTTTCTGTTGCTCATTATGGAATCAGTGGTAATATGGTGTTCAGTTAAATAACAATCTACTTAAAGTAAAAATGTTTGTGAATTTCTAATTTTTTTCAAAAGTAACGTTTGGAGCGTGGCAAACTTTTTTTCTCCAACATTCACGTATGCATACATATGGTATGTTATGGACATGCATACATATATGTACACATATCTTCTTCAATCTGATTTTTTTTTCACCGTTGCACCAATTGGGTGGCTGTTACAGCTAGCTGCCTGCTGAGCTACTCGTACTTAACGCACAAAAGTGTAGTTCTTAGTGGTATACACAGAATCACGACGCATTCAAGCCGAAACCGAGCAGACGTGAAGTCAAAAAGAAGACGCAGAGCTTACCGTTGTTGCAACTGCGAAATTCACACACAACACATATCACTATATACACACACACACAGAATCAATAACAAGACTTTTTGATAGCATCCAATTTGAATCTGTTGCAGAATTTTTACTGATTTTGGAGCTGTAGCCGCACATTCGCGTTGAATATTATTATTATGCCGCTGCTAATCCAAAACGACCGTCATGCTCCAAAGTAGCCGTGCAAATGTCGCTTTATAAATTTCTCACAGTCACTCAATTCGCATGCTGAATCCAGAGTTAATGAGAGAGAAAGAGAGGGAAATTCAGTGAGCAGCAGTTTCGTTGCTGGGGCGCGTCAAGAGCGCATAAGCGGCAACAATAACAATGTACGAACGCTATATGCGCACTCCCCCACATACACACACAAACGCACAGAAGTTCATATGCACACATACATACATTCAAACACAACGTTGGCGCTTTTTCGGATTTTCTATCCGTTTTTGGCATGTTCGTGTGTTTATTCGCGCATTTTATGCTCTCCTACGCGCGCATAAACAAAAAGTAACAAAAGGCCCACAAAGTGGATGCACATATGTATATGTATGTGTCTGTGTATATATACATGTACCTACAATTGTATGTTAAGGAGAGCGCCTATCACAAACAACACAGTAGCACCTTCCACAAAATCAGTTTGTTGTTGAGAACACAGTGTCAATGGTTTGAATCACTAAAAAACACTCTTATGTATTATTTATTTATTTTAACACGCTTAATTGAGCAAAAAATAGCGGAGACATCAACAACGTCCGCTATTCGTTCAGATAAACACATACTAACAGCAGCACGCTCACAAAAACAGCAAACACTAACAGTTAAGTAAAATGTTATTTACAGTGCCCGCACATTTGACACCGCAGTCATCAAAATATCATGCTCTAAAAATTTAATTTAGCTCGGTTTAGCCCAAAATGACAAATAAAATATTTAAGGTGTAGATTTGTTTGCAGGAAAGTCATAAATAAGGCACGAATTTGAATTAATTTCGTTAACAGCCTTCAAACCACTGTTTCTCCTATATGAATAACAGCACTATAACAGTGTATATACAAATTTACCAACTCTGGATTTTCTTACAATACTAGTATCGATAACCTACCGGCAGGGCTTCAGCAATATTGCACATTGCAATCTTTTTTTTTTATGTAAACAAAACAGTTTTCCGGCTGCGCAAAGAAATATTACAAACAATGGCAGACGCGTGGGATATAAAGTCACTTAAGACGAAACGCAACACATTGCGTGAAAAACTGGAGAAGCGCAAGAAAGAACGGTTTGAAATACTATCAGACAAACAGGAGGATCAGAATAATCCCAAAAAGGAGCTCGGTAAGAGGAAGAGCGACCGCTAACCGGCAACAAGTAATGCAGCTATTTTATCTTTTACAGTTGAGGCCGATGTCGAGGTACAAAAGACAGTCCTGCAGGCACTCAGCGCAAGCACACTTGTGTTGCCCATTGTCTCTACGCAGCTGGTAGATAAAGTGGGTGGCATTATGGAGAAGCCACCAACCATGGAAATGGTCAACTTCATTCTCGGCAAGCTAGCCAATCAAGGCGCCATTGGCATACGGAATGTCACAATTGGCACAGCAGCTGGCTATGAGGTTATCTCAGTGCAGGCCAAGGAGCTACAGGAAATCTTTGATGATGTCAACGACAGCTGTCAGCAAAAGGATGAAGCAGAAGCCAAGCGAAAATGTAAGCAAAGAAGCTTGAAACTTTTAGTTGTAATATATTTTTGAATGACTTTCATATTTGATTATATCAATATTAAAAACAGTGGAGGACGGCAAGGATGAAATTATTGATGTCGATCGACTGAAACGAAAAATACCGAAAACTGATTCGAGTGGCGGCCGTAAAGAGTCCACTTGTTTGGATTCCTCCGATGATATAATGATGCTGCTTTCTCGGCCTTCGACGCGCGAGAAACAAAGCAAACAGGTCGGCGAGGAGATCCTAGAGTTGCTGACAAAACCAACAGCCAAGGAGCGTTCGGTGGCCGAGAAATTTAAATCGCATGGCGGAGCACAAGTTATGGAGTTCTGCTCACATGGCACCAAAATCGAGTGCCTCAAGGCTCAACAGGTGGCCAATGAAATGGCTGCCAAAAAGAAGTTGGAGCGACGCGAGGAAAAGGAACTTCGCAATGCCGATGCCAAGCCACCCAAGGTAGTCAAAATGAGTGTCGAGGATACGGAAGATGGTGAAATTATAGTGGAGAATATTAACAGCTGTGACGGTGAATCTCAGGAATCTACAGATGACAGTGAATCCTCAAGTGATTCGGATAAATGCACAAAGCTGCATTTTAAGAAAATCATTCAATCCCACACAGACGAATCGCTGGGCGATTGCAGCTTCCTCAACACCTGCTTTCACATGGCCACCTGCAAGTATGTGCACTACGAGGTGGACACTTTGCCCCACATCAACACTAACAAACCGGCTGATGTAAAGACGAAGCTCAGCCTGAAGCGTAGTGTTGACTCCAGCTGCACCTTGTATCCACCGCAGTGGATACAGTGTGATCTACGTTTTCTGGATATGACGGTCTTGGGAAAATTTGCGGTTGTTATGGCCGATCCGCCATGGGATATACATATGGAGCTGCCGTATGGCACCATGTCCGATGATGAGATGCGCGCCTTGGGCATTCCAGCCTTGCAAGAGGAAGGACTTATATTTCTTTGGGTAACTGGGCGTGCCATGGAGCTCGGTCGCGATTGCCTTAAGCTTTGGGGTTACGAGCGTGTCGATGAGCTTATTTGGGTAAAAACGAATCAGTTGCAACGCATCATACGTACAGGTCGGACCGGGCATTGGCTGAATCATGGCAAGGAACACTGCCTCGTTGGAATGAAGGGCAATCCAACAAATCTAAATCGTGGACTCGACTGCGATGTTATTGTGGCAGAGGTACGCGCCACCAGTCACAAGCCAGATGAAATCTATGGCATCATTGAGCGTCTCAGTCCAGGCACTCGAAAAATCGAGCTCTTTGGACGACCGCACAATATACAGCCCAATTGGATAACGCTGGGCAATCAGCTTGATGGCATACGACTGGTCGATCCTGAGCTAATTACACAATTCCAGAAACGATATCCCGATGGCAATTGTATGTCACCCACTGTCGCGGCGGCAAATGCAATTCAAAACTAACCAAACAATAAAACGTTTAGATTTAAGTAAATATTTAAATAGATTTATTGCTTATTGGGATTTGCGCGCGTATTTACAAGTTGCAACGCTTAATGTATTAATATTTAAATACATATGTATGTATGTATATGTAGCACAAGTAATAAGCAATTAATTTTTGTAATACACCAAAAAGTCTATGTATTTAATTATATATGTAGATCTGCTATTAAGATACACGTTAATCACAACATTGTATGCGTGAACTCTTACATATGTATACATGTGTGTGTACGTATGGGTACTAATGGGCATAAATATGACATTAACATAAACGTAAATAAGACTTATCAGAGAGTACAGAGTTATATAGTTAATATATATATTTAGTTATATTTATATATATATATGTCTGTAGAAATGCATTAGTGTGCTTGACGAACTGTAAATTACTATATGCTGTCCCTGCCTGTTTTATCATTGTCTGTAAGTATTTATGTACATGAAAACAAAACAAAAAAGTAATGCACACACACACACTCGTTACAAAAACTCTTTCCAATGGTTTTAACAATAAATTTGATTTGCAATGATCGTAACCGATTGAATTTTCAAAATGTTTTTTTTTTTGGTTATGCCGCTTCTGCCATGACATATATTATTATTGTGTCCAGTTATACCAAAGAAAGTAGCAGGATAAGCGTTTCTAACGTGAACGCGTTCCAGTTGCACTTATCGCCTTCAGCACTATTAAGCCCAGCACAGTGGCAGCTGCAACGCCCAAGCCCGCTTTTAACCAGACATTTGGATCCTCCGTCATGAGACCAAATTGCCGCAGGTACCTATAAAATGACAAAATTATATGTTAGTCAACGATATTCATGGCAAAATTAAATTTATCGATTGGGATATGAGCATTTCCACAAAATACAACTGTGACCTTAAAAGACACTGATAAAAAGAATATTCAATTAGGGTCCTCACAGTTTAGTGGTAAATGAGGTGGCAATTTGACCATCTGGCAATTTTGCTGCATTGGGTAAATTGTAAATTAAATTTTCAGTAAGTAAAGTTAATCACTTTTAATATTAAAAGCAAAAATGTGAACAATTTAAATTTTTCGCTTTACCAAACTACCAGCGGTGGGATGTTCACAGAATCTTTTAACTAAATTAACTGTCACGTTCGCATTACCGGAAATGCTCATACATTTTAACAGCTTATCACAGTTTATTAAGCATATATCTATTGTTAAGTGTGTAAGTGTGTGTGTTTTTGTGGCTAGAGTATAACAGTAGGTTGTATGATTGCATATATGACATAAGTTTATGGTAGTACTTGCAACGCATGTTAAGGATATAGACAACAAACCAGACAATATTAGTAGAAATTTAAATTGAATGTATAAAACTTACGCCGATTCCCATAGCTGTACCAACCTGTGCTTGTAGAAGAGTATCCATGCGGCTTGAAAGCGCCTACAATCCACAATTCCGATCATTAGCAGCATATCCAATGCATTCAAAGGATGCACAAAACATCAACAGAAACACAAACAAGAACACCCATTACACAACCGTAGAGGGAGTAGGAATTTAGAAAAAAATATCAAGATATACGTATAGATATAAGTATGTAATTAATTCATGAGCTGACTAAAATTAATATTATAAGTAAAATGTTCGATTCAATGCAACCGTATTTAATTCCAACACTCTTCATATTAAAAGTTAGTACGATCCGCATTCAAATTAAAGAGCGGACATCTTTTATCATTTTAATATGAATAATATTTGAATTTAATATTGTTGTGCATCGCAATTAATGCATCGAGACTTTAAATTTAACATGAACACGATGATTTAACTCAATTAAACATATGTTCATTTCAAGTTTTTCTCTGAGTGTATATTTTAGATACATATATAAAGCCAATCCCCAAAAAGAAGGAGCTTGCAATTTATGATTCGACTTTGCACCACTAACGAATTGAATTTAATCCGAAATGCGCCAAACTCTATGCTAGATGTGAATGGGAGTGAGCAAAAACCAAAGCGGATGATGTGTATGTGATCATGTCCTCAATTCCAATGCTTGTTAAAAGTCACAGAACGAAAATGAGAATGTATTCGAATACTCACGGAAACGCTGCCATTGTGGCGAGCTTTGTGTATAGCTCCTTTTTGTTGGTCTTCAAACTGAACAGATGCGGCGGTAGCAGCTTATACTTCTCACAGAATTCTGATGGTTGCATTAGATAGTCCTGACGTCGTTCGTCAAGATCACACTTGGTGCCAACAATCATGACAGGTATCTTGCTCTCTGCATAATATTTAATGTAAATGCGGGCGATGTACTCAAAGGAACGTGGATTGGAGGCATCATACACCAGGCAGGCGACATCACAGTTGACCTCCTGTGGCTGCAGTGGATCGAGGGCATGTCGCACATCAATGTCGCGCAATATCAAATGCTTCTCCTGGCCATACACCTGCACTGAATTGATGCAGTGAACCACATTGGTCTTAAACTCCTTGCCCAGCAGCTTGCTCATTTCATCGATGAGAAAGCCGCGACACAAGCCTGTCTTGCCCGAACCCTTTGGTCCGATTACATGGCACTTGTATACAGAACGACTGCTTTGGCGCTTGGCCAAATCGATGCGACGCTCCCGGGTTACATGTATGGCGACCAGTTGGCTGTCGTTCTCGTGAACATTGAAGCCCAAATAGGCCAAATACTCCAGGGTCTTGACAACATCCACAAGCGTCATCAATGTCCAGCGGCATAGCCAGCCATGCAGTGTTACCCAGCCATCTTCATTTGTCGGACACGATTTGCGTATATCCGTTGAGTAAGACCACGGTGACGAAGGGCACGTACTAAATAACATTTTGTGCTCCTCGGGCGACAAGGCGCCATCGCCATCACGATCATAGCGCTCAAAGACTGCGATTAAAAACTGTTGTCCGCGATGCGATAGTTCTGTACTGCTGCCTGGTGGTATTTTTAGTGGCGGTCGCAAATACTCCTGGCACATCTCCAATTGATCATTGTACCCAAAACGACGCAGCACTGCCCATGTCGTCTCGTTGCGGCCACGCTGTATGAACAGGCAGTGAAGGAAGAGGAATCCTTTCAGCGTGACAGCATCATTGTATATGCCATCCGGCACGTTTTTCTGTATGACAGACTTCACCTCATCCAGTATTTGCGGCTGCAATGGAGTGTTAAAGCAGCGCCTTTGGAATAGATTCAGTTCGTAATCATTTAGCAGATTGTCGCTATCAATATCGCATATCTTAAATATGCGCACCAGCGACTTCTTGCAGGCAGGCGTTAGCTTTGGAAAAGAAATTAATATGATAAACACAGAACAATTAGTCGAAGATTAAATACTTTTGCAACGTACGTCTTGTTCTTCCATAATGTAGAGCGGTGAGGTGGGATGCAACACCGCCTTTTGTGCATAGTAAAACATTTCGGAAATGTTGTGCAACGTCTTGGCAGAGCACTCAACACAGCTTTCGATCTCTGGGTAATCCTCCATAATGGCCAAAACACTGTCAATTGTTGAAAAGTCGATCAAATCAATTTTATTTCCAACCAGAACAATTGGCTTCCGTGCGACATCGGGTTCGCCATCAGCGGTACTGCATGTGGTTCGTACCAGCGGCAGCCAGTGTGATGTTATACGGTCAAGGGAGTCGTCATCGTTTACGGCGTACACAATGCACACAACATGCGCTTTGTTTATCTCGGCAGCTAGTGCGTCATCCGTTTGCTCGACACTTGAGAAGTCGACAATGTTTGTTGGTACTTGTTCGGGAGTTACGTTTGCCGGTATTGTGATCTCCTCGGCGCGTGGTGGCACTTCCTCTGGGTATTCCTCACTGACCAGCGACAGTATCAATGATGTTTTGCCAACTCCAGCATCGCCGACGAGCAAAATTCGCACATTTTTTCGCTGTGATGCCGTGTATTGACCCATTTTATTTCTATTGTTCTTGATCTAATTGTCTGTTCACAACGTTACTGGCTTGCGTTAACGGTGCTAGCAATTTAAATACTTTCTCTTGCTGTTTTTCTGATAATTTTTAGATTTTGTTATGCAAAAACCGTAGATACAGCCGAGACGGCAGCTGATTTCTATAGACTCGCGTATCGATACTTCAATGCATCGAAATTTGCAATGCGGCAACAACCCTAGAACAATCCATAAATTGCGGCCGGACCAATTGCCAATTTGAAAACTAATATATTCAAGCTGCGGTTCTGTGTTTTTGATTGCATTAGCCTTTCTTTAAAATAATTTGAAATGATTTTATTCATCCAGCCTATGTGATAAAAAACATTACGTTCGTCACTTTCCTCTAAGTAGAGAATTTATCAATTCGAAATGTGATAACTGTCTGGCAACTTCGTCAACGGAGACACAGAAAATTTGTTTGTGTGAATTGAAACGGCACAAAAAACGGCGCTCAATAAAAACAAGTATAGAAAAATGAGCAACAGCAAATAAATAATTGCGCGCGTCGTGTGTGTTCCATTTGTATTAATTTATTTTTCTGTCTTTATTTAGTCGTGTACGGGTTTCACATTTCAGTTTCTTTGTGTCTTAAGAATTTTTTTTAAGAAGGGTAAAGAAAAACTTCTTTTTTCAGTTTTGGTGGGGGTGAAGAAGGTGAACAAAGGAAAAAAGAGAATCGCATAGAAAAAAGTGCAAGTGAGCGTAAGCGCGTGCTGCGGCGCCCAATCAATATCGATGGTACGCACCAAAAACCAATCATCCTCGTCCAGCGCCAGCAGCAGCACCAAATCCCCGGCCAAGATCAGCGGTGGCGGCAGCAGCAGCGCAAATCGCAGTCGCAGCTGCAGCGATGCATTAATCGATGACAGCAAATCCAACTTAAAGCTCTCGTCCAACAACCGTCAACGCTCAACAACAGGCAACACAACAACAATTACAACAACACCAGGTAGCTCACCTGACGACGACACCACCGATGCGGATCTGACGCCAACCAGTGGAAACGGTCCGAGAGGCAACAGCTCAGTGCACAAGCAAAATCTCTACGTTGTTTCATTTCCCATTATATTTCTGTTCAACGTTTTGCGCTCTCTGATCTATCAGCTGTTTTGCATTTTTCGCTACTTATATGGCGCAAGCACAAAGGTGATATATCGCAGTCCAAATCGTCGTGACTGCAACATTGAAATTGTCGTACAGAACTCCAAGGAGCAGCAGCAAGAAGTCATCTCGCCATTGGAGCGCACCAACAACATTGGT
This sequence comes from Scaptomyza montana, assembly GCA_018904305.1. Classification (NCBI taxonomy): domain Eukaryota; kingdom Metazoa; phylum Arthropoda; class Insecta; order Diptera; family Drosophilidae; genus Scaptomyza; species Scaptomyza montana. Next base: position 3,777,301 of record JAEIGR010000007.1, read on the forward strand.
GGTGGCATTGAACAAACACAAACACATTCACTGCCGCAGCGACAACGCGCCATTCAACCGCTAGAAATGTCTGGCAATCGCACTGGTGGTAGTTATTCACCTGGGCCGGGTGATCCGTTGTTAGCCAAACAGAAGCATCACCATCGCCGAGCTTTTGAGTACATTTCCAAAGCGCTTAAAATTGATGAGGAGAATGAAGGTAAATATCACTTGTATAACTGTTGTTGTTCTCACACAACATGGGGTGCTTTTCCTACGGCTGCTGGAGTGGTGCTCGATGAGTCATCAACCAACACACAAACACCCACAGTTGCTTTTGTTGCTGCACGTATCGTATCTCTCATATGTGAGCTGTGAGAATCAATAGCAATGCACTCACACAAATGCGAACTCCTTTGTACCGTTTACCCCATGTATGTACATAAATACACATACATATGCGGTTAAAAAAGGTATAATTGGGCTGTGCAAACTTTATGCAATACAACAACAAAAAAGACAAAAACAACATTGTTAACTATTAAGCTTAGCATTTGTTTGTGCGCCTGCCTAACCGCTTAAGCTACAGATAATATTAGATCTAAGAGCTCAATTTGAATATTATCATTAGTTATTGAAATATGTATAAGAAATTCTCTAGCTTGCCCTTACCTCTGTATTTTTTATTGCTCTTAGGCCACAAGGAGCTGGCCATTGAACTGTATCGTAAGGGTATCAAGGAGTTGGAGGATGGCATTGCCGTTGACTGTTGGAGTGGACGCGGCGATGTCTGGGACCGTGCTCAACGTTTGCACGACAAAATGCAAACCAATCTCTCCATGGCAAGAGATCGTCTGCACTTTCTCGGTAAGTACATATGTCATGTAATATATATAAATGTATATACCCTTGCAGTCAGTATTTATAATTATTTTAAAATTAATTGGTCCGAACGGTCTGTCTGTCTCTATTAAAAACTTATCTACTATAATAATGGTTATGAAGAAATGAAAATTGATCAAAATAAAATCTCAAATATATAATTGAACTTTTTTATCATATAGATTAATCGAATTGCAACAAGACGTATAAGATCGAGCTTAAATATGAATAAATGATTAAATATTTCGGGTAATCACAGTTGCTGGTAGTTTTACCAAATCGTAAATTTGTCCAAATTACCACATTAGAAACTGTAAGATCCCGTCTGCAGTTATTATGGCATAGTTGATCAGCTGCGTTTAGTTTTTTGCTTTTAATCTCTCTAAGCTCTAAGTTGATTCCTTTCGTTTTTATTATCAGCTGATCAGCATTTTCAGTTTATCATATTGAATTACAAGTTACTGGTTTTTAAATTTCCAGATGGTCAGATTGCCACTTGAGATAGCACTGAAATTATATTCACGTCTGCAAGGGTATTTAATCTTTGGCACAGCGTAGATAACTATTGTCCATTGTTCTGTATTATTTTATTATTATAATTTTGATTTGTTTTGTTTTTGCACGTTTGTTTGTCAATGTGTATTTTTTTTTTTGCACACCATTATGATTTTGCGCCCCATTCGCGACCATTACCATGCAACCTCCCCAAACAAAACAACAACGACACCGCAGAATTGCGTGAGGAAGATGTGCAATTGCAACGCTTGTCACTGAAGGAGCAGCAAATAAAACTACCACAGCAGCAAACGCAAGACAATCAGAAATTCAAGCAACCCATGCTAGTGGGTCAAATAAATAGTGGCGGCAGTGTCTCATCCAAACTAACGTTACGCAGCAGCGGCTATGGACCGAAACCAAGTGTTAATAAGCAGGCGGCAATTTCATCCAGAGCCGTGCCAGCGGGTAAGTGCTGTAACATTTATAAAGACTGCAACCGCAAGCACCCAATCCATAAATGAGCGACAACAACAAGAAACAACAACGACGGCAAGCGATCAATCAGCATTTTCCTCACATTTTCACACACACTTTTTCTCGCTCCACTGTCTCCGTCTCAGTCGCACAGTATGCATTATGATTTTTATTTGAATTAAAATTGAATTATGCTTTCGATTAAGTTTTTATTAAAATTAATATTCAAAAATTGTCACATTTAACATTTATGTTTTGTGCAGCTTCGGGCCGTAAGTTAACTGTTGGCAATAAGCGTCCTGGCAATTTGGCAGTTGTCAACAAGTCACAAACTTTACCACGCAATCTTGGCTCGAAGACAACCTCAAACTCTGTGGGCGCCGCCTTGCAACGCCAACCGAGCAAAACAGCAGCAACTCCGCCAGCCGTACGGCGTCAATTTGTAAGTACATTACTTAACAATTTCGAGTCATAGATTTAATGTATTTTTTATATGTAGTCGTCTGGCCGCAATACGCCGCCTCAGCGTTCACGTACTCCTATTAACAACAATTCTGCAGGTGGCAGTGGCAGTGGCGCTAGCACACCCATAGTGAGTGTTAAGGGTGTGGAACAGAAGCTGGTGCAGCTCATACTGGATGAGATTGTTGAGGGCGGTGCCAAGGTCGAGTGGACAGACATTGCCGGCCAGGATGTGGCCAAGCAAGCGCTGCAGGAGATGGTCATATTGCCGTCCATGCGTCCTGAACTTTTTACAGGTATCTTTTGTGTAATTTATATTAATAATCTATAAAAAAAAAGGTATAGAAACCTAAAGATTTGCTCTTTATTAAGGCCTTCGCGCACCCGCCAAGGGTCTGCTGCTATTTGGACCACCCGGCAACGGCAAAACATTGTTGGCCCGTGCTGTTGCCACCGAATGCAGCGCAACGTTCCTTAACATCTCGGCCGCATCGCTGACGAGCAAGTATGTCGGCGATGGCGAGAAATTGGTTCGTGCACTTTTTGCTGTGGCGCGGCACATGCAGCCATCGATTATCTTTATTGATGAGGTGGATTCGCTGCTGTCGGAGCGCAGCAGCAGTGAACATGAGGCGTCGCGTCGCCTTAAAACCGAATTCCTTGTAGAGTTCGATGGGCTTCCGGGTAATCCGGAGGGAGATCGTATTGTTGTGCTAGCAGCTACCAATAGGCCGCAAGAGCTGGATGAGGCTGCGCTGCGTCGCTTTACCAAACGCGTCTATGTTTCACTGCCGGACGTACAGACACGTGAGCTGCTGCTGTATCGTCTGCTGCAGAAGCAGGGCAGTCCGCTGGATACGGATGCTCTGGCACGTTTGGCCAAAATCACAGAAGGCTATTCGGGCTCGGATTTGACGGCGCTTGCCAAAGATGCAGCACTGGAACCTATACGAGAGCTGAATGTTGAGCAAGTCAAGTGCCTGGACATAAGCGCCATGCGTCCAATCACTGAAAAAGATTTCCATAATTCCCTAAAGCGCATTCGCCGTTCAGTGGCGCCGCAAAGTCTTAACTCTTATGAGAAATGGTCGCAAGATTATGGCGATATTACCATTTAGTTTGGTCGCATTTGGTATTTGTTTTTTTTTTATGTTACCACCACCCACCCTACAAAGAAAAAAAACTCCAACTCCGGGTAAAACTCAAGGCTAAGAACAATATCCGAATCTAGGCTACACAACGCCCAATTGTTCATGTCCAGGTCAGGCGTGACATTGTCGAGGCAACAGTATGTGATGTGAGTTATGGAATTTAAATTTTTGTTGTACTTGCAACATGCAACTGCATTAGTTTTCATCATTGACTCGTATTTTTAACACTAATAGTGAGTTCATTAAGCATTTAGCTTTTACGTACTTGGTACTCTTAATTGTTTCACAAATCTTTTTGTTACAAATATGGAATTTAAGTTGATTTGCTTTGTTTTAACCATTCAAGTTCAGTGTATTGAGATATATGTATGTATATATAAGATTTATATTGTACGAAAATCTTCATTCTATGTTCCAGAATCATCATATAGTTCTTACTAAACATTTACAATTATATAAGCGTGTGTAAAACATATTGCATCAAAATCTACATATTTATCATAATATCTATATGTATCAATAACAATTCTTTAAACGTGTTTTTTTCGCTTATTGCTTAAGTATCTATCAATATGTTCCTTATATTTTTCACATGTTACTCAACAATTTTTGTACCTCTGTATGAGCATTCCATGTACTTAGTTATATACATTGTATTATTAGGTTGTTTAAACGTTTTGTCATTCATTCATAAATTGTTTGCCAGTGGCTCAGCAGTCCACAATATACTACTTCCACAATTGTATACATATTAGCCATGATAGCGTTTCTGTTGTACAGTTTATGCTATAAATTGTTAAAGTGAACATCACTAGCCCAATACTATATTATTAAACTTAATCGTAGCCATAAGCATAGCCCTTAGGTTAACTGCGCCACATTAAGTAAAACACATACATTTCACAAATACACAAGTACCAATTTAAGTTTTAAGCAAATGCTCTAAACACTTACTAGATTTTAGTTTTCCTATTTATGTAAAAAAAAAAATAGCTGTTGTCCACATCTACTTTGTCGTATGTTCAATTTCGATGATCCAATCAATTAATAGATGTCTCTACTTATCATTTATATAGAATCGTTACCAAATTATTGTACGTAGAAATAAGTACATAGTAAATAGTACGTACATTGCTTGCGACGCTAATTTAAAGCTTTATCCAAAGCCGGCAACATTACTGGCCTGGCCAAAGGGCACACAAACAAAGTAGAACATATAATAAGCTAAAGCGAAAAATAAAAACTATTCCAACATAAGCCATATATATTTTACTATTTTGTTTTAGCCAATTCTAAAACAGGCATCTTTTGCATTCAGAAAAATCTATATTTAAGTTTAAGTTAGATTAATTGGTAATTTTTCAACAATTCAATAAATAAAAAGTCGGCTTTTTTTGTTTTGTATATTTTTTTGTTTCTTTATTTTACATTTTACATACATATTTCACACATTGCAAATATGAATATGTGTTCGCATTTACAATCGCTTAATAACTAAAATTTGTTTATGCTTTTATTTTCGGCCATTTTTGTTGTTATTATGAAATTCTCAGTATTCTTTGTTGACACACATATTTATCAACGCGTAAATTGCAAATCCACAACAATATCAATTTGCTTTGTCACTTTCAGTTTAGTTATTTTTTTTTTTTTATTTTATGCTTTGTTTTTTGTTTTTATTTAATTGTTGTTGTGGTTGTTTAAGGTTTACTCATTTTGTATTTGTTGCCGTTTTTTGTGTACGCCTATAATCTGCCTTAAATTACAAATCATTAAATTATTTTAACATGTACTTAGATTGGATTAGATTGTTACAGCTACCCGCCCGTCGCGCTGCCGCTGACGCTGCGCTCGATTTAACTTGTAGTTCAACGCTTTGCTTCGACCAACTGTTTTACTTTTGTTTTTCGTTCCTTTTTTTTTTTGCTAAAATGCACTCACACTCAAATCTGCATGACATACGGTTTTTGATGACAGCGATAATCATAAGCACTATAAGCATATATCGCAAACGCAAACTGAACGCAACGCATCAAACGATTGGAACTGAAACATTAAGGTAATAAACTGCGAGGAGTCCAGTGCTTACGATGCTTACAGATTTCAGTTGTTGCCATTGCCGCTGCTGCCGTTGTTGTTGCTATTGGCATCGATGATGATGGTGGTGGTTTCAGATACAGACACGCTTTTCGACTGATGTTGTAAGTGTTGCGGACGTTGATGCGGATGCGGCCGTTGGCTGCAGCGGCTGCCTGGATTAAGCAGATGGCGTCGAAGCAGGCGTCACATCTCAGCTCATTGGGTTTGATATTGTGGCATCGCAGCGCTGTACATCATTTGCGGGGCAAGCGAACCATTTGCGGCTGCAGCCGCACTTGCAGCGGCACTTACACCTGGCACCACAGTGGCACCGGGAACACCCCATGCCATATTTGGGGGCATAACACGGTACCCGGCAGCTGCAATAAAAAACAAAACAGTTCATTATTTGTTATGCATTTTTTTTTTTTTATCGTATAACACGTACGCACGCCTCCTGCCTGTTGAGTACTGGTGGTGTAAGCATAAGGATAATAGCCCTGTTGCATGTACTGCGTTTGCATCTGAGCCGGATAGCTCTGCTAAAGAATGTTAGTGAGAGATTTAGTAGTCAACGATGAATGAACTCGTGTCAGTTACTACTTACCGCAGGTGGATACCAGTAGCCCATTTGTTGGTATGCTGCAGCATAAGGATATTGCGCCTGCGCCGCCGCCGCGGCTGCTGCTATTTGTTGTGGGGTCATCATTTGGCCGGGTAACGCAGTACCTGTGGCGGCAGCAAGCTGTTGTTGTGTCATCATTTGGCCTTGCATTCCAGCAGCACCAGCTGCGGCGGCCGCATTGGCAGCCGCAACAGCAGCCACATTTGCCGAGGCCGCTGCCGCAACGGCGGCATTAACATTGTTGGCAGAATTATCGCCGCCGTTCTCCTTGCCCCAGAAGCACTTGACATGATTGCCGTGCACCTCGCTGATGTGCGTATGCTCGATGGCGCGTGCCGCAGCCTCTTTCGTAACAAACTTGATGAACGCAAATCCTTTGTCCTTGAACACTCGTACATCCTGAATGGGGCCGAATTGCATGAAATGTTTATGCATCAGCTCATCACTGATGACATTGGGCGGAAAGCCGCCACAGTAAACGGTGGTGTTTGTGGGACTTGATTGATTGTACACCTCCTCGAAGGTGTGTCGCTGGTTGTTCTTGATACCATTGCCAGCACCACCGCCACATCCACCCATGCCACCCATACCACCACCTTGACCACCTGACTTAGACGATTCCCGCGGTGGCGGTAATTTGCGGGTCGACCAATTCGTGCGTATCGAACGCGATCCAATCCATTGGCCATTCATTGCCTGAATTGCATTCTCCGCTTCTGCCTTCTTTACAAACGAGACAAAGGCATAGCCCTTTGACTTCATTGTCTGTGGATCGCGCACAATGCGACAGTTTGATATCTCGCCAAATGGTGCGAATGCTTCACGCAGCGTCTCCGTCTCAATCTCTGGACTAAGATCACCAACAAATATGTGATGGTGCGAACTGATGTCTGTCTTGGGCGTATTACCCGGACTAGTGGCCCAGTTGACCTGCAAGAAGGCACATAAATATGTATGTATATATATATATATAAAATATATTATCTAACTAGCTTACTCACCTTGATCTCTTTATCAAGAAAGACACGTTTGTTCATGGCGGTCAGGGCGGTGCTAGCCGCCTGATAATTGGAATATTCGATGAAGGCATAGGGATCATTGCCTGGTTCCCTAATAATTTTACAACTTTTCACTGGACCCATTTTGCCAAAGAGTGCAATCAGTAGATCCTCCGAAACCGTACCATCCAAATTGCCCACGTACAACGTTTTTGGTTGTGACTCGTCCATTATGTTTAATTAAATGTTAGCTTCCAATGTGTGGATTAGATTATTGCTTTTTTGATTCTACAGCTACTGCTGCTACAAGTGTCAACTGAATGTATCAACTGCTCTATATAAGTTACGTCCACATCAATACAAAACACTGGTTTTAGCAAAAAAAAATAATAACTAGATGCCTGCGATTCCTTACTATAATATTTTGATATAAAAATGCACGCACGCTCACAATCATATACAAAATGTGTATATGTAATATGTATAATTTAATTTGAACAACTAAAGATGTTAGTAAACGCCTAACAACGAAAAACTTTACTAAACTTTCACTTGGTTTTAAATACTTCCCGACGTTTGACTATACAACTTATCTATATATTAATATATATCTGTGTATATAGATGTAGATATATGTTAATAGTAAATCTGTTTGCTTAACGCTGAGGTTCGTCGTTTATTGCTTTCGCTTTCGCTGTTGTTGTTACAGTTTTGCTGTTGTGGCTACTTGTTTTCGATAAATTTCTTTAATATATATTCTAACTATGCGCTAATGGAGTGTTTTGGAATATATTGATGTTCTCTCTAGCTTGTTTGACTCCAGTTGTTGTTACTGTTGTTGTCTGGTTTTACATACTCCATTAGAGTTGTACACTAATTAATTGTTATAACTATATATTATATACCAATTATTAAATTGTAGAAAAATGTTAGCTGTCTAGGTTGTGTATAAATCAACTGACTTCCTACTTATTGCTGGTACAAAAATCTTATGAATTATTATATAAACGGTTGTTTAAGTGAAAGTTCGCCCGATTATGGTTTGGATTCGAAGTTGACGACTGGAATCACTGCAAGACGAAAAACAAAAGAGAGGTTAAAATCTGTTCGATAGTTACGGTTAAGAATAAAAAGAAGGTTTTTTCTGTTTTGTTTGTGTTTGTTTGGGAGTATTTAAATATTTTTTGTGAAAATCGCACAATCCACAAATACAAGCAAGCAGCACATGATCGAATTATTGCTTAGAAGAATTAGGCGAACATTTGATATGGATAATGTTGTGCGAGTACGAGTGCGAATATGGAACAAAGGAAGCGGGTAACGCAAAAGCATTGCAGACACAAACGCTCTCTTAGAGAAGGGGGCCGCAACAGTCCCATTTATTCGCGTTAATTTTTTCATTGCTTGAATGCACCAGGCGGTCAGGAAATGGATGTGTCTTTTATAAATAAAATACATTTAACTTCCTTGGTATAATTAAACATATTTTGCTTTATTAAATATTGAGATAACCAACTCATACACACATACGCATACACGCGCGCGCATAGAAAAATAGGTAGAAAGATAGAACGAAAATCAACTAGGAGATGAATGACCGTCCATAACAAAATACACAATGGAAGAGAACATGAAAATAGAGAAAAATTGCAAAAACCGGCCGAAACAAAAAATATACGCACGGTTGCATTAGTTTAATAATATCAGTAGCATTTATAATCGATTTTGAGGTAGTGCAAAAGAAAACCAAATGCCATACTTAATTTGCAACATAATGCCGCATAAACTTGATGTTTTAGCGAAACAACTACATTTTTGTCAAAGTCACGGTAACATAAGAGAAGCGGCGGCAACACGGGCGGAAAATCCAGAAGGCATCGCGTTTGTCTTTTTGTTTGCGTTTCGGTTGCTTCTCACATGAGTTGCCACTTATTTTGCTTTTGGTAATTGAACATTGAAACCAATTCCAATGCAAATTATAAACTGCAAATTTTAAATTGCATGTATTTTTTTTTTTGCTCTAGCAACGTACGAACATGTATATTTTTTATAGTCTCCGGGTTTTTCTTTTTATTTTATATTTACAAATACATACACATACAATATTATATATGTTTGTATGTATAATGTACAAATGCATGTACATATGTACATGTATGTATCTTCTTGTTCACTTTTCTGCTGCCATCTTTTATGCTAAGCATTGTTCGATTTTGCTGTTTTACCCCTACTCCCCGAAACCGATGCAGAAAGCTAGAATTATCATCAACACAACTACCACCGCTGCTGCCAATGTCGCACTCTGTTCATTGTTCATGGCTAGCATCGCTTTCAGCTTAGAATTTCGGATTTCATTTCCCAAAAATTCACTTATTTTACTTCGTTCTGTGACGTGGCTGCGGCTGCAAATTTACCGCATTTCACTTATCCATCGTCTTTTCTTACACATATCATTCGACAGTAAATTACGTCCGCTACCGGATTTTGTTTAATTTCAATTTCATTCGCTATGTTAAATTGCTTAAATACTTCTATAAACGCGTCGCTAAATTTTTACCTTTCGTCGTCTAAAATGCGAACTAATTAAATGAGCACTTTGTGTGTAGAAGAGGTGCTGCCAACTTGGCTCAAATGACTTGTTTTAATGGCGGCAATTCCTCAAATGCGCAAAAAACAATATATCCGCTTTTGTTTAAGCCCCAATAATTTCCGATATAAGCATTGGTAGTAGGCTCAATGGCATTGCAAGTCAAATCAACATAGTTTAAACAAATTTGGTCTAATTTCAATAAACAGTGAAATATATGGCAACGCTTCGCGGCTTGATAAACGCTTGCATCACCGCTTTCTCTTTCTAACGCACGTTAAAAGGGCTGCCGTAGCTGCACAAAGCAGAATAGCAGAGAAGTATAACAATAGAAAAGAAAATTCATAAAATGGTGATTAATATTTTACTAAATAATAAACAGTTATATACTGTCACTACCAATGACATTACTTTTAAGCAAATATGCAGTAGCATCGAAAAGGCAACAGTAAGTAACAAAAACATCTCATGTAACAATCCATTCATGTAAAAATTTTCAATAGGACTTGAAATCCGAAGAATACTACCTTATAAGCAATGGAAAACGTATAAATGACATTTGTTGGCAACATGAAATCCAAAACATTCACTGCATGCTTCGCCAGGTGGGCGGCAAGGGTGGATTCGGTTCTATGCTGCGTGCAATTGGCGCACAAATTGAGAAGACTACAAACCGGGAGGCATGTCGCGATTTAAGTGGACGTCGTTTGCGCGATATAAATGAAGAAAAACGTGTTAGAGCATGGCTTGAAAAGCAGGGAGAGCGTGAACGTGAAGCGGAGGAGCGCAAGAAACGCAAAATTGAGAAGCTATTGGCGGTGCCGAAACATGAGTTCAAGGACGAACAATACGAGGAGGCACGAGCCAAATTGACTGAGAAGGTTAACGATGCATTCGAGGAGGGTCTTAAACAACTAACTGACACCGTGGACAACGATGCAACCAAAGCTGCATCCAGCAAAAGTGACACTGCTGGCAACAAACGCAAAAGTAAAGAAGTGAACACAAAACCTATTAAAAGGAATAAAGGCGCTCTTTGGATAGATGAAGATATTTCTGGCAGCGATTCAGATACCGATGATAGCGATGCAGCTGCTGACGCAAAAGAAGCAATTAAATGTTAAAGGGTCTATTTGTAATTTTTAAGCGTTAGTTAGGAAAGTTTAATAAAGTGACAGTTTATCGACAGCAACTTCATTGTGTTACGAACTGAGAGGAGACCCAGGCCAGTCCCCATTTCAGATTCGTCAGCATAAACTTTAAAGCTTTCGTCCATTGTTCTTCTGAATTGAATTGTATTCTGCAAATTTAAATAAAAGTGTCAGTAAATATTGGTATGACATATCAAATCTTTGTTTTTGTAAGCAACCTCTTTACTTACTTGATAGAGTAGGAACTGCCTGTGGAAGGATCAATTATTTTCCCTTTTTCCATTTTGTAGGGCAACAGAAAGTCGGTATCACGCTTCTCCACCTCTTTCTGAAACTGCGTTAGACAGTCAAGAAAAGCCACCATAGCAGCATCAAATTTAGTATCCCAAAAGAACTTGAAGCCACCGCTGCCATAGAGCGGTAGCTCGCGATTGTCTCCCAGCGCCTCGACGTAGGAATGGTTGCCGAACGGAACCACGCGATACCGTTCAAAGGTAAGACCTATTTTACGGGCCAGCGCTGACAGGAGCAGTACCGTCTGTCCCCAGGCGGCGTTAATCTCCGACCAATCAACGGAGACAGATGGTAGGCGGCCCAGTCGAAAATTGTTGATTGTGCCAAAGTGTCCGGCATGCCAGATGTGAAATGTGATATTGAAGATGTTGGTGTCACGCAGCTTGTCCAGCTGTTGCTTGGAATAGGCAATCTGGCATTCGAGACTACGTTTGTCGTCCTCCGTCAGCATGAGCTCACGTCGATGCTTGGTATATTCGCGCCAATAGCTTTCCTCCTGCTCATGCAATTTTTCCTTTTCCAATTCCTCTTCCTCAATGGCAGCATTTAATACTTTCTCTTCGGCCTTTAGATTTGTCAGTTCAGCAAGTAATTGTTTTTCGCTTTGCTTGAGCTCTTCTAGCTCCTTGTCCAGGGCATCTACATTTGGGCCGTCCTGCTGCTGCTCCAGCTCGTTGAGATATTTTTTGTAGACTTGCCACTCATCCTCCGCTGTGCGCAGCTCTCGGTCCATGATCTCCAGCATGGAATCCGCGCACTCCTCGCACAGCGGATGATCAATTTCTGAGTTCGAGGACAAGCAATCAAACAGCTCCGCTTTCAGCTTAAATCCAGCACTTAATTTTTTGTTGTAAGAACCATCGGACACCATCGTAAAGCCTGTGCCGTTGATTGAATCAGTCAGCCTGAAGGGTGGCACAAAGTGGTCAAAGCTGTTGACATCCTGTGGATCAATTGTATTCACATTGCCTCCATAGATGGGTACTGCAAGCAAAAGATCATCACAATAATAAATATTTGTTTGCACTATTATTTTTTGTTTTTTCTCACATGAAAGTTCAGCCATTGCATGAACGCTAATCTTCTCCAGATGCTCGTCCAGCACAATGGGCTGCAAGCAGCGCTGGCAGGCAAACGAGACTGGCTGTTTATCCGAATTACTCATTTTTCTTCCTTGTGAGTATTTGTCTTAAATAAGTGCATAAAATTTTGTTTTTGCAACAAAAAAATAAAACACAAATAATCAATCAGCTGTTGGAAGTGCTTATTGCAGAGTTGCCACCCTTTGCCAACAGAGCTGTGGCGCAGTTAAATATGTGCACAAAAGACAGTTGTCAATCCACAAAGAGACCATAACAAATACTACGTGCAAAGCTTGGAAAAACACACAATCAACCAAAAAAAACCAGTTTCTAAGTCGCAAACATTGGACCACTAATAAGAATTAGGCGTGCGCCAATTCAACCTTGATCAACGATTGTTGTTATTACACATCACCCGAAGCAGAAGGCAACTGATAAGCAGATATATAGCAGTCGCTCGCGAAGAGCGTATTTTTTGGTGAGCAAAGCGCGAAGCACATAGCACATGCGACGTAGTCGTATTGGCGCCATCGCACAAACAATCTCAATCTCTTTTACGCATTATTTGTTCACTTCAAATTTTCAGTTGTCGCCAGGCAGTGGTACATAACGGAAGCATTTTTTTTGTCCTCGCATCTTGATCGGAACTATTGGAAACAACATTTTCTGACTGAAACTTTTGACCAGCTGCAGATATATGCACATGTTTACAGATTCAGCTAAGTATCAGTAAATTTAAATTTAGGAATTGAGATTAGGCACATTTTTACGCATCTCGCAAGAAAAGTCTTACTCAAATTGGACCAAAGCAGCGCACGCACGAAAGTGTTAATACGTAATACGCAATCAGCAGCGACTGCGGCGGCGTAGTCGCAACAGCAACAGTGGGAAAAAACGAGAAAAACGCGAGAAAAATTAGCAAATAAAAAATGGTTTCATATTTTGTGCCGCGCGGCCGCTTTCTTCTTAAAGCTGGCAATCTCCGTAATGCTATACAGGATCAGCAACAGCAACAGCTGCTAACAAAACATTCGCAACAAAATGGAAATCTGCCCATTGTAAGACACTTTCGGCAGTTGCCAACAAATGCCGCCTCCAAAAACTCAAGCCAGCTTGCAAAGCACAATCCACAACGCGTTGGCAAGCAACAAACACAGCTTCAGATACGTCGCAATGTTCTATCACGCTGGACCGGCTTTCTACTACGATGGGCACCCATGGGGTTGTGCGTTTTTGGCGCAATTGAATGGCAACTGCACAAGTTTCGTTTCGGACGTGACGGCGCACCACGCACCGCCTCCGAGTTTCAGTCGCGCGTCTACTGCTCACTTCCATTACGCATCATGAGCCGATGTTGGGGCTGGTTGGCTGCTTGCTATATGCCCAATCCACTGCGTCCGTATATTTACGGTTGGTACTCGAATATGTTTAATGTTAATCTCAATGAGGCTTTGTATCCGGATTACAATCACTATAGCAGTATCGCTGAGTTCTTTACACGTCCGTTAAAGGAGGGCGTTAGGATTATTGATGCCAAATCACCACTGGTTTCACCCGCTGATGGTAAGGTGCTGCATTTTGGCAGCGCCACCGACACACTAATCGAGCAAGTTAAGGGCGTCAACTATAGCATCGAGGATTTCTTGGGACCGCTGCAGACGGTCGAGCAATCTAGAGAGGCGATAAGCTATGCACAGGCCCTGAAGCAAAAGCGCGATGGTTCCACGGAGCTGTATCAATGTGTCATCTATCTGGCGCCGGGCGATTATCATCGTTTTCATTCACCCACCGCCTGGCAGCCGACAGTGCGACGTCATTTCTCCGGTGAATTATTGTCGGTGAGTCCCAAAGTGGCTAGTTGGCTGCCGGGATTGTTTTGTCTCAATGAGCGTGTGGTCTACATGGGTAACTGGAACCATGGCTTCTTTAGCTACACAGCGGTGGGTGCCACCAACGTGGGCTCTGTGGAGATCTACATGGACTCGGAGCTTAAAACAAATCGCTGGACAGGATTCAATGTAGGCGCCCATCCACCGAGCACTTACGAATATGACGAGCTTGTTCTAAATGTAAAGCATAAGCAATCACAACAAAAGTTTGACAAAGGTGACATTATCGGCCAGTTTAACATGGGCAGCACCATTGTCCTACTGTTTGAGGCGCCAAAGAACTTCAAGTTCGATATTGTTGCAGGTCAAACAATACGAGTAGGCGAATCCCTGGGACACATTGTAGACACCAATTGACATTGAGGCCATAACTGTATGACTAAAGGTCTATGTTACTAGACTTATCCTAATATATGCGCATAGTTTATTAGTTTAATTCGAATATAAGCGATATTTTTTATACATATACTCTGTACATATTATGTATAGGCAACAAAAGATAGTACCTATTTGTATTTAGTTGCCAAATGATTAACTGCTGCTTATCTCAGCATAATTTCGAAGCTAGTTGTATTTGCGATTTCATTAGTAATAAGTACCCTATATGTATACATATTTTGATTAATAAACTTGCACAGAAAACGTACAAAACATCTGATCTCATGTCTGGGCAACTTGTTTACAAACTTTATTTTCTATGAACCGAGCTGATGCAATTTGTTTACTACAAAATTTTTCATTTAGATTATTTTCATCCAGGTTCAATCAACTCTAAAGCCACGCGCCAGATGACCTGAGACATCGCCAGTTAAAATAAGGACTACAAATTTGTAAGCTACAAACTTGAAAATATACATAAAGCTAGCATTTTATATCTTAAACAATACAATAGCAGAAAGAATTGTAAACATTTTACTTTCTTATCAGCTTGTTGTGAAAAGTGTTTTACATATGTACATTTGTATGTACAAATACAATGTTTAATTGAATCCGGGATCGCCAATCTGTTTTAAAACTAATTGAATAAATCAAGCAGTCCCACGCTGCGGCAGCATCCACAACTATGTATATATGTATGAATGTACATAATATAAATGTTCATGGGGGCATGAGTGTTCGTTAAACTTATCATGTGATATGAACTTGATTGAGCCTTTGCCTTGACACACACTCACACACACTCATTACGAAGTTTTCTTATTTTTTTTTAAGTGATAATGCATGGCTTTTTTACAATATTGTTTTTAAAACATATCCGTTAAAACTCATAGTTTTTATTATATTTAAATTTTTCTTTTTATTCACACAAAATGTTTAAAAACTTGCTGGCTGGCAACGCTGTGCAGCGAACAGCTGATTGTCGATTCAGTATCTATTGCCACTACAAGTGAACGCTACTAAAGCAAAAATCCTATTTGAATATTCCATATATGTACATAGATTGTCCTTCACACTACGGTATAAAGCAACTGAAACTAATACAAAATCAAGAATTCAGCATTAAAACTATATTGGTGCCTCACAACGCTTCCACAGCAACAACAACGCCATTCCAATAGTGAACTTTGCGGCTATCAAGAAAATTGCTAACAAACCACGAAAGCAGCTTTGGAAAGAAATGAGACAAATTTAGTCCATTAACATTCCGTACGAAGTTTAAAGACAGCGGATGCAGTTGTTGCTTACAACTTTAAGAATGTTAAAAACAAAAAAGGCTGTGATTCATTGCATTTGTTTAAAATATTATTATATATAATTAAATTTAGATAAAAAAATGGCACATATGAATATATAATTAACATTTTTGGCAATGAGATCTCATCAGTTAATGCAATTCAATTAATAAATACTATTTTAAAAATTAGTTCTAAATATTATTAATATTTTAGTCGACCTCCTCAACAGTGGGACCCTTGTAGCTGCCACCGCCAAAGCCTCCAGCTTGCTGATTACAATGTGGTGCTTGACCGTCGCCGGCTCCAGAATTCTGCTGGTGCAGCTTTGTCATGATTGGAGTGAAGAATTTGGTGAGCTCCTGTAACTTATGATTGTACTCGTCCTTCTCTGCAGTTGTATTGCCATCGAGCCACTTGATGGCTTCAGAGCACTTCTCGAGCACACTGCTGCGGTCAGATTGTGTGATCCTGTCGCCACTAGCCTGCTCAGCAGCATCCTTCACACCAAAGACGTAGCTCTCAAGCTGGTTGCGGGCCGCAATTCTCTCACGATGTTTTTCATCCTCCTCGGCGTACTTCTCGGCCTCGTTAACCATACGATCGATATCTGCCTGCGATAAACGACCCTTGTCGTTCTTGATGGTTATGTTCTTGGCATTGCCAGTGCCCATTTCCTTGGCAGTGACATTAAGAATGCCATTGGCATCCAGATCGAAGGTAACATCCACTTTGGGAACTCCACGTGGTGCTGGCGGAATGCCGGTCAGATTGAAGGTACCCAGCACGTTGTTGTCCTTTGTCAGGGCACGCTCGCCTTCAAAAACTTGAATGGTCACAGCGGGTTGATTGTCCGCATATGTCGTGAAAGTCTTTGACTGCTTGCAGGGAATGCGGCTGTTTCGCTCAATAAGCTTTGTCATAACACCGCCAGCTGTCTCTATGCCCAAAGAAAGTGGTGCAACATCTACCAAAAGCACATCCTTGATTGCGCTGCTCTCGTCACCAGATAGAATAGCAGCCTGGATAGCTGCACCGTATGCCACAGCCTCATCTGGGTTGATCGATAAATTGAGGCTTTTGCCGCAGAAGAAATTCTGCAGCAGGCTCTGAACTTTGGGAATGCGTGTTGAGCCGCCAACCAGAACGATGTCATGAATCTGGTTCTTGTCCATTTTGGCATCCTGGAGAGCCTTCTCCACTGGCTGCAATGTGTTACGGAACAAATCGCCACAAAGCTCCTCGAAGCGCGCTCGACTAACCTTTGTATAGAAGTCGTGACCCTCGAACACGGCATCGATCTCAATGGAGGCTTCCGTGCTTGACGATAAGGTGCGTTTGGCTCGCTCAGCTGCAGTACGCAGGCGACGCAGGGCTCGCGGATTGGCGCGAAGATCCTTGTTGAATTTGCGCTTAAACTCATCCGCCAAATGGTTAACAAGTCTGTTGTCAAAGTCCTCTCCACCTAGATGTGTGTCTCCAGCAGTTGCTCGTACCTCAAACAAGGAGCCCTCATCAATGGTCAGAATGGACACATCAAATGTACCGCCACCCAAATCGAATATCAGCACATTGCGTTCACCCTTGAGATTCTTGTCCAGGCCATAAGCCAACGCTGCTGCAGTTGGCTCATTAATAATGCGAAGAATGTTTAGTCCGGCAATGGCACCAGCGTCTTTGGTAGCCTGACGCTGTGAATCGTTGAAATATGCCGGCACTGTGATGACGGCATCTTTAATGGTGGTGCCCAAGTAGGCTTCGGCTGTCTCCTTCATCTTGACAAGCACCATTGAGCTTATCTCTTCTGGGGCAAAGCGCTTCTCCTGTCCCTTGAACTCAACGCTCATCTTTGGTTTGCCGCTGTCGCTGACTACCTTAAATGGCCAGTGCTTCATGTCATCTTGAATCTTGGAGTCATCGAATTTGCGCCCAATTAAACGTTTTGCGTCAAAAACAGTGTTCCTTGGATTCATAGCCACTTGGTTCTTGGCTGCATCACCAATCAGCCTTTCAGAGTCTGTAAAGGCTACATAGCTTGGTGTGGTCCGGTTGCCCTGGTCATTGGCTATTATCTCCACTTTGCCGTGCTGAAAAACACCTACGCACGAGTACGTGGTGCCCAAGTCAATACCAATTGCTGGCATTCTGATTTACTTGCTTCTCTCCTCGATTATTTATTTAAAACAAAATTCTTTTACTTCTTGTTGTTACACAGCACTCTTTCTTTTTTTTTATATATTTCTTCACTGTTTTAAATGAGTATCAGTAATGTTTTGATTTATAGTTTTTGTAAAATAGGTTAGCTCTTTTAGCTCTTTTATTTGTTTGCTTGCAGTGTTTTCACAACGTTTGCTTGTTTACGTCTGTGCTGTGGTGGAAAATGACACTCATATTTATACCAAGATACCGAGTGGTGGAATATTCGAGATTCCCCTTAAAAGAAGAGTGCAGAATGTTCGAGAAGCTTCAGGAAAGTGCGAGAGCGAAGCAAACACATTGTGTACGTCTAAATGTAGCATTGTATAAGGGGAAATGGTATCGTAAAAAACTGACCTTTTTAATATTCAATGACGGATGAACAGCAGTGCGCTTTCAGTTGAAGTTTTGTCTTACCAATAATTGCTCCACAGCTGCACAGCACGAGCTGGCCAAACGTTCGGATGAGCAGCCAAAGAAAGATACTGTAATCTCTGCCGCTGCCGAACTTCCTGACGAAGAGACTGATGATTTTGAAATTGATAAAATATGTCTTACTTTGGTCGCGAACTTGCTGGACGATGATGTTGAAATGAGGAAGATGAACACAGCAGCAGCGTTGAAATAGAATCAGTTGGCGAATCCGCCAGCCATCGCCTTAACTATGGAGTATGATTTTAAAATTATTTCTGGCCAGCGAAAAAGCTCGAAGCTGTTGCTTTTAGAAAGCCAGCAACAACTATTGTCTCTAAGACGGCCGCTAAGATTTTACTTAGAATACATTGTATTTCAAATTTATCAAACAAAGTGCCGCGTTTTGGACTTAATCCAAAGACCGTCTACCCAGACACAGAGTGTGTCACACCGCTTTTAAGGGCGTGGTCCCAGCTCGAGGCTTGAATGAAAGACAGGATATATTGAAACATGTTAAACATATATAATATTAAAGCATTTCACGTTTCTATTAAGTCTATACCACCCATCGAAATTGGGCAGCAGCAAGCAGATCGAAGCAAAAGTCTTGAAATGCCGATTTCAAATTTTGTAACAACTACAAGAGAAATGAAGTGCGGCAACAGCTAATTATGCCCTGCGCTTCACACACTTTACAATAAAAAAAAAAAAGCTAAACAATGATGCACCAGCTGGCATTGTAGCAAGTAAAATGTGGAAACAAGTGATGGGAAAATACTGGCAATTGTCTTGTTTTCGCACGTGTATGCCCATCGGTTGCGTCTATGCAATATAATTGTAAGAAAAAATAAGGATAGGACTTGGGGAGCGGACCTTATTGGCTGCAGACTCCAGACAGGATCCACCCAAACGTAGTGTTTTGAGTCACTGGCCAATGTCCGCTCGGAAGGTTTCCTGGCTAAATAACGTAGCCATAGACATCGGCGCCCAACACCAAACTAACTTTAGATGGCTTAAACCATCCTGCATCCGCCAACACTATGTTGGGAACACTCTCCCTAAACCACTCCTCGATCGGCGCCTTCGGGGTCCTGAAGTTGAGGTCGCTAATGACCTCCTTGTCGAATGTGCCGTATTTGAATTTAATGCGAGCACTGACCCTCTCATCGAGCCTGGAGGCATAGATGCGGCAGTGTGGACTGCATGGGTCGACCAGAGCTCGCCTTTCGAACGTCTTCTCACCGACAATGACAAGGACTGTCACCGTCGGCAAGATGGCAAGTTGCAGGATGGATGGTGGTGTTAGGGGTCGTTGGGCTCGGATGGGGGAGTGTCTCCTCGATTGGCTCCTCGATTGGCTCCTCGGTCGAGCACCTTGTCGAGCACTGCGACCCGATCGCCCGGAGTATTGATGTGCCAGGCAGTTTAGGCAGTACTTATTGGACGACTAGCCTGCTTCAGTGTTCTGGAAGTGGGTGCCATGGCTCTTCGAGTGCTGTCTGGGTAAATATAAACAAAACAGGAATGAGACAACATACTCTTGTCGAACAAAACGGTTAGTCACGACTTTGGTGAAGAGCTTAGAGTTTTGGGTTCGGAGTGGACTGGAAGGAGGATAGACTTGGCCACTGGCCTGCGCGTCGTGAGAACATCAACAACTTGGATCCGGTCATCCTGCCCCGCGCGGGTTTCCTCTCGGGTAGTTGCCTCTTAGTCTTTTTGTGGAGCTCCGTATTTAAGTCGGGGTTGGCTTTAAGATGAATTGCCTTTGAAAACAGCATGATGTGGTAGTCATATATAGTCCAAATATTTATGGTTCACGGAGTCGCTCTTTTAAAGGAATATTTCTGTTGAATCGATTCTCGTTTTTAAGAAACTGAGCTGGTGCGATTGACCTTGAATGGCCTAAGTTGATGTGATTAGGATTCTTGGAGAGTGACACTATATTTGCCACTTTCATCCGTTGTTTGGAGAGTGACACTATATCATCCCTTGTTGTGGTGCGGATTAAGTTGTCCTCGCATATAGTATCAGATTTCTTTACCGGCTTCACCGGAAGATCCTCAACCACCCAGAACCTTGTTTGTAGGTTTTCTATCTTTTGGTCTGTCTTGAGCGTGACGCAAGCGGTGAATGCAGAGATAGCGGATGCAGCGCAGTAGTTATTGGGCCGGGAAGGATCCAACCGAAAATGGTTTCTGGACACAATAACGCACCACAGACGTTTGGAATAGAGCCGCCTAGTAGAATGGATGGAAAGATAGCTGCGCCTAATAGCACATCTATCTGTGAACTCCTAAAGAATGAAGGGTCAGCGAGTGGAATATTAGGCAGGTCTCTCAAAGAACTCTCGGGGATCGGATGTGATGGTAGAGTCCCTGCCACACTTGGAAGTGCTGACGCCGACGTTTCAATGCGAGCTCGTGGCTTTTTAGGGGATCCTGTGTTGAAGTGACATAACTTCTCAGGATTGGCTGACACAGCTTGATTTAGTCCGGCAACTTGGTCTGTCACACGTTTAAAAGGAAGTTTGATGATTCTAAACATTCGTTCTCAAATGAAAGTTGCTTCGGAGCCAGAATCAATCAACGCACGAGGCTTATAACAAGTGCCTAGGTGGCAATTGTTAATTATTGCAGTGCCCAGTAGAACACCTTGCGTGTAAGACGTGAAATAGTTGTGGATATTTGGCCGACTTTGATTTGAAGTGGTCTGAACTGCTTAATACGGAATGTGTGGAGTAGCGACAGAGCTTAAGGATGATATGGAAGCCACTTGGGAAGGAGGGTCGCCGCGATGCAACAAAGTATTGTGGCCACCATTGCACGTAACAGTTAAAGCTACTTGTGCAGTCTTTAAGCTGGTTGCCTCTGGCGAAACAATTTAAGCAGATTTGGAGCTGTTTAAATGCATTAGGCATTATGTCTTCTATCGCCTCCAGTGCGCGGTGTCGCTCGCTAAGGAAAATATCGAATTCGACCCAAGTCGAGATATCGGATTTGTTATGGAGTGACTGTTCCCATAGGGATAGGGTAAATTTCGGCAATTTGGACGAGCAGAGAAATAAGTGCTATTGTGGATATATAGTTCAATATGTATTATATTTGCAATAATTGCATATTAAGTTAAGTTAAGTCAAGTCAAGTCAAGTCTAGTTAATTTGAGGGCTAAGGCTCAGTTACCCGAACTTAACTTGACTTGAACTTGAGCTTAAGAAACAGCTGATCCATTCAACTTAACGAAAAACACTGCTTGCTGGTTACCCTCAACTTAACTTGACTTGACTTGACGTAACTTAACAAACTGCAGAAAACAGAATTTCAAGTTCAGGTTAGTTCACGTTAATTTCAAGTTACGTTCATTTTCCAGTTCAAACAGCTGATTGATGAGCAGCTAAAATGGATGAGCATAGGCTAATTTTATTTTTTTTATTTTATTATTATTTTTATATAAATTATTTATTTTTTGTTCTTTACAACCCGCTCAAATCTGATAATATCAAAACGATGACAAACAGCTGTTCGATAAGTTCATGCGCACGGTCGCAATCACGTTCACGTTCACGTTCAGGTTCAAGTTAAGTTACGTTTTATTAAGTTCGGATAAATGCTCGAATTTCACGTTCAAGTTAAGTTCTAGTCAAGTTAAGTTCAAGTCAAGTTAAGTTCAAGTCAAGTTAAGTTGAAGTCAAGTGAAGTTCGGGTAACTGAGCCTTAAGATGGATGAGCACAAGCTAATTTGTTTAGTACAAGAAAAAGATTTCTTATTCAATAGAGCAAGCAAAGATTTTAAAGATCCGGCAAAAAAGAAGGCAGCTTGGATATCAATTGCCGCGGAATTAGAATCTCTTCGTAAGTATAATATAACATACATACATATGTACATAGTTGTTTGTTTGTTTGTTTTTTTTTTTGTTGTATTTTTTATGTTTTTACTGCAGCGAAAACTTGTGAGCGGCGCTGGACATCGCTGAGAGAGAGGTTTAACAAAATCGTTCGGAAAATGGATTGTCCGTCAGGGAGTGGAGCCAGAAGTGGAGACGACTGGATTCATTTTGAATCCATGTCTTTTTTAAGAGGCCACTTGTTGAAGCGCAAGTAAGTTAAACAATTTTTGTGTTTTATATTTAATTCTTATATTGGTCTATTCCATTTGAAGGCAACGCTCGGGATTTTACTTAAACGATTCATTGCCACTTTTTTCTAAACCGCCGGAGACCAATTCGCTATCATTAGGTTTTGAAGAAAGTAATGATTCACTTATAAGTGCAGCAACGGAAGTGGCGACAAACATGGATTCATCCAGACGTCAACAGACGACGTCGACACCGATGACATCACCCGAGCCAACAAGCTGTCAAGCGGAATCACGTGCAAAAATAAAAATAAGAAATGACTTGGTGGAGATGATGGGCGAGGTCAATCAAACTTTCAACAGTTATGTGCAGCATGCCCTCAATAAGCAAGAGGATAAAGTGGCCCTCGGTTTCACCACAACAGCTTACGGCATATTGAGTGTAATGAAACCAGTAAAAAAAATGGAAACGATAATGAAGCTAATGAAGGTGCTTCAAGATGCGCAGCTAGAGAGCCAACAATAGTAATAAAATACAAAATTAAACTGCTTCCAAAATTGGTCTGCATTTATGTATTTATTTATTTCATTTATGCAATTGGTTGAAATGGTACTGCCCCTTCTGCGCTAAAGTATCTGCATAGTTCACCACGAATTTGGTGCGCGCTTTTCGAACTGCGCCGCATATGGGACACAAAGTCTCTGAGCCGACCACTAGGACCAACGTCGTTCCTCCAATCACCCAATATAGTTGTGTTGTCCGACGCATCCCTGTCAACATAAGTTTCAGGGCAGTATAAACGTTCTTTATCGTTCAGCATAATAAAGTTATGCAGAACAATACACGCAAGAACAAAGGACTCGCAGTTTTCTGGCATAAATTCTAATGTTGTATTTAAAATGCGCCATCG
Organism: Scaptomyza montana; assembly: GCA_018904305.1. Classification (NCBI taxonomy): domain Eukaryota; kingdom Metazoa; phylum Arthropoda; class Insecta; order Diptera; family Drosophilidae; genus Scaptomyza; species Scaptomyza montana. Next base: position 3,800,720 of record JAEIGR010000007.1, read on the forward strand.
TGCCGCTAGTACGCCAAATGCATTTTCAATTGTTCTTCGCGCTCGAGAGAGCCGATAATTGAACACCTTCCCCTTCAAATCAAGCATTTCACCTGCACGTCTTGGTGCAATCGGCTTCATTATATTTTTTGTTAAATGAAACGCGGCGTCCGCAACAAAATAGTGCGGAAATGGTGCTGGATTTTCGCAATTGGGCAACGATTTATTTGCAGGTAATGGCAGCGTGTTTGCCAATAGTGCTTTTCCAAATTCAGACAATCTGAATACACCTGAAAAAAATTTTAGAATCAATAACTGTGTTTATATGTATATGTGTGAAATTAGCAGCTTACCTCCATCGCTTTCACTCCCGTAGCTTCCTACGCTTACGTCTGTAAAAATGTAGCGCGCATCGCAAACAGCCATAAGGACCATGCTGAAATATTTTTTGTAATTGTACCAGCAGCTTCCAGAGTTTTTGGGACACTTCATGGCGATGTGTTTGCCATCTATGGCACCCACACAATTTGGCATATGCCACATCCTCCTAAAATCCGCTTCGATGTCTTTGTACTGGGACGTTGTTGGGGCTGATAAATAAATTGGAGAAAGCACTCGCCATAGCTCCTCGCATGTCTCCAAAATTATTTTTCTTGCTGTGGATTTGCCAATCTTGTAGCTCCAAGCTATTGACTGCATACTTGTGCCTTGTGCTAAAAACCTTGATTTCATTGAAACATTAACATTTGTATAAGTATCAACATTAATATAAACTTACAACAAAGTAATAGAAAGCCGTTCTTCAATTGTTATGCGCTGCCTTGGACGCGACAGAGAACTGCCCAACAACGTTAGCAACAAATTGAAAAGAGATTTTGACATTCTGGTGCGTATGAAAAATTGTGCATCATCCAATATCTTTATTTTGCTAAACGTTTTCTTATAATATCCAGCGACATTCCGATCCCTATTTATTGGTCGAACAGCCCAACGCCGTGTTCGCATTTCCGGCATTTCACTCGTTATTATTCCCATTTGTACTAAGTACATATAATAAACAACAACCATATCATCCATTTTAAATAATTTATCTTTTGTTCTATAGAACCCGCTCAAATCTGATAATATCCAAACAATGACAAACAGCTGTTCGATAAGTTCATGCGCAAGGTCGCATTCACGTTCACGTTCAGGTTCAAGTTAAGTTCACGTTTTGTTAAGTTCGAGTAATTGCTCGAACTTCACGTTCAAGTTAAGTTCAAGCTCAAGTTCAAGTCAAGTTTAGTTCAAGTCAAGTTAAGTTCGGGTAGCTGAGCCCAAGTATGCCTTGGCTGAGCCTTTATACATTTATAAATTTGTATGTACATACATACATATGTATCAAGACAACTTTATTTGTAATCAACACACTCACACTCGTAGTTCTCACATAAAATTGATCAAAATATAAACAAAAATGTTATTCAAGACCCAACACTTCCTTCCATTCATTCATATCAGAATGTTTTGCTTTTCTGTGGCGTTTCAATTTCAGTTTGCTTTATATGTTGAGCGAGTAAACTGTACAATTTTCAGCAGAAGTGCATTGGAATGCCAAATCTGGAAGAACATTTGCAGTTAACTAGCGTAAGTTTTATAAAAATAAAAGGCAACCGAGAAGCTTACACAAATCACTATGGAAAGTTACGAGATACGCTTTATTCCAAATTGAAAGAGGAGCAGCCGTTGCGAAAATGGTTATGCGGACATAGATTAGTGGGTAAGTGGGCTGTAACATGAAAGATCTATAAATAATAGATCATATGATTTGTATTCCTTTTTATGTATAGGAAGTTATGCGGATAACTTAAAAGTCACTCAACCGGATGAATTTGATTTGGTGATTTACTTAAAGTTCCCCGAGAACGACAGGATTGTTGTGAAAAAAGATTTCAGAAATCCGGGAAATGTTACTTTAGACCTGACGGAGGTGCTTGATATCTTGCATAATCAATATCATAACAAAGTAACATTTACAAATCTAAAGAAATTAGTAACGGCCAAGAATTTACTGCTAGAGGATAAACTACAGGATTTGATAAATAGTGCTGTGAGGCGTGCTTTAAATAAAATGAAAAACAAAATTGAAGTCGACGGAAAAATCTCGAAACTAATGTACAAAAGGTGTGGCCCGGCACATACTATATTTATTGATGATGAAAAATTCAAATACTCAGTAGATTTTGTGCCTGCGATTAGGCTAAATAAGAAACAAAACATAATAACTGGAGAAAAACTAAAGTATTTTAAATCTGTTTCTCATTGGAATGCGATTCCAAAACCTTTGAAGCCATTTGAACCAAATAATGTATCATTTAGGGCATCGTACTTTGAGGCCGAATATGCCATGCTTAAGGATAAATATAAATTAAAGGATGTTATAAAATTCATGAAGAAGTTCCGGGACACAAAACAAAATATAAGTACTCTAAAGAGTTATTATATAAAGACCTTATTACTATGGCAAGTTGATATCAGACCAGAAAAGTATTGGGAAACTAAGCCTTTAAATCAAATACTGATTGATGTGAGTTGGAGTTAGAATTAAAGTACATATTAAGTAGTTTTATTGTTTACTTTAATTGAAATTTGTTTCATTCTTTTTAAGATGTTTAGAGAGCTGGCGGATTGTTTGACATGTGATTGTAAGCTCTTGTCTTTCTGGGATCCGAATTTGAACTTATTTGAAGCATTAACACAAAATCAACAAATTGATATGTTCAATTGTATAACTACAGAGATAAATACGCTTAGCCAAGCAGTGGAAGAATTAACAGAGGAAATTAGTGAATGCGTAACAACTTCATTTAGTATGTTGCATAATACTGTTATTATTATCAATCAATACGCAATAACTCTCAATCGAATTTTTATTTAGGCAACCGACAGGAACGGTGTATAAAAAACAAACACAAGCAAAATCAAACAATTAAATCAAATAAAAACTCAGAGTTATCCAAGGAACCTTCAACCGAAATGTCGAATCACTCCAAAATGGACCCAGCATAAAAAACCATTCCGGCACTCTTTACTGAGATAAGCAATTTACTCAAAGAGTGCATAGTACATACACTAGGAATGAAAAGTTTGCGTACAGGTTCAGTGCAAAACATTGACTGTAAAAAACACATTACTTGTGGTTTTGATATTGTCAAAATGATATTTTTTTACGGAATAACAAAATTATTATAAACAATTCGTGGTATTCGTTTTTTGATGTCTAAACATTTATAGGCTCAGGGGGTAAAAATCTTGTTTCAAATACATTCAAAGAATCTTATGGTGAAAGATCAAGTCGGTGTATTTGTCATTGTATTAGTGTTGTAAGCTTGCTTATAATCTGGCAGCACTCATATATATTTTATCGTATCTTATATTGATAGTATCATCTATATAAATGGGTCGTACTCGATATAAGATCAGTTCTCATTAAATTTTATTAAGTTGAGGCATTTGCTGAAAAATTGAAAAAAAAAAGTATTAAAATAACCTAAAGCTGATTGAAATACATTCATGGAATGTACCAAACACTTTTGGGATGATCAGCACTATGGTTACATGGTACATGTACTAGAATACAATATCGGATGAGCATGGGTGCATTTTAATATTTCACATCGATAGCATATACAAACATTTTGCCAAGCACTATCGATATAGGAAAACAAACGCACTAAACACGATACCAATACAACGATAAACGATAGAACCACCGTCGGTAGGAAAAACAAGCAACGCGCGCAGAACTAAAAAGGCAAGGTGAATTTTTAAGCAGAAATCTTATGGCAAGGTAAACGTCGGATTGTTTAAATTTTCGGTTTCCATTCACATAATTGTATGGGTATGTATATGTATTGAGATTAACAATTCTGATAGCTCGGTATTGTTGTTGAAATTTTCGTCAATTATTCGTTGCTACGCCAGTGTTCAAGACTTGGGTCGTATAAGTGTTCAGTCGAATATATACGTTAACAGAAAAGTTACATCAGTTAATTTGTATTAAGTAAATAAATAAATGTTAAAGTTTCTTTGTATGCTAGTACATACGTACATATGTATGTACATCTGTACTGACAGAAAATGAGCCCTTTATTCGTGTAAACATAAATTTAACTGTAAATATTCCAAATGTAGGATGGCGGCGCTCTGCTATTAAGCCAGCAAGAATGGGGAGATATACAGTTATACCCAGTTAAACGCGAGGAATGCGTTCCATCAAAGTAGAGCGTAATGCGAAACAGCGCTAAAAGAGGCTATCTTAAAATGTAAATATTGGGTTTAAGGGAAGATGGATTGAAAATTGGTCAGGTACTAAATTTTATAATTTTGTTTTTTTTTTAATAAAAATAAAGCCAAACACTTATTTCTTTCAAAAATAAAAATAATATAAACGAATATAATTAAAAAACAAATAAAATTCTAAATCAGTCAGATCATTAAGTTTATTCTGTGTGTCCAATTTTGTGCCTTTTTGTTAAGATGGCATCTTATGTAGTTTGTTTTCTGTCAAAAGTTGTTGATAATTTGATGAGCATCTTGCTTTTGAGCTTCTGTCAAAATTTGGATAATTTTCAACAAATTTTTGTTGTCTTCTTTCTCAGTTAATTCTTTGAGTTGCTCATTAGAAAAACTAGCTGCTGTTTCTTTGACTATTTCTTCGATATTTACATTAACCTCATCTAAGCCGGTTTTGTTTCGCTTATTTCGGGGGATTGATAAGAAAGAGCGCTAAACAGAAACAGCAGGGTTTTACTGTACATACAACATAGAGAATGAGTACAACTAGGTTTGTACGTATCCACGTTTGTGTGATTATTAAGAAAAGAAAAATCAAAACAAATGGGTTTCTTAACATCTTGTTATTGCCGCACCTCGGCGTAAGTACAATTGTCCCAGTAGCTTACAACTTTGTCTGGCTATATACATACATATGACATCAACAAAGTTTGTGTACTTTTCTGTATGTATGTAAATAATAGTACCAAATATTAAAAATTGATTCAATATATATATCTAAAGAACATTAAATTGAGCAAAATTATGCCGCGCCATCCATTAAAAATAATCACGTTTTAACTGATTTTATTAACAGAGATGGAAAAATTAAATAAATGGATAGAGCTACCTCATCAAAACGACCGGATCGTGGCACAAATTGCTATAGATGACCAACCATTTATGGCATCACTGGATACGGGTTCGACGCGAAGTCTCATCAGCATTGAGAAGGCCAACAAAATCGGTACGAATGAGAATCGTCGACAGATTGAAGCTACTATTACTTTAGCTGATGGCTCAAAAACATCTATAACACAGGCCTTGGAAGTGGTAGTCCGTTTGGGTCAGTCCCGGGCCAAAATGCTTATGCTGGTGCTACCCGATGTGATTGATAACATTGTTTTAGGACTGGATTTTATGCGTGAAACTAGTTCTGTGCTTGAAGTTGGAGATTTACGTATTCCATTAGGCACTTTGCCTGAATTTAATATATGGCAAACCGGCAGCCTTGTCTCTCATTCCAACATGCTTACCAAGGATTATGGCTGCATAGACGTGATGTGCCAGACAAAAGTTACAAAGATGCTGAATGATGATTTGTCGGAAGCAGAAAACTTGTCAGAGGAAGCTCTTCACATTTCAAAAAATGCTTTGGTTAAGACCAGGCCAATGCCAGCGTCCACTGAAATTTTCAGCACTGAACCAAAAGATGATAAGCTTGAATTTGGCCAGGACTGGGTGGTAGCGCCCTTACAATGGCGGGTGAAAACTCCTGAAAGACGTCTTCCATCGCAGCTTATCACATCCATACTGGAAATGACAAAAACTAAAGTACGGCGGCGCACTCGAAAAATCTTGATTGACAACGGATACAAGTTTTCTATAGAAAGAAATCCCAGGAGGATGCTTGTAGTTAGTTTTGTTGTGAAAAATAATAACACTTAATGTTATTTTGAAATGATCTGATTTGTTAACTATAGTGTGTAATAAGCCATTGGTTATTTTTGACAATATTATGTAAACCCATGGAGGTTCTCGTCAATCTGTATTTTTTTTTCATTGCGAGTGGTTTTTTTTTTTTTTTAGAGGACTAACAGTGCAAAGTTTGCAAATTGAACACTTCAATTGTTTGTATCAAAACACATATTTAAATTAATTTGAACTCAAAGGTTTTTTTTAATTTTTATCATAAGCTTCGGGTTTTTGCACCTACTACAAAGGAACAGAAGAAAACATTCCAAATAAATTTAAGAATGTGCTTATAATTTATATAAAAAAAAAATCTTGACTCATCAGCAACGTAATGTGAATGGATCTGTAAATGTAATTTGTGAGTGTGTGTGTTTCTATTTGTGTATGCGTGTGTTGGGCTTTAAGTCTGGAAGAAAAAGTTTCTGGCAGCTTTACTTTTTCAGCGCCTGCACGAAATTTCCCAAATCGTATTCCTCCTCATACTGGTGCTCGGACCACAGTTCAGGCAAGTTCTCAATAATTGTATTCATGGACATGCCACCGCTGCCAGGGATTGTGGCTGCTGCCCCACTGTTGCCAGCTGGTGTCTTGCTATTAGCGCCGTTAAATAGATCAAAAATCTGCGAAGTGCCCATTGTCTGAAGCGAGGCATTGTCGGCACTCACCACCGTATTGGCGGTGAGGATCTTAAACTTTTGTAGGCTCATAATCTTCTCCTCGAGCGAATTGCGTGTGATCAAGCGGTAGACGTTGACAACTTTCTTTTGCCCAATACGATGTGCACGATCCATTGCCTGAAGATCTTTCATGGGGTTCCAGTCGTGCTCAACAAAGATGACAGTATCGGCGCCAGTTAAATTCAGGCCCAAACCTCCAACCTAAACGATATAAATCCAACAAACATTTAAATATGTTGAAGACTAGAAAGAGAAATTTAAAACTTACCAAAGTTGTCAGCAGCAGTACATCAATGCTGGGATCGCTATTAAAGTTGTTCACAATATCCTGGCGTAATGATGCTGGGACACTGCCATCCAGACGCAAATACGTAACGCTTGGCAAATGTTTGCGCAACAAATCGTGCTCCACAATATCCAGCATTGCCTTCAGCTGACAGAAGATAAGCGCCCGATGCTGACTAACTGACTCCGTCTGCACACCAATGCCGCAGTCCAAAAGAAGTTGTCTGTGCAAATAAGGATTAGAATACAAAAATAAATACACTGCACCTGTAAAATACATTTATTATATGACTTACTTTAAGGCAGGCAGCTTGGCCGAATGCTCAATGTCATCCAGAGAGCTATTGTTGAGTGCCAGCTGAGCGGCAACATTGCTGAGATCATCGCCAGCTTGACGCAGCACCAGCTTTGGATGATTGCACACATTCTGTAGATAGCGTAGAGCCTGGAATATGTGCGTCTTGCTGCCGAGATTCTCCGTATCATCCAACTTATCTAAACAGTCTTTCAAATGTTTATTGCTAAAGTCTTCGTAGATGCGCAATTGCAGCGGACTAAGTTCGCACAGCAGATCCTGTGTGATTTTTGGCGGCAGATCTGTGAGCACATCTTCCTTGACGCGACGCAACAAAAATGGCAATACCTGTCGATGCAGTGCCTCCATGGCCAGCACACCGGCTTCCTGGTCCTTAGGCGAACTCTTACCATCACGTGAGGCCAGTATAGGACGCGAATAGCGTTGAATAAACTGCTTTTCGGTGCCCAAAAAACCAGGCATTAGAAAATCAAACAGCGACCAGAGCTCCAGCACATTGTTTTGTATGGGCGTGCCAGAGAGGATAAGTCTATGATTGGCCTTTAGCTGTTTGATGGCCTTCGAGCTCTTTGTCTTGCCGTTCTTGATGATGTGGCCCTCGTCCAGGACACAATAGTTAAAGTGTATGCCACTAAAATAATCAATGTCCTTGCGTATTGTATCATACGAGGCAATAACCAAATTGCAAGTGGTGCCAATTTGACTGCGCAATTTCTCGCGTCCGACGGGGAAACCAAAGTAGTGCAAGGGTCGCAGCACCGGCGACTGGGCCAAGAACTTTTCCACCTCGTACACCCAGTGACCGGTAAGGGTGGGCGGACAGATGACTAGGCTGGGCAGTGTCGTCGATTTCGACTCCTGACGCTGCACATGATCGCCGGCCAGAATGCAAATGGTCTGCAGTGTCTTGCCTAGACCCATGTCGTCACAGAGTATGCCGTGCAGATTGTATTTGTTAAGGAACCACAGCCAATTAATGCCCGCTTGCTGATAGCCACGTAGCTCTACACTTAGTGCCACGGGCACCTTATAATCCGGTATGGTCTTTGGTGCAAAAAGATAGTCAAGAAACTCGCGATCGCGGGTCTTTCGCTCCTCCAATGGCTCACTCTTGATCTGTGGCCCAGTCTTGGGACTGCTGTTGTCCAGTGGCATCAATTGAATGAGTGTGGCAAAGGAGTGCGTGGCCAACAGCCGCACCGACTCATCTGCATCGCTCATGGCACCAAGCAGCGGTACCACTAGCAGCACAATATATGGCACAATTCGAATTTGCAAACGATTCACCACACGCTCAATGGCCTCCACGGCGCCTTGACGCTCAATGGGTCGCTCAATTTTGAGCAACAGCGCCAACAGGTCTGCTACCACAAACTGCATGGTGCGGCACGGATCAATCTCAGCCAGAGCAGCAATGCAACGTGCAGCCATGTGACGCAATACTTTCAACGGATGTTGCACAACGAAGCCAAGATGTGGCAGCAACGCAAAGAGCTCGCCATGCAACGCCTCGTGCAGATGAGGCGCTGCTGTTTCGATCAACTGCATCGTACTAATAAGCTCATTGCAGGCCGCCAGCTCGGGCATTGTGCTGGCCAACGTTTGTGCATCTGTGGTGGCTACAAAGTGCTCAAGTTTGCCAAACATCAGCTGCTGGAAGATGGGCACCTTCTCCACAATTCGCTCGCCAAATATGCTGCACAGTTTGGCAATGGCACTGGCAGAGCCCAATCGCTGTATACGACACTGACGCGCCTCCGCCTCTTTGGCCTGCTGTGTGCTAATCTCAACATTGGCCGCAGCGGCTGCTGCAGCTGCCAATATCTCACTAGCCGGCGGTCTGCCGGGTCCTCGCGGTGATGATGTCACTTGTGTCGTGGTTGCTCGAGCATTGTTGCAATAGTTGTTGCTGCCACTGCTGTTGTTGGTCGCATTGTTTACCGCCTGCTGCTGCTTGAGCGTGAGAATGCCATAATATTCGCAAAGATCGTTGCCACTGACACTGGCGCTGGCACGTGTCTCCAGCAAAGTATGGACAGGCATCAACTGTAAAGAATAAACTAAATTAATAAAGAATGTGTACGTTTTGGAGTTGAATTGATACAAAAAAGAGTTACACGTTTGATAAGTGTAAAAATATTAAAATAATCAAAAAGAAAATTACATTCAAACTTGATCGAATCTATATTAAAATTCTATACAGTAAGTTGTTTCACGCTATTAAAAATTGCTTGTTATTTTCAGCTCTAAAGCGAAGTATTAATTTTTAGTAGAAATAACTAATAGATTAATTTTCAAGCTTTTTGTTTTAAATAGCTATAAAATTACATGTTTCCAAATTTGAAACAGTATCATTGATTGATAGCACTGAGCAGAGAATAATATGTAATAATAATAATTATTCTCTGCTAAGTGTTGATGGGCAATCGAAACCTAAATAGCACAAGCATATCAAATATAACATGGAAACAATGTTGCCCTTTCCGTAATGATAAGAAACTAACGCCGTCAGCAAGATTTCTAGGCGGAAATTAGCTTCCTGTAATATTCTTATAAAGAAATTGAATTAAATACAAAATACTTCAAATCCACCTAAAAAGAATCAAGACGTAAAATTTTACAAAATTAAAGAAGTACATAATCAAATTAATTTTAAATTCGTGACCAATACGCTTAATTAGTTACATATACAGATTTAAATTCGGTTGTGACATCTTTCTTTAATCCTCAATCATACTCACCAGCTTGGGCGTGTAATCCGCATCGCTGCGCAGCAATGTGCACAGATTGTTCAAGATTTTGCTATTGGGACTAGGATCTCTATCACAGACTTGCTCCATGAGATGCACCAAAAAGTCAGCGGACAGCTGTTGCAATGGCACACACTGTTCGCGCTTTATTGACTCCATGAGCGGCTTGACAACGGGATTCAGTTTGTCGGGCAGGCAGTGTAGTGCACAGACAGCGCCAGCTAGGGCCGCCTGGGCGCTGACATGGTAGGCGGCCTGTTCACTGGTCGTCTGCTGATACGAGGCTTGTAGGCTGCGTCTTCGTTCAAGCAGCGTGTCCATGACCTTTGGCTTGAGAGCAAAGCTACGAAGATTGTCGCTGAGCTTATAAGCAACCGCCTCAATTTGGTCGAGCGTTAAAATCTTAGTGTTATTGAAGTCATTAATGGGTATTTTGTTTTGCTTCAGTGTTGCTATAAAATCCTGCGCCTCCTGAAGAAGTCGTGTCAGCGACATTGCTACCTCATCATAGTAGAAATACTCGGAGACACACTGATGCAGCTTCTCCTGCAGATTGGGTGGTCCTGGGCGCACTGACTCATCAGTTAGCGCCCAAAAGGCAATTATCAAGCCGCACACAATCCGCTGCACTGCCGAGTGTGCATTCAGATGACCCAGTAGCACCTTTGTATAACAATCCGTGGGACTCTCCACTTGCGGTGTATACAGCACTCCTGGCGCTGGCTTGACCAGGTAGTGTGAGAGTGCACCCAATGCTCTAGAGGCTGTGATCCGGGCGCGCATAAAGTTTGACTCGCGCAACTCCACAGGAGTCGCCTCACTGCCGCCCAAATACAACTTAAGCATGGCATTAGTGTGGGCCAATGAAACACCGCCTAAATCATCACCAAGGCGCTGTGGACGACGTCGCGCGCTTGCCGGAGATGTAGATAGAGCATCAGTAACGCCAGCGACAGCTCGGATAAGCACGGCTGGATCAAAGGAAAGACGTGGCGGCTGCATGGCCAGGCATATCCAGGAGGAGACAAATGGACAAGCGGCATGCAACAAAGCACCCAAATCGGCATGCTTTATAAGATTGGACCAGACACAATGGGCCAGCGTTTGAATATCCGCTTGGGGTTCGACCAGCATTCGCTGATAAATATGACGTAATGCCTGCTGCAACAATTGCCAGTTCCAGTCAACAACTCCAAAGTTGATCTTTAACGCTATTTTCGTGTCGGTTTCGAGATCTTTCTCCAGTTTGTCATCGCCTGGCTCGCCACTGCTTGTTAAAGTGAGCAGCGTCTTGAGTGTGGAGCGACGCACTGAGCTGGTGCTGTGCGAAAGGAAGGGAAATAGGCGTGGTACCAGTGTGCCCATCGGTTCCATTTGTATCCAGCTGGCCGCCTGTGGCAGACAAAGTATCGCTGCCAATAAGCCCATAAAGCTGTTGCACGCCGAAGTCAACTCATCCTGATCGAGCAGCAAATCCCACAGCATTTTCACAATCGACGAGACCTGTGCGGCATTCAGCAGCTTGGGCAGCCACATGGCAACAGGTATTAGAGTCGCTGCCGCAACGGCGCCCACATCATCAACATCATCGAGTAGGCCCAGAAGTATGTCTGGGATCGATTTGGGCAAGTAAATTGGCAGCAGTTCTTCGCGCACCACAAACACATACTTCAGGCCCAGCAGTCCACCATGTCGCACTTCCCACTCGTTCTTGTGGCGTATCAGCTGCAGCAAGATGTCCACGATGCGATGCACTTTGGGCTCATCAATGGCCTTTACAAGGGTGCCCAGCACTTGGGCACAGGTTTCGCGCACTGGCGCTACCACCTGATCAGATACAAAGTCTCCAAATCGATCCAAGCAGAGGACACAGAGCAGACGCAATGCAGCATCCTCCAGCCATCGACCGTGAGCCTCATGAATTTGTTCACGACTCTGTTGCACACATTTTCCTGCCCCCTTGCCATGCAGATTGATAAGCTGACGCAGTGCAGTGGCCGCTCCGTGACGCACCTCCCATTTGGCGTGAAAGAGATCAATAAAGAGGCGCGCACAAAAGTTCTCCAGGGGCCATGACACAGCGTCAACCCACGTGCCGGTCGCATCTGGAACAGCAGCTGTAAGCAGAAGCAAAATTTTGAAAAAATTAATTAAAGAAGAGCTGTGACGCACAGAGAGTTTCGATTACAGTCGATCTTCTATACAACGAATCTCAAGGAAAAAGAAAAAAAAGAAATGTTCTGGATATGAATTCGTAAAATAGAAAACTTCGTTCTTTGGAAGATCGACTGTATTAGGCATTATGAGTTAACATTAATTTTATTCCGTTTCTCTCAACTTTTAAAGGAATCTTGTATAATGAAATCTTGTTACTGGAGTAAGTGTATTTAATGACTTCTCAGTTGTGATAAACAGACCTCTAAAAGCAAAACAAAATTTTAAGCTTATAAGTTCCAGTTAAAAATTTGTAAAACAAAACACTATAAATAATTATAATAATATTATAATGAACAAATGCAAATAAACAAGATAAATGTTCAAATGTTCCTCGTTTTACTTGAGTGTACTTAATAAAATTAAAAATCTGATCTAAATAATCATATGCCTTGAGAAATTATGACATCATAAACAATAAATATATATGCGCATTTGAGATTCCTTTAAAATTAGTTTACTACACAGCCAACAGAACAAATTGCACGAAAATACTTAGTAGCATCTTTATACGATTGAAAACAGATATACTGAATAGCATTGAAAGTGAAAAAAGATAGAAATGAATTGTTGCACAAGCTAAACTACAGCTATAAACAATTTATGTAATATAATACATTTTAACATGTGATTTAAATATACAAAATGTCTATATAAAACTAAATTATATGAAATACTGCCAATTTGAAATTTATTTTACTTTAGTATGCCTAAAAATACGTTTTGCGGCACTTAGGTGTAAAAGAGCAAGGGCTTTGTCAGTTAGCCCACTCACCGTTTAAGTTGTAGAATATCTCGTTTCTGTCGTTTGCCTTCAGTTTTTTCTTCTCTGGCTCATCGTTTGTGTTGGTGCCGTTGTTGCCATTGTTGTTATTATTGCTGCAGCTACTGCTGCTGTTGCTGCTATTACTGCCGGCGCCGCTGCCAGCTGTTGAGTTGCGTCGACTGCATGTGGGCGTTACTGTTGTGGCCGCAACAACAGTGGAGCTGCCTTGACGCGCTTTACGCTTAGCTCGATTTATTTCACGACAGCTGAGTTTTTGACCAGCAGCAGTGACGGCACAAGCATCTCCTCCTCCATTAGACGGCTTTATGTTTAGTATGTGCTCCACGGGCAGTTTTTCGGCATTGATATTGTAGCTGGTGCCCGTTTGGGCCAGGGCAACATCCTCATCGGTAATCATGTCAGTCAAATTGACGCCCAACTTGGCGGCAGTAGTCAGTCCAAGCTTGTCATTAAGCAGCGCACGCTGGCGACTTAGTCGAGCGGCTACACTCTGATCCTCAGCGCCACCGCCACTGGCAGGCTGCTCCTCTTGGACATCGAATTCGTTGCCTTCGGAACCAATAAGACGGGCGCCCTTTTGCAAAATCTGCTGTAGATCAAACTCATCGAAGCTGAGCAAACGATCGTTACAATGCATTGTTGTTGTTGTTGTCGTGGACGAAGAGGCATTCGATTGACAGCTGTCCTCCTCCGTGGCGTCGCTAGCCGTGCGTTCCTTCTTCAGCTTAATAATGTCCAACTGCAGTTCAGGCTGCCAAGGCGGTACCTGCTTTAATATTGCTTCCACTGACTGCGCTGCCGCAATGCGGGTCTCCCACGATGCACTGTGCAAATAGCCAACGAGACGATTGAGCAGTGTATGCAGTTCATGTGGATATAGCTTTTGCACCTCACCAATCTGCTTGGCAGCCGCATGGCGAGTAGCCGCTGTTGAGCCCGACTCGAGTAGTATGAAAAGACGGTCAAGTCTACGCAAGTGGATGGATAAGCAGTTGATTAATGTTTTCTAGTAATGTTTAGGTATAACTTACCGGGATGTCATTCTTAAATTGAGATTTGTGATACGTTTCAATTGATTGTGCAATCGAACTCCGGACTGGTCTACTTACTAGAAGTATATAATCTGCAAGTAAGGAAAATAGGATTAAGGTTAGCTATAAGCAATATTTTAGTGTATGTATGTCTATGTAAAGTAAAGTATATATTTATATTGCTTATTGAACGAATCTAAAATATTTAGATGAAATACAGCAAATCATTTGAAAATACTTCATATTTTTTGTAGGCATCATCTTCAACATTTGAGTGTCATAAAAACTTCAAATGGCAAACAGACAGAAAAAAAAGGTTCATAGTATTTTAATTTAGTATGTATAACTTGTATCAATTGTATTGAACAAGAACAAAATATCAATCACCTTAACAAATTGCAAAGACGGATTGAATTTGCAGGAAAAACAAACTCGCATAAAACTGAGCCATTTAGTAGCTAGTAGCCCTTTAAGACGAATATTTAATTCGGAAACAAAGAGACAAGAAACTTGTGTGACACGAGTTCAACCAAAAGTGCTTGTTTCTTTGAGTTTGTTTCTCTTTCTTTTTTGTTTTTGTATAAGGAAGCTTAAACGCCATGTCAACCTTGAATATTAATCAAGTATTTATATAGCTTTGTGTACATACATATCAAAGAGTGTATTTTGTGTGTTTGTTATACATATTATTATTATTAACTCGTTAAAAACGAAACACATTATTACGACTTTTTGGGCGAATTCATCTTTTATTATTATTTTTTTTTAATTTTTGGTTGTTTGATTTTGGGTCGAGTTCGTGAAACATGCAATGAGTGAGCAGCTTACAAACAAACGAGCGGCAGCTATAAATCGTTTAGGAAAACGAAACATATTGAATGAGATAACAGGCAGCACACATGTGATATAAAATATAAGGGGTGGACTCAAGGGAGTGCCGACTTAACTGTAATAATAATAAGATATTATATATGTATGTATGAACATAGGACGCTTTTTATACCCTTAACCCATAAAATGGGTAAATAAGGGTATAATGGTTTTGTGCAAAAGTATGTAACAGGCAGAAGGAAGCATCTCCGACCCTATAAAGTATATATATTCTTGATCAGCATCAATAGCCGAGTCGATTTAGCCATGTCCGTCTGTCCGTCTGTATGAACGCGTGGATCTCAGAGACTACAAAAGCTAGAAACTTCAGATTTGGGATATAAGTTATCCTATACCATGAGCAGAACAAGTTTGCTTCAAATTATCGATAACTGTTCTGGTTTCCGATACACACATGTGATCGATAAATATCGAATTTGGAAAATGTAAAAATGAGGGTTGAAAGAATGAGTAACGATTGATCTTTTCTGAAAATTTCGTCCAAATCGGTTAAGAAACACCGGAGACATCGAGCTTAATCGATTGAAGTTAAGTCAGTATACCAAAGTCTTATATAAATTTAATTTATTTTTTGCAACTGGGTTCAGGGTATCTTCTAGTCGGGCTGTCCCGACTAGAGCCTTCTTACTTGTTTTATAACCTGAACCCATGAAATGGTTAAAAAACTTGTAATGGTTTAGGCAAAAGTATGTTATGTCTGTATGTATGCCAGACGATTTTTTGAGGACTTTCGAGTTAGCTGTGTTCTACATATTCTTTTACAGCCCAGGAAATTGGATGCCAACGCATTGGCAACGTGGTCAATCATTAATCTAGCAACCTACAAAAAATCAATTCAAATATCTGTTTACATTTCCAATTGGAAAGTTTAAAAGATGTTTAATTTTTGGAGTAGTCAATGTAACAAAATTTTTATTCACTCTATGAGTGGTTCAGGGAGTACTGTATTAAACAATAGAATATAAAAACTTTTTACGCGATTAGTTTTAGTTTACTCATAGTTGTTGATTAGTCATATTATTATAAAGGATGATTGGCACATGCTGTAATTCATGAAAGCGACGTGATTATTATGTCATTTATTATAGATTTTTTAATGGAAACCAAATTTTGTATGAGCTACGTGATGTCAATGATTTTGTACAAAACAGCGCAAAACATTTTTTTAACGAATACATACAACGGATATGTTTTGACTTGGATATCAAGTGGAATGTATTAATAGCAATCAAGAAGCGTACATACACAAATTGTGGGAATTATCAACAATTTTTTAGGCAACTTGCATTCGCCCAACTTATCTTTTATTTATTTTCTGAACACAAACATACATACAGAAATATGAGAGTTGTAAAACTTCTTTAATAAAGATAACAAGAAATACTAATTCTCAACAAACTTGCAACATAGAAAGAGAGAGGGGTTCACCAACCCCATGAAATTTAGTGATAACATTTATAGGGCTGGCAGTAAATAATAAAAAACGAATAAATAACTAAAACTCACTTATGAAATTCAATTGAAAGACAATCAACATAGATGAATTAAGCTTTATCCAGCAAATCATCAAAGCAATATAAACAATAGATAACATACGTAGATAATGGTTGACGTAAAAGTTATAATGAAAACATTTGTATGACATGGATTGTTTGATCACCAATTGCCAACTATAAGTAAAATATATTTGTCGATGAACGCAGCAAAAACAAACGGTATCGTATATGAACCGTGTTAAACAACGCAAATTTATATTCTTAAATTTTTAAACTTGAATGACATTGGGGATTACTTACGAGTGAGCTTGAATAAGACTGTCAAAATAGGGAATTCAATTAGTTATTAGACAAATTCTAAAAAATATTTTTATGCATTTTTAAAACTATTTGGAATCGAATCTAATCATTTTAATCCAAGTTGGTAAACGCATAGCCCACTTTTAATAAGTCTCAATATCTATTATCGTTATCTTTATGAATCACCATGCTCTTATCTAGATCTTGTGTGAAAAACTTATTTGACAATCAATTTATGGATTCTACGATTGATTTTTATCATTGCTAGAGTGGAGATAAGAAATAGCTTCGCTTTATTGGATTTAGCTAATTTTTATTTGATGTAAAACTTGGTAAGCAAAATATAAATAATTTTTTTTGCACTTTGGTGCATAAGTAAATTCTTATAAGACGTTCAATCCGTTCAAGTAAATCACGTGATATTATGCTTCGAAGCAAAATGCGTCATTGCAAGTAGTGTTTTGTAATAATTAAGTTAAAAAGTTATTTTAAATGCCAAAAAAAGTTTTCTAGTTTAGCAATTAAAGCTGACAGCAAGGTGCTTATCGATGAAACTGTTGATTTGCAACAAGAGATTGTACAGGTACAAAGATAAAATCTTCCACTTTCCTTCTTTAATGGAAATATTTTCTTTTCAAGACATATTGGAATGGACTGCAGATGATGTTCAGGAACCGTTTGAAACCATTGCAGTCTCAGATTCAGACTGCACTGTTGTCAATGTAGAGCAGCCACCACAAAAAAAAGTGACGCACGATCAAACAATTGAATACCTAAATGATATTTTTATTTGGGGAGAACAAAATGATCTGCTGCTATATAAATTTATGGTTTTAAAGTCTATAAGAGAAAGAGCCGTTTTAAAGAAAACAGAACAAAAAATTTCAAGCCTCTATGAAAACTCTTTTCAAAGCAGTGTAATTCAATTATTTTTTTTTCATTTGAAGAAAATTTTACATACACAGATTAAAAGTATTTTAATACATTTTTATGGCAATGGATTCTATTTTATTTTAAGTGAATTTGAATAAAACCTACAAATTAAATGATTTATTTAACTACATACAAATGTAGTATTCATACATGCATATTAATTTCATTTGATCATCATGATTGTGTGAACAAATTGGTTTGCAGATAAAATTTTAAAATTTTGAAATTCTTTCTGTTCTCACTATTCAGGCTTGACTGTATATGTTAGCAAATTGTTTCTGGAAATTAAGTCTCATGCTTTAAGTGAATTATTGTTCACAATGATAGAAAGCATTCGTAGAAATTTAGGAAACCTGTCACTGGTTTCAACTGTATGCTCCCAGATTAATGCCAATTCTATTCTGATAAAAAGATAACAATAAGTGCATATGCAAATGCACCTAAGATCTCAATACTTGGGAATAAGTCCTATTCTACACTCATGTATCATTTTCACAAATTATAGTTCAGGGTTGCAAAGCTCTTAAAATTGTCCGAATCTATTAAAATAGACTGTCAACTGAACCAATATACCAAAACCCGTGTTTTCAATATCTTATTTAGGAATTTTGCACAAATAACAACACAAATGGGTTTGAAATTATAGCAGTATTTGTATACGGAAATATTTAGCAAATATTATAACAGCTGTTTTTGCATATTTCATTGCACATTGCGCGTCAAAAATAAGCTTTATTTGTAGTATGTATGTGGGATCAATTTAAGAACGAGTGTCATTCCATTTTTATTTTATTTTTTTTTTGTTTAGTTGACAAAAGGCTTTAAGAAAAGTTATTTTTTAAGCCACCACATTTCTATTGTTTTAATGTGTTACTACTTAAACACTACCTTTAAAGTTGCTTTGCAAAATTTTATACTTTATTTGGAGTTTTTTCAGATTCTGCGGTTATTTTTTCTAATCAGAATCATAAGCAAATTGAGCATAAAATTAAATAATATATGTATATATGCCTTACAGAGGTCGTTTATGTACATATAAGCGCAGATAACTTGGTATTTACAATTCGAGCTTTCGTTTGCTCTATATCAAAATTTCCGTTTTGATAAGAAAAACCGATTAGTGAATTATCATATTGATGGCCAAAGTAAAGATTATGTGTATCGACAAAACGATCATTTGCAAACATTTTCAGTGCAGCAACAAATATAAAATCGGAACAAACGGCACATTAAAAAACTTGCAAAAACATTAGCTATACCGAAACACTTATGTGTATGTTAATACATATGTTTGTACGTATAGGTCCGTTTAGAAAACTAGTTCAAGTGCCCTACCCCACTAATAGGCAATAGTATGTACATGTGTCTCTTAATACATACATATGTACGAACAAAAGGGGAGAGAAAAAAAAAACTGTGCAGCGAATGTTCGAATGTCGATTACGGTAGCACACCATAAATAAATATATTATACATGCTGCCAGCTGCTGCGTGCTGCTTGCTCGTCGTCAACGTAGGCATGTTGACTAAAGGTTCAGCGACGGCGACAAACGAAGGCACTTAAACGTCAGTGTTGCCAGGTGTTGAGCTCCTGCAAAAGCTAAATTCTAGTAAAAATTAGCTAAACTAAGCTTTGACTCATCCAGGAACAAGCTATATTTTGATGATCCTGTGTGACATTTGCAAATTTTATAAGCTTTTCTATTGTCAAATATTCTAAATCTAGCCTGAAATAAGCTAATCTGGCAGCACTGGACAGCAGCACAAACCTCGCTTTGCACCGTTATTTTGGCAATTGGTTTGTTAGGCCACGCAAAAAGTTGGTGAGTGAATTAAGGTGGAGAAAAAGGGAGGCAGCCATCACGACAATGCCAGACGCAAATAGCGAAAAATCCGAAAAACAAATAAATGTGCCAAAACACAAAAGCAAGAAAAGCATTGGGAAATAGTTGAGACTAAAAATACAATGACGGGGGCATTTCAAGTGCTGCCAAGAATCAACTAAAAACTCCACAGCACACAGAGTAAAACCCCAAAAAGTATTCAAGCTAATACATACAAATTTGTGAAGAGAGGATGACTTTTCTATTTGTACTCTGTCTACACACACATTTGTATATAAATTGGTCTACGACTTACGAATGTACATACGCACTTATGTACATTTGGTCACACACGCGCTTCTGTACTTATAAAATTTTATAAATGTAAGCTTATCATCGCATAGCATGCCCCCTTTGCCTCACCTTCTGCTCACTGACGAAGCAAGAAAAGTATCAAAGACTGAGCAATCACTCTCTCACACACACGCAAGCACACTTACGCACACATAGCAGACTGCAACGGTAGAAAGACCCGCTGTGTCGGCAGAGCGTCAAGGAAAGCAGCACAGTCGGCGCAGAGATAAGCAGACGAGGGTTGCGACTCCACAGAATACCCAATTTCAATCAATACTAATGTAATTAGAAGGTATGCAGACGCATACACACATCTAGCACTATACACGGCGCTTACCTTTGGTAAATGTTACGTTTTCGGCTGGTGCTGTCGCGGCGTGCTGAGCTAGCAATGCTGCTTACTGCAGCATACCTATGGCGGCGCTTCGTCGACGTCTGCTGCGGCTGCGGCAGCGCTGCGACTGCTTTCTGTCACTTAAACTCATGCGCGCTGCTTTGGTTGATGCATTTCTCTTCACTTTTCACCGCCAGCTAATGATTTATGTAAAAATATTGCCTGTTTGTTTTGTTTATTGTAAAAAGGTTTACAGTTCACTTTGGCAAACGCTTATATATGTATGTGTGTGTTGTGATCTGCTGCAGCGCTGCTTTTCTACGCGTTCACTTTTTTTTATTGCAAGCGTCACAAATTTGTTCTTATTCACTTGCACGAGTAGCCAATTCGATCCATTGATTTTCACGCACGCAAAACACACCGGTGTAGGCGAGATAACACAGCGAAATATTTTTTGTATCGCAAAGTCGTTGGGTAGCAAAATTTAATGTTTTATTTTAACATTTGGTTTCACGCAGGCACAAATGCTCTCGGTACACTCGATATTCTCAAATTTTTGGATATTAACATTACCAGGGAAAGCCATGTTCGCGGCGTTCAAGTCACATTTATACTGTGCGGTCCTCGATTGGCGCATGAAATAAAATTCAAATAGGGTTGTCACTGATCTGTTAATGATTGCATCGATTCGGTGGTGCAATGAAAAATGTTCTTCCAATTGAGGCAAATAAATTGCACATTTTTTGTCAAACTGAAAAATATACCACAAGGATGTATAAATTTGGAGAAATATTTGTATTACATAAAAATCGGACAACGCGTGCGCTTCAAAAAAGCGACAACTCTTCTTAAATTTAGAGATGGAACTTTGCGCTTGGAACTAAAATTCATGAACTGGTTATATTTCCCGGTAATAGTACAATATCTTAATATCTTTTTTTTGGAGAATTAAAATTATATATTTATTAATTTTTTTAATTATTATATTATTATAATTTAAATTATTAAAATACAATAATTATTAGGACTTTTCTATATCGATTGTAAATGCAATAAGAGACGCCTTTGAGAAACAGATAGTTTTGTTCTTTGGAACTAAACCCTCCTCCAGATAGAGACGATGAAGGTGCGTGATAGTAGTTGGCATTATTTAATATCGATAGGATAAACACAAGTAATTTGACAGTATCGATACTCTACACCCCCAATTGTGTGCGTCGATTGCGGCTGCAGCGTTTTCAATATTCGTTTTCGGCGTGAAACTGTGCACCAAATCAAATAAAAACATTTAAAAAGTGTTGCACAATGAATACACTCGGTCCTAAAAAGGACGGTAGTCCTAACATTGATTTTTTCCAAGCGCCAGAGACGCTGCAAGGCTTTGAGTCGATAAGACAATGGCTACAGAAGAATTGTAAAAAGGTGAGTACAACGCTAGCACCGCCACCGTAACCGAAAACAAAAATGGCGCTTCTCGTAAATTGAAAACATTAGACAACTAACGTGCATTTATAGTATTTGGCGCACAGCTCGGAGCCAATCTCAAAGGAGTCCCTTGCGCAACTGCTTATACTATTTCTGCAATATGTGGAGGCGAAATTGGGCAAAACCTCAGCTGAACCGCCGGCGACGAGAATCCCGGTAAGTGTGTGTGCAGGGTGTTTTAAGTGTGCGAAATGTTTTGTATGTACACGCGCGATAGAGATGCGCACTTTGAAATCCAGACAGTCACGAATTTACAAGCCTAAACACGATTATTTAAATATAATTTGCAAGACGCAAAAATTAAACGAATTTGGTAACAGTGTAAGCAAGAATATTATTATGTGCATAACGAAATCACTAAAAGTTTTAATACTGTATTGTGTTTTATTGCTGCTTAATAATTAACGTTTTATATATAGATGCGCTGTTTTCTGGATTTTAAAAACGGTGGTGGTCTCTGCATTATTTTCTCCACGATGTTTCGCTTTCGTGCCGAGCAACGTGGCAAAAAGTTTGACTTTTCCATTGGCAAGAATCCCACACGCAAGGATCCCAACATTCAACTGCTGATCGAGATCGAGCAGGCACTCGTAGAGGCAGATCTTTATCGCATTCCCTACATCTACATAAGGCCAGAGATTGAGAAGAGCTTCGAGGCGCGGCTGCGTGAAATTCTTGACAATCGACGGGTGGAGATCGTCACCGATGAGGAGGATGCCACGCACATCGTGTATCCTGTGGTGGATCCTCATCCCGATGAATACGCTAGACCTATTTTTAAGCGTGGCAACCATGTTATGCTTCACTGGTACTACTTTCCCGAGTCCTATGACTCGTGGACTCTGAACAGTTTCGATTTGCCGGAGAATATTCCCGAGAACCCGGAATCACCGGCAGAGCGTTGGCGAGTGTCTGCTTCTTGGATATTGGATCTGGAGCAGTATAATGAGTGGATGGCTGAGGAGGACTACGAGGTGGATGAGCAGGGCAAAAAGAAGACACACAAGCAGCGCATGTCCATCGATGATATTATGTCTTTTGGCGATGACAAAAAGAAGCCCACTACCACCAGTGGCACAGGCAAACAAAAGCGACGTCGTTCCCCATCACCAACAACGTCCACCTCCGCATCGAAGCCGGGCAAGCGAAAGCGTTCCCCCGCAGTCATACATAAGAAGTCACGTAACGACGACGACGATGAAGATCTCACCCGGGACCTGGATGACCCGCCAGCTGAGCCCAACATTCAGGAAGTGCATAAGGCAACGCATTCGGCGCTACAATCGACAGCCAGTCCAGCTCCAGGTGGCAAATCTCGTGGTGACAACGACATGATGCCCATCAAAGGTAAGCGATTAGTCCTAAAACCAACTTCATATTGTCTAACTTCTTTACTTTATACGTACCCAGGTGGCACGATGACCGATCTGGATGATGAAATGACAGGCGGCAGTGGAGCCCAAGCTCTGTCCACTGGCGACGGTGACAATTCGCAACCGGGCAAGACCAGCGATAACAGCAATACCCAGGAGTTCTCATCCTCGGCCAAGGAGGACATGGAGGACAATGTGACCGAGCAGACACATCACATCATTGTACCATCGTATTCGGCCTGGTTCGACTACAACTCAATTCATGTCATTGAAAAACGCGCTATGCCCGAATTCTTTAACAGCAAGAACAAATCAAAAACGCCAGAGATTTACATGGCCTACCGCAACTTTATGATTGACACTTACAGGTACGCCGTATATTCGTTATATGATTTATCTAGCATTATTTAACTGTTAACATGGACCCATTTATTTTAATATAAATTTTATATTTAATTATAAATTCTTGGCTTACAGGTTAAATCCTACAGAGTACTTGACCAGCACTGCCTGTCGTCGCAACTTGGCAGGTGATGTGTGCGCTATAATGCGTGTGCACGCCTTCCTGGAGCAATGGGGCCTCATCAATTATCAGATTGATGCCGATTTGCGTCCCACGCCCATGGGCCCGCCGCCCACCTCTCACTTTCACATACTATCGGACACGCCATCTGGTTTGCAAGCAATCAATCCGCAGAAGACGCAGCAGCCGTCTGCGGCTAAGACACTGCTCGATCTCGACAAGAAGCCGCTTGGCAAGGAGGGTAGCGTAGAGTGCGATAAGAGCGCAGGCAGCCTGGGCATCAAGACTGAGACGCTCGAGAATGGCGCCGCCAGTGGTTTGGCCTCAGGCGTCAGTCAGTTTGGCCTAAAACTGGACCAGTATGCCAAGAAGCCGGCGGCCATGAGAAATCGTACGGCGGCTAGCATGTCGCGCGAGTGGACCGATCAGGAGACACTGCTGTTGCTCGAAGGCCTCGAGATGCACAAGGATGACTGGAACAAGGTGTGCGAGCATGTTGGCACACGCACTCAAGATGAGTGTATTTTGCACTTTTTGCGGCTGCCCATCGAGGATCCGTATCTTGAAGATGACGGCGGCTTTCTGGGACCGCTTGGCTGTCAGCCTATTCCATTTAGCAAATCTGGCAATCCGATTATGTCGACAGTCGCATTTCTCGCATCCGTTGTAGATCCTCGTGTCGCAGCAGCTGCTGCTAAGGCCGCCATGGAAGAGTTTGCAGCTATTAAGGTTCGTTTTCTTGTTTTTTTTTTTTTAGAAAAATAAAAAGCTAATTTACTTAATAACATTTATTTGTGCACGTGCAGGATGAGGTGCCAGCCACCATTATGGATAACCATATGAAGAACGTGGAAAAGGCTTCAGCTGGCGGCAAATTCAATCCCAACTTTGGTCTAGCCAATAGTGGCATTGCGGGCACTGGCAATGACAAAGACGATGATGAATCAAAAGAGGGTAACAACAGCAGCTCATCAGCAGCGGGCAATGATGAGGAAATGAAGGATCTAAGCAAGAAAGACGGTAAGTTGTATTTAAAGTGTATCAACATTATTCATACCAATGTAAAAACAAACAGCTTTTGAGCCTAATATAATGAATCAAAATTTGTTAATATACTCTGTACTCGAGTTCGTGTACTATCAACATTTATCAACCTTTCCCAAATATCCCGACAAATTGATCAAAGATCAAAGTGTTCTAGTAGGAAAACATTTAATTTAGAACCGATTTCGGCTCTATGGCTTGGTCATCACTTAAAAAATCCGTGCTGAGTGTTATTTTATATAAGATTATAAAATTTTGAATCAAAATTAGTGATATTTGTTTACAAAGGTATGGAATATGTGTCGGCAAGCCGAAGAATGTTTTGTTTTTACCTTTCCAATAAATTTATATTGTTTATGTTTTCATTGAAATTTCTTTTATTTACAAAATTTTGCACACTTGATGTGAATTCGGCTTATTTTGTATTGCGTTTTTGCGTTTGCGTTTACTAACGAAACACAAGCAACAGACGATGCCAAGTCCAAAGACAAAACGAAATCGGATAAGCTCAACACAGACACAGACTCAAGTTCCACATCAACAACAGCTAATACAACAACAGCAACAACAAGCAACACACCCACTACAAATAATACAGATCTAAGAAAATCTAAAGATTTGAGCGGCGAAAAAGCCAACAAAAACGACAACAACAAAACGAACAACGCCTCAAACAAATCGGCTTCCAACTCCTCACCCACAGAGACTGGCACAAACAGCGATGTGGAGATCAAAACGGAAGAAAACAGTGGCGATGGCGAGACCACCAAGGATGGCAGCAACGATACCAGTAGCACTAGCGCTTCAGCCAAAGAAGGAGGTGCTTTCAGTGAGAACAATATGCAAACGGCAGCAGCTGCTGCCTTGGCCTCGGCCGCAGTCAAGGCGAAACATTTGGCGGCCTTGGAGGAACGCAAGATCAAGTCTCTGGTCGCTTTGCTTGTAGAGACGCAAATGAAAAAGCTGGAAATAAAACTGCGTCACTTTGAAGAGCTGGAGGCCACTATGGAACGTGAGCGCGAGGGTCTCGAATACCAGCGGCAGCAGCTTATCACGGAACGGCAACAGTTCCATTTAGAGCAACTGAAGGCAGCCGAGTTTCGAGCACGCCAACAGGCGCATCATCGCCTGCAACAAGAGCTACAGCAGCAGGGACAGACGAGTACTCCCGCTGCAGGTGGTATAGTATTGCCACCGCAACAGGGACAGCAGCAACAGCAGCCGCTACCACCGCCACCGCCCCATCATCACCAGCAGCAGCAGCCGTTGCCACAACAGGCGCATCAGCAGCAGCCGCAACCGCAACCGCTGGCAGTTCCTTCGGCGCAGCATCAACCGTTACCACCGGCAAATGGTGCACCATTTACAGCGCCGCCAGTTGTGCCTCCCGTGGTCGCAGCGCCGCCAGCAACAGCAGTCGAAATTCCAGCAACTGTGGCCCAAGCTCTGGCGGCCACGCCAATGGGTAAGTACTAAAAGTAACAAGTTATGGGACTCAGCTGATCTTATTCTATTTGTAGACACTACACAACCAGCAAATGCACCACCTGTTGCAGAAGTCGTCAGCATGCCAGCAGTTGCGCCCATCACTGCGCCTGCTTCAAGCAATCCGGCGGCAAGCGTGGCTGTTGCTAATCCACCTCCCTCATCTTAAAGCTAGGCATGAGTAAAAAAACTCTTTAGATTTTAAGTTGCACGCTCTCAGTATGTACTGTATACTCTATTTCTCTTTCGTAACCTTATTGTCTGTCCCCGCTTTGATTTATTTTCAGTAGTGTATTTGTGTATTTTGTAGTAATCCCGTGGTAGCGTCATGACTGGGCGCCCTGTCAATATTTACACAATTTTGAACCATGTTTCAAACCCAAAAAAAAACTGCATTAAAATAAACTCTATTCATATGTATGGAATTGCTTGGTATTTTATTTAAGTGAATCTTTAATATTAGTTTTTCTTAAACCCTTTGCGACCGTATGTCTGCTCTCAGCCACCGAAGCTTTTTTACCTTTCAAGTCGTATGTCTGCTTTCAGCATACCGACATATATAAAAACACCCATAAAATTAATTCGGTCGCATAGGGTTAAATACTTATATACAACAAGTCACATGATTGTAGTTTTGCTAGGTTTGAGTTGGAGTTTATCACTATAATTCTCATGCATAATTTTTATGGCAACTTCATTTTCATTCATTTCATATGACAATCATTTTTATAAGACAATCATTAGTGTTAAGGTGTTGTCTATAAACTAAAAAAAAAGGCAGATATTGTTAAACGCTTAAAGGTTGGTTAACTGCAAGGTTGGGCGTCGCCTAAAAATGTTTGGCCTTTTGTTAAATGGACATTTACCGAGCTCGTCGTTGGAACGTGAACGCTTTAGGTTATGAGGCGTTGCTGCCTCACTGATAATCTTCGCCTTGCAATTGGTTGCCATACAAATTTTGGGCATAGCCTCGGAAAGGAAAACATTTGTATTGTGACCGTTGCTTTTGAGGCTCTGTTCGTTACTGATGATAAAGTGGGATTGCTCCTTGTTACTGTTGTTGGCTTCTGCACAATGCAGGGTGCGCACATAGTCGACCATGTGTCCGACATATATTCGATTGTAGAAATTAATAATATCCGTAGTCGGTTGCCCGTGCGCCACATGCACGGCGCGGTAAATGGACTTTTGGGCATGTGGCTGGCGTCGATACTGCCAGATGATGTCGCTAAAGCTGATGCGAATGTTTGCCTTGCGCACACATAGGTATATGGCACACATGAGCAGCTGGTCAAGATGTCGCTGCTGAAGCAGCGATTGCACAACAATCGAGTGCTCAAAAATGTGCCAGATTTGTGTGTAGCGCTCAAGGAGCGATAGACCTTTGCAGAGGAAAGCAAGTCGCTGATTAGCCAGTTGGTAAAACTTGCGCAGGCAAATGCTTATCGAGTCAGAGTCAGGAACGTTCTCCTTGCTTACACTCGATTGCACATCCTGATATCGGGGCAATGTTAAACAGCCATTGATATGCCACAGCTGCGAGTTTTTTTGCCAGATGAGCGAGTCCAAGCACTGAGCCTCCAACTCATGCAAATGCTGAATGGAATCGTACGTAAGCAAATGGCTTCCACGTCGCACAACCAACGCAATTATTTTCAGAAACTCGTTGGAATCGATGAGAAATAATTTGAGCAGCTTTGGAAACTGCAGCGGCGATTCATACATTTGCTGCATTAGTTGCAAACAGCAGACAATAAGTGTGTCATAAAATCTTGGGCGTTGCATCAGCAGCTGCGCAACTTTCATGGTTGGCCGGCGACGTAACTCGGCAGCAAGAATCTTGTCCAGCAGCGAGAAATAAAGGCATTTAACCAGCTTAAAGCGATGTTCGGCGGCCTGCTTGTTCCAACCGGCAGCACTGTCAAATTTGTGGTACATTTCCAAAAGCGATTTCTCCAAACGGTTAGCATTGTTCAAACCCAGCGCCCCGGATATGTAGGCGGGCATCGTTTGTAAAAGCTCGCCAAATAACCGAATTGCAGTGTCTGGTTGACTTTTTTTAAGGTCTTGTTTTTTTTTATGTTTCAGAGCATACGGATTTTCAAAGGATGCTTGTAGAGTGTGCTTTAAAAGAAGGCGCTCGTCAATTTCACTAATGTCCGACACGTGGATGGCATAGCTACGATTAAGTGAGGCTAGGTTGACCTCCAGGATGCCGTCTTTGATCAAATCGCGCATGAGACTATCGTTGCCTAGCAGTCGCTGATCCATAAACATACGCATCACAGCCCTGTAAAAGAAGGAGTTCTTCATGATCTGCGCACCTCTGTAGGGCAGCTCTGGAATAAGTTCACAGATGGCATCCAAGGCGCTGTATTTTCGCAGTAGATCAATATCGAAGTTATAGCTGTTCCATTTAAAGGGAACGCCCTTGAAATTAGGATTAATTATGTCCGAGTTGGGCACCTCAAGTGCATTCACATAGACCAATTCCAAGGAACAGACGAGCACTTGGCAACCACTGACCAGACTGTTAATTGAAAATGCGGGCATTGCGTTTCGTGCCACAAGAAATAGAAGCCAGCCAAATTCGTAGACCATTTGGTAATAGGCGCGGCTCTCCGTCGACTTGGGCAGAACATACAGCTGCATAAAGATGCGATTGTAATGCTTCAAAAGGATTAGGGATATGCCCAAGCGACGTTTTAGTTCATAAATATCATCCTGAAAGACCGGCAAGGTCTGGGCCAGCCAATTCCAGTGTTCCATTCGTTTAAAGAACTTTTTAATATTGATGTTTAAGCTGCGCAGCAGTTTTGTCAAAGGAATGTTCCAACTATTGAGGTGTGGCTTTTTCGCTTCCGCCTCCGGGTTCTTGTATTGGACCACTTCCTGCCTCATGTCCTTCATTTTGGCCTGTTGCAGTTCGCTGTAAATAGCGCAGCATAGCCAATCGTCGGCCTCATTAGCTAAAAAGCCGTCTGAGTTTAATTTGCGAAATCTTTTGAGTGCATTTTGCCAGAATTGCGAATTGATTTGTAGTTTCTGACAGTTTGCCACGAAGCGCTCAAGAACCATAGAAATGTCTGAAGTCATTTTTTGCGAGCTACTTTTAAAGAATAAATCGATCGTTACACTTGATAAAATCTAGCTTTTATATAACATCTTTACCTTGAAATATTGAAATATATAAAATTTTTCCAATAAAAGTAATTTATGTACTTCTCGGCGCGAATATCAAAATGCGACGCAGCGCGGTAAATAAACTTTGGTCACACTGTACCGTGTGTTGCCGCCAAACATTCACTAATGTATAAATAATCAACACCTATAAAAAAAGATGCCATTGATAGATATAAAAAAAAAATAAAGTCAAAAGTGCTAAAAACTGATTAAGGAAAATTTAATTATGCTTTGTAAGTTCTTGAATCCTAAGTGGATCAATAATAGGTGCAGACAGTTTGTGTGACCAAGTTGCTTCAAACAACCTGTATGCGCTGGTTGCGTATAGAGTTACTGCTTTGAAATACCTGCTAGGGTATTTTTCTGTAAGTGCTCTTTTACCGCTAGAAAAAGTAAAGTTTAGACTAAGAAGATTCCTTTTAAATTTATTCCAAGAAACTGGCAGATTTCGTAATATATTATGGTTAACCTAATTTTATGATTTGATTGACATTCATTGTTTTTAATGTGGAATTTGTACTCGGTGTTTGTAACGAGTTATATTATGTTATGTTGACAATTGCAAGGAAATGGTCACTCTAAAATGCTTGTGTGTGTGTGTCGGTGCTGCCAGGTTTTGAGCGCCCGCATAAGCTGGATTCTGGTAAAAAAAAATAAGCTAGAATAATCTAATCATATGCCAAAAAGTAAGCTATATCCAAATGCAAGAAAAAACGTACAAATGATTCGGTTTTTATTTAAATTAAATTAGTTAAGTCTTCAAATTCTAAATTTTCATTATCATTTACGTATTTATCGTTTGTTTTAATTTTACTATAATGTTTTTGTGGCAAGTTGTAGCTGTAATAAATAATTTGTATAATTATAAAAATGAACAATTCTGATCTTGAAATACAAACGTTATGGTTAAAATTGCATTTTAATTGCATTTTGTTGCCCAATTTGGTTTTGACAATATTTATTTGACTAAATACTCGCTCCACTTCCGCATTTGACTATGGCAATGATAGCATTTGAATGGCAAAACGAGCAAGGGACTCAAAGGGATTATTGCTGTGTCTTTATAGACGAGCACCTCTGTCCAAAACTTTACGGTGCCATTTATGTTTTCCCATTTTATTAGATGATCTTATCAATCTGTGATTTTAATTCATCAATGTTAGATACAATATTGAAATATTTTTATAAATTTAAATATATTTTTTTGGTCGTGCAGCACATTGCCAACTGCAAAAATGTTATTAGTGGTTCAAAGTTATCGGGAAGTCTGAATTGAAAAGAAGAATGTAATAAATTTTATTACAATCAAAAGCAATTTCAGCTTTTTCTTACCTTTCTCGAAGTTGATGTATTAGTTCTTTAATAAAAGAAACATGCATCGCGGAATAATTGTTTATAAATTATTTTAGGCATTTTGGCAACATTGACTTCTTTTCACTTTTCACTTCGCAGATTTATAAAATATTTCTTTCAAGTCACGAATATAATTTAATGCTAGAATATGCTTTATCAACTATGAAAATTTTTAGATTTATGGCTGTAAGCTATTTGCAAATTTTATTAGCTATTCCATTTTCAAATATGCTAGATCTAGCCTGAAATAAGCTAACCTGGCAACACTGGTGTGTGTCAACAAATCGAAGTTATTAAAAATGCTGAAGTCAAATACTTTGCTACAAAGGGAACAAATCGAGTTATGTGGCATAGAAAAAAGGCTACTTGCAGCGCTACCCCACATACAAGAAGCGTTAAATTCCCTGAAGGTAAGACGTCTAATGCGATGGCATAATTCAGGTACTGTCACTGTTTTCTATTGCAGGTGGAGGAACTGCATCTAAAATCACAGTCAGTGCAACAGGCATTGTCCGCACAAACAGTTTCAAGCAGTTTAGGCACTGATATTATTGATGAAACCCCAAACAAAAGCATAGCCACACATCACGAACAAATAAACCAGCAAGAAATCGACTTGAATATAACTTGCACTTTGAATTTGTATGATGTCGAAACTGATTCCGATTAAACTGAATTTTCGAATATTCCGAATGTACAAATACACGATATAAATTACAAATTTATTACCAAATCAATTAAATAAGTAAATGTTATAAATCATTATTTTGGTGACATAGCACCCGATTAGAAAAAAACTAAACTACTAAAGCTACTATGTACGTATAGATATTTATGAATATTGTTGTTAAAAGACATTTAAATCTTTATACTCGAGCTGGTTCACACATCGTTTGCATCGGATGATTCCGCTGAACTCTGGCGTCTTTGTTTTTTTTTAGGTGAAGAGATATCATTTTCGTCGGCACTGTCGCTGCTTTTGTTGCTGGAACTGTAGACGGCATCGCTGTCACTGCCACTTGAGGAAACTGATTCATCAGCTGAAGAGCTGTCATCATCATCCGAGCTGGAGCTATCCGAATCTCCACTGCTGCTTGAATTCGAATTCGATGAACTCGAACTGCTGTTCGAGCTATCCGACGAGCTCGAAGAGCTTTTGCTACGTTTTCGCTTACGCTTCACGCGCTTCTCTTTCTCTCCATCGAGACGCTCTTCGGAACCGGCATCGAGAGAGCGCGTCTCATTTGCCAGCATAGATTCGGCGGCTTTGGCGTTTTTTTCTGCCAAATGTTTATCAAGTTGCTTGGTCCGCGAGCTGCGGTGTACAAATTTGCGTTTTTCCTTGCATTCATAGCTCCAGTGTCCCAGATTCAGACACTTCTGACAGCGTATTCCGTTTGGAAAGGCTGCGGCTAATTTTGCAGTGCTGATAATATTGGTTAGATATGTTTAGACTTATTTCTGTGCAACTTACCGCTGCTTTTGTGCTAGCTTGCGCGCTGCCAAGCCTACCAATGTCATCCTTAAATAATAATTTTTGAGACGGTGCTTCGAGCCAATTTTGACGGCTGCTTGGGCAAAATGTTTTTCAAGAAAAAATGTTTTTTGTTTTGTTGTTACAGACTGTGTGAAGGCAATAAAATACTGATTAGTACCGTATTCTATTAATTCACCGTCGATTCTCAAAATCTGAATACTAACTACTAAAGCAAAATTTAGTTCCACAATTTACAAACTTCAGTTTTTCAGATCCCCAACCGTCAAATACGCACCCACTTGATTTAAATGAATAAGAAACGGCAGATGCTAAGAAGTTGTTTGATAAAATTGATATAAAACTTTATCCACTCAAAACACAATAAATACTAAAAAAAACTACTGATGTGACCAGCCAATCGAAAAACAAAATGTGCGACAAACCTGTTAAGGCAAATGTGAAATATTTGGCGCAAAGTTTGATAATTTTGAAAACAAACACAAAAAATCACAAGAAAAGCTGAAAAATCGGAGAAAATAAAAATAGCCTAAAAAATACCAAAAAAGACATAAAAATTCACAATAGATGCGGTCAATTGTGAACTGCTTGTAATAGTACTAAAAAAAAATACGCCCGAAAAAGTTTCAGGGATATCGATAGCAAACTCACTGGAGAGTAAATGTAACATTAGTTATACATAGACAATTATTTCAAAACAACTAAACATGGCTGCTTGCTAGCGTGCAATTATGCATTGCAGCTTCATAACGTATTAGTTGGCAAGTGTAACTGGATCGCATTGCGCGTCTGTCTTCTAGGGCGACTGACAGGATTGTTTGGATGAGATTGTTAAAAGAGTAGGCCAAAACAATAACAAAACCATTTTGGTGACTCATAGGCGAAAGCTAAAGCACAAAGACAATTACAACGGGGGGCAAGTGAAGGTAACATGAGCTGATTGCTAATTACTCGACCAATTAATACAAATGTCTTGAAGCAGCTCCAAACAATGGCCGAAACAGATGCTACGATTGGTATGCCACCAGCTGCTGCACCACCTGGGATTCGTTTCACGACGCCTGAGGAGCTTACCATACAGTCGCTCACTAAACAGCTATACAAATCGAGGCTTTTCCGTGGCATTTACTTGGAGCGGTGCTTTGTCGAGCAGCTCGGCAGCTACCGTGATGTAATTGCCCTGCAGCGCAGTGAACGGGAGCTCGAAAACTTGCTGATAAACAGCGCAGCTCAATTGCAATTTTTCTATCAACGTTTCGTGCCAAACATGTGGGTGGGTATAACCAAAGGCAGCGTTGGCCACTACAAGCACAACCCACACCCGGCACAGCTGGATACCTGCATTTGGACAGAGCTTAAAGATTTAGCATTTGGTGAATACTGGTTCAGTATAAAGACTATACGCTTTCGGAATCAGGAGGTGCAACTTAAACTGAAAATGGTTCGCGCCGTTGAGGCAGAAACATTGTCAACGCCACGCCACTTGTTAACCACTAAAAATATTAGCCCTCAACGTGCGATATTCTCTGGCGATAACGACGAAATGACTACCGACGCTGTCAGCGTGGAGCAGCAGCCACACCACATCGGTCTTGCAGATTTTCTAGATGTGCTACAGCAGTGGCGTCATTCAGTTGTAACTACAACCTACGAATTTATGGCCAACGACGTTAACAAGCGCAATATAGTGGGTACTATACGATTTCTGGGTCTGCTGATTGTTTCTATATTGAGCGGAGCTTTTGTTGCGCTTCGTTTTATGGGCATCTTTGCTCTGCGTTTTCTTTTTGAGATCAGTCGCTTCACACACACCGCCACTCCAATCGTATTAGAGCTGATTGAGTTTGTCAACAAGATCGTTGGAGCATTTTTTATTCTGCTAACGATGATATGGAAAGATTTAGTGGTAAATCGCGTTGGGTCAAAGCCCAGACAGCCGCTAGAGGCAAGTAATCGTTTCAAGAGCATAACCTTCGAGAAATCAGAAACTCATCGCCTCAGTACGCACTACGATTCGTTAAATAATCGGTGATTGCAAATGGATCTCTATCCAAATTATGAATGTAGTCAAAATTTGTTTTGTTGCACATGCATTTAGTGATGTAGGCTAGGGTCGTTGGGGCATTGTTTAACCTTTTTAAATTGTGTTAATAGCGTTAAAGTTGAAGGGCACTCAGTTCCTTAGATTTCGTTGATGTTTGGTGCGGCAAACATTTAAGAGATTTTTATATTACTTAAGCTTCGCAAATAACGGCCAGTTATTTAAATATTTTATGCATTTTGAACAATCACTTGCTTATTAATTTTTAGTATTAATTCAATGTGTATTGTTTGCAAAATTCTTGTTTTCGAAATTTAAAGTTAAATGTTTAGTCAAATATAAATTAATTTGTGTGAATAAATATTTGTAACAAAAAAGTGTTTTATTTCATCGATGAAGCAATCGATATTCAAGCTGGGAAAACTGGATAAAAAATTTTCCTTAATGGTCGAGCCTGAGAAATAAGCAACAAACATTTCAAGGTTTTGTTTAGTTTTAATAGTTATACACTTTAATTTTATTCTTTATTTTACTTGATGTTATTCTCATTAAATTTTTGTCATTAATGTATCTATATATGTAGACTAGTATAATTTGTCGGTTTTTCGCTAAATCTTACACAAATGATTTTTTTTGCATTGTGCTAGTTGATTTGTTGACTTGATCGTTTTTCCAAACTTTTGCATGGGGTTCTTTTGTGTATTGGTACTCCTTTAGTATGCGCATTAAATAAGTTTTGTTTTCTCGACTTTCAATTTGCTATGGCATTTGTGGGTGTTTTGTTTCGTTTGATTTTTTTAACAACTTTTTATCTCGTCTCACTTTGTAGTTTGTTATTTTACGCCAACTTGTCGGTCTGACTGTTTTAATAAATAATTTTCAGTTTTATTATTATCCAACCAAATTATATATTTTTGTGATACATAATGTATATATAATTTAATTAATACACATACATACATATATGGTACTATCTTTATTTTTTTATTACATTGCGATGTTATATATATGGAAATTACTGTGTGTGTGTTAATTATTTTATTTTTTGTATGCAAATGCTTCAACAAACTTTGCCCATAACCTTTAATTAACGTTTCGTTTAATAATAATAAGCATGTAAATTGTATGCAGACAATAAAATAAGTATTTTTTTATGTTTGGATCTTATTTGAGTTTTATATACTGTATAACATTCATTTCAACAACTTATTATTTGTCTTTCTATGTTATTTAATATGGTTGCAGTATCGAAAGATTTATTTTCTTTCTAAGTTGTGTTTTATTTATGCCTTAGTCGCTTTCAGAATATCGCCATCTTGTTGAGAAACAAACGAATTTAATACAAGTTTAAAATATATTTGTTTAGGTCAACACTTGCGTTTGTTATTGTAAATACTTTCCGCTTGTTTTAAAGTATAATGTACAATATACAATTTCAGTTTAGTTTCGTAACGTGTATTTAACTTTATACCTCAAGTAGCATTAACATAATTTGCCAATGCTAACAAATAATTACACATTTATAGCATATTTCAAATAACATGTTCTTGCCTGTTGAAAATAATTAGCTTTTTTTTTTAACAATTAGTTAGACATTTAGAGCAAAAACATTGATAATATAGATTGTTTGTTTTTGTTTTACTTTCCCTTTAGTTTATGCATAAAAATTTGTCTAGTGAAATATATATGTAAATATATATATTTAAAAAGGGTTTGAACTGCTTATTGTTTATAATTGCGATTTTGTTATTTGTATTTA
Organism: Scaptomyza montana; assembly: GCA_018904305.1. NCBI lineage: Eukaryota > Metazoa > Arthropoda > Insecta > Diptera > Drosophilidae > Scaptomyza > Scaptomyza montana. The sequence goes on from JAEIGR010000007.1 coordinate 3,836,640, forward strand.
TTTTTGTTAATTGCCTTTTTCCAATAAATTTTTTGTTTGGCATTTATAGTACTAAATGGATAATGTGTGTGTATTTTTTATGAATAATTTGCAAAATCAGCTAAAGAGGTAAAAAACAAATAATAAATTTTATGAAAACATATAAAAATTAAAACGAAAGTTTATTGACAAAACTCAAACAATTTTTGCTCTTAACTAATATAGTATTTAAAGTATATTTTTTGTAATAAAAAAATTATTAAACTTTTTTGACAAAAAATAAAAAAAAATCATTTGATTTTATAACTTGCTTTATTTGCTTTTTTTAATAATTTTTATATTAATATTTTTTACATAGCACATATAGTGTATATATATGTATATATGTATGTATATTATATATCTATATATGTATTTATAATAATAATTTTTTACACATTAAATTCAAATGCATTAATTAATCTGTATATGTATATGTATACATATATATATATATATATATATATTATATATAATTTTTTTTATAAATATAAATAACAAAATGTTTCCGTTTGAAGCTTTATTTGATTTAATGTACCTTTTTTTATATTGAATTTAAATTTTTAAATAACTTTAGTTTAACCAGTTTGTTGTTGTTTTGCTTGAAATTGTAGTGTATGTACTATTTATGCATTTATTTATATGTATTCATAGTTAACAGTTTGCCATTTTTCGTGTGCTGAACAATTGGCGAAAGTTCCCGTTACGCTAAACGAGTTGTCTGTCATCATCTCGTCACCTCATCTGAATGTGACAAAACCAAAAAACAAGATAATTCGTCGCATCGGATCGATTGAAATTTTGCCATAAGGATTGAAATAATATATAAAGTACTTGGGCTTAGTGTCTTATATCATCTTTTAAGGTAACTGAACAAAATTGTATGGTTTGCATTTGCTGCACTGCCAATGGCCAGTTCTCAACCAACTTTTCCAATAGGATCCGAGGCAAACTCTATTTACAACATTAACGATAGTTTTACGCCACCAACACTAGAGGAGCGTAAAGAATGCCTCGTCTCATAGGTAGCCCAACATGGTGCGTTTTAGGCACTTCAAAGTTCTGTTGATGCGGCATTGAGTTGGTTGTGGAATGGGTTAGGTTTCATAACAATAATTAGAGAGTAATACAGAAAAGAAAGTAGGTAGTTAAGTAAGTAAGTAGTTTTATAGAAACAAGGAGTAGAAAGGAAAGAAAGGAAACGTTAAGTTATAAACTTAGAATCAACTTAGAAGAAACTACGATATAAGCTCTTAATTACTTTAAATCATCGGTATCCTCAATTAAATCCGCATACTCCTCCCAATCGTTGTTAGTGGAACGTGTGCGCAAATTTGATATTGTCGGTGCCTCCTCCTCATCATCATCAACATTGTTATCGCCATGTTTTCTGCGACCGCTGCCTGGGCCTCCATCGTCGACAACCTCGTAGTCCTTAAGTTCAGCTTCCAAGTCCTTTTCCCATTGTTCCTCTGAGAAAGATGTATCAAATTGACGATTACTATTTGTGTGGCTTACAACAAGTTCTTAAGACAGGTTAGATCGGTTATATGTACTACTACTATATATGTAGTTTCACATATAGTAAGTAGTTAAGTTGTAAAATAACATACTTATAGCATACATTGTGGCAAGAATATATTAATTGTTTAAATATCTAGCAAGCATTGAAGTATTGTAATTTAGTGACCACCCAAGCAAGTACATGGTTTGTGTGTTTTGTTATTATTTTTGTTGTTCAATTATGTTTTTTACCTCCGTAAATAATCGCGTGGCACATAACTAAGGCATAGGTTTTCACAGACTGTTATTCGTTTAGGTATGCGCACCGTAACTGAGAAGTAGTCGTCTACAAAAGTTGGAAATATTTTCTTTTAATAAGTTAATTATGCCAATACAAAGAGTATGCAATGCACGCCGTAACCTTATTAATTAACAAATATCGTGCAGAACCCGAGCACCAAGTTAAGAAATTAGTTTGAAGTCGTGTGCCATGACTTGCTTGTTGTCCTAACACCAAATCAAGTGCCAAAGATGACACCGATTATTGTAATACATAAAAATATATAAAAGTATATACGTATAATAATATGAAATCAAACATGTTGTGTGTATTTACAGCATATATTCAACATCAAACTTAAAATCAAGCTAAATATTTGCTTTATTCAAACGAAAAACTATACTGATACAAAGCACGCCAAATATATATATATATAAACTTACTACAAGCTATTCAAAATTTGCAAAAATTACTGATAAAATAAATAACTGAGACGTTTGACGCACAACAATTTAAATTTAAAACTGTTTGTGTGTGTGTGTGTTTTTTGTTGTTGTTGTACGTGGACAGACTTACATTAATAGCGAAAGGTTTTGCAAATTTTTCTTTCTTAGGATTTTGTGTGGTGAGTTGGTTCTAGTACATATTTAATATTCGATAGACATTTATAATCAGATGGTTTACAATAAATGCTGTTGTTCTTGTATTTGTGCAATAAAAAAGCTTGAATACCTTGGACTGACAATAAATTGTTTTCCCAAGATTCGCAGTTCTAGAGGAACTGGTTTCAATTTTGAAAAATATGTTTGTAATGATGTCAGATTTTTCAGATATTGTTTTTGCATGACTGTATGCAACAATTAATGATAAAATTTAAAAAATTTGTATTTACTTTAAGAAAGAAACTAAACTGCAACTACATACATCAAATCTAGGTTTAAGTATAGTATTTTTGAAAAGGATACGAAAGGATCGAACGAAACTGAATACGAATAGAAACAAACACAGAGGCAGACAATATTAGTATACTTATATTGACACATTGACAACAGCGATAATAAATAAAATTGAAATTCGTTGCAACTATTTTGCTGAATACAATTTGTATGCAATTGAAAATCAACAACGAAACATTGAAAAATTTAATGATTTTTGTTTTGGGTTTTTGTTGATAATTTTTTATTTTTTTTGTATAAGTGAATATTTGATTTTGTTAACCAACAATTTCTAACTTACCACACAAAATTTTATTTCAGTTTTTAAGTTACATTTTTGCTTTCGGTTTGATTTTTGTTTTTTGTTTTCTCTTTTGTTTTGGTTTACATAAATAATGCGTTTGTTTTTTAATTTATTTTTTTTTGTCAACTGAATATTTATATATTTTTTGTATATCGCTTAACATTTTGTTTTTAGTTTTGTTTTTTCTGTCATGTGGGCAATTTTGCTTGCGTTTGGGTTTTTTTATTTATATATTTTGTTAGTTTTTGAATTTAGCGTTTATCCATTCAATCTTCTGCAAGATGATTCGAGAATAAATTAAGAAATACATGAAGAAAATTAAATGTTTGTTAAATGTTTCAATATAATTCGTATCGTGTCTAATACTATGAATTTTGCATATCTTTTAATATATCTTTTTTTTGGAGTGTTCTTTCTGTGTTGGTAGTGGCTGTGTTATAGAGGATAACGCGATTTCTTAGGGTATACATAGGATTAAGGTATAGTAAGGTTTTTTGTAAATAAGGCCAAAATATTTGGAGATAGGTACATAGTATGTAAATAATATGAAAGAATATGTAAAAACAATAAATTACAAAATTGGAAAGTCATAATTCTTAAAAAATGTATATAGCGAATTATTGAGATTAATCGAATTGCAATTGAATTAAAAAGCACAAGATTGCAAAGAGTAAGTAAGTAGTATTTTGATCAATAGTAAAAGTTTGTTTTATTTTGGTCATACTCAACTTGTGCGAAATTGATTTGTGGCTAGTTATTAATATTATATCTTGTCTGTTGTTATCGGTCTTCATAGATACTTAAGTGGAATTATTGGATTTTAATTGTTTTATTTTGTATGCTAGTTAGAAAAGAATGGCGGCAACAACTGTTTAGACTAGACTTTAGTTGTCCATTTTGTTATTGTGTATATATTTATATTGATTTATAGTATAAATTAATTATCCATAATTTGCCATTGTTTGTTTTTTTTTTTTGTATATATTTTTTGTTTTGTTTTATGGAGTTGTTGTTGCTTTCATTTCAATTGATATATTTTTCGTTTGTTAATAATTAAATGCCAGAGCTTTGGATTGTTGTTAGTATTTCGACAATAAAGAATTAAAGATTTGATAAAAATGTAATTTACACAAAAGAAAGAAACAGAGCAGAGGAGAAAAAAGAGAATTGTTTGGTTTTTACACATTGTTTTGTACACACATTTTTTGTTAAAAGTTTTCATTTTTAAATATATGTATATAATTACTTGTGTTTTGTTAAGATTTGAACAAAAATTATTCGACATTATTGAATTAAGGATCTTTTTTTTATGAAAGTTAAGAAATGTAACTAAAAATCCGTTTAGCCAAACAGTTAAAACGTGGCAAGGGCAAAAGGCAAACCAAAATGTGATTTTAAAGTGATACGATTTACTGAATATTGTTCACAATGCGGCATGTAATGTTCCAGGAGACAATGTTAACCAAAAATAAATTCATTCTTTAAATGGGACAGTTAAGATTCAAAATTTTTACGGACGCACAAGATCTAGGTCGAATCTGTATTCGAATGGAATGAAAGTTGTACAGATTGCAAAATTTATTACTTTTATAATTACTTGAACAAGTATGTATGTAAGTTGAGTGCCATTAGAGAGTCATAATCTGTGCAATTACGCAAGCTACTGACCTAAAACAGTTTGTAATCTTTGAGTCTATATATTTATTTTTCATTTAAGCGCTTTTCATTTAACAATGGCAACGTTAATGAATATGCCACGATAATGAAAATCAATCGATGTTCTACTTATTATGTATTGCATGTATGTGTATATGTTCGTATGTATGTATTTGGTTGAATGCAGCCACAATGAAATTTGTAGAGCCCATTTTTTTTTTTTATGAGAAACACAAATTTCAAGGATAGTGCATGGGACCAAAAATGTATGTACAAAATGTTGAGCTTAATAAGCTGAGGAAACTTTAAACAAAATAAAAATTATTTTAATTATGCCTTTTTTTTAGATTGAGAATAATTTTTAACAGGTAATTAAGGTTAACTTAAATTTAAAACATTTAAAATAAACTTCAGGCTTTTATTTAGAAATGAACTTAATAGTTTAGCGGAAAAGTTTTAACTATTTAATTTAAACATAATTATAAGCCAATGTACAAAGTTTTCAGATGTTATTTAATCTTCTTGTAAACAAAAATTTGCAATTTAAAAACTTTTTATGTAACTTAAAAACGTAATCATTAAATATATATATAATTTTTAAAATAAATTTAAAGAAATAATAATTAAATTTGCAAGCTAAGACCTATCTTACCATCGGTGGTGGCGAGCGCCTGTTGGGTCATGCTATCAATGCCCAGCTTGCGCATGCCATCTTTGATTTCGGCCAAATCGGTATCATTGGATGTTTGAAATTCGTCAGAAACGAACTCGGACTCGGAGATTTTTTGGGTCAACTGTTTCTTGCTATTGCCGGCCTTAAGTTCTTTGGCAGCCTCAACATCAATGACTGGCTTGGGTTGGTCTGAGACAGCGGCATTGGCTCCAACTGGCGATTCAGCGTCAAGCGCATTTTTAACCGGGCTGACAGTTTTTTCAATATTTTGCCTATCTATCAATTGCTGAGCTGCTTTTATGCAATTCAATTTATCACAGTTGAGTTTGGAGTTTATAATTTGTTTAACAATTTTGTGTATTAAATAACCAAAAACATGAAAAGAAAAATAACAATAATAAAACGAGAAACATGTTTAGCATATAAAACAAAATAATAAAAGGCCTACAAAGTGAGCGGCATTTCGAGGGGCGAGAAGTTGAATTGACTAGATGAAAACGCGAATAGATGAAAAGTGAAAATGAGCTTTGAAACTAAAATATAAATCGAATCTTTGGCAGAGGCAACAGAAGCCGGTGCAGTTGAAGGACAATCACAAATTAAAATTGAACCAAATTGAATTCAATTCAAAATTAAGGTTCAGAGCATTCTATATAAGGCGGTGTAGTACAGACGCTAGCTGAAAGTTAGAACGAGAGAACTAAAAACTTTGGAGGCGTGTCCTTAAAAGGAGATCTAGTTGAAAATTATAAGAAAATCAGGCGCGTGTGTGGAAATTACCGAAAATCAAATATGGAAACTTAGACTTAGAGAAAGTTAAAGACAGAGGGAGAGAGTTAAATAGTGTTTAATAGAGAGCTTTTAATAAAAGGGCGGGCGAGTAGCGAGTGTTGTTATGTGACAGAGATAGAGATAGAGAGCGAGTAGAGAAAGAGTTACTGAAGAGGCAAGCGCAAGAAAATTATAAACTTGAACGCTTTTGCGCTGGCGCTTATTTGTGGTCTGTATTTTGTTTAGGGTCTTCGGTGTGAAATCTGATAGTGCTGTTGACTACAATAAACTTACCATCTTCACCACTGGAAGCCTGGCCAACACCATCAGCGCCCAAAGTGCCCAGCTCGGCGGCCTGAATGATCAGTGAGACGCGATAGAAATAATTCCGCCAGAAGTTCTCCTCAGTAATGCTGCGAAACATTTACAAATAAGTTCAAGCTATGTTTAGCATTATCCATGTCTACTCACATCTTGGGCACCAGTTCGAAGCGCATCGTTTCGAGTGCCTTATCCTCGGCCATAATGGCTATGGCAGTGGGATATGCGATATCATAGTTAAACTCAAAGTCCACGCCGGCGGGCGGAGCGCGCACAAAGTTGCGACGATCCTGTGACAAGCCCAAAATCTCCTCCTTAATCTTTGACTCATTGGGATGTCCGATCCAGGGGGCAGCGCCATTGCCAGCACCACCTTGACCCTTGATGAATGCCTCCTGCTCCTTGTTGAACGAGTCAAGAATGGTCTGCAAATTTGAAATGCAAAAATACATAATTAAAGAATTATTCAAACTTTCTATTCAGTTTATACACACATTATCCTTGACTGTTTCCTTGATTTTGCTGCCAGCCTTGCTGATGGCCGATGACAAGAATGAGCCAAAGTGTTTGGCCTGTTGTGTTACTTTTGTGGTAACTGTAGGCAAACGCAACAAATAGTAAGCAATTAGTAAAGAGCCTTGATTGACATGCAGTATACATAAGTAAAAGTGCTTGCAACTAACTAACTCGCTAGTCTACAAAGTAAACATTTGTTTTAAGGGGTCAGGGTTATCAGCTACATGTGTGTGCGTGTGGGGACGATGTTAAAAAAGTTAAGTGATAAAAGTAATGGGAGCAAAATCGCTACAGGTAATAGAATAAATAGCTGGTTAGTAACCTGTCACCGCTTTCTATCATTATTTAATCTCTTTTTCTTTTTGCAATTCAAGTTTTCTTTTATTTCAATTTTAAGTTGACATTCATTTGACTTTTGAAATGTTGTTGGTTTTTTTTTTTTTTTTGTTACCAATGAAACTGTGACACGTACTTTTTACTTCATCGCCCTTACCCTGTCCAATTTGGCCCTCATCACCAGTGGGCGTGCCGCCGCCCGATGCTGGATGCGAATCAGCGCCCTCTGTAGCACTGTAATTAGAAATTGCGTCAACGTGCAACATCAAGAGAGAGAGAGAGAGATAGAGAAAGATAAAAACAGAGAAAGGAAGAGAGAATAAAATAAGCATGTGTCAGTTGATGCGGTCGTGAATTTTTGTGTAACGTTAATATATATATATATATATACTATGTAAGTAGATAATTGGATATTTGGTGTGGATATTGCAGTTGAACCCAACATGCAGCATGCAACATTAAAATCGACCAGATAAAATAGTACATTCATCCCATTGGACTTGTTCAAACAACTGATGATATTCAGTCCATGCAATTTAACTAAGAGTCCCTGGATTGTATTGCGTACTAAATGTAATCATAGGCCAAATCAACAGCTTGAAAAAAAAACCAAATTATATTTCCGCTGAAACTCGGCTCTCAAGAACTACACTCAAATTTAACAAATTATTAATCGCATTTTTCTGACATTTGATACTGATAGGGACATTTCTGGGAGCCATAATTAAGTGCTTTTTATTTTCTTTTGCAAAAAGTACTTCTCCATCGTTTCATTATAGCCCAAAAATAAGTGAATTTTAAAACATTTATTTGGTCTATGATTATTTTTATTTATTTTTTTGGGATTTTTGGTTTTTGAAGTCACACAATAACGTTTATGTATATTCACATGTTTTTATAGCCTTGTTATTAAGCGTAGGACAATTAATATTTAAATTATTTATGATGACTGCGATGCAAATGCGTTGTAAGTAGATAATTAATATGAATGTTTAATGATGCTATTAAATGGGATACAGGATGAAAATCATATAAAATGCATTAAACGGAAATAAATAGAGAGAACAAACTAAGGCATGCACTAAAATATTCTTTAAGTCATATTAAATTAAGAATTTAATAAAAAAAATTCGCGAGTTTTGCCCAGCGACACCAAGTCACAAATAACTCTAGAAGAGAGGGCACATTTAGAGAGCATAGTAAGGAGAAGCTCGAGAAGAGCTGAAGAATGTGATATAGTTGCTACATAGTACACAAATAAGACGTAAAAGAAAAGTATTTAATTAATTGACACAGGATGAGCTACACAACAACACAGAGAAATTATGGTGGGAGGGAGTAGAAAAGATTGTGAAACTAATATCCCAAAATGAAATGAAAACAACTAGTAACAACAATTAGTTTTTGGGTTTATCTACTGCGTAGCCACAGAATAGCTTCAGATTTGTGTTGGTTTTTTGCATAAATCCTTGACGATTGTTTGATGGCCCGCTCAATAATGATGGAATCTGATACTCTTGAAAATATTAACATATTTAAGTCAAACAAAATTTGTTTTCTGTACTATAAATGCTATAATTTTATTTTTATATTATTGTAACGCGTTACAAAACAATTAAACAAATATGAAATGAATCAAAGTGTGAAATCAACTAATGAAGGGGTTGTTAAATGTTGTATGGCCAGGTGTAGAAACTGAGAGTATGAGTTCAAATTATTTATGAGCTTTTTGAAATGGTTTATTTATGTTTCCGTTTCTTATAAATCATTCATCAATATGTCCAAAATTGTGTCCCCTTTCAAAATGTTAGAAACTTACCTTTAAATACAACTTATCACACGTTGCAAAAGGACAAAATTCGGTTTGAGAAACTAATTTCCAATAATTATTAAATTCCTTAGTTATATACATACAAAAACGTTAAGAGGTATACATGATTGGTATTTGATTATTTTTTGTACATTATTTAAGTAGTAGTTTTTAAAGGCAAAGTTATTAAAGGGTGAGACTTGAGTGAGTACAAGAATTGTGTAAAAACTTGAAAAGAGGTTTAAACATAATCAATTGTTATATCAGTAGGTGAATAAACGTAACAGTATTCTTGTTCTCAACTAAATTGAAGTGGAAAATTTATGATTATTTAAAGAAAACTAAATGACAATAGTTGTAGGATATATTTAGCGTGACTTGTGTTTAAAATACGGTATATAAGTACGGTATTATAGATAGTATTTTTGAGTGTAAAGGCATTTTAAGTTAAGAACATAGGCAGAAACAACAGAAAGAATAATTAATTTTGTTTTTGTTCAAAATACAAAAGTTGCTCTCATTCCTTGGGGTGTAATTCAAAAAGACGAACAAAAGCCGCCAAGAGGTGCCCCAATTGTTTAAGAAAAAGCTGAACAGAAACCCTGAATGGAACCGAAATAAGGGAAAACAAATAATAATAATAAAAAAGAACTATAAGAACAACAAAAACTAAAATACAAACGCGCTGTAATATATTTCCTTCGATTTTTTAATTTTTTTTTTTTAGTTTCACTGACGCTGTTTGTATCGTATACTATAATTCCGTCATTCTTAAGCAAGGGCCCATACCTAATATACCTCGACTTGTCTTCATCATCGCCACCACTCACAGCACCCGTAGCGCTCACTTCAGCAGCACCTTCGGCGCCCTCAGCTCCGTCGGCGGCGCCGCTTTTGCGAAGTCCAGGAATTGATGGTATCGATGGCATCGCTGGCATCGAAGGCATCGATGGCATTGCCATGGCCGGCATCGATGGTATCGATGCATTGCCCAACCAGCCCTTGGCGCTGCCCAACCAGCCACTATAATGAGAGAGAGAGAGAGAGAAAATAAGAAAATCAGTTAGTAAATAAACCTGAAAAAATCGTTATTTGTCCTTGATACGCAAGAATGTGGCTGCCTTTAACTGACTGACAATCAATCTTTGCCGTAATTTGACAAAGTTCATTGCTTGGCTGCTCACAAGCAGCCCCGATAATAGCTATGTATAATGTATTATGTCAAACAATAAGCAGGCGCATCAACTTGACAAACGCTCATGAAGCACAAAATTCACATGAGCACATCCTTTTATACAGGGTGTCACAACTTAAGCAATAAAAGCAATTTTTATATTAATATGTATATGCTTGTTTCGCATCTTTTTTGTTACGAAAATGCATACGCTGTCCCACTTGTTTTTAACTTCTTAAATTGCCATATCAACATTGCGATAAGATGGTGTGGGATGTGTTGTAAATTCGCCTCAATTTGTGGTTTTTGAGATGATTTAAAAAACTTTTAAAGGATTATATGAAAAGCATCGCAGTATTTATTTTAATAAAAGCCGGTATAACAATTGAATTAGGCGCTGATTTTAGAGCACAACTATTATTATAGATGGGCAAAGTTCAATAGAAAGTTGATTAAACTGCTGTTTTACTAGAAGACCTCTACAAGAAAAACTAAAATAAGCCGCCCGACCGATTTTCTTCACTCACATGTCAAGGATCAACAGGACGTGGTCCATGGAAAAGTTTCACAGAAGCAAGAATAATATCGATTCTATGCCAAAAAACAAATAAACAACTACTGATACTACAGAAAGTGCCAGCTTCAAGGGTCCCATAATTTTACTCTTAATGTTCGCTGGTGTTTGAGCGTGAAATGTGCCTGCCTTGATAGGAATGCGCTTTTTCTGATATAAATAAAATGTCACTGACAAGCTCATGTAAAACGTGGCATATTTAATACGCTCAATATATACATAGTGCGTACTATGTGCTACTTGAATCGAGGCGGCGTTGAAATGTGCAGCATATAACCTTATAACGTTGGCTTTGCGATAAACTTCACTGTTTACATAATCGCTTCATCATTTTTGCCGCACAGATTCGGAGGACTGGAACTAATAAAAAGTATAAAAATTTCAAGAAATTTATAAAGATGGATGAAAAAGACGACTGTTGCGCGATTTGTTTGTGCCGCAAGCGACGCACAGTTAGCACACCCTGCAAGCACACATTTTGCAAGCGTTGTTTGACGAAGGTCTACAGATTGTGCACCCAAAAGGCTTGCCCCATGTGTCGCGCCTCCTTTGAATATTATGTTGTAAGTAGTTCATGCAAACTTGACTGGGAGCAAGTAATCCATTGTTCTGAAAGCTTTACAATTGGCTATTTGCTTTCTTTATCAAATTATCTTTTATCTTTATTTGAACCAAACTTTTCGCAGCGCAAATGCAGAACCGGCAAAAAAATTGTATTTTTTACGTAATAATTTCAAGTCAACGTTGTTCAAATAACTTCATCATATTGTTTCGTCAGTTAAATTTAGTTGTTTTAATTTTTTGTATTTATTCTTTGATTTTTGCATTTTGGTTTTTATTTGTTGAAATAAAGTTATGTTCTGTTGTTATTATTCATCCTCAAAAAATCTACATTGGTTCATCTAGCGTTGACTTTTATATAAAAGAGTTTTTTCTGATATTTAATAAGCTCTGTCGCCAGGGGCAAGCACAGAAAATAATAACAAAAAGTTATAGCATAACATATGGTTACTTAATTATTATTCTGTTTAAGTTCATACGTCGACCTGCATGGGCTATTACGGTGCCTGACTTACATATGCTGTAAAGCCTGACTAATTGTGTATATTTTAATCCGCTTACCACAAGTAGCTCTTGCATGTTAAGTAACCGACATCAACAGCCAAAACACAATCGATGCGATGCAATGCCTTTTCAGGCATTTTAAGTCGATTCTAGTGAAAACATGTAATGCCAGTACGAACATATTAAAATATTGAATGCTTAGCCTGAGGCAACACAATGCGAAAGTATCGATGAACGCACAATACCACAATGCCACGCCCACGGTGTCACATTGGCTCATGCATACACAAAATGATGATGACGAAAGAGGGTGTAGGAAATAAAATATATCTGACAAGGCAAGTCGATTTTTGCAGGCTAGCCTGACGCGTCCCATTTTTATTATGCTCGACTGACGCATTGACAAGGCAAGGCCAAAGCCAGGCAGCAAGGACTGTATTATTATAATGCCTGCACTAACCAATGACAGCAATCAAGAAGACTATGTCGGATAAACGCGACGCAAAACAGCAGATGCACTTCAGTGGAAAAACAAGGACGACGACATTCAATCGTAGAATATATTGATTCAAGTTAGTTTTATTTAATTGCAATATTTATTGCATTACGCTTTTTACGTTAGATTCAACTATTGGGTGAAAATATAAAAAATATACATATAGTCAGCAGAATTCATTTTTGCAGAGCGTTTCAAGGACTCATTGAAATGTTTCAGCTCTTCTTCTCTCTTATGCTTATTAGTCCTATGACTATCATTAGCATTTTCAGCCATGTCATATAGACCAAATGCTCTCTACCCTGTCTTGCCTTTTGATGTGATTTATGCGTTTTGGGGGAGCGACGCTTTTTCGCAATTTTGTTCGCCTGACAGGCGGCAACAGTGTTTATTTATGGGCCGCCTAGGACTATCCAGTATCCGCGTTATACTGGCCAGCGTCTGATAAGTGGCATACTTGAAGGCGGCATACCCTTGGGCTGAGCTGCACTTAAAGTTGATCAACAGCAGCATCCGGGGATACAAAGTAAAAGTAAGTTAAAGTGGCCACAGACTGACAGCTAAGAAATTGCTTATACAAGATAATAAAACTTATTTCATACTTTCTAAAAAAAAAAAACAAAAAGGCAATAAATTAATACTTCTCCAATCATATTTTCAAAATTTTTACAGTTTTGAATTGGAATAAATTGTTTAAGACAACTGTTACCCTTTCTGACAATTGTGCGTTTGGTTGTGGTATACCCTTAGAAAATTTCCCCAGAGGCAACAATTTTGTTTTGGTGGTTTAAAATCATATCTGCAGGATTTTTTGTTGTTGTGTTTGCTCTTTTTTAGCTCGGGTTGCAGTCAAAAGTTTTAATTATAAAAGTTTTGCCGAGTCGTTCTGCAGAACAAGCCAACAGAAAATTAAGACATGACGCAAGAATAAAAATTGAAATAGACACACACGAAGACACATACACACAAGTCCATACATGTATATACGGTCATGGCTTTTAGACAGTAATGTCAAATGAGTTAACTAAAGCTTTAAGCTATAAAAATGATAGCTTAATCAAATAGATACAGACAGTATGGGAAAGAAAGTACAAGATTGTAATTTACTTAAAGGTTATATCGAAACAAAGAAAAAAACTAATTATGCCGTGACAACAGAAATGGTGACATACATCGTTGCACATAGATGCAGCTGCTCATTTTATCTTAGTCCTTGATACTTTTTGCAATGACACGAATTCCAACTACTTGTAGAAAAAGCTCTGCTAATGACTATTGATTACAAGCATAAGGAATGCAACATGTTGCATGATTACTGCAGCGAGATAGCCTTTATTGCTGAAAAGAATGCTTGAAAAGTATTTAACTTAAATTTTCACACCCCAATTAATTGCCTTTTAAATAATGTACCAACAAAAGTAGTGTTTTATTGACTTTTAGTTAGAGTAAAGATTTGATGACCTATTTGTAGTGCAAGCCAACAAGCTATTAACATATTCAAAGCTATACACCGACTGTGAAATACTCAGATTCCAGCTGTACAGGATATGAGCAATTACATTGTTCAAAACCTGGGTGAGCGTATTATTCAACTTTAACTACCTTAAGACAAGTAAATCATAAAAATTTTAGGTTTTGATTTCTTACCGTGAAAAAAGAAAAAAAAATTTTATTTGATTTTTGTACCAAAATTTTGACAAAGCCAAGAATGGTAACAAAAATCATGTGACCAATAAACACAAACACATCCAATCACACACTTATTCAAATTGAAGTGTCGAGGATAGCGAGATGAAAATTCTGCCGCAGCTGCAATGTGAAACTGCAGTGCATAGAATTGCAAATGTGGAAATAGCGCGGACGTGGCAGTGATCCCTGGTGTCCACTGATGCGCAAATTGCATTGCCAGCCAACGCAGTTTAGTTTTTTTTTTTTTTATCACTGGCGATTCGCCTGATTGCTTACTGCCATTTTATGGCTTTGCGCTGGCAGAAAACAAATGGCGATTGCCGCACGAATGGAGAAAGAGTGTGTATGTTGTAAGTGCTATTTTTAATTGCGTCTGTGTATCGAGTGTCAAGATTAAACTCGTGCTTTAATTGGATTGCATTGGCAAGCTGAGATTTCGCTCGAAAGCTCTCATATCAAAGACGACAGAAAAGATACACGCAATTTCAAAGTTAAGCAAAGTTAAGTAAAGGAAAGTGCGGCCAAAGCTAAAGAGCAACAAACAAGCAACCTCTAGCAACGCATCCGTTGCTACGTTAAGCCTCTGATGAATCTACGTGCACAAACAAACTCACCCACCTATCCACCCGTCCACTAACACACACATATATACACACAACGTATTTAAGATAATGCTAAAGGAAATTTATTGCATATACGCAGAAAAATAACGCTAAATGCGTATCAAAAGCTAAACAATATCAAGCCGTAAGGCTAGCAGGCAGACAGGCAGATGGGGGCTGATAGCTTAGCGGGCATCGTTGGCATAGGGTGGGAATTAAAGTAAACAAAGTTCAAAGGAAATTTGTTTTAAATATATCAATAGTTTAAATATTAATTTTAAGATGTGTGGATGAATGAACTGGGATCTGAGAGGTCGATTGAGCCTCTTTGAAGGGTTATAGCTCTTTCATCAGACTCAGGTCTTGCACAAAAGCAAGTATTCTGGATGGGTCGTCAGTTTTCTAAGAAACTTAGGGGTCAAAACACCGTAAAACACCTATATTTGTTTAATTTTTCCCCCCTCTTTTCTCAAAATCATGATGTGATGAGCACTTTTGGACCCCAGATTTGTGCTCAGCGCACAAAAATATATAGGAAACAACTCTCATATCAAAAAAGACATTTCCATGTAAATCTGTGTTTTTATATATATAAATTCGTTTGGATATGAATAGGCGAAAAGGTTTAAACTACCCTCGTATTTCATGTACACGTGGCGAAGACGCAACAGCCAACTAAAGAAAATGAAAAAGAATGTCATTTGACAAATTACCAGCAGCCAGGTAAACAGGAAGTAAGGAGACAACCGAAAGGAGGATGGTGAACAAATAGATAAATGGATGCAGCCCCCAAAAGTAAGCATTGCTAATAACAATGGGACGTTGAGATTGAGTCAGTCAGTTTGTATGAGTGTGTGTGCTGATGTATGCTTGCATACATAAATCTATAATTATGCCCATAAGTAGCTATTAATGAAATATGAACGGCGCATTTAACGCCGCATTGAGGAGCTCTCAAGCCCCTAATAAATTTTAATTATGCCTTCTGCTCGTCATTTGACATCTAAAATTGCATCCATCGTAAAGTACGTAATAAAATGTGACATGTAGAATTGGGGCAGAAAAAGCTTTTTCTTTTCCAATAAATTCATCGAGGTCGCACACATGAAGTGATTGAAAAGGAAATGTTAATTTTATTTATTTATTTATTGTTTAAGTTAGCGTTAACGCGCTGTTAATAAGTAGTCCAACATTTGTTGCGTGGATTGGGAAAAACCCAATCAGACCAGCCTTAGATTAGTAATTAGTGGTTTCGATTAGATAAAGAAAATAGGATCGATCTTTTTAGTACTGGAATCGAGGCCTCGAATAAGAAAACGGAATAGAGCTTGTTATAGTCAGGTTCATGAATTAAATAGTTGCTTAAGCAACAATCAAATTTAAAAGGTAAAAAGTTATGGGAAGATCTAATTGGGACAGTTAATTTATTCGACTCAAAAGCGCTTAAAAATAATATTCCATGCATAGTTCTACGCTTTAATTGGGAGAAAAACTTAATCCAAATTAATATACTTGAATACGGAGGTAAGTCAACTCCAGGAACCCAATTAAAGCTTCTAAGGGCGAAAAGAAGGATTTTTTCTGCACGGACTCAATTCTATCCTGGTGAGTCCCGTATAGCAGGGACCACACACAAGATCCATACTCAATGATAGGACGTACCTTCGACCACAGCTTGATCAAGACAATTACAATAATGGCCTTATTGACCATCGACGCCATATGAGAATCAAACATAATTTTTCGATCAAGAATAATGCCTAAATCATTCATTGCAAAGACGCGGTCAAGGGGTGAGCCATCACGCAAGTAGTGCGCAGCATGAGGGGTACTTCTACAAAAAGACATGACTTTACATTTAAAACGATTTAAATTGAGTAAGTTATAATGGCACCAGGCACCATGTATATCCGAGAGTTAGTAATAACCGCTGGAAGATTGTCAATCTGTTAGATTAAAAAGCAAAGGTCCAAGGTGACTCTCAGAGGTCACAAAAATAATTTAATAACAACTTTTTGTGTTCGATCACGCAAGTACTCCGAAAGCCACGATAAGAGTTTTGCTGGAGATCCAATACTGTTCAATTTTTGGAGCAACAGAGAACATATTTCAGAAGTGAATAGCTTACTAAAATTAGTGTAAGCAACGTTCGTTTGCATTTAACCTTGAATCCCTTTGAGTTGTAGATCTACGCCTAACAAAACCGGGTTGATAAGGCGATATAATCAAACTACATATGTGTTGCGATTGAAGACATATAATTTTTTCAAAAAATTTCGGAATGGTAGACAACATGGATGTACCCCTATAATTTTTAACGTTAGACTTAGAAACATTTTTATGAAGTGGAATAATAAAGGATTCCTTCCATATATCAGGGAATACAGATGAGTCAATCGACAAGTTAAATAATTTATTTAAGGGCTTACAAAGTGAATATACAACCTGGCACTCCATCAGGACCAGGTAGCCAGGTTTCATAGAGTAAAGGTCACTTAGGAGCGTACACTCAGTTATAACTGGGACCTTTATGCAATTTGATGCAGGTAAACTGAGGATGGCAAACATGAAGACTTACGTTTAGAGTTAACAAATTTCTAAAACTGTTTAGGATCACGGGAAAAGTTTAATCTACAACAGTTGAGATAATTAGTATAACAAGATGTGTTAAGAGAAATAAAATTAGACTTTACTAAGGTAATTTTTTCCGATTTCTTAAATTTTTATAAGTTCTTGTCTTCGCGTTTTTAAATTCGATAGTTCCCTCGTGAACCTCGTGGCGGTTTATTATCACTTGTAGAACAAATGAGGGGAACACAGATATCCAAAAGCGAATTCAACGTTTTATAAAATATGGCAATGGTAGTTTCTATATCACGACAGTAATTAAGGCCAGACTAATCAGTATGCTGAAGAAGATCATTCAATTTAATAAAGTTAGTTTTACGAAAGCAACTGGGTTCAAAGAATTATTAGATGCTAGACAAGATTTAAGAATTTCAAAGGATAATTCTAAGGTTGGATGGTAGTTATCTTCCAGGAGCACCCTGCTTATATAACTGCAATCCGATTCCGTAACAAGTATTAAATCTAACATTTTACTACTAAAATTATGAACGCTGCTAACTTTCAAAATGACCAACTCCGGAAGGCCATCGATAAAATCATAAGAAGTGGCTGGTAATTAAGCTGAAGATGTGTCATTCAAAGACCACACAACGTATGGTAGATTAAAATCACCAAACTCTAAAGGTGATCCATATCCGTCTACGAAGCCGAAACAAGTTGCAGGGCACACAGGTGGGATTAGCAGATGTTACTATAGAAACAAGTAATATACGGTGAACGGCTGCTAAATAATATTTTAACACATAAAAAATCTATGTCCGGACGATCATGAGACTGAATCTGTTCTGAGGAAATACAGGCGTCAAAAGCAATGAGAACACCGCCCCCCTTGCGGGAGGTACAATCGCATCTGTACAATTAATACTTACTAGGAAAAAATCAGAAATATCTGGTTTTAACCAGGTTTATGTGAGTATAACTATTTGTGAGTCAAAGGATAAGCTGTTAACATATAATTTTGCAAGTTTACTGTCAAGGCCTCTTACAATTCGATAGGCGAAGCTAATTTCTTTTGATAGTTTTTTGCCACCGAGTTGGAGGCAACAGGTTGGCTAACACTACTGATCCCAATACCATTTTTATAGTTACTTCGACTATTTACATAGTCCATCACGGCGAGCTGCGGCTGCCAAAACTTTTCAAACCAAATGGTCGAGAAAAGTTCATCCGGAACACTCAACTTGAAAGTCGACAACAATCAGTGGAGAATCAATTTCACTTTTAAATTGGCACTAATTTCATCCAATGAAGTATCGGATGCTAGCTTAGACCCGAAAGTAAATTTGCTTAGTGGCACAACAACGAGAGGCTTGTGTGGATTAATAGGCAAACAAGCTGTTGAACCGGATAGCTCATGTGTAGAATCATTAACTGGTATGGAATGAACGGTGGTTATGTATTTAGTGGGACTTCTTGACGGCGAGTTAAATAGCATTAATGGGCTAGCAATAGCACCCGTTAAGGGATAAATGCTGGATTAATATTATATGACAATGGATATGCTCTAACAAAACAAAGTAGGGTGCAAGTATGTAAGTGTAAACGTGTCAATGCAATGAGCACGATAAAAGGTAAACAGCGCGTAGGCAGATAAAGCCGCGAGTGCGTCGGAGAAGAGCGGACGAAAGCGGAAGAGGACTGAGAAAAATAGACAAGCTGTTTCGTATAAGTAGACGAAATTCCAAGACATGTAAATGCAAATTATCCGATGTGTATTTATGTATATATACATACATATGTTTTCCTTATTTACTACAGCTTCATTTTGAATAGAAATTAAAATCAGTATTTAGTCAGCAAAGTTCAATTATTATATGTGCGATAACTGTTCGAATTGTTTACCAAATGTAACCAAATAAAACTCCGTACACAAACACAAGAAAACAATAAATTAATAAGAGCACGCAAAAACACAACCGCCATCAACGGAAGGCAAACTAATTTTGTATAAAATATACTTAACACTAAATATGCTAATCATACTAGTTTAAAACTTTAAAACATACTTTAGTTCGTATTGTTTGTACTTAAAAAAAATGAGATAAAAATGGTATGATCGAATGAAAGAAATTGTATAAGATTTAAAAGGTTTGATGTCAATATAAAATTTTGATTTAATTAATTAATTTAAAACGCATACGTTTTCGATAAAAAATTAATAATGTCATCAAATTTCATTAAATATGTATATGCTTATACTAAAGCACAGTAAAGTTAAGAAGTATCAAAATAGTAGCACGACCCCTGCTTAACCCAGACTTGTTTATGCCCATAAGGGTAAGATTCAGACTTTTACAATGTTGTATGCAACACACAAACCAGCACTTATACTAGTTATGAGCATCTTAACTGTTGTCCCAGAGTCATGTACATGTCGTTTAGCTGTAACCCAAGGCGCTCATCTACTCATCATTCAGCAAATGTTAAACTTTTTATGGTTGAAAATCCGCAACATAGCTGTTAACGACACTATCACCTGGCCAAGGGGATATATAGTAATGATATAATTGAAGTGTCTACCTTATCCTAAAAACCCATCCACATCTTCCTTGCCTCATTCTGCAATTTATGTGTCCCTGTCAACCCACAATCCACCTTAATGTGATTTCTTTACGTCGGTCGCAGCTAAACAAACATAATAATATCCTGGCAGCCAAGAGTTTGAGGCTCACTTCGCATGTGGTGCGAAACAAAACAAAAAAGTAGAAAAAAACAAAATATAATTATCAAAAGGGGGGCTGGCTGGATGGATGGTAATGAAAACTAAAATTTGCACAAATTTCTAAAAATATCAGAAAGCAAAGCACCAAAATGTTGCGTGCCAGTGACAGGCTATGAGAGGTCCTTTTATTGCCAGAGCCAATGCTTATTTATACTCCCCGGTGTGTGTGTGTGTGTTTAAATAATGCCTTTAAACTTCTGACATTTACCAAAGCACGCACACACACACACAAACACACACACACTATACTACAAACACACAAAAATACATACACGAGTGTGTTGATGTAACGAGGTACGAAACCCCCTTGTTTGGGGGTATTTAATTTTATTTTGATCTCTCAGCTACGTAACTTAATACATTGTGTATGCGACAAATAAATCGCATTAACGGCAGTTGATACCTTTTTGTGATTTGTACGTGGCGAATAGCATTTCTTTGGCTGTCCATTAAAATGCGCATAAATAAATAACACAAATACAAATATGTACTCTTAAAGGCTAAAAAGCAACAGTTGATGCTTTATAAAAACTATATAATGGTTCACCTATCAACTGCATAACAGATTAGATTACAGTTTTTTTGAAACTGAAAATCATATTTATGGTATAGTGCTGTAAAAGTCGGAAACTATATATATATTTTTTTCTAATGTTTAAGATAGTCGTTAGCCAGGAATAAAACGCGTTTAAAAACATATTTTAAAGAACTTTATGTTGCACAAATATTTACAACTATGGCGATAATAATCGATTGTTGTTTGGAAATAAAAATCTGCCAATTTATTATGTCAATCGAAAATGAGTTTTGATAACTTGAATCGTTTAAAAATAAATTAAAATATATATATTATACAAATACAAAAATTAGTCAATATTAAAATTTCTTAGAAATCTAATTATTCTGTTGAACATCTTCGTATAGCTATTTCAAAGCTAACATATGTAACAATATATGTTTGTCTAACATAACGATGTTGGTTGTAAATGTTAGGCGATGTCATTGCTCTTCTATACCCACATGTATGTAAGTTTGAGTAAGACGATGACAAATCTTTGCATGATTAACAATCAGGACTAAGTTTGTTGGCATTGCAGCGCAGCACACACTCAATCAAATACAACGCAGAAGACGCAGCCAAAAATGAATGTGTTAGCCTATCACGCGAAGCCGAAAAATAGGTGCAAAATGTTAAGGATATTATGCGCATTAATTAAACACAAGCTCGGTAAAAAAGAAAGGTGCCTCTTCAAACCCATAAATTGCAAATAAAATATTTAGCATGTTATTTAAGCTGATAGAATGAAATGAATGAGAACGACCCCAAAAAGTAGGCAATGGTAATTTAATGCTCAACACGTGGGAGGGCGGAACAAAAAGGAAACTGTGACAACGTTTTTGTGTCGCTATTTTGACACGTCTGATCCCGCACAAGGCTGTCGGCGTATGTAATTACAGCAGCTGGTCGGAAACCGACTCCCCAAGTCCTTGACAATCCTCTGCAAATGACACAGCACGCCCAAAGCGTACGCCGCGAACCTTCAAAAGTGTCATTATAAAATCTTGTTGCATACAAGCTGCCACTGCCGCCAGGCTAGCGATTAAGTTGCGCAACTTTCCACATGTATTCATGTGGGCCCGGAAGAAGGGCAAAAGGGACGCGGTTACTACACTTACGAGCACTTTGGCGCAATTAAAGTTCCACAATGCCATTGGGACGAGAGCCCCACAGCAGCAGCAACTTTTTTATTTGACTTTTTTCATAATTGTAGCGTCGAGAGTTTTTTTCTACTTGCTGCTTTTTTTTACAGCCTTTGCCATTTGACGGCTTAAGCGCCTGAATGAGGGGCGCGGCTCCCGTGTTGCTTTTATGGGCTGGAATTCATTTCGTTTCGTTTTTAACATTCGGTTGATAGTTGTGTTTTATGAGTTATTCATTGTGTTGATGGCCTTACGAGTTTAGCCAACAAGTGCAAAGTTCTGCCATGTTTCAAGTGGTACTTAACCGATTTCATGGAAAATAAGCTTTTTGGTTTGTTTAAGCGGAAATTCAGTTATAGAAAAGTATATAGTATGTATGTATAAATAACGCTATAATTGAAAATGGGTGGGCGTGGCTACAAAATGTTTGATGCAGTTTTTTGTTGGACGCCAGTAGCTATCTCCTTACCAAACGGTAAGGCCGGACTGTGGGACTGTCGGAAAGGCAGACCCTTGCAGGACATTGCACAAAACCAATATTCTCTTTACTTAAGGTATCGTATCGAGTATAAAAATAAACTTCAAAAACTGGTCTCAAAGTGACATAAAACATCAAAAACTATTTAAGCTGTGAATGTTCAATAAACATTTAATTAAGGGAAAATGTTAGCTATAAAGTTATAAACAAAATTTTCTGTACAAATAAAAATAAGATTATTTACAACTAAACCAAAATAGGACATAAAATAAGAAATTAAAACTTACGTGGCTTCGTTGACTAATGAATCTACCAGGGAAGCTGATTTCGGGATTCTAAAATAAAATATGATGCAATAAATTAAAACATAGAAATAAAATAATAAATTTTTAAAATGATTGGTGAAATAATACCTCGAAATTCCCAAATTTCTTATCTTTTTGTTTTTCTTTTCTGTTTTAAATTTGTAGACTGCATTTACTAAACATATGTACATAAATAAATAACGAAATAAATAAATTTTCAAAAGAAATAAGTTATTATGTCACAAATAACAAGTTTTATTCTTTAATCTTTAAACCTTAAAAATATACATATTTTTACTTAAAATGTAATTTAAATTTGACAAACAACAAAACCCCTTTTGAGCACATACTTGAATACCTAATTCTCCAAGGCTCTTACACTTTGACCTTCAAGTTTAGCCAATCAACGTTGGAGGTTTTACCATCATAATTACCTGCAAAGAGAGGGAATGTTTTGAATTAAAGAAGATTTATATGGTAAGCGATGGAAATGTTAAGAAATTAATTAGGGATTTTAACGTTGTAAAAGTGGGCGGCAAATTGGGGTGGCCAAGAAGAAAGGACCACCTAATGACCGATCCGCCCTGGCCAGCTGAGTGAATGACTTTTAATTAAGCCCAAAGATATCATTAAAAAGAGTGAAATGATGTTAAACGGCACACCAACATGAAAGCCAGTGAGCGGAACTTAAATGTTTTTGCACAAAACTAAAGTTCTAAGTTCACACGCAACCCAAAGGCAATTCTCGAGAGTCCAGCTATAGCTAAATAGTCGGAGCTGTGGGTCCAAGTGCCAAGTAATGCTAGAAATGTGGGAAAGACATAAATCTTTTCAAGCGGCAAAGGACATGTATCAAAATTAAAGCGAAACTGAAAGGCTATTTATTTTGATACTCTTAAATGAGTATCCAGATCGGTGTGACAACAATTTTGCCAGCAACGACATTCACATAGTATCTTTTCTATCCTTTATTTGTTCGCTCTGTTTTCCAATTGACAGGAATAAGAAAATCAAATCGAAGGAAAACACACAGGTGTAAACAGAGAAAGCAAAGAATAAAAGTTACCATCGAGCTGGAAATTGCAATGTAAATCGTGCTGACCTTGTCTTAATGCATGCCCCATGTTTTTACCCAATGCCCGATGCCCCGATTCCCTGAGTCCTGTCATAAAGCACTGCAACAAAATACAAATGGCAGCCATCAAAGTCCATGCAACAACTGCAACTACAACAGCCACCAATACCGACAACAAGAACAAAACAAAACAACAAAAGTTGGAGAATTTTAATTCAATGTTGATACACGGATAGCACACAAAAAAAGAGGATGCAAAATGCATGGTCTATCACAGTTTATGCAAGCTGACGGATGCCCCACGCTGCAGAAACAAAAGACTAAAAATTTATATTTAATTAAACACGACCCCAAGCCCTGAGTGCTAACCTCAAGCTCTAACGAAGGACACGGCATTTCGACTTGTTGAACTTTTACAGCTCTCGCTACATAACGTGGTTTTCTTTATAATGCTAATTAAGTATGCGCAATGTTTGCATTTCGGAGACAGTAGGATTTTTCATTGCCATTGACTTAAGGATACTAGAAAACATATGGAAGTGACATATTGCTGGGATGTAGTAATGAAAATTGAATTTATCTATTGCGAGAAAATAGCTAAGAGGATTACAAAGCGTGTAGCAGAATACTACCAATCAGCAAAACAAACAGACAGACAAGCTTAATGAGTTCGAGCACATATGCTTAAAACTTTAAGCACACATGGCACATTTTTAATTAGTTAAATAAACAAATTTTAAAATCGATATAGAAGTTTTACCCTTTGCTTGTTTAAGCAAATGTTTTATTTAATGAAAATGCATTTTTGTAAAATGGTTAAAATTAAAATGAAGATCATTTTATATTTTTTATGACAATCCTTTCTTGAATTTACAAAAAGAAAAGTTGATTTATTTGGAAAATCAGTTATTTCAAAACCATTCACATAAAAAAATCACGCTTTATGCTTGGACTAATGTATGATTGAAAGACTCTTATTTTAGTAAGTGTATTTAAGTTTGCATTAATGAATTAAGTTAATTGTTTGTGTAGGCAGGACAACAACACAGCTTATGTGCCGATTTTACGAAGTTATGACTTGGTTCGCTTTAAAGTCTAACTCAAGCAGCCACTTGACCTTTGTAGGGTTGTTTATTAATGTGCTTTATCCTAATTGGTATGCAAGTGGCCAGTACTTCTGAAGGTTGGTTGGGTATATAGCTTATGCTTGGCTGTGTTTGTGCGCATAAATCATTACTCAATTACAAAGCAAACAGTTTGCAGATGATGAAGCAGCTTGCGCTTACAATTTTCAATTAACAAACAAGTGGCAGACATCAGAACTCATCCAGCCAGCAGCGTACTAAACACATTCAGCTAAAATCGTCAGAGCACAAAGAGCTCTGCGCTATGGAAAATCAATAAAATGTGTGTATGTGTGTGCCACACCTTAACAAGCGCAAGCAATTTTATTAGAAAAACCTTCCAATAAAAGATGCAATTCCTGAAATAATGCAATCTGATTGTCTTTTTGCATGGACATCGTTCAAAGCATCAAGAATTTAATTAAGAAATGTTTTTTGCATTGGCATGCTGTGGTCTTAATAAGGTTGAGGTCTTTACTCATTAGAACAAAAGAATAAACTAAATGAAATAGTTGCAGCTTTAAAATTCGTTTCAAAAACATCTTCAATTCTACATGTAACTACAAAATTGTTATTTAATTAATAAACAAAGTCTCAAAACACTTTGATCTTTGTAAAAATTGATGTTAGTTACAATTGGATATTTAAAACAAGAGCTCAAAATAAAATAAGGAAAGGAAAGAGAAAAATATAGATTAAGACAGTAGTCAAAAGTTTTGCTTTGTCTCAAGTTAATTAAATATATAAAAAGATTAAAATTGTTAAATTTTGTTACTTTTTGATATATAAAAAAGAAAATAAATATTTATTGGGATTAATTTATATTCGACTGAGTTAAGAAAATCGTGTCATTACGTTTTCCGTTGGTTATATATTAAAATTAAGAGACAAATACTTAAATAAAATAAATGCAAATAAACATTAAACATTTATTTTATTTGCTTAGCATTTATTTGTATTTTTTAAGTTCAAACTAAAGGCCGTCACACAATTAGAGATTTATAAAGTGCTGAACAAACACTTTGCATTTTATGTGAACATTTTGTCACTTTCTTTATGAGTCAACATCTTAGCCGTTCCCCGGGCATGCATAAAATGGGAAAATATGCCAAAGAAATAGACGCCACAGGCACATTGTTTGGCAACGCAAATGAGACCCTGGTTCCTCATAAGTAGGCCGAAAGTAGCTTGAGTCTGAAATTGTATTGGCCGTAAAATGTCTGGTGACTGTTGTGGCTCAGACAACATGTGTGAAGTTAGATGAATTTGTTGCTCTATGTGTGTGCGTATGTCACCCATTACAGCAGAAGAAAGCGGAAAGGAAAGGTGTGACATCTACTTAAAGATAAAGCCAAAGGTCGAGCCAGATTTCGTTTGGGTCTGATGCACTATGCGAAATGCCCCGCAAACAGTTTTAGCCAGCATGAAAATTTAATAAGTTTGTTGAAAAAGCGACAAAGGCTTGCAGATTTCTGGATTGCCTGTCAAGTGGACTAAACTAAGAAGCTGGTCGAACAGTTTGCCAAAAATAATTCAAGAGCCTATCAGCTAATAAGTTGTACGCCAGCTCTCGAAACTTAGCCTTAGGTGATTTAACGAAGCGTGTTCTTATTTTAGACATTGATGAAGTAAACTAAATTAAGTTTATGATTTGAGTTAACTCATGCAGGTGAAATGATTATATAAGTTTTGAAAACAACGAGATGTGATTAATGAAAGTTCGGTTATTATTATCACAATTTTTTGTATGTTTTAAGCAAAAGAAATTCGGCAGTTATAATTTTTACTATGGAAATAATTTAATAAAAATCAAAACCAATCATAAATAACAAAGCTTATATAAATAAAGGCTTATTCATATTTCCAATCATTTTGTACATAATTTTAAGATAATAAAGTTTTTTTATTATAATGAATAACCAATGCTAATTAACTAATAATATTATAGTTAATTAAAGAAATGTTAAACGAAGGCGCAAAAGACATCAGCAAAAATAATATAAATACAATTCGGTATGATTTCAGTTAAGTGCTATCTTTGGGATTTAACCTACTTTAAAACAGACTCCAAAGCTTTTAGTTGTATTATTGCAATATTTATAAGTTGTTGGACTTTTTTAAAAATGGCTTGATAATCATTAAAAAGCACAAGCATACAGCATGTAGAAGCTGTGCGGTCATCCAATCATGGTATAGAGAACGTATCAATTAGATTGACGAGCGGCAAAGAAGGAACACAAAGAAAATAAAAAGTCGCGATCTTAGGCAACATTGAAACGAGAGTTTCTGCGATGACGACATCGAAAACATTAAATTGCAAATTGTATGGACGGGCAGAATGGCAAGGAGACGTAAAGAGAAGAACGCTCCTGACATAGCCACAAGGTTTTTTTTTTTGCTGGCCATTTGGCTGTTTGCG
Source organism: Scaptomyza montana (assembly GCA_018904305.1). Taxonomy (NCBI): domain Eukaryota; kingdom Metazoa; phylum Arthropoda; class Insecta; order Diptera; family Drosophilidae; genus Scaptomyza; species Scaptomyza montana. Next base: position 3,863,815 of record JAEIGR010000007.1, read on the forward strand.
GCCTGCTGTTGACAGAATTAATTGCGCACGTTAGCGACGAGGCGCGCAGCAGTAAATTAAATTGCAAAACGACGTGCCGACAGCAAAAGCAGCACAAGCTAACGGTTGCAGAAGCAGTAGGAAGAGAGCCTTAGACTTTCGTCCTTGCAGCCGCAGGCAACTGAAACTGTGAATTGAGTTAGTCGCTGGCTTTTTTCTCTCTCATGCTAAACATAAAAACATTTGCAATGCCAATATACGGTGCGCTGTTCTTGCCACGGAACTGCATTATGGCATGAGAACAATGAATGCTGTACAGAAATAACGTATACGCAAGGAATGCCTCTTGTGTTTTTACAGCTAACAAAGCAAAACACGATTTGCTTTTCTTCTCTTTTTTTCCAAGCTGCGATTTTATGTTTTTAAATATGTTTTTAAAGCGTAATGGACGAACTCGCAACTGGTCCTGACTTGTTTCGATTTAAATCCATGCCATGTTTGCTTGCATGTGCTTTTCAGTTTTTAGAAGGTAGCACACCACAGTCAACAAAAAGCTGCTTAAATGAAATGACCAACATTTAGGCTTTAGGCTGTGAGTTTTGCATTTGGGATGGCCTTTTTATGTGAACATCACACACACATGAACATCGGTGACTGACTTTTAAAAGCAGTCAGCAGGCATTAACGTTATGCAAATAGAGAACACCATTCACAGACCCAAAACCCAAACATTAACAAAACCCATAGCTACAACCCTCGAAATCAGCACAAGCCCTGTGAATAATAATTCTTAAATGTTTAGTGAGTGCGCGCTTATCAAACACATTTTGGCAATTTATAGAGCGTGCGAGTTTTATGTTAATTTTTAAGTATTCCGTTTGGCTGGCTTCTAATAGACTCGAGTAGGGATTGGGATGTGGCTTGTAGCATTATTAAGCCAATGCCTATAGCCGTTAAAAAATTATGCTGGAAACGTTTATTGTGCCAGTGTGTAGTTAGATAAACAAAGCAGATATGAGAAATTTGACACAATTTGCTTGATAGATAAATTTACATATCTGTCGCTTTGCATCACTATGTGAAATTTATGCAATGCATTGGTAGATAAATGGTATAACGATTTATTCAGTAGATTTGTTCAGTTATGCGAATTAAACGATGCTTATAAGAATACGACACTACTCTTTTCGTTAGTACCAAGTTTTGTATATTGTACTTTGATTAGCTCTGAGCTACAGTTAGTTTATGCATAACTCATAAAGTTTTGAAAATTAATTGCCATAGCACAAGTTCAGAATGCTTTAAAGTATGAACTAATATTTATATTTCGTCTTCTACTGCAGGGAGAAGTTAGTTCCAAAGTACCAAGTTCATGCAATTTTCATTCGTTAAACTTCTAAAATTCCTTGAAACTTGCAAAGTTAATAAAATGTCGTGTTGTCGAGCACTTGTCGCTTGCTCTGGCGACAAAACAGAACATAAGCGAACAATAAATAAAGCACGTTACCATGGCAATTTTGCGATACGGTGCTATTCCGTATCTTTTGGCAGACACAGATCTAACATCTTTTTTGTGTGTGCGTCCTTTGTCTTAACACCTACATACAGCCTCCTTTTTTCACTTTCACATCATTTGTTAGCACTACTTTAGCAGCCTTTTCCGCCGTGCGTTAATATTTATGTCTTGATACGCTTTTCCTTTGTCTTACAGTTCGTTTGCATCGTTGCTTTTGAACAGCCAACTAGATAGTATAAACTTACACACATACGAGTAAATGCTGTATTGTATATGTTTATATACAAAAAAAAAATAGTCTCTTTTGCCAGTTTTCCCATTTCCTGTGCTTGTCGCTACTTCCGTGCACTTTGCCCTTCATTTATCTTTATTTTGCCAGTCAGAAAGGCAACGTAATATGTTAGCATATGTTCCCAAAGCATATTCCATATGTTTCGGCCAGTTAAATTTTATTTAGTCTTTGTGATTAAATTACTTGAAAACGCAGACAATCAGCATTAAGCTAATCAAACTCAACCAAAACAAATGCTTTAAGTAAGCCAATAAAAGTTTGGTATACATAATAAATATACATATACATATACATATATTGCAAATATTTTCGAGTTACTAAATTGATTTTATACTATGTACTATAAAAAAAAAAAACGTTTAAATATAGAAAATGAATTGATTTGCACTTGGACAACTTGTTTTAAAAACTTTTCGGTTAGATTTGTTGAAACTAGGTAATGCATTTTAAATGCAAAAGGCCATGGAAAGTTTTTAAACTTCCAACTTGAAAAAATCTTATTTAAATTATTTAGTCTGGCTGTAGCTTTTATGTACATAAAAAGTTTTTTTTCAGTAAAATTTTTTGTAGCATTGACTCTAAAAGTTAAGTAAAGTTAATCATAAAATTAAATTGCACTTGTAGTTTTTGCCAGTGCCATAAAAACCAGCTGCCAAAAGCTGGGTGGAATACATTTTTGGCTTGTTGCTCGATTTTTACTGTTGCGGCAAAATTGACCGACAATTGATTTTGTCAGAGTGCGCTCTAGCTTAACAATGAAAAGTAGGCCAACGGCAGGTCAAAATCATAACCAACTGAAATTGTTTCGACAAAAACAAAAAACTTTATATTTAAATAATTGCAATGCAGTGCTCACAAATTTACAATGTTCTTAATTGTTTTACTTTTAATTCGATTATTTTTGTAACATATGCGGATAATTCTATTTGTAGTAATACGAGAAAGTTTTTGACAATGATTGATTATATTCAATTAAATGCCGTATTATGAAAAGCGAAATTCACTTTGAATGCACATTTCAAATTAAAAGGATTAAAATAAAATTAAAATTTGTATACAATAGCCATTTTATCAACAACATTATATTTAACAACAAATTAAAATAAGTCAAAATCAGTTAAAACAAGTGGAAACGTTGCAGTCAGACGCAACCGATACCTGTTTAGAAACGGGTAACAAGAGGCCTAATTGCAAAGGGATACGGATGCGGCGTTGGAACGTCACCAGTGCTGTATGGTGGGCGTGGCATCTAAACTATTGATGTAGTTTTTTGGGGGACGTCATCACCTATCTTGACACCAAATACTTTGGTTATAGCTGTAAGGGTGTGGGAAACATGTGGATTTATCGATTTTGAGGGTTCGAAGTTATCAATTTGCTCAATCTTGACACTTTATCTGTCCCGGCCATAGAAAAAGATATTTGCAAAGTTTGAAGTCTATAGCTTGACGGGTGTAGAAAAAAGTTGCGTTCATACACAAACCCAATAAACTCTTTATCTTCAGTATCGAGCAAGGTAGTCAAGGTCCCACTAACTATTTATGTTGAATACTTTCGAGCAACTGTGGGTTGCATTGCAATTAACTATAAATTATGATTGAAGCAACATAGAAATTAAATAAAAAACAAATTGCGTAAACACGCCCGCCGCAGGAGCTGTTTCTTTGACCTAAGCTCCAGCGGTTGTCGTCACCAACGCTAATTTGCCCGAAAATGCCAAATGGCGGACCCGTTGCGTTGTTGGCACAAAACGATGATAGCGTCGGTTGCCCGTTGCCCAATGCCCAGTTCTGTGTCCTGTTCCGCATGGCTCACAATTTTAATATCGTGCTTAAATTTAAATAGCCTCAAGTTGTCGGTTGACCCACTGCGTTCAATTTGGCAGCATTTCAATTCGGCAAAAGAACACTTTATTTTTATTTCTTTTGACGCGTCGATAAATCCACAGCCTTGCTGTTGCCTCTTTTTATTTATTTATATATTTCTTTAGAGGTCATCGCTTTGATTTGATTGTACTTGTTGTCCTGTTATGTACTTCAATGTGTGTGTGTTTGTGTTTGTCTTTGAATTGCGGACACTGCGGCCCCAGGTAATTCAACAAAACAAAAGCAACCATGTACTCCTACGCTTTTGAATTTGCATAGAAACGACTGTCGCAAAATGTGGGGTTTATTGAAAATGTATGTGATACCCCCTAAAGTCGTTGACAGATTAAAATATCTACAATTCTGTGAAAATATAAATAGTTCATTGCCAGAAAAAAGTGAAGTTTATATGTTAGAACAAATGTAGAAATTATTAATTTATATTTAAAAATTTTTTTTCTTTTATTTAGATACTCAACTCATATTATCACTAAGTACCTATTAAGTGAGGTTTAAAAAGTAAATGATAAATAAAAGTTAAAGTTTAATGATTTTATAAAAATACTACGAAAAAAATATGAAACTGAATTTAATTTCAAATACCTTTTGCTAGGAAAAATGTCTTGTACAATATTTAATAAAGTGGGTTGAAAATACAAAGTAAAAATGTAAGCCATCAACAATATTCGCACCTTTGGAAATATTATAAAACTTTTGAACTTTAGAGCTTAATAATGTATATGTATGTGTGCGTTCCTGGGAGTTTGATTGGCAATCGGTTTTGGCACCCCAAATAAATTTTATATCGAAACGAATGCAAATATTTGCGAGTTTAACTTTCATGCGAACTCAAAACAAACTCGAGTTGCTTTTGTTCTAAGCAATCAAAACTTTTCATGACTTTACACATGGAAATTTATACATGAACATACATATGAGATGTGTATATAAATAAATTAATAAAAAGCTGTTACACGGGGAAATCTAAAATGCATAGCATACTTTAAGGCTAGATATTCGTCCTGCTTATTTGCGGAGCAATTTAAGCGCAAGTTTTGTGTTGCATTCTTTTGGCATAATTTAGAAATACACAGCAAGCAATCGTTGTGGAAACAACAACAAATGCAAGGGCACAAATAAACTTAAACACACACACACAGAGACACACGCAATCACAGAGAGCAACTGCGAATAGTGTAAATGTCCTTGAAAGCGCGCAAATAGCAAAGCCAACAATGTTGGCCCTGGCGTCGCACATACAGGTGAAGGCTTTGCAGAACGAAAATCGGGGCCAACTATGCTGTCATTCTCAAATCGTTCTTATTTTACACAAGCAAATTGCTTAGTACTTTAAAAATGTCTTGGAATATAAATTTGCTTGAAAACAATGTTCAAAAATTAAAGTCTACAATTAAGTAAACCATTTGTGAAGAAATTTATATATGTATGTCATAATTTTAAAAACTGCCGAATGCAAATTAAACATCTGACAAAGTTTATAATTTTAAAACTAGATTTGCATCTATTGCAGAAATTTACTCGTGCTATAAAAAATGCTTTTTTAAACTTAATACGAAGAAAAAATGCATTAACGACTTTGAAAATTGTTGCTAATAACGTTGTGGTTTGTCCAACAAAGCTTTATGCACAAAATAAGGAATATTTAGCCAAAATCACGTTACATTTATGATCCAAGGACTTATACTTGTCGCGCTTAACGAGCAACATTTATGCATAGCAGTCAAATTTAAGTAAATTATTTCAAACGAATATAACAGAGATTTGACGTTGATTGCTGTTTAGGGGGCTACAGACTTTCTAATTTTCAGCCACGTTTACTGAATGCAAAGTTATTAAATAGGCTGGCAAAAGGACATCAACAAGAACGCAAAAACAAAATGCTCGAAGGCGACTTTAGCGTCCTCGGTTACACTGGTTTAATTTGGTGTGGGCAAATCACATGTGCACATTTCGTAGCTTTGCAGACGCAACAGAGGAATAGAGAGATATAGCACACACTCTCTCTCTTTCCCTTTTTATCCACTCACTCTCTCTGTATGGTATCGATCCGTAAAGCGAGCAAAAGTCAACTGGAAACTGGAAAGCAACCACCAGAATCTTGTCCTGCTTCTGTTGTATGCTCAGTATGGAGAAGCAAGTGTCTCTGACATTGTATGCAATGTTTCTTTTTTCTAATTTTTTTTTTTTTCAATTTGAACTGGCCAAAAAGTTGAATGGAAGCAGCAAGCGAGTGGGTGGATGGGTGGTTAACATGACTCAACATTTTGTGGTCATGCATAAGCCACGTACACGTGCAACTTTTGAAGAGCGAACGAAACCACAGAGAGCAAAAAGAGAGAGAGAGAGAGAAAGAGAGAAGATGGAAAAGGAAACGATTCCCGCGACACTCGTCCAACTTGTCAATGTCAGTTGATAGTGAAAGGCAACAGTGTGAATACTGCATACATATCCACATTGAATATAACAAAAAGATGAAGGTATGAAGACCAAAGACGCACTTCAAAGTCTGGCAGCAGCTGTTGGCAGATTGTAAAGACTGCTAGCAAAACGTGCCTAGAATTGGCTTTCCAGCTATTCACACACACACTATTAAATATTAATGTGCCAAATTAAGTGTAAAATGGCATTTGATGGTAGAAGTCGTTTAGTGGGTCGCGGGGTTAGGAAACTCTCCGTGCCTAGTTCAATAAAAGTTGATTCGGCTCGGCTTTCAATTGTTGAAAGGATTAGGCAGCAACTTGTGGCTTTAACAGGCTTTCAGTTGGGCTTAAGATGTTTTTTATTATGTGTCGAAATAAAAATAAATGTGTACCTCCAAATAAGTACGCTTTCTAAAAAAAATTAAGATCAAATTGTAAATTATGGTTTTAATAATTTAATACAACACACAATTTCAATAAAAATTAAAATAATATAATGTCTATAAGCAGAAGTAATTTACTATGTTAATCTAAGCATTTACAGAAAATAATAATAAACAACATACAGTTATACAATGAAATCAGTATGTATTATGTTGGAACCATTTTAATTATCAGTGAAATATTAAATGTTTATTGTTGAGATTTGGGAAATTATAACTTTGAACTTTTTTCTTTCGAGATGCAATACATTGAAAAAATCGAATACTGCTCCGACAAACCAAACCGAAAGATAATTTTCTTCTGCATTATTTATTTATATAATATGCTTAGTATTCTCTTTATAAAGCATTAGTTCTAATTCTTATTCAATTCGAATTTTTTAGATTAAGCAAAGGAAATATAAAATAATATTAAAAATGCCTCACAAAACTTTCTTTTAACAAATATTCTCTTCTACTTATTATTTCATGGTGGCATCAAATTAATAATATATTTCGATAAATGTCAAAATTAAAATGAAAACGCCATTTGCTTTTTGAAGCCATTACATTTGGGGGTGCAAGCAATATATAAACATTTTTGCTCCAAAACGTGTTGTATTACAAATTTATCAGCTATTCGCTTGCACTTATAGCAATTATGTTCAGTCACGGAATGCGAATTGCAATGAAATATGCAGGAACAGAAAGGCACAGGTATAAAAAGAGGACAGTCAGCTAACAGCAGGGAAGTCAGGTTTATTTGCGAAATGCTAAAAGGTACAAATTGCAAGGTCAAATCGGCACGCTATTCAGTGCTGTGTGCTGAGTCTAAGCTGTACACAAAGAACGAAACGAATCATCAGATAAAATGTCAATGGGTTATAGGAACACCTAAAGCGTATACTTTTGTTAAAAGATAACGACAATATGTTGGCCTTGGTTGACAGCTGGCAAGCGATCAACACGCATATAGCTTATCGGTCATGTACAGAAAGAGCTTTAGAAACTGACAAAATAGTAAAAAAGAAGAGAAATTAAACAAAAGTTGACTCACCTTTTGGCACCGTCCTCGCCTTCGAGCCCTTGTTCGCCGCCAGCAGCGGCAGCGGCTGCTGCAGCAGCATCGTGTTCTGCTGTTGCGGTCACCACTTCGGCTGGAGATGTGGTTGCAGCGCCAGCAACAGCATCGCCCGTGGGCGCTGGCACATCCTCATCGCCAGCGCCGCCCTTAACGGCGCCCACCAGCGAGGTGAATTGATTTGTTAGACCCGAAAACATGTTTGGCTTATTTTATTGTTGTTTTTGTCGTTGTTGTGTGCTGCGCAGCGCTTGAAAGGATTAGCCTGGCGTCGTTGTCGTCGTCGTCGTGTATACACAAAACGAATGCCACACGAACGCGGAGACGAATGCTCCAAAAACAGAAACGTGCAAACGTTCGCAACAGGGGCGCGTTTGTTTTGTGGGGTGTTGTTACTTTTAGTGGCGCTCTCTTTTCTATCGCTCGGTCTCTCTCTCTCTCTCTTTATGTGATTGCCTCTCTTGGCGTGTTCTGCAAACGTTGCTGCTACTGCTCCTTTCTCCTTTCTCTGCTTAACTTTTATTACACTTGGCAGGAATTTTGTAATAGGTTTTTTTTTTTCTTTCACCAATGTAGTTTCACTTTCAACGGTGTTAGTTATGTAAATTCTTGGCGTTTTTACTGTTAATTATATTAGCACGCTGTAAATTGTGTAAATGAAAAAAAGAAAACAATAAAAATTAATGGCAAAGCGAATGGAAAATCAATAAATAGGCAGATAAATAGTAATTGTTTTCAAGGGTTTAAAACGTTTTTCACTATTTCAAATGTCGCGTTTAATCGATATTTGGTTCTCGCTCTACGCATCCGAATTTATACAGTGCACTTTACCGTAGAACGTAACGTTGTAATTTAACGCTTCAAATAGAGTTTCTGTTTTTTCTGTTTCTTTTTTTTTTTTTTTTTGTTTTGTCTGGTAAAACGAGCAAAACTTGAATTTTCGGCTGCTTGTGTCGAAGGTCCTCTGAAAACTGACTGAACAGCGGAATTTTCTTTGCTCAAATACCGTTTTGCAATGCGTGCTCCAAGAACGATGCTCCGACTTCCACCTACTATATGGAAAGTTGCCGTCGTTGCTTTAGTTGGTGGTTGATTTAGGCGTTTGCTTTGTGCTGGAATTTCTGAGTAGTTTCGCGCATGTGCCAGCTGTTTTTCGTCGTAAGTGCTCTTTCGCGTTCTGCAAGTCAAAAAAAAATCGACACGTCTGATTGTACACAAAATCAAAATGTATATTTAATAACAATACAGCTGCGTCAAGATAAATGTTTAAAGCCTTGTGTTTCTCCAGTTTTTGTATGTCTTCCAGTGCTGCCCAGCGACAGCTGTTTTGCGCAGCCAACTTTGCGCAGAAATAACACAGAGTTGTCGTTCACACAAAACAGCTGGTTGATACGGCAACATTGAACAAATAGTTGAAATGCATTAAATGAATTGTTTATATATTTACAGGCAACACAAAACTGCAACATTTGCACTTAAAATCTATTTAAATCAATTAAAAGCTAAAGCTAATTTCGATCAGAGGTAGATAGTACGCACAAAGCCATCAACGCCGCTGCCTCGCCCGGCTTTGAGGCGCTTCCTCCGCTGGCGATTCGTCTTTCGGTTTCTGGTTTTTGTTAAGGGCCTCCAGTTCGTGATCGAGACGCTCCTTAGCCCGAAAAACTTTCGATTGCAGATAAAAAGAGCCGCCCTTCGAACGTTCATTCACATTGTACAGATGCTCGTAGTTTTTTATAATAGCATCCTTGCTTTTCAGGTCCTCAATGTTTAAAATTTGTTTAGCCTCTTCCAGCGTCATGCCTGCAAGTACAACAATAATAATGATTCTGTCGGGCATTTAATTAAGGTTAAAACATACCTGTACGCATGTTCGACTCGGCACTCTGATCCCCTTGTTTACCACCACCGGCTCTTTTGGCAGCCTCCTGCGATGCGTGAATTTCTTGTTTGAGCGCTTTCGCGAAGGCGCGTCCTATTGCCTGGCCACCTAGCACAATAATTTGTGCGATGTACTTTGCCATAACTACTACGATTATACTACTTGTTTGGTCTAAATTGTTTCGAACACTTAAAAGTTAAGTTTTAAACAAACTGGCTTGCTTGTCATTATACAACGTATCTAACCTGCAAGAACATTCGCCACAAAAAGCAAGCGATATCAGCTGCTGTGTTTAATGTTGGGCAGCACTTTCAAGGAATGTAACCGCTTGCATTAAAATTTGTTTAGTATATTTTGCCGCTGTCAATGTTGGTCGGTAGTAGCTAGTCGATAAATTAGCACTCGATTGATCGGCTGTCATTTGCGTGTACAAATAATTGTAGTATATTTCGGACGATAGAAAAATACTATACCATATATTTGAATACCAAATTTAAAATAATGGTGAGGCATGCGTGTTAAAATGAAGGAAAGTGTCGTGACGGAGTAAAGGCTTCGAAAAGCTAATTGTGCAGTATCATGCTGACCATTTTAAAACTAAACGCTTGATCCACCAACTGCATCAACTACTGAACCGTCAGAAAAATCTAAGGCTTGACATTGTGCAGAAGATTCAAAAACATAATGAGCAAATTGATCTGATGGATAAATCGCAGATAATTCAATTGGAACTCCCATCCGATTCGCTGAGGCATCACATTTCGCAGATGGATCTGATAGAGACCACAGATCCTTGGAGAAACTTTAAAACTAAAATTTGTCGACTGAAAAAGCGTAAGCGTTCACTAGAACGTACACATCGAAAGATGTTAGCTGTTATAAGCGATATACACGAATTGCGATCCATTATTGAATATGTAAAAACGAACAAAATGCGCAAACTTCATTAATGGCTAAATGTGCGTTCTGCTGCTTACATAAAAAAGCGCATACCCCAATTGATTTGTAACATGAAAACCTGTTATATAAAATAATTTATTATGCAAAAATTAGTCTAAAAGGCGCGCTACTTAAATGCTAGCAAATGCTCTAAAAAAAAGCTTATGCTAATCCTCTCCAACTATCCTATGTACAAGATGCTTAAGTAAGTATTTACAAATACATTGGTCGCTCAAAAAGTAGAATATTCGAGGGATTAAAGTAGGGGTAAGTGGGATTTGAAAAAATTTTGTACCTATCATAATTATGTAATAAACAAAAACCGTAAAAAGTTTATTCAGAGAAATCTCAAAATTTAATTGATGTGTTGTGATGAGTAAAAAAGGTGCAGAAGATGAATTAAATTCCAGTTATACACATTTCATTTTCATTCATACTCATCATAAAAACCGATTTGTTCTAATTACCGAGCGACCACTGCAACAGCTTAAACTAACACTTAATAAACATTTTGTTTGTGTTTTTGATTCTATTGATTTTTTTGTTTTGTTTTTGTTTAGAACATCTTTGCTCATATGGCCTGCCTCTTTGCTTGAACTTTCCACCATCCATTCCCGTCATAATATCAACAAAAGCCCGGATTTGTATGCTCGATAATGCAGCGTTTGCAGTACTTTTTAACAGCACGATATCCCTCGATGGATATCTGGCAATCCTGTATGTTGAGCTGCTGCAATCCACGACAATAGTAGGCAATGCACTGGACGCCACGATCCGTAATCATATCACAATTGCGCAGGCTAAGCTTCTTCAGATTGGGACAACTCTCTGCGAGCGCTCTCAGCCCTGCATCACTCACATCGCACTTGCCAATATCCAAGGCTCTCAGGCGGGGACAGGAGCGGGCTAAGACTGTGATTGAATCATCGCTGACTGCCTCACAGCCGCGGGCATTTAAATAGCGCAATTTGTAGCAGCGTCTCGCAATGACTTTAAGGCCTGCATCGGAGACACGCTCACATTTCGCCACGGAGAGATAACGGAGAGCGGCGCCCAATTTGGCCAGCTCGTAGAGGCCAAAGTCGGTGATGTTGACGCAATCAGAGACGCTCAGCTCTTTCAGTGAAACACAAAAGCTGGGCACGAACTTTAAGCCCGCATCTGCAATGAAATTATATTTAAATAATGTTCATATAGTAAATAACAGATTACTTTTTAATTGTTCACTTATCGATTTTTTTCTTCTATGAGTCTGCCAACCTATCATTATGTCAATAATGTTGTATTCTTATCCCTAAATTACCTGTAATTTGTATGCAGCGTCGCAGATACAAATATACCAGCTGTGGACAGTTCTTAACGACAATTTTCAAGCCCATATCATCGATAGCCATGCAATCGGTCAAATCCAGATACTGCAGCAATAAACGACGCGGTGGCTCCATATGCGGATTTGGACTAATGCTGCTCACCTCACTGCAGCCTATTAAGGAAATTGTGAAATTAAATGAAAAATGTTGAAATTAATAATCAAATGCCAACCAACCCGTCACATCCAGATGCTGCAGATTGCTGCACTTGGTTAGGGCTTCGACTAACGCTTGATTGGAGACACCCACACACGTTTGTAGCTGGAGATGCGTCAACTCTGGACATCGTCTCGTGAGCAACTGAAGACCCTTATCTGATATGCGACAACCATCTGCAAGCATTACTCGCTCCACCTCCGGACAAGCACCATTGCAGCTTTGTCCGCACAACTGCCGGAAGATCATCTTCAGCGTCTTATCTCCATTCAGATGTTCACCCCTTAAAGTGATGCACTTCCAAAGCACAGGACGCCAAGCTAGTTGCTCGAATCTTCGACAGACTCTCGCCACATTGCACAACTCACAGCTATCCAGCCAACTAAAGATTCGTACAACAACCTCATCCGGAAGGCGATCAAAGTAGGGACCACAGCGAAAGGGTCCCTTGCGATTCCAGGGCGGTGGACCAATTGCTGTGCCCGTTACTGCCGTACTTCTTCTAGGAGTTGTTGTTGGCGTGCTGCTGGCAATCACACCGTTTCCTCCAGTTACCACACTGGAGTTGCTGTTTTTGCTGTTGTTGCTGCTGCCGATGACTACAGTGCTGTTTGGATGATGTCCGGTGGGTGATGGCGATACTAGTGTCGCATATCCTTGATCGAGGCTCGGTGAGAAGCGTCCCATATTGCACAGGCCATCGGATAGGCTTTGCACTTTGGTGTGATGATGATCCAGCTGGAAGGCATTGGCGGGCGAATTGGTGCTGCGATTCAATAAATAGCGATCCGATCCACTCGTCTCGCTAGGACTGGAGTTGTGTGGGTGATGCAAACGTTCTATAAAACGAAAAGTTCAAAATTATTAAAACAATACCAATAAAATATGCATTGAAATTAATTTATTATTATTTTGTGCTTTTTTTTACAAGGGAAAGTACTTTTATTATATAGTTTAATTTTCGGAAAACGATATCTATCTTTACTCTCTATCTATTTGTGATCTATTTAATTTTAATAATTTTTTTTTTTTCACATTTTATTAACGAAATTTTTAGTGCTACAGTATTACTACTATAAATTAAAGCACTATTATAGCAGGATTAATTTATTCATAAAAGAAAGCTCATCTTATCCGGTAGTCAAGCAGAAATATGGCACCAAAACTAGGTCAAAAGTAGCTCGCGACGTACGTACCAAGCTAGACATTTTGGGGTCACACAACAGGCTAGTCTTAAGAAGGGTCCCGGGTCAAATTAATATTGCAGGGAACGAGGAGGCAGATAAGCAATAAAGGCGCAGATGCACCCCTTATAGGGCCTGAGCCGTACTATGGGTAAAGCATGATACTGCAAGAACTAAAAAACTAAAACTTTTGCGGAAAACGAGTTGGGCAAGGAAGCTCTTATTCATTCAAGCTAAATATCTTTTTGGTGGTTACAAACTCAAACGTTTTAATCAAGTTATATTTATGGGTAAAAGATTGGGATGCTCACTCAGAGGTCACCGAGCTAAAATAGGAATGGTTGATTTTAAATTTTTGCGATCTCTTATTTGAAAAGGATATGCTTGTTTTGTTATTATATTTTATACTTTATACTTTATTCTTAAAGCTCACCTGGTAATCGCTCATTGCCACTACCACTGCTGTAGTCTTCCAGGTAGTAGCGTTCGTTTTGGTACTGGCTCGCTTCTGCGCCCAAAGGAAGAGCACGCAATGCATTGCCCAGATACAGGGACTCCATCTTCTTGTCCAGCAGATACTGAGCACTGCCACTGCTTCCGTTGCCCACCAGCACCGTGGGTACACTGCATCTGCCACCTTGTGCTTGGCCACGTCTTCGACCATTTGCGGCGCCACCCGCATTATTGTCACTGGAATCTTCTGTGTCGGCACTGTTGCCATGCAGCCAGTCTAGCGTAAGGAAGTTCCTTGGCTGTGGCACTGGAGCTGTTGTCCTGGTCGCCGGGGCTGGCAACGTTTGCAACTCTATCGTTTTTTTGGACTGCGCATGTCTGCCCACAGAGGCAGTGGAGTGGGCGCCATAACTGGACTGATCATGCCTTGTGTGCCTGCCACGCAACTCGAATGTGGCTGCCTTTTGTTGCACCATGTGCAAAACGGTTGCTGTTGTTGCCGCCGCTGTCGATGCTGGTGTCTGCTGCTCGCTGCTATGCTGCGGCGTGGAACTCCTCGAACCCAACGGATACAGCTCTCCACTGCTGGCAACGTGAGTGTCGTTCACATTGAGGCTGAGATTTGGTGACTTTCGAGACATTTTATATGCCTGCGGATCGAGTGGACTTGAGCTCAGTGGATGCGGATGATGATAATGCGCCGCCGCCAACTGATCCCGCACAGCATTGCTTGTCCTGCCAAGTGATGCTAGTGGACACTCCAGATCTGTGGCTCGACGTGAACTCGTCTTGTGAGACATGTTTGATTTTTTGCTCTTTGTTTTTTGTTGTATTTTAAATGGCGACCTTAGCTTTCAAGCCAGAAGTCTGCAAAAAGCGAAAGTGAATAGTTATATTTCTGTTAAATAATATAATTTTTATTTTATTCATGAAGGCTTCTCTTTTCGACACCCTTGAAGCTATAGACTTGAAGCTTTGCAAATATTCTTTTCTATGGGCGGGACAAAAAATGTGTCAAGATTGGGTTGCTACGCCTGCCGAGGGGGCTGGAAGATCAATAAAACCGATATCTGAAAATCGATATTCACATATTTGCCACACCAAAAGTTTTGGCGCCTCGCCCACTCCCCTCTCCCATGGCAAGCGTTTTTATACTGGAATCAGAGTATACAGCGGTCGTTTGCGACCGACTGCAACGTTTTCACTTGTATTTAAATATTTTTGTTTGTATTTTCACTGTGCAGGAAACATTTAAAATAATAAAATCTATTTTTTCTGGGCGTACACGATAGAAACACTTTAAAGCCGTCCAAAAATATATCCTCAATTTTGACCTGGAAGTTGTTTAACCTCAAACAATCATTTCGGAAGCTAACTACCCTAATCATCAAATGCAAATCTGTATTTTAATAGAAGATTTTTAACCGTCGAGAAAAAATTGCAAAAATGATTCCCATTACCGATATTACAATTCACAATTATATCTAATATTCACGCAACGACTAATTAAATGTTATACTAAGCGTAATTGCGCATCAAAAAACTTTATAAATTATTTTTTTAATTTAATAAGTCCTGTTAAACGTTAATACTAGTTTATATATGTAAGTCTGTTAAAGAATTTTTGAATAGGCGGTAAAACGAATTTATAATTTACTAATAATAAAATGATTTTGTTAGCAAAATAATGAGCTTATCTAAAGCACCTAAAATAAGTCTGATGTTAATCAAAACAATTTGCAATGTTGGGAAAGTGTGAATTTAGAAAAAAAAATAACATACAATAGATTTCATTAAGATATTTTAAAAACTGTTTATAACTTTAATTATTTCTGTATTAAAGTTTTATCAATTAATTAAAAAGAAAGTATAAAGTGCTACAAGTTACTATTGCAAGCAGTGCTGCTGTAAACTAAATATTATGTTATGTTGTAGATTTATCTCTTTGGATGTGCCGCAGCGCAATGGAATTTGGCTCACTGATAGTCATAAAGCCAAGTAAATTAATAAAAATAACAATTTATGAGTATAAATTGTCTTTAGCCTAAGCACAGCAACTCTCTTTTGGCCATGGGAATGAATGGACCGTGCACCGAGAGTGTGGGCTGTTCAAAAGTAGGTTTCCAACAACTCCAACTTTAGTTGCCAATTATTATTGAAGAGATATTTTTGTATGCGTATGTGCCTGCATTCACATATTTTGCAAACTTATTTTTATTTTTTTAGCTGGGCGCGCCACGCTTCGAGTGTTGTGCATTTGACCTTTAAAGCGAATTCAAAGTTAAGTTCTAGCCAATTTGATTGAAATTTCCTTAAGCCCACGTCTAAGCGCAAAGATTCGGCCCAACAAGATTAGCTATTAAAATACGGCGCCACTTATATTTATGGCTAACAACAAAATTCAAATGGAATTTTTCACAATTTAACAATTAATAAGCAGCACACCCACGCTTCGACCAATTATTAAGTTTCCTTTTTCTTTTTTTTTTTCTATTAAGCTGTACACTAAGAAGAAATCGAATGAAGTTGTTTGGAATTGCCTTGAACAATAAAAATTAAAATACATTTTTAAACTCATTGATGAAAAAATGTTTTTTAGGCGCAGTTTTTATTACACATAAACAACATGCGCTTTTTGCTTCAATTATTACTAGACATAGTCTTAATTATTAAAAATAAAGTTTATTAACAACGTCGATTAAAATAAAAATAACTCTGTTTTTGTATATGATTTGGCTATCCTTACAATATTTGTCATTGTATAATTTAATCATACTTTTAAATTTAAAATTATAACTTTCAAAATTTATGAATTTTAAAGTAATATTTTAATAATAAATTAATAAAAACACATTAAAATTTTGAATTACTTTTCAACAAATATTGTAATATAACTCAATTCTCATTAATTTTCATTTAATTAAGATTTAAGTAGTTTACTTTAAAACTATTATTGACAAAGCTAATGCATATGCCTTTAATTAACTATCGAGAAACGTATGTAGTATGTATGTTGTTGTTATTTTTATTAAACTTTCTTGGGGACGCACGTATGCTGTCATATTTCCATTGTCATCAAAGATTATTGAGTAAAAGCTGCGGCTTTATCTCCATTCATTGGCTTGGCATATATTTTATATTTATTATACATATATATATATTATATTTTTTTTTGGCATAAAACCCGTTTTGTTTAGTGTCTCTTGGTAAGTCTAATCATAAGCCAGGCGTGGGCTGTTTTGATGTTCGTCTATGGCCATCTGCAGCTTGGCCTGGCCTGAAAAAATTGACGTTTGCTGCTGCTGGCATTGTTTGTGTTGTTTTTATTGTTGGTGTAACCTAAGACCTTAGGAAAAAAGTATGTTGAAAGTAACCCAATTCGGCAAATAGAACAAGTGAACATACAATCGTTAATATAACCATGCGCTTTGTCTACCATTACATTTGTTCCCGAGGCAGCTTTGCATAATTTGCTGTTTACATACATTGTGTTTATGTAGAAAAACACATAAAACTTTTTAAATAGAAAACAATAAATTTATTTCAAAATTTGTGTGGTTAAATCTTCTTTAGCATTGTTGGCATTTGGGTTGGGCCGTCACGGTAAGCACACACACACACACACATACAAAACTGAGATGGGGGATAGTTCATTTTCTTTCATTTGCCTACCTAGATTCTGTTATTTGTATACCCTGGTTTCATGTAATGCGGATAAGGGTATAATGGTTCATGCGTCGAGCTCAGAAACGTTAAGAGCTGGAGACTATAAATTTTTGTTTAACATTCGTTTATACCACGCTTGGGTGAAATTTATTTCAAGTTAATGGCTAGGGTTTAGGATATCTCCTAGTCGAGATTTCTTAGTTTGTTTTTATTTGGTTTTTGTTTTGTGGGCACACTTTGGGTCGCGTAAATCAAATACTGCTTACAAGTGGCTCGATCTTGGATGTCAGAGGTGTGTGAATGTGTGGCGTGCGTGTGTGTGGCTCTAGCTGTATTGTAATCAAATTTTAAATAAATTTATTTCCTAGCTATGCCATAAATAAACATAATAACAATAATAACACTAGGCCAAGCCAAGCATTTATGAGGCATTAAGTAAAAAAAAAACAAAAACTAATTCCCAAAACAACAAAAAATAACATGAAAATATGTCTTGTCATTTGGCTTATGGCAGCTGATTAATCTTAGCATCTCCGAAATGGACGCCGCCTGTCGCGCCTCAAATGGAATGTCGCTCAACTGGTTCGCAGCGAATGTATCCGAAATAAACGCAAAAGGAAAATGGCCCAAAGGCCTCCACTTGGCTACATTGGAGCTTGAAGAGCTATTTGGTATTCGCTTGCCATATAATTCACAATATTTAGACAATAAATAATTAATAATCAAATCAGCTGTGTGTGGACAAAAGTGTCAAATAGCTCATTGGGCACACACAGCTTGGAATTTGCATAAATTTATACATATAATTTTTATTTTTTTTGTCATTTACAACCATAAAATATTTATAATATAATCCGAGCATCAAATTAAAAGGTGAACCTATCGCTTACACATGTTAAACTTTTACTCTTTTCGAGCCAAACATTTATTTTTAATTTGACAAAACATTTATCAAATGTTTATTTTGAATATCAATGTAAAATCAGAGATCTTTGGCACGAAATTTGTAAGTTCAAATTTGTTGGTCTCTTAATGAAAACAAATTTGTTTTATAATATAAAACATAAAACTTAATTACTTGATGAAGTGAAAATTTGATTAATTCAAATGGAAATGCTAGTCTAAAATCAAAAACTGTAGATTATAAATATTAAATTTCATATATATTTGATTTTCATAAACGACCTTTGGGATTTTTTTTTGCAGGGCAAGTCAATAGCTTTTCAATTAAATCGCATAGATTCTTTAATGTTCGAACAAAGCCAAAAGGCTTAGCACTTGAGTTGAGGTAATTGAAAACTTGTCCTTTTCTATGTTAAAGCTGTGTTCACATGCCAAGCCTCTCAGCGGGCCTCAACAAGCAACAAGCTCAAACGAGCACATAAAATATGACAACAACAAGTACTAATTATTTAATATGCTTAATGAACAAATGTCACCACGATGGTGGCCACAGTGGTTCAGCCACCAAAGTGATTCTTAATAATGCTGACATCATGGCACAGTGGGTATAAGGATTGACTTCAACAAAATCCAAATATAAGTGTGAGTATGAAAGAAACCATTTAAATATTTATCTTATTTATATCATAAGTCTGCACTTCGGATTATTGGCACTAATTAAAAAAACATAATTAAGTAGATCGTTGAGCATTTGTCGATCTTTTTAGAATATTAACAGAAATATGTAGTATCCTTATGTCCAAAATAAAAGCATTTGTTTATACATTAAATTTAACATGATTTTTGATGATTGAAATATTCAATATTTAAAATACTTCATTGAATCCGTGTTTTTATATAACAAAGTCTTAATAAATTCTAAATTAACGATTGAAGTCATATTTTTGATATCTACACCACTGTTCGTTGCATAGTATTAATTTAATAACTGCTGTGCTTTGCTGTTTGTGTGGTGTTCGCTGTCTGCACATGGCTGAAATCTAACGCTAACACAGAAATTACTTGGCGCCACAAAACAACAAAAACAACAACAAAAAGAATAACAAAACCAACAACCGAACACATGCCAATGGAACCGGGCAACGGGCACCTTTTGGCCTCTGCGGCATGGCACGCTGAGCGCCTGGCCCCAGTCTGGCCCGACAATCAGCTCTTAGAGTGTATGCGAGTGTAAATCTGGTGTGTGTGCGGCTACCGTGTTGCAATTTGCGCTCCGTGGGTTGGCTTTTGCATAGTGTCAATTTTGATTTAGCAAAATGCAGCAGTTGCCGCTCTTGCGGCTTGCAAATATACATTGCTCTTTGTCAGCGCCCCGCCCGATGTTTTCCAGCAAACAAAACTCCTACACATACATACATACATACACACATACACAGATACACAAGCACTCGTCACACACACACACATATACTAAACAAGCTGAAGTGGACAGAAAGTGGGTGGCGCTGACAACATTTTAAAGGAAACAAGAAATATTTTTTGCAGCCAAACATAAAATGGGTGCAGCTGCTGAAGCCAAGCAACGAATTGATGTTTTTCTTTATTATAATATTTCTCATAAAATGCAATTTGTTGTATGTATTTTGAGTTTTGCTATATGTCATTTAAGTTTATTTTATTTGATTTGTGAGAATTCCATTATGTAAATGAGAAAATATGTAGGAGTATTGATCCCAAAACTTAGTCACAGGTAGTCTTAAGTGCTTACAAATATTAGCATTCAAACTGTTCATAAATAGTTAGTTTATTATACGAAAACTTTGCATTTGTGAGCAATAGTTTTCAAAATACTCTGATATCATTATTAAAACAGTAAGTAAATAGTTTATTCACAAAGGGGGTATGGGAGCGGTTAGTCTGTGAGTGTCCTTTAAATATTTTTTTATGCAAGTCTTTGGGGGACGTCGCCAGCATTAACGCTCTAAAATATATGCGCATTGCCGTTTTTTAAAAGTCGGAAATGTCAAGAATAAATGTTCAAAGATTTCATACAAAGTTCGTTAGAAATTCGACAAAACCTAAGTAAATTTTGTTAGCTTTGACCTGAGAATCGCATATACAAAAATGTAAATATTAAATAGCGAGTGTTTACTATAGCCAAGAGTTCATCACATCCAAGAACGACTGTGCTTTTATTGTTATGTAAAAAAAAACATAAAACATTAATAATAAATTAACGTTTGAAAAATACGAATAGAAATTTGATACATTAATAAAAACATAAAATGCTTGCATCGTTTATTTCATCATTCATCAATAGTTTTTAATAAAATAAAAAAACCAGTGAAAACGTTGCAGTCGGACGCAAACGACTGCGGAATACTCTGTTTTCAGTGTAAAACTGGAGGGAAAGAGTCTGCTCGCAAAGGGATCTCGGAACCTGCAGGGATGGACTTGGCCCTTAAAAATGGTTTGATGCAGATATTTGGGAGACGACACTTGCTCAGTTGTCGCCAATAAGGTGACTATAGCTCAAAAGCTGTATGTATATATATAGGCATTTTGGATTTTAGAAGACGGAGTGGCTGGAAGTGGCAGGAGGGTGGAACATCGCCAGCTAACTTTCCACCAATTTTGTTAACTCTAGCTACAAAACTGTGGATGATCCAACTTGAAAAGGCTGGAACCGGAAGGAGTTTACCGAAAAATTGATGTCAGCAGGCTATTCCGATTTTAAAATGAGAATGATATGGGGGCAGATGTAGTGAGTGGGGCATCAAAATGTAACTTCAGCTCTAATGATGTCGGATATATAATGTCTTTTTTAATATCGATATTGAGCTATCGATTTTATAGAGTATAATTGTATAATCTAACCTGGAATGGTAAATTAGGCATAAAAATAATCAATACAGTATTAAATATTACATATTAATTATAAAGAGCTGCATTTACATTAAAAATGTCAATCAACATCTTGCAAGATGCGCATAAACCAAAGTTAAATTTGTTTAACTAGACTTTGTTCAAGCTCTATATAAAATTGGCAGACAAAGAATTGAAAGTTGTCGCGACGCTGACACAGTTATTATTATAAAAAGTCCGAAAATCAGCTCAAAGCGATAAAGCATGCATATGTTCAATTTGGAAATATGTTTATGTTGATAGAAGACAATAATTTGGGGGAATGATTGCTTATGAATGGTTCATTAGAAGAAGGTCTGGGAAGCGATTGATAAGTGTGAAGAGAAAGTATGTGTATAATTCTTGTAATATAATTAAGAGCGTGTTGGACGGATTAGTTATAGATGTGTCAAGTATATTGTTATTCTAACATCAAATATATATCAAAACATTATTCGTATAATTAAAATATGGTCAACTTTCTCTCAATATTATTAAAGTGAGCGCTGGGACTATTTAAATTAAGATACCCTAAATTTGAACAGCCAGGTGAATATTTCTTTAATGATTCTATGCTATTTTATCATTATCTCAACTTCAATTTGACTTTGTGCCAGCAGATTCATTAAAAAATGCAAAAATATTTTTTATTTTTTCGCTTTACTAATTAAAAAAACGCTTAAATGATGAACCATGAAGTTAAGGCGAATGCCCTTTAAAGGTATGTATAGTATGTACATACATATATATATATATTCGTCATGCGAAACCAATGGGTGAAAATTTACATTCATTAATCAAATAGGAAAATAGTTATAACTCTTTTTTTTTCTTTCCCTCTGTGTGTCTATCCTTTTCTGTTTCATTGGCTTGGCTTGGCTGTTTTGCTGTAGGAATAACTCAAATTCCAATGCAAAGTCAAAGCAGACGAACCAGTTCGTTGCTTAAGTCTTTTGTTTTATGACCCAAATTTCGAACAAAGCGACAGGCGAAACAGTCAACTGTGCATAAACGCCACTTAACCTAAAATGTAATGTCCAACAAAACAAAATAAATCACAACACAAGCCCAAAAGCAGCAAGCTGCAGACTTACCGCAAATTACATGCTATGCGACAGCAACAACAACAACAACAACAACTACTGTGGACGTGAATGATGGCGCATCTAATTCAAGACAGCCCATAAATCCAGGCCAAACTTAATCCAATAAAAATGTCGACTAAATGCAAAAACGCGACAAATGCTTGACGAACGAAACGACGGCGCTAATTTATTTAAAAGATTTGCCCGACTTTTTGCCTAGCATGCCACGCTACCAAGAAGTTAAGACAGGCAGAGACGAAGTGCCTGGCAGCAGAATTTTAATTAAGACAAAATATTTGAAATTCTAACGATGATGATGATGACGACAGCTAGTTGCAAACAAACAAGTCAACAATTTGCCGCGCGCAATTTTTCAAATTACATTTCATTAAAAGCGCAAAAGAAAGCAAACGAGAAGATTGAAAAGAAAAGAAGCGAGAGAGCGAAAATATATAAAACGAATGTAAAGCACCGTTTTGTTTTCTGTTGCACACACGTACTCAGATTTACTCAGATGCTGCAAGTAGCAACAATAAAAACAACAACTGCAACACACATCAACAGGTTATCTGTATCTTTGCATCTATATATCTGCGGGCTGCCTTAGCTGCTAGCCCGCATGCAACAACAACAACAACTACAACAACAACGCCCGCATAGGTTGACGTTTTATTCTTGGCTCTTTCCACTTCTTCTAATATGCCACACATAAATTCTATTCTGTTCAACAAATTAAATTTTAAAGTTCAGGCTAAAAGTTGCCCTGAAAAAAAAGCAAAACAAGAACAACAAGCAAAACTACAACAACAACAACAGCAGCAGCAACAACTATGTCAGTCACTTGGCAACATTGCCAACTAGCAGCGACAACATTCCAGCTACCTTCGCTACCCGCCTGCCCCAAAACTTACCCGGTCCCCCCTCCCATATAGCGCTAGTCATCAAGCTCGTAACTAGCTGCAGCTACAAGTTGCTGTTTCTAATACAAAACTGTCGCTTCTGGCCGTGAGAGCTGCAAAACTGCACTCTGCAAACTCTTTGTGGCTTTGAAGCTGGCTCGGACTTTTGCTAACAACAAAACCTAACCGAAAATAAAAAATACATTGCATTGCATTAAGTATAGCTTATTGCGACGTTGCCTGCACTATGAAATCATATATTGTGTGTGCACATATATGTATAGAAAAAAATATATTAAAAATACATACAACAAAAAATTGTAGTCAAGTAAAGGTAAATCAACAAACGGCCCACAACGAATTATGTATTACTCTTAAAGCTTACTAATAAATTGCAACTTTTTATGTCAGCTGGTAATTGTGATGTTAGATTTTGTGCAACGGATATAAACAATAAAAATCATAAATATTTAATAAAGAAAATACAAAGATAGACTGTGCGTTTCTTAAAAAAAAAAAACAATATCTTCAAGCATATTTAATAATAAACTAGGGACTTTTGTATTTACTAGCTGAGGAATAAATTTTAAGTTTCTCAAATTCTTTCTTATTATAGGAATAATTAGCAATTGACTTGACATGAACATACTAAAGCAGTATTTTTCAATTAAAATACCCAACAATAGAAAAAAGATCTAAGAAGATTTCGGAGTTATTTTTTTTTAATAGGCTATTTAGGATTTTTATCGGATTACATATTTTCATTTCCAATGTGTGCAATGTTAGTTAATATTATTCTTTTATGTAATGCAATATTGAATATATTAATAATATATTTCATTCCTCTTTTATTTGGGATGTTTACCCCGAATTTTTCTTAAAATCTTTGTATAAAAACGAGATCGTGTCCAGCGTAATGTTTTTTAATTAAGTGTAAAAGAAAAAAAAAAAAATAAACAAAATAAAATGAAAAATTTTTGATGAGAAAAAATACTCAATTAGTTTTAACTAAGTAAAGAATATAATTATTTTCAATTACGAAATTTATTGAACACAATCTCATTCATATTTGCGAGCAAGATGCCATAGTTATTATACCCGTCTAAAATATTTAAAAGTTTTGTTGGAAATCTCATGAAATCGACTCTCGAGCGGCTTTTCCATGTCTGTGGCGGCGTCGTTGACGATGTCGTCGGCTGCTTTTGGTTTGAAAGCATTTTGGTTTTGATTGCCAGGGAGAAAGGGGGGGTTTGAGCGGGGGATATTGAGTATTGCTTTGATTGAGGCTGCGGGCCATGGCTGACTGGACTGGAATGGACTGGGCCAACTTGGTCGGCTGCTAGCTGCTTGGTCGCTCGGTTGGCTAGCTGACTTGTCATTGCAATGCGCATATGTTGACATTTTTTTTTTTTTTATGAAAATACTTTAAATTGTTGGTAAATGCATAAAATGTCTGTGCCAGGCGGCGGCGGCGGCGGTGGCGGTGGCGGTGGCGGTGGCAGTGTCAAGCAGTACTTTTGGCCTATGATATTTTTTATGCAGCGATCAAGTTTGTCGCTTAAGTCTTTTGTTTTACCACGGACATTTGGAAAGCGACCAAATGGCAAGCGGCAGTTGACGGGGACATTTTGACGTCGGCAAAAGGAAAGTGCATTTGCTCAAATGTCATAAAGTTATGTCGAAATCATTAAAAGATACCAAAATAACAATATATTAACATTTAACCTTTTGCAAAAAAAAACACATGTTTTTTGTGTTGTGTTTGGAATTAAAAAAAAAAACATCAACGGATGCCCCCCAGGCACATAAAAAATAATAAAAACATACAGAGCATAGCATAAAATAACATTTGGCGCACACATTAAGCACACATGTGAATACTCTTACATATTGTAGTTAAGGGAAAATTGTGGGAAAAGTTATTTGTGTGTAGTTGCGCTGCTCTGGTCACATTGCAAATGAATTGGCAATAATCGTATCCGTTGCACGCTTCTGGACTCTGAATGACAAATAATGGGAGGATTTCTAACTAGCATTGGTGGATGTGTTAATGTTTATAACATTTTCGTTTATAATACATGTGCATAACTATTAAAGTAAGTGTGTGTGTGTGTGCTTGCTGTATGTGTACCAGTTATGAAAGCAAAAACGACAATATCAGCCATGCAGCATGCAGCATGTTTCTTATAATGGGCGTCTATGCAGATCAACCCGGTTGCTTGCTGTGTCTGACTTCCTTTACGTATAATTTGCATGCAAAATTGCTAAGCGGGCCAGAGAGGGTGTAGCTGTGTGTGTGTGCATGTACATATGTGTGTGTGAGAGCGAACGAGTTATGGGCATATATAGAAACCAAAGCAGCAGCAACAGCAACAGCAGAAGAAACAAACAACAACAATAAATATTTCTTCGAAGGTGTGATTTTAATGTGACAACTTTGCAACTGGTTTGAAACTGGCAACTGACGCTGTGGGGCAGAAAGATGCGTGTAATAAGTTACCAAGTTAAGGACCAGATAGAATATCCCAATGCCAGCAACTATAGTTTTTCTTAACAACTTTACGAGCATGCATGAACAAAAAACAATAAAAATAAAACATAAGTTAATACAATAAATATACACACATACATATATATTTTTGCATTTGCTGAAGCCACACAAAAACAAGGTAAGGAGAGCGAGAGAGCGATATCGAGAAAAACCTGAATTTGAGTTGCAATTTAATAAATAGCAGTTGCTACCTTTTTTTTTTTTAAACACGTCACTCGTTTAGTTTTCATTTATGCATCCGCACATCTTTGCATTATTTGGCAGTTTTTGCGGCTTCATTAAATTCCGTTTTAAACATACATATATTGTATATGTATTTGTTTGTGTATGTGTGTGTACGCATGAATTTATTTAATTTTCCTTTGCTATTCCATTTCACACAACTTTTCTCTACTTTATTTTTATTGCAAGTTGCGCTTGTATGTGTGCACATTCATACGACTATATGCTTGCATGTGTGCGCTGATCTTTCACTGTGGCTCTTTTACTTTGCTTTATGTTATCTTATTTTTTATTTTTATTTTCACTGCCTTCGCTTTGAGCACACCACTACACGAACGCACTCTAAAAACACACTCACAAGCACACGGGCAGGCAGGCACGCAACGTAATGCGGCGCCTCAAGATTCAGTTTCATCCGCTACGACACTGGACGAATTACAGCGCACGGCAACAGGTAAATGGCAACTGAGGCCACTGAGTTTTGCCCGTCGCTCTTTGAGTTGTGACCATACACAAATTACTGTATGCGTGTGTGCTGTGTAAGAGAGCACGCTCATTCTCTTCGGCATGTCGGCTGCGACTCTTTATTGAGCAGAATTGCCAGTATAAATAAAAGACTTAAGCAACAAACTTGCGGAATTTAGAAATTAATTGTTTCGTGCATTGAAGGTAATATAAATGTACAATTTATAATTAAGCAGTTAAAATGCTTTTAAAATGGAAAAACATCGTAGTAATAAAACATAAATGCATCACTATTTTTTATAGTTTGATTAAGCTCATTCAAATAATTTATAAATAATTGCATTAGTTTCAAGACCATATTGATAAAAATAAATGCATACAAATAAATATTTAAAAATAATTAGTATAGCAATAATTTTTGCAGATTCATAAGATATTAATTGTTTGCATAAAGTATTAGCAATAAAAAAGTTAACTGTGTTAATGTTTATGTGTTACAAACATTTAAGACATGATAAATATTATTCAGTTGAATGAAATCAAATATGACTTATTTAAGAACTTGAATGCGTTTTTAAATAAGGAGATCTTTCATTAATAGTATTAATAGAATACCTTTATGACTGTTTTTAATTATTTTTAAAGTATTTAAAATTTAATTGATGGAAATATATTCTTTTGTATACATTTCATGTTTTTAAGTCTGAAAAAAATATTTTTGTGCAAAATTTTTTATAGCTTCAGGTTTTAACTTTCTGAAAACTTTCCAGAGCTGCGGCTCCTTTTATTGGCAATGGGACGGTGACTGTTGCCCAATGAAAATTCTGTGCTACTTTTGCAATGGTCACACGTTTTTGCTGACCATTTCAATGGCCAAGACATTTCACCATAGCATAAATAAATATGCCCACAGGCCCAAACTGCCATACTCAAAGAGAATTCCTTTCGAGTGGGAGAGAAAGAGATAAGAGAATGATAGAGGCGAGTTTGACAAGATACTTATAAAGGTTATTGTATTCGTATTCAATACAATGAAACAGCAACAGTTGAAAAAGAGGCAAAAGAGCAAATATGTAAATGTAAGCTTTGTGTGTGTGTGTTTGTAAGAGAGAGAGAGAGAGAAAGACAGAGAGAGCGCCGTAGAGTTAGATTACATGCGAGCATGCGCAACGTATGCCTCTTCTCTCCCACCCGATCGATCGTCGCCAGTTTGCCTCTGCCTCTTTTGTTTGCAATGGAATTTCTTTCTTTTCATAAACATGTTTCGAGCGCACATTTATCGCTGCTGCTGTTGTTGTTGTTTTTGTGGGCTTATTACAGCATTTATGAGGCAGGCAGGCAGCTTGGTCAGCATTTGTTGTTGAAGGAGCCAACACACATACACGAACACACGCACGCACATAAGCCAAAGTGGCTTGAAACAAGTTCAACGCGGGTTTCGGACAGCAACCGCAGCTTTGACTCAGTCGCTCTCTCTATCTCTGTCTTTTAGCTTTGGCTTCTTGAATGACTGCGGCGCAGGAATGCAGTGTTGTAAATAGTTGCAGCGGCGACGACGTTCGACATTGTTGGCTTTGGCTTGGGCGAAGCAGAAGCAGAATCAGAGCAAGTCACCGAGTCAGAGTCAGAGTCAAGCCAAGGCAACAGCAGCAGCAGCAGCAAAGAGATTGCGACAACGATCAGAGGCATTGAAGGCATACTGAATACAGAGCCACAGACACAGCCATGGCCAAGACAACAACGGCATCGGCAGCAGCAGCAGCAGTAATGAAAATCGCTGAGAGCGCCCCGAGGGCTTCCACTTGGAGTTGGACTGAACTGGACTGGACTGGGTCTGAATCTGAATCTGACCAGGTCTTGAGTCCGGGCCCGTTTGCCTGTTGTTTCCAACAACATTGACCACGATCGATAACACTTACACACTAACACACACACACACTTTAACACACTCGATCTCACATGAGTGCCTCACATTGCTAGTCACTGTTTATGTTTATGAATTGTATATTGCAAGATATTCGAACATCGGGTTACGGGGTATACGGATGGAATTATGCGTTTATCTTACAGGGTTTTGATACTTTACTAGACCCCGCATTGTGGTCTTGGTAATTAAATCGCAAGAAGCTGATAATGTTGCAAGCAAGCATTCGGGCAACAGCAAAAGGGTTTTTCTTCCACTCTACACTCACTCACAATTACAGCCCCAAATATGCCCTCTAGGAAATTATTCATGATAACAGAGATTGCATTGATTGATTGTGCGAGCGCACACACACAAAGCACTTGGGCTCGATATCGACTTCCACTTGGAGCTTTAGTTGGAGTTGGTTGGCTTGCAGTTGTTGTAGCAGTAGAAGTAGCTGCCTCCAGAGCCTGAGTTATTTGAGCTATTAAATGTCTGTGAATTGCTCATAAGTTACTGTTGCGATCTCTAGATCAATTGTTGGCAGCCCGAACCCGATCCCGATCCCGCTGCCACATGTGTCGGTTGCCCCTGTGGTTATTCTGTTTTCACCGCATAACATATCAAGTACATAGTTCTTGCCAATGTATCTGCGGAAACCTAATCACACTAAATATCTTAAAGCATTTTTAAATGGTTCACAATAAATTATAATAATTTTAAATTACTTTAATGAAAATGCGACATTGAGTATGAAATTCAAAAAGAGGAGTTAATTTGTTATCCAAAAATCTTATATTAAAATAGATAATAAACTTTTGTTTTGATCATGCTTCTATAACTTCTGCGAAGACAGTCAAAATCGAAGAAAATGTATTAATCGATTTAATTGAAGTCTTTTAAAAATTCTTAATGCTTTTATAGCTCAAAGATTGAAAGTTTGTTTTATAATATCAAAACTCCATTCATTGCTTTTTTTAGCTTATTAATATTTATTTTCAATTTAAATAAACAAGATAATATTATTTTGATTTGACTATCAATAAAGAAATCAAAAGTTATAAACTGAAATGTATAAATTATATAATTGAAAATTGTGAATGAACACTTTAGGCTGGCAAAATAGACGTATTTCGAATGCTGCCACGCATTCTTATCAGTGACCTTTTGCTTAGATTTATTTAAACTTAAGCTGATCGTATATGAAACTGTGAATTGCGACTGGAACTAAACCTAGGTCATCCCGATAACTAGGCGGAAGCCTTAGCTATTGAGCTATTTCCTGGATAGTCAAAGTTTTGCAACAACGATTGCATTTGTAACACCTAACTCTAACGATTTTATTTTTATCACTTATCTAAGTTTCCACCCACTTTTGTTTATGCCACTATATAATAACATCTTCAAATCATTAAATCATTTAAATAGATAAATTTAGTTGATCCTGTTTTATAGAATTCTAATAAGTTTCAATATATAAAAATCAATTTTAAAAGTATTGAAAAAAATAAATAAAATATAATATTTCTTTGTTTTAAGCGCTGAATTTGTACAATATTTGTTGCAAGGACTGCGAAAACTTATAAAATCCCGCTTTTACAAGAGGCCTGTTTCCTTAGTTTACGTTTAAAGAAGTTCATTGTTTTTTATTGTGCTGTGTTAAGTTCCAATCAAGTCAAGGTCCTTGTTCTCAACATTATTTTACAACAATAATGTACTTTGACCTTGTTAAATATGTTTGTTCTTCTTCACTTTATAAATATAATGTTTGTTCTTCACTTACTTTATTAAGCTATCGCTTATTAAGCTTTACAATGCAAGCCATAAACAGTGTCATAAACATAAATCCAGTTGAAGTCACTAACTTGTGAGCGGTTAGCAACCAATTGTCAATATTTTGGTTACACAATTGAAAACATTCATCGGCAAGCTTAATTGTAAAAAGCAACTCACAATTGCGCTTTATAGACCATTGGCATAAACCCCAAAAGATATGCTTTCCTCTTTTATTCAGTTTTGTTTTTTCTGAAGCTAAAACGTTTTTGGCCCCGTTTCGTGTGAGTTGAACAACCGAAAGAGGGAATGTAAAGGGGAAAGGGAGTGTACACAAAACCGAATATTGGCACAAAATGTCTGAGCGTGCTTTCAATACATTGATGGCGACAAACGTCTTCCATTCAGCTATCGATCAAACAGACGCACCACGAAATTGCCAAAGCAGAGGCGTCTACTGCAAGGGGGCTCAGGGTGTCACCCTTTGCAATGGGTAATGGTACGCCACTTAGCACATTTGCATACGTATGCATTATGCTGTGGAATTTCCACTGGATGGGCACGTCATGGCACCAAACACATTAAAAGCACACTAAACTATATATACATAAGCACACACACACAAACACCCTCCCCCGGTAAAGTATCTGTTACCTTTTTTGGGGTTGCCTGTTGTTAAAACCGAGTCTATAAAAGCTTTGACTTGTGAGCGCAGACGTTTCAGTTAAACTTCAACGCGTTTCGTCGTTTAATCGTCCTGTCGTCTCGCGTCCCGTCATCCCGTCGCATTCTCGTTTTGTCTTCACGTCGCGTCTTAGCCGCATCCTGACGTTTGCTCAAAGAAACAATTAAAGCATAAACTCTAAAACGGAAGGAAGTGCATACCACAATTGCTTTCATCCACTTATCCTTGCATGCCAGTCAAATTGCACAAAACAAATCGCAAGCAACGAAAGTTTTTCAAGACTCGCCCCACTTAAGAACTAGTTTGTTGTTGTTGTTGCTGCTTTTGCCTGTGATTTCCCCTTTGTAACCCTATGTTGGCCTCGCCGCATTTTGTGTAAAATGAAAACTGAAAATTTCTTCAAGTACGGCGCTCCTTTGTACAACTTCAAAAGTACTCGCGCTCATTCACAGGCCCAACCGCAGAGTGTCGGCAACAGCAATCCAAATAACTTTACATCGCTGTTGACAAGTGAGAATTTGCGTAATCTGCCGCATAACCGACACTCCGGATACTCCGACAGGGAGAGCATTTGCAGTTTCAGCAGTGCAGGCGGACGGATCAAAAGGCGATCGAGGTAGGTCAAGGTGGATAAGTTACGAAGACATTACTGATCTATTTGTTTAAAAATAAATATTTTACTCCCTCTTAAGGTATGCAACGCAATTAAGTAATGAACACTTTTTCATGTTTTTCAAAACGTTATAAAGTATTTGATTGAAATCTTAATCGCATTTTAATTTTATTTATTCTTATTTTTGATAATATTGTGTTTAATAATGTTGTTACTTCGTTCCTATCGGTAAATTAGTTAGTTATAATTTTGGTCGGAGCTTTATTTTTTGGCAACGAGCTTAGGTGCCAGGGCTATTTGTTCATTTGGCTAATAAGTATTTAAAATCTCTTACCTATACATATATGCTATTTGTTCTTTCAAGAGTGTCAAAAATAACAAAAAAAACCTTGCATTTTGGTGGATATTTAAAAAAAAAAATTAAAAAAAGCGGGTATTTTTTTCCGTAGAAAAAACATTATTTTTCTGGTCATAGGGAAACTTAAATTTGTTGTATAAAAAAAGATAATTCTAAAGTATACACATAAATGCTGCTTTTGTTTCTTAATTTTCAAAATAAGAGCTCTCGGCTATTTATATAAGTGTTTAAATACTATAATAAATTTTTATTTTTTGTATTTGCTCAAAAATTAAAGTTTTTCCTTAAAAAGCTAGCTTAAAGCAAAAAGTAAATGGCAAAAAAGCAATATTATTATGTTTGCTCACAATTTTTTCTAAAACAAATTTAACGTCAGAAGCCAAAAATTGGCATCATTTGATAAAAATTTCCCTGTTATAAAAACTTATTGAAGCTTGGACTTTACCACCCTGCAAAGATAAGTCTCATTTGTTAGATCTAGTTAAATTTGTTAAAGTGCTGATTATATATTAAGTGCAAATAAACGTATTATGTGTTACTAAAATGAATATTTTCCTTCCATGTAACGAATCTCAAGGGGACAAGAAAAACTTCGTTATAGAGAAAATTCGTTATATAGAATGGGTTTTTGACTGAATCAAATTGCAGGGTTCTGGTTTCTGACTTCGTTGTATAGAAAATTCGTTATACGGAAGTTCGTTACATGGAAGTTCGACTGTAGCATAGATTTTGCAACAACCCTACAAATTGTGATAAAAGAAACAGCGGCGTCAGTGCGATTGTCAAATACTCTTCTTGGCATATGTTCAAATTGAGTAAAAAGCCAAAACATTATTTTCATAAATTGTAATGATAAATACAATACAGTCGAACTTCGATGCATAAAATTTTCTATATAACGAATTAATTCAATGTGTTTTGACTTCCATAGAACGAATTTCCTTACAACAAATATTTTGAATTTTTTTTAAGCAATGCCCCGAACGCTATTGCGTTTTTGATCTACTTATAACATACTTATATTTTTTCTGAAAATTGTTTCTTATACTGCACGAGCGCATTCAAAACTGAGCACAAGACTATCGTCTTAATTTTTTGCATATTTTTTTATGATTTCGTTCAGTGCACACGGAGCTGGTGAATAAAGTTATAGCGCTTCGCACCTTGGTGAAGGGGAAAAATAACGTGACTGAAAATGTATTTGCTTCATTTTATGTGCTTAAAGTATTTATCAGAGATGTGGAAAAAACATTACTCAATAAATAAAATAAAACTCAACTAAAAAACTATATTTTTCAAACATTTGTATGCTACGAATTTTGTTTTTTCTCGTCCCTTTGAAATTCGTTACATGGAAAATAGACTGTGTATATATATATTTTTTTTTTTATATTTATACTAAGCAGCAAGCAAAACAATATTAACATATGATAAATGGATTATATCTATGATAGCAATGTATGGATATTAAGAAAAATTAAGAAGCGTTACCCATTTTGTGACTTAACAAGTGTACCCTCTCCAGGAAACTTGGAAAAGATAAGAAAAAATTAAAACTATGCGCGTCCACTAAACCATGACGCATGTACACATGGTCAAAAGTATACATTTGTGTGTGTGTGTTATCAACAGGGTTAAAGGACTGAGACTGAACACATTTGTATTTTGGCCAAACCGTTGTCCCGGTAACCACTCCATTGCCCGTGTCACAATCGCAATTGTCACCCCAATGAAAAAATAAGGAGTTTAGTTTCTGGCCAACTCGCGCACAATACGCTTTTCTGAGGACACATTTTTAATTTTACTCTCTAAATCGAATATAATAAGCTTGTAGGATGTAATCTTTAAAAGATTAAAAGTGCTCAACTCTCGCGTTTTTCTGCGTTCATCACTTTTGTTTTTTAGAAATTTCTCGATGAAGTCCTCGAAAGGCATCAGCAAGAAGAGCAAGACCATGGATTATACTAACTATGCGTATAACGAGGCAGTGGGCCGTTTAAAAGTTATGTTGGCCGATAACTCCTATGCGGTCACGCCCAAAATGGTCAGCAGTTCTTCGGCCTATTTGCGTAACTTCAACGAGGACTCAGGTGATAACTTCTCCGATAACTTATCGGTAAGTTAATAACAAATCTCATCTGATACATGCTTAATGATAGCTTTTTTCCTTTAGGTCATTGAACGACCTGTTTTCTCAGACATTTCCAAGTATCTGTCACCTAGTCAGAAGTCACGCATTAGCTCCTATCGTCCCAAGAAGAGCTATACTTCGGCTTATATTTCTGCTTCCAAGGAGAACCTGGCCACAAATCCTTCCACGCTCTATCCTAGCAGCATGCCAGCTGCTCCATTGCCCACGGATAGCGTACAGGCACCGGTGGAGATTTTCAGCTTCATTGAGAAGCAGGAAGATTACATTGAGCAGTTGGAGAAGGAGTCCAAGTACTGTCGCAACGAGCTTACCAATTTGCTTGGCAAGGTCAAGGATGTTATCAATGAGAACGAGCATCTAACGGAGAGTGCTCGGACTGAGTTGGCAGCTTTGGGTGGTGGTGTTAGCAGTGGAGGCTCCAAGCCACTGGTACAAACCACCACAAGTCCCTCTTCGGACAGTGATGAGCATCTGATTTATGCAGGTCGCAAGACTCCTAGCACACCTCGCAAGAGCAACATTAAGGTGCAATCTCCACGCTACGCCAGTGCACCCAATATTGTCTACGAGGCAAGAATCAGTGAACTCGAAGCGGAGCTCATGCAGGCCAACATCGATCTAAAGCGTGTCCGGACGGAGAATGAGGAGCTGAAGCGAAAACATGCAAACACAGATCCTCTCAGCGCTGTGGCCGTTTTGGGAAGTGTCAACTGTGAAACGCATCGTAAGCAGCTGGAACTGTTGCAACAGGAGAAGGGAGCTCTCGAGGAGTCGGTGCGGCAGTTGCAACGAATGCTAGACGAGGCCAAGTCTCTTAATCATAATAACGTCAATAACTCCAAACGCTATATTAGTGACTTGGTTCAGATGGAACGCTCTCAGGCTGAGGTAAGTCCAAAACTGACAGATTACAATCTTTATTAGTACAGTCCAATTACATTAATTAATGAATACTTAAGGCGAAGTCAACAATATTTACTTAATGAAGGATAACTCAATTTAATGGTCATATCTTAGACCTAGAAAGCATAATCATTCTTAAACGAAAAAAAAAGTAAAAATAATAAAAAGAATAATCAAATTTGGATACCTTCGGAAAAAGGTCCGATAGCATGGAAAAGTCGGATTGATATCAACTCTAACATCTTTAATTAAAGGACTTTTAAAGCCCCAACTCATAGGCCTACTAAGTTGACTTAGTTGATTTAGTTAGCTAAGTTTAAACTGAAAATGCAAGTTATATTTCTATTAAAAGCCTTCTTAAGTAAACTTTTTTAGTTTAAATCGCCCTCTCTTGGCGCTACATGTGTCTGACATATTGGCACTTATTTTTTTGCAATCATATTTACCGAATAAGTCAATGAATATCTAGTCTTATCAACCCTTAGTTAATTAAGAGAATTTATACCTTCAATTAAGATGATGACTATTAATTTCTACATAGCACCTTTCAACTGTAAATACTTTAAATATTGTATATTAAAATTCGCAACCATCTTACAGCTGGAAGTACGTCATCTTAGGGACGAACTGGATCGTCAGCATGAGCGCGTCCGGGAACTTCAACACGAGATGGCTCGCCGCTTGGCCGATGAGCGAGCAACAGCGGAGAGGCGTTACAATAGCCAAGTGGATCAGCTGGGTGGTGATCTGAGTTGTCAGTGGGAGCAGGTTGCTAAGCTGCAGTTGGAGCTGGAACGGCAAAAGCGTTACGAATCTGATCTGAAACGCGATGTGGCCAGTCGGAATTCGCAAATTGAGGAGCTGAAGATGGAGTTGCGCGGAAATCGCACTACTTTCTTGGCAGACATGGCACAAGCCAATGCGGAGAAACAATCACTCGAGCAAGAGATTACATCGCTCCGTCTGCAGTTGGATCGCGCAGCACGTGAGGCCAAAACGGAGGCATCTCGTCTAAATGCAGAGATTAACTCGCTCCGTCAGCGTCTGGATCGTGGGGATGCAGATATTTTACACTCGAAGCGAGAGGTTTTGCGTTTAAATGATGAGATTTCTAATCTGGAGAAGGAGGTATTTAAAATCTGAATTATTGCATGTTGTAGTTTGCCTTTAACAATAATAATACAGTTTTTGGCTTGTGACCCTTTATTCAGAAGTTATACATAAATAATATTTTTTTTTATACCCTTCACCATGTGAAACAGGGTATATTCAGTTTGTCATGAATCTGTAACGCCTTAAAGGAATGATGGATATATATCAAAATGATCAGGACGAGCTCAGGAATTGATTTCCACGTGTCCGTCTGTTCGTATGTTCGTCTGTCCTTCTGTCCGTCTGTCCGTCTGTTAAAGCACGATTTCCGGCCAAACTGCTGAACCGATATTGATGAAACTTTCACAGATAGCTTAGATCATGTCGGGTTTGTTCACTATGAAATTTCATCCCGCTCGGAGCATTCTACGACATAGCCACCATACAAATTGACCATATCGTACTATCAATTGTTGTTGCTGTCGTGCACTTTCAAGAACCTACATATAGCTCATTTGCTTCAAAAGTGGTATAACGCAAAAAATTGTCGAATTGTTGTTGTTGTTGTCGCACACGAACAAGTAAAAAAAAAAAAATTAATCCATGTGTGAAGGGTATCATAGTCTTGGCATAGCCAAAATTAACTATGCGGCACTTGTTTTTTATTAAGTTATCTTATTTTGTAATTTAAATTTAAATCACATAATTTTTAGTATAATGTTAACTTTTAATTCAAATTAATAAGTTTACTTATTACTTGCAGTAATTCGATAAGAAAATAGATCTTTTTGTTCCTAACTGAGTTTAATTTTGCAGTTGGCTTATGGTGAGCTGAAGAATGAAATACGACCCACCAAAAAAGATTTGGATAAGCGAATTTCCGAGATGCAGGATAAGCATGGTATGTTTAAAAAATAACCTTTCATTAAATTAACGAACACACTTATCCGTAGACTCGATTTCCAACTAATCAAAACTTTTTTCGAGCACCAAATAATTTTATTATTATCTTTTCACTTTCTCTAAACTCTGGTTAAGCTATTGATTTCATATTGTGTGCGTGTTTGCAATCTGTTTGAAATTTAAACTTTTCCAAAACAACTTGTCTAAAATCCGATATCCTGAAATTAATTCTATGAAAAGCAAATAAACGTCAATAGTTTATCCATGAGTTTCTCAAGTAGCGCCGTTGCTTTCCCACAATGATACTAATTTATAATCACAACTTCATCCATCTCTAATACCACCCCACATCGTATTCTGTCTGTCTGTCTACTTTTTGTAGCGGAAACGGTAAATGAGCTCGAAGAAATGATAACGTCTCAGAAGCAACTCATGGATAAACTGACGAATGAGTGTAAAACGTTAACTGGCAAATTAGAGGATACGACCTATAAGCACAAGTAATTATTACCTGTATTTTTCAACAACATTTTTTGGTAATTCCTAAGCACAAAACTACATTGAATAGAAACTGTGCAATTTTTATTCAGGCAATACTTAATTTAAGATAAATATAAGTAGTCGACCTCATAGTATGATCACCAATTTATTCTATTTATATATAAGACCAACTCAAAGCTATCCAATATTTATGCAGCAAATTTGAGAAATTCAACACAACGCAATATGAAATATCATGGCCAATCTAAATCAATTATTTTTAAAAGCATTTTTGACAACACGCAGTGCAATTTATGTATATATTTTTTGAAATTCGTTGCTAACCACATAAAAAAAGAACAACAAAACAACTTTACGAGCTTTTTACACTGGATTAACACGCTGTACTTCTTCAAACCCTCCTCCTTCCCAATTTTTGTACTGCCTGCCTGACTGCCTGCCTGCAAATTTGTTAAATATAGAACCAGTGTGCGATTATGCGATGCCAACAATAACAACAACAGAATCAACATTAACAGCAGCAATAAACGCGCCTATGGCTATACAAACGATGCCAGTAACAACAGCAACTGCCACAACAACAACAACAGCATCAAACGAAAACGCAAACGCGTACACTTTGCTGCCTGATTTGGATATGCTAGATATTGTTGCTAATTTAGCTGAAAATGTTCCTGTTGCGTTCTCGGATGTTGTTGATGACAAGAGTGATGAGATACTTCAAAACATCATCAAAAGCAATGCACGATTGGCAGAGGAATTAGCTAAAATGCCACCATTGCCAAAATTAACAAGCTACAAGAAGCACAGAGCCAACAACCGCAGAACAGAAACTACAGCAGTAGCAACAACATCAGCAGCACCTTCGACGACAACAGCAATAACATTAATGGGCGCCCGTTCAAAATGTTTTTGCCCCAGTTTTATGAGACACAAGCACGAGCATGAACTCATTTATATGAAGCCGGCATTGCGACAACGTGAAATAAACCACACGTGTTGCAGCAGCAGCAACCGTCGCAATCGCAGCAGCAGCAAACAAGCAACAGCAGCAAGTTTATCGCGTACACAAACCCCGCACAGCAAGAGCATGCAATGTCACGTGCATGAATTCACTCAAGACACACACCACGAGATACACCAACACACTGCACCACCACCAACACCACCACCACCAGCAACAACATCATCATCAACAATACCGGCAGCAGCAGCAGCAACTCAAGGTTGCTGTCATCCATGCAAAACGGATCTGTTGCCTTGGTTGCAACAGCATCTGGTTTTGAATCAGACCATCAGCAGCAGCAGAGGTGTCAAAAGCTGTCAGCCCCCGTGTCAAACATCGCATTTGACGGTGGACGCTGAGACAACAGCAACAACATCAACAGCAGCAACAACGACAACATGTAAAGGTCGCAACAGCAATGCATTGAATGCTTGCATTAAGCCCAAGCTATACTTTGAGCAACTGTTGCAGCGCGATGGCTGCCATAAGAAGCCACGCCCACCAGTCAAAGTGGATGTAAATGTGCGTCTGGTGCCCAAGCAGTCAAAGCCAAAACTCAATACACTTAATGAGACATTCGTAAAAGAACTTGATGAAGTAGCTCATGCTCTTAACGAGACTTTTGTGAAGGATACGACGCCGGAATTGGCGGAAATTGATGAACAACTAGCCAAACTTGAGGATGCAGCTGATGATGACGATGATGAGGAGCAGGAACAGGCCACCAAACTTTGATAATGTTAATATACCAAACAAGTCAAACAAAAAACAACTATTTAGCAGATAAATCCTTAATTAGTGTAAAATTTACATAGAGAAACACAAAATTCTTTAAGGCTTATTCAATTCGGAATATTTGCTAGAAGTATTTTCAAAAATTAAAAGGTATATTCTTCTAATAATTTATACTTTTTTTTAACCTAATGAATAGTTAAAGTCACCCCTTTTTTTCTTTTTTAAGTCTCAGAGGTAAACTTGGAAAAAACAAATTGATCTTTATTTTTAAAGCAAAGTTAATTTATTTTTAAGTTGTTTATTTTGAGGCTGATTTTCAAGGCTGTTTCGTTATAGCTAATGTTAATTCAATGCGGAAACAAACTATAAAAATCTTACTACTTACATTAAACTATAACTATAATATTACAAAAAAATAAGATCAATCAACGACAGCACCGTTAATTTAAAAATTAGAGCCCGAATTTATTAATGATTATTTGCATTTTATTGGATATCCTAATTTTCACAGTCAAGATAAACAGCAACTACGTGATACAAACGAACAGCTAATGGCGCGTCTAAGGCAAATTTGGTCAAAATACAAGTCACAATTAGTTCACAATGGCAGTAGCGTTAATGAGATTAGCTCTGAAGATACAGCCGCAAACGATGAACGCATTTTCTCACCTAAAATGCACAAATTAGAGCCCTTACAGGTAATTGTTAATCAAGAATTTGTATTTGACTAACAAACATTTTTTCCTTCTCTCTTTCTCTTCTTCTCCATCTCTATCTCTCTTTCTCTCTCTTGCTCTCTCTCTATCTCTTTCTGTTTACTGCTACTCCTTTGACTGTTATCTAAGAGAGGAAATATCTGCTTTACAATCGAATCTAGAGTATTTGTCTAATCGCATGTTAAGCAATGAAGAGCATATGAGTAAATTAGATACCACCCCACATGATTATGCAAGCTTAGGCACCAGCAAAGGTAAATCTTAAAATTTTAACAACTTTGGAGCCCATCAGATGCATATGAACATGCATATATACATATACATATTGTACATATACACAACACAGCTCCATATAATATACAGTAAGAAATTTGTTTTAATACATTTTCTAAAATTTCTTTCATTTCAACAGTTAACATTAGAATTATTCATTTTAAACAAATTTCCAAAACTCTCTTGCTTTCTTTTTCCATTATATTTACTGAGTATAAATAAAATTTCAAATGTTAAAAGTTTCAATTGTTAATCAACCTAAGCTAAAGTTTTTCAAGAGGTTATTAACTTATAAATTTCTTTATATCAAGTGGCAAAAGAAAAATTCAAAATTCAGTTTATGCATTTAAATAAATATAAATTTCTGAGTATCTAATTGCCTTCATTGATACAACATAGCATTTGAGCCTGGCCCAGAGACAGTGGCTGTGACAGCAACAAGCGACTCGGCGGAAGCTGCAGAAATACTAGCTCAGCTAATCAGTTAAAATACATGCTACAAACAATTATACAATCATAACAACAGCATTAACACATATTCCTTGCTTTGAATTGGCTTGCAAATAACACTAATCAAAATTTCTGTGACTACTACAGCCGCATACGATTACCAGCCGTCCACATATGGCACAACAATTGAACCCATACAAAGCACCTCACAACAACTACACAACAACGCTGTCGACGACTACGGCTACAATCCAGCAACAACAGAAACCGCAGCAGCAACAGCAACTCCAACAGCAGCAGCAATCGACATCAGCAACACAATTGCTGGAGCAACTGCAGCAGCGCGCAAGAGCAGCTTCAGCAATGGCAACAGAACCATGCCCAGCTATGGACTCAACGATAACGATGACGAAAATCTCAAGGACAACATTGGCATGGGCGAAAAACAGCAGCAGCAACAAGAGTTGGAGCAACAACAACGGGAACGACAGCGTGAAATTGAGCGCGAGGAGCGAGATCGGGAGCTTCAACAGTTGCGAGAGCAGCGAGAAAAACGTGAAAAGGAACGCGAGCAGATTGAGCAGGAGCAACCAAGACGCTACAGCAATGCAGAGCCGGAGCAACAGCAACAGCAGCAACAACAACCAATTGCTGATAGCAGCATCTCAAATGCCGGCAGCGCAAATCTTGCCGCCTACAACACCGATTACAGTGCCTACGATCAGCAGCAGTACGATGCAAGTGCCTACGACCCGAGCGCCTAC
Source organism: Scaptomyza montana (assembly GCA_018904305.1). NCBI lineage: Eukaryota > Metazoa > Arthropoda > Insecta > Diptera > Drosophilidae > Scaptomyza > Scaptomyza montana. The sequence continues at coordinate 3,904,920 of JAEIGR010000007.1, forward strand.
TCCCAGCAATCCTATGGCGATGCCCAGCAATATGGCTATGATGCAAATGCCGGCTATGATTACAGTTCCGCGGACTATGCACAGTCCGGAAATCAGTACGATGCCACGCCAGAATCAGCCACAACCAACCAGCAACAACAACAGCCACAGTATCAGTCAACGGCCGGAGCTGCAACGGAATACAATCGATCGCCACCACCGACGACGACGACGCCGGCAATCGCAACATCCCCAACAACAGCAACACCAGCAGCAAGAGCAACAACAGCGGCTCCTCTGTCCGTTCCCAACACAACAGCGAGCCGCACTCAATCGCGCCCGAGCAGCGGAGCTGTGGGGTCAGCAACTTCAGTCGGCAGCAGCCGATCCAATCTGTCACAACAGTCAACCCCGACAGTTGCCGGCAAGAAGTAGTTGGAGCCCTGATTCCACTGATCTAACGCCTCTTGATCCGTTGCAGCTGGAGTTTGGCATCAGCAGTCCCAGTCTGATGCGTTCCAGCGATGCCTCTAATGTTGAATCCTGCACTGACCTGAGTGATACCTATATCCTGGCTGTGGGGGATTCGGATGCCAGCTTATCTCCCGCACACACCACTATTATCACAGTGAGAAGAGCAAGTGCACCAGCTGTGGTGCAGAATCTCAACGAAACGATCGTTATTCAAGGCAGGCAGCAAGAGGACGAGGATCAATACCGGCAGCAGGATGATCATTGAACGTGTAGTTAGTTGTAAGCACAAGTTTTCCCGTTGCTAGTCCAACTTTATCCTGTAGGTAGAGGGACTCCCATTTATTTATGTTCTACTCATATGTTTCGGGTTGGCTTTTTACTACATAAACAATATTTGATACCTTTTTGTAATTTATCAAATTTTCAAATATGCAATATAAAATCAAACATAATTCATATAGCTAAATTGTTGTGTGACTTTTATTATGTGGGTGCTAAGATAAGTATGCATATTGATTCATTTTAAAAAAGTATTCAATACACATTTTGACAAATATTTGCAACTAAGTATATATTTGTATTGAAAAAATATTTCTGGAAATTTGCTAAGAAAAATTCTTTAATATATGTATTAAAAAAAAAAAAAGGATACGTTGCAGTCCGATGCAACCGACTGCGGTTTACTTGATACTTGTATTAAAACCGGTAAAAACAGGCCTGATTGCAAAGGGGTGCGGTCGCGGGAGGGGTTAACGCTGTCTCAAAGATTGTCTGATGCATATAGGGATGCCAACAGCTATCTTCCTTCCAAATCTTGTGACTCTAGCTCAAAATTTGTAAAAGGTGGGGAAAGGGGGCGGTTCAAAAACTTTGATGCAGATCATTGGGGGTTATTACAAGCTATCTTCCTGCTAAATATGGTGGCTCTAGGTCCACAGCTCTGAAAGATACACGCATTCTTGTTTTCGACGAAGCGTTGGGGCGGCTGGGGGCGGCTAGGGCAGTATTGTTGTGCGTGGCATCCAAACTTTTGATGCAGTTGTTGGGGGGTCATAGTCACCTATCTTGGCAATAAATTTGGTGGCTCTAGCTCAAAAAATGTGGTAGATATAGGCTTTTCTGATTTCAAAATACGGTTTGACTGTGGGCGGAATGGGTAGGCGTGGCTCCAAAACTTTGATGCAGTTCTTCGGGGGTGGCTACCAGCTATCTTACTACCAAATTTAAACACTATGAATGATACACGCACTCCCGTTTTTAAGGAGAAGGTGGGGCCGAAGGCGGCTAGGATGGTATGGGTGGGCGTAGCATCCGAAGTTTTGATGCAGATTTTTGGGGGTTGCTAGTAGCTATCTTCTTGCCAAATTTGGTAGTTCTAGCTGTAAGGATGTGCAAAATATGTGGATTTATCGGTTTTGAGTTATCGAATTTATCGATTTGCCAGCGCCCCAGTTATCGTAGAACTCCAACCTTGACACTTTATCTGTCCCGGCCATAGATAAGGAGAATTAGAAAGTTTCAAGTCTCTAGCTTGAAGGGTGTGTAAAAAAGTTGCGTTCATACGGACGGACAGACGGACGGACGGACGGACGGACGGACGGACGGACAGACGGACAGACGGACAGACACCATGACGGACATTGCACAAACCCAATATACTCTTTACCGTCGGTATCGAGGATAAAAATCAATTTTTTGATTGCGTTGATATGCATGGAAAATAATGCCGAAACTTTAGTTAGTATTGCTGTGTTGTGTTAGTTAAGAAGATTGTGACAATTAAAGTTTTATAAATATTTCTTAGCTATTAATTGCTTTTTGCTCGTTGTGGGTAACACTAATTGCTTCTATATTGTTGATTTTATAGTTGACTTAGAATGTTAATTCAAACTAGAGATGGGTGCGTGCCTAATTTTTTTGACACGTTGCAACACGAACACGAAGCAGGTCATATATACACGCACGACCATGAAAAAACACAAAAATGTTAATAATTTTTGTCTGATAGCTAGACTGCGTTTTGAAAACTACTGTGTGAGTATTAAGATGCAACAACTTTTTAATAAGCAGTCTGTTTATGTACTTCAAACTTTATTACTTTGTATACATTTATTTATTTATTTATACAATCAATTTAAGCTCAAAATAAATCCATATTTAGCTTATATACATTTACATATATTTTTCTTTTAACGATAGAACTGTTACTGTTTCATGTAAAAGAAAGGAAACCGCCAAACTATAAACAAGTCCACTCAGCTGTTTGGTTTTGGGCACAGAACTGTTTAATATTTTAATATATATTATTAATGTTCTTACGTCTTCCTCTCTCGTGTCCAAAGTTAAAACACAAAAACCACCGAAAAACGCATGGAATTTTTTTTTACCACAACCACGTTTTGCCAGGATCGGAAACACGGCCCTTGCTCATCTCTTGTTCAAAAATTAAAGGTCAAAAGACTAATTTGCAATCAATCAATAGACGTTAGGACTAATAAACAGCCTGTCGATATTATAACAGCAAACGTCTTAATGTCATGCAATGCTGTCAAAAACCTTTAACTTGAGCCAAGTTTGGTTGAGTGACAGGGCCGAAAATGGACATTGGCACGCACTCTAGGCGTCAGCCGGCCTTAAATAAACACAGTCCTTAAACTGTACAACAATGTGAATCGAATCTATGGACGGTTGACCGGATATATATTAAGAAAAGTTAAAATTTTTGAATATAAGAAAGGATGGAAAACAAATCTTATTTTATAATCACACATAGACAAGAATTCTGATTATTGACTTTGATTTTAACACCTAACACATACCAGAATAATCATCTAAATGCGCACACTATGTGAACTTTCAATGCCGACTTAGTTAATTAAGCTAAAATAAGTTAAGCATTGTGCTATTCAACATAACTGGAAGCTATCAGTCGCTTGCCCTTCCATTCCCATACATGTGAAATAATCGAAAGCCTGGCTGTACCCAGCTGAATTTCACATGGCTGCTTCTCCGGTGTGGCCAAAAAGCATACTGTGAATAAGCTCATCTCCAGCTCTGGTGAAGTTCCCACTAAGAAGCTATTGAATGGTTTTTTTATACCATAGAATGTCGCGCGAATAGACAGTGAAAATTGTAGGTGCTACAAATGAATATAAATAATGAAGTAATATTTATAATCATTAAGTTTACTACACACCCTGCCCGTGTCCACCCGATTTATCCAGCCCTTGTAGTCCACATGACCCTGTTGCTCTTGCTCGGCAATGTACAGCCAATTGTGCATACCGAGCACCTTTTGATCGCGCAGCTCAGCCATAAAAACATGCTCAAAACTGGAACTGCTCACAATTCCTTTGCCTCGGGAATATGGTGTGAACCAGAGCTCCAGAAGTAGTTTCAGCTGTTCATCATACTCGCTACTGACGATGCCTTAAATAACAGAGGTTGTTTTATAACTAAACTATTTAAATAAACAAAGAGAAATCTAGAATTTGTACTGTTTTTATTCAAATACTAAACGTCGTTTCAAAGCAAATGGATGAAAAGCTGGTCAAAAAATATATTTTAATAATGCAAGAATTAAGTAATAAATGTTAACGTCTAGCATATCGTACATGTTTCAAAATATATATATATATATATATATATATATATATATATATATATATATATATATATATATATATATATATTAGAAATATTAATAAATTTAAAAAAAAAAATTTTTTATTTATTTTAAAAAAAAATAAAAATAATATTTTAAATATAAAGCAATGTCGTCTTCTCTTCATCTTTACTATGGTATATATAATGGGTTTTTCAAAACATTTCTTAATCAAATAAGCAAACCTACAAATAAACATGCAAATAAATAAAAATTCTTATTATATCGGGTTTGTTGAAGTTTATAATTTTATGTAGTTCAAGAATATAAATCCCAAGGTATTTTTGAGATTAAGGAGCTCATGCGAAAATTGGGATAGATTTACTTAAGTACAGATTAGTAACTTGGTTATTAAAAACAACAAATTTTGTCAATAAATTGCTGGAAAATCGATAAGTAAATACAGCTTGGGCTGCAAATCGATGCAAGCCCACGTATTGCATCAAAAAAAGTTTGTAAATAAACTATTTGCCACTTATATTCAAACTTGATTAATAACACTTTAAACTTGTATATTATTTCATAATAAATTCAGTGAACTTGTACGACTATGATTTTTGGAGATTTTCTAAAAACCTATTAAAACTTTGATTCATTGATATGTTGCTTACCTCTTTTGACTAGAAAACGCATTGCGAGTTTCATAACACGTGAATTCATAACGGCACGCAGAAATTCCAGCTGCTCTTGTTCATGCTCTGGAGTTACCTGATCCGGCACTGTCACATCCAATTCATAGTTGTTAAAGAGACGCTGCAAGAGAACCGTTGTAGAGTTGCCATCTTTCACCAGTAAATCGTTGTGAAGCTCAAATAAACTGGCAAACGCAACAGTTATATTATATCTGAATAAGACACATTACAATTCAGCTACTTACGGTTGGGGTGCCTTATCATCGTGAGCGGATGGTTTTGTTTTGCCCTGAAGGTTAACCTTGTAGAGGTATGGATTTGTAACGGATTCCTCAGCGAAGAGCGCCTGTGATAAATTCAGCACATCATCTGGCGTTTTGGGCAGCGGTTTGCTGTGGAAATACTCTATAAAAATATATATGTAAATTTGTTATTGTAGTAAATTTGTGTGTATGTGTTTTTGTGTGTCTCTGTACGAACCATAGAAATGCCAACTCAAAATGCCAATGGTGATCAGAAGTCCGATGATTATAGATCTTTTAACTTTCTGGCATTTGTCGCTGTCACATTTGTTGTTGATGCTGCTTGTTTGGTTCTGTTGCTGTTGTTGGTCCATTATTATCTAATAACATTTGCTATTCCACAAATTGTGTGTTTTCTTTGTTTTGATTGCCCTCCGCGCATTTGCTTTTATCTCGCTATCCCAACGCACCAACATCAACTGTCAAAAACTGGCCACTGAGAGCATTGTTACGCTCCGCTTCGGTTGCGATCAGACTCTCGCGCTGAATATGACTGAATTTTGCACACAATGCTTCATATCCAAACTCTTTTCCCTCTCGCTCACTGAGCCTCTTTCATTCAGCGCTCTTGCAATCTCTGGGGAGCATCCATCTGTCAGTTTTGTATTTTGTTTAGTAATTTGCTCATTTCATTTGCATATTGCTTCTGTTTGTGCGCTGTGGTTTTTGCCTCTTCTGCATTTGGAACATTATTCTTATTTCAACAAAAGGTAATTACGTTTAGCAAATAACATGTGGTAAGTTATATACCTCTACAGCTGGCCACAAAGCATTCTTTTTTCTGCACTTTTTATTACACGTTGTGTATACTATGTACTTATAAATATTTGCGATGTGCTATTAAATTCCAGCTAGTCAAGGAAATGACCAGGCCAAACAAATAATTCAAGCACAATAAATAATAGAATGTTTACGTTAGCTGGCAGGTTTACTTGGTACTCGTACCATTTACATACATGTGTATGTAAAAAATCAAAAATACTCCAGTGAATTGTGCATTATTTCTGAATGGCCAACGTGACTGGCATCTAAACTCAAACAAAGCCTGTTCATAAAATAATATAATAATAACCCATTAACTAGAATTTGCCTGTTTTAGAGTACATTTTCATTAGTATTTGCTTCGCGACTGGCTTATAATCACCGCCAATAAACAATTGGCTCCATAAACCAAAGGAAATGGTGACGAGACAATAGTTTCGTGAGCCAAAAAAAAAAAAAAAAAATGATTATAAAGTTTTGTTTGAATACTGAATTAATTATTCATTGCATGTTAATTGAAGGAGACGAAAAATTAGCAACAATAAGAGGGTCAGAAATGTTTATTATTTTTATTACTTTGAACAATTATCCAATTTTTTATTTAACACTATTTGAAAACTATTATTTGTAGTTACGTTTAAGGAAAGAATTTAATCAATGAAATTATTTAAACTTCATGTATCGACTAATTTTGAAAGAATTTTATAGATTGAAATAAATATGTACAAAAAGTTAATATGCAATTTTAAACAATAGATAAACAAACATAGCATTAGTATAACTTGAAGCTTATCAAAAAAGAAAGTTGCTGAAAATTAAGTCATAAATTTTGGTCAAGAAATTATCACATTTTTATCTTAGAAAACATTACATTAGAACTTATACTTTGTAAGAGTTAAGAATAATCTATAGCTTATGCGAGAGTCAACTAAAGCATTGGTTATGTTATTTGAAAAATTATTTTAACTTTGTTTGACTATCAGAGAAATGATAGAAATTTGAACGAGTAACTTGTTTGTGGAACATGACAAAATTAAATTAAAATATTTTTCTTAATAAACACATAAGTCGGCTTTTGACCTTTGGTCCCGCAACACTTGAGACTTTTTCTGAAAAATGAAAATATGTACTGTATGTAAATATGTATTTCTATAAAGAACTGTTCCACGTTATTCAAAAAGAATAGAGTAAAACTTTAAACTGAGTACTCGTCATAACTTCTTTGTCCAAAGAAGTGTTTGATTCTATTTTAATAGCCAATTTCGATTACTTCCAGCGCACCCACAACTAATAATACGGCTGTCGACGTCGACAGCGCTGTTTGTTGTTGTCGCTGCTTCTTCTTTATATCGCCATTATTTTTATACGTGTTTGTTTGTTTTTTTTTGCGTTTGATTCGGCAAATTGTTTAAAAAGCCGCGCGTGCCAGCGATGCTGTTCAGTTTGAATTTTAAGGGCGCTAAGTGCGGTTGTTGATACGGTGAAAGAAACAGTGAGTTGTACTGGAGTTTTGTTATCATAGTTAGCTGCATTGTTCTGAGTGCACTTGGATTATATTTCTTATAGCTGCATACATAGAAAATGTGTTAAGTGCTGTGATTATAATCGGTTTTGTTTACTTTGCCTGCCATTTAAAATACATATAGTTTTTTTGTAGCTAATTATCGATTAGCTATTCGCGAACTTGTCTATAGGCACGTCAATGCACTGATAACACATAGAAAGTCTAGAAAAAACTTACGATTTATGAGATAAGTGAGCTTTCAATAACAAACAAGACACATTATTAGGTTGTTAATTGTTGAAAAAAAAAAATGAATTGAAATGCATTGAAAAAATAAATAAAGGTGTTGACTTACATTCTAATCAGGAAATCCAAACTCACTCAATTTTCTTTTAAAATTATTTTAATGACTTTAAAACGGTAAAAGGTTTTATACCAAACAGCGCCAAAGCACGACTCCAAGCTTTTTTTTAAAGAGACTGGCAGCCTAACTGCTAGCATTCTCTCACAAAAGCTATCCTTCTACAGGTGGCCGCAATGAACAGTGGTGTTATAAGCCTACCCAGTGCTGTTCGTATAGCTGCACTTTGTATATTATCATTCTCTCATGGCGTTTTGCAAGACATGCATACTCGATGAACGACAAACCAAATTTGCGCATAAAAAGCAGTTAGAAACTGAACAGTGTACAAGTCAAAGTCAAAGCGAATCCCTGTTAGGGACGGCTCTGTGCGTTCGCTCTCTCACTGCTCGGCTCGCTTTACGTTTGCACGTTTTTGGCGCGCACACAACAACAAACGTGCAAAAGTGTATTTGCCGGCAGAGAACGATGTTTGCTTACGCTGGGAAACGAATGATTGGGTCGCTGTGCTCAGGTCTCCGTCTCAGGTCTCACTCACTCTCAGTGTCTGATTTGAACGCAACGCGTGCGGTTCACAGTGAAGTCGACAATAGCGGCGAAGACGGCAGACGACGAGCTCACAATAAATATATAGAAAAAAAAAATACAAAAAATTTAAAATAAAGAGTAAAACTGAAGGCGCAACGCCACCGAAAGCGCTTAGAAAACACCGCTTGCGGAATTATGAAAGAATAGGGTGCGATTATCAAAACGTTTTAACTGTTAATTCAACTGCAAACGAGCAATTTAAAACTTCAACCGAGTTTTCGTAGTTTTGTTTTGTATGGTTTATTATTTTTTTTTGCGAGATTTCTTTAAATGTGCCGCGCTTGCTCAACAGGCTACAGCTGATTTAAAATTGTCTATTTTTTGTTTCTTTTTATTTGGCTTTTGTTGTTATTGTTTGCGCTCTGTCGCACAAAAGCGTGCGTCAAATTTATAGATTTTGTGGATGTCCTTGCGAACAAGTGTCGATTCGTTGTTGTTGCTGTTGTTGTTCTTGTCATTATCGTATATGTTTGTTAATGTTTCCGAAAAGCATATGCCTGTATCTGTATGTGTGAGTCTGTCTGTGTGTTTGTGAGTTTGATTAAGTGTGCGCGAATCAAGCAGTCAAGCTTTGAATAAAAATTTCTCCAGGTATTTATGAAAACGGTTCTTAGAAATCACATTTGACTTGATTTAGCTAAAAAGGTAAAAGCTCTTAAAAGCTCCATTTTGTTGTTTTTCTTTAAGGATATTTAAGAATAACACTTTAAATGAACTCATTTCCTGAACAATTTTGTTTGTATTTTTTATCATAGTATAAAATAGTATATTAAGCACTTTGCTAAAATTCCTTGCACATACATTTAAATGCATTTTCATATTTTTAGAATTTGTGCATTGTGAATATGTTCATCTATTGTGCCTTACTGAGCAAGTTTATTATCATTATGATTTTGAAAAATTTTCAGTGTGTAAGACCCTTAAGTAAAATAATTATGTTTGGAACATCAGTTCCATAATCTTCTGTGAATTGTCTCTTTAAATGTATTTTGTTTCAATTCGAAGATTTCCTAGGTTGAGCAACTTTTGTAGTTGAGGTTAGAGATCGCAGTTATTTATTTTTCTGCATTTTTGAACCGAGTAAAATTTTTTAAGAGGTCTACATACCATGTACAAAGATATGTTTTTGAGATTCAATGCTTTCATAACAGTATAATTTCTTGACGTTCCGAAAAAGAAAACAACACTTGCCAAGTCTTTCAAATGGAAAAGTGAAAACCACATGGCAAAGTTCGCTGTAGTTTTAGGTTTGATAAAGTATACTTATAAAGTAAAAATTGTTTTATTTTTTTTTTATATATTTTTAAAATGGAAAATTGCAATACCCAAACGACATTTGAGTGACAGCATACACACAAAAACACACACACACACACTTACTCAAGGCTATAGCGGCACTTTAGCAACACCTGAATGATTGGTTGGGTTTAATGTGGATGGTGACGGTGTATGGTGGGGGGAAAGAGGTTTGGAAATAAGGATGTGCAGGTCGGGGTCTGGCATGCCTGATGGTGGCCGCCGCCTGCGCCTCGTTGTCTAGTAGCTGTCCATCAAGCTGCCTTAATTTAATTAAGCGCTCAATGTCCTTATAGAGGACGACGACGACTCACAAATACATACACGTAAATTCACGTAAGGCAAACGCAAAGTGAGGCAACGCTTGATTTGTTGCTGCCTTTTTTACTCTTGACTGCTGCACACTAACATGTTTGCATATTTATATATAGTGGGGCACAGGCCTGTAACGACATCAACCACAAAAGCCACAGGACATTTTGGCATGAAGGATAGTATTATGTGTGTTTGGTTGTATGAACATTGCTAGCCTGCTGTTGTTGTTGTATCTGATGTTGATGATGATGATGATGGTTGTTCCAACGTTTGTGCCTGAAGGGGCATCAAGACAAGGTTACCCAGAGATGGCACATTTAGTTAATGCCTTGCACACGAAACAAGTGGTAAAGGGTTTTTTATATTTATGTAGCTGATAGAAAAAAGCTTATATCGAATGGAAAGTTAAATAAACTTTATAAATAAATCCATACAAAATGTTATTTAAGTTCCTTAAAAAAGTTAATTTATCTAAATACACATTAATCGGTTACATCATCCGGTCGAATAATGTTTACATTTTTGACTTACTTTTTAGTTAATAGTATATTTCCTTTAATGGATTTTAAAAAACTTATTGCAATAATTTCTTATTATAAAAGCGTTAATTTCTTCAGTCTTGTTCTTGTCAAATACTTTTAACATGATTTACTTTTTGCTTTGTTATACATAATATAAAATGCAACAAAAATATATATATTTTTTTTACATATTTTGCTATAGTTTCTTTGGTTTTTTTATTTTCTTGCCATTACTGAAACGACTAGCTTAATAGTTGTTTATTGTTGTTGAATTTAATCTTCTTAAAGGGTAGATTTTGAGTACATGTGTCGTAGTTTAAGAGTGTTTTACCCATTTCCATTCCTGTTCACGTTACGGAAACAATAACAACTACAGCGGCAACAACAACAACAACAAATAACATGGTGGCCACCTGCTGCGGCTGCACTTGAGTCCATTTCATTGTTATACTATTTTTTTTTGTTGTTATTTTCCCCATGATGTCTTTCTGTCTTTATTTCTCTCTCTTTCTTTGTGTGTGTGTGTGTGTGTGTGTGTGTGTGTGTGAGTCTGTTGCCTGCTGTCGGTTTGTTAGCTTGTAAATTTTTAATAAACTTCCAGTTCACTTTTGCTGTTGCCGTTTTGAAATTTTCTTTGCACTTGTTTGTTGTTTGTTACTTAAGTGGTTTTGTCATTAAATCAAAAAAAGGGAGAAATATCATATTCCATCTTCTATGCAAAAGAGCTTTGTTTGTAGCACTTTTTTTTTAATATTCATCAAATTCTAATTAAATATAAATTTGTGGCACTTTTAATAAGTCCACAAAAAACTTTTGAAAATTTGAAATTTGCATTAAAATGAAATTTACAAAAACTAAATTCATTAAAATCATTGCTTATGCTTTAAGAATTAAAAAAAAAATTAAAAAAAAATTTAAACATATATATTTGTTTTTGTCACATGTTGCATATGTATATACTGAATCGTCGCATAAATTTTCGATTTCATTAGTTGTTTGTTTTGGCGCGTGCATATTCGTTTGCATTTAGTATTTTTGCTCTTGCTGTTCATATTTCCGTTTTCCGCATTTTGAGCCCATCATCATCGTTCAGCTCTCTTTGTCAATCTCTATTCTCGGCGAGCACATGAGAATTGAGTGAGTGAATGACACACAATGCAAATCAAGTGCCTCCATAATTTATGTAAACGAGAGCAGAGCAAACCGTACGAATTACTTATTGAGATGAGCAAGCACTAAAAAAGGGTGGTTGCTCGAAGGAGGGCAGGGCAAAGGCAGAGGTATATTAGAGCTGCACGCCTTAGGCTGCTAATGAACTCGACGGCTTGAAAATTTCACATGTGCTAATGTGAAAATGATTGCTATACAATAGGGTATTGTATTGCACTTATTTGAATAAGTAACTCAAAAGTAAAATCGTTTAAATGCATTTTAATTTATTTTAACTTTATATTTTTTTATTTATCTCTTTTGTACGAAGTTTTTGAGTATATCATAAAATCTAGTATAGATTAATGTCGCTTATAATTGTTTGGTATATTATTTACGTATTTACATATTTATTTATATATTTATATTCCGAACAATATTACCTTTATATGTAAAACTGATTTCATTTGTAAAGCTTGTTTAAAAAACCGCCATTTTTATTTTAGTTTTGCCAGCTAAAAAATTAGTTTTGAGCTTACCAAAGTCATAAGTAGGTTTTAAAGTTTTGTATTTTTATAAATAGGTATTTCGATATTTTAATTATAAATTATTCTTCTTGATTTAAAGGCGACTTTATTTTTACAACAGTAAAAAATGTTGTTTCTTTTAGTTTAATATTTATCCATTTCATTATGAGTTTTTGTCGTCACGCGTTCATCTCTAGCATGGATTATTATGACGTTATTGTGTGGCTGATTACCACCGCTAAGGGGTTTGGGGTTGTGGATTTAAGGTTTGGTTGCCACCTGGGCGCTCAGTCGATTGACATGTGAAAGTTAATTTGCGTTTGAATTTTATTGTTGTTCTTATGTGGTTAGGGTCAGGGCGAAGGCATTGACTTTTAGCTGGCATATTTATATAACCCTCTACTCTCTGTGGTGTTGACAATATTGTTGTTTTGATTTTCAATTGTTGTCAGCGCAGTTCTCGAGTGGCGGGCTCAATAATGAGAATGGCAACTGACAATTGCAATATAGAACTGTCAATCTCAATTGTCGGAGAGTCGGAGATATAACAAAGACAAGAAGAGCGTACACGCAGACACATAACGATGTTTATATTTCGATAGTTGTTTCCAGGCTCAAAATAAAAAAATCGCTATATAAATATGTTTTGATTTCTGTTGCAGCTTTAAACCAAACAATCGAGGCTACAATTTGAAGAGCAGCAGCAGCAGCAGCAGCAGTGAAGAACTTTAGCCGAAAACATGAACAGCGATGAGGTGCAAATGATCAAGAAGACCTGGGAAATACCCGTGGCGACACCAACAGATTCAGGAGCTGCAATCTTGACGGCCTTCTTTAATCGTCATCCGTCCTCTCTGGAAAAGTTTCCATTCCGCGATGTACCCCTGGCCGAGTTGCCAGTAAGTAAAAGTTGATTAAAATTCTTTCCAAATCTACAAAAATTTAATTTTTAACCACAGACCAATTCACGTTTCCGGGCACATGCCAGCCGCATAATTCGGGTGTTCGACGACTCAATTCGGGTGCTTGGCGGGGATGGTGATCAGGAGAAGCTGGAAGAAATCTGGACCAAGGTGGCCGTTAATCACATACCACGTCAAATATCTAAGGAGTCTTACAACGTAAATGAAAACAAATACAAACTAATATTAAATAATTATAAACCTAATCTCTTCTCTTACAGAACCTCAAGGAAGTTATTCTCGAAGTGCTTACCGCTGCCTGCAGTCTAAACGAGAGTCAAGTAGAAAGCTGGAAAAAGCTGGTCGATCACGTCTATGAGATCATATTCAAGGCCATCAACGATGACGGCGATGCCATCTAGACCCAATAGAACGAGATAGCTGGACAAGAGGGAGAGAGCGTAGCATGCAGCTCGTAATGCAAGCTGCGGCTTATGTAGCTTTAAGTAAATGATTAATGATAAATGTTAGCTACTTTCAATTTATATTAATGAGTACAAGTCCAACACCCACACTCACACACAGAGACACAGGTGAACACACACACAAACACATATTAAAAACACTCACACACACTCATATTCGCACATTGCTCTGTAAAGCTTTAACCCATTGTCAGCCTTAAGCACTTAATAATAATACAAATAAAGTGAAAAGGGCGCTTGTAGCCATAAAACTGCAACATTCAATTGTGTTAATACGTGTATACAGGATATTAGAGTATTGTGTGGTGTAAGGTCAATTTATCTGCTCTATAATAAGCTTATATTGTCAATCAGATAATCTTCACTTGAATTTATTTACCAGCTCTTGTCAAACCAACCAAAAACATACAATACAAGTTTATAAAAATTTGTTGAGTGCTTTTTTAGTTTATTGGAATTTAAAAATTTAACTGCCTCAATAGTTTTTTTTAAAAGATAAGGCTTGTAAGAATATTCTTATAAAATTTTAATTAATTTGCTTAAGTTCTTTTTAATAAAAGGCATTTCAAAATGTAACCAAAATCTGATTTTTAATTATGATATACATATTTTTGATCAGAATACTAAATTGTTTAATATTAATGTTCTCAAAGAAATTTTGGAGCTGTCGACAAAGATTGAATCGTTTCGGATACTTCCATACAAACTTCCTAACATCGTACGAAGGAGTTAAAAACATACATGAATTGCCAGTATCAAAAAAGGATATTTCATGCATGACAATTGCAAAACTTACAATATTTAAATGTACATTATACACAAGTGCTAGCCACACTTGAAAGCCATTTCCTATCCCACCTCAGCACACACACACACCAACACATAAGCAGGTAAATTTTAATACTGTAAGCTTCTGCCTCTCCAAACATAACAAAAACATCTAGACACAAAAAAAGGCAAGGACAACCGTTTTGTATGCATTAAAAATGGCAGCTGCTATGCATTTTGTGAGAAGTGTAGCAGATGGGCGCTTAAACCATAATTGCACATGGAGATGCATAAGTTTGCTAAATCCCGAAAGTGCTCGGACAAATAATACACGGTCTTTCCTTTACTTATTATATGTTATATTGTCTGTATGCTTTGAAAATAATAACAATTTAAAATATCCTGAAGCAGTTTGTTGTTTATGAGCTAAATTTTATAAATGTATTAGTATGCTTCTAGCATTAATTAGTTTTATTCCGAGCTCGTTTTTAGATTTTTTTATAACATTTTATTTGGGTTTTTTTTCATAGGTCTATTGGGCTGGATCGAGATTAGAAAATACTTTTTGTATATTTATCTCATATAAACGGAACTTACTTCGAAACATAAACATATTCACGTTCTTGCTTAAATTTATTTTAATTGATTTATTCCTCATACGCAATTTATTTATTGGAATTGTTTATACCTCTTTAGCCATTAAACACATTTTACTAAAAAAGCTTACTAAACGCTTTACTTATTTTTGTCGATTACACATTCTAACAAGATTACCTAACAGAAACCAAACTCTCCTTTTCTACGATCTTTGACGTGGTGAGTGAATGATCCTACCGCTCGTTGATTTTCGAGGCATTCTTACTTAAAAATGCAAAATACAAATTTTTTTCATACAATTTTTTTGAACTGAGATTCTTTGCACCAGTTAGCACTGTTTTTTTTCTTCCTTCAAAACATCTTTCAAATAAGTTATTTAAAATTACTAATTAACTTTATTAAGAAAATCTGTAGGAACTTGCGATCTAGGCTTGTTAAGACTATAATTTGGGATTCAGTACGAAAGTATAGTCTAGTTTCTGGTTTGAAAATTGCATTGAACTTTGTTGGCCTGTGTAATTATTTAAATACCAGGAACTAATACAAGCTACTAGAACAAACTTAATACAAATATCTATTATAAGCCAAACAAATTGATAAACTGGAGGGCGTTTCTGGTGCTGCTGTTGAAAAACCTGTCAGCGCCAAGAACATTAGAACAGCGTTATTGACAGCGTGCTAACAGGAACAGAATAAAATCTGTTAACGGCGCGCTTATCAACAGAATGTCCTAAATATTTTCTGGTTGTTAGCTGTTATCGGAAGCTTTCTTATCACTAACATTGTCCATTGTTGAAATCATTCGGCATTGGTGAAAAGTCGTCAAGCTGTCCCATACTTGGCCAATAATAGTCGAAAAATAACTGTTAAACGCAATGCGTGCGATTTGCTGCAGCGGAACGTTAACTAACCTGGAAACTATACAACAAATTAAGTTAATAATTTTGAAAACGCGATGTTCTGTGTGCTGTGATATCAGTGTTTTATTTTGGTTCCATGAACTTTTGAGCTAGAGGTAAATTAAGTTATATACAAATCGACAGCAGATGCTAAAGCTAGTCAAAGTGAAAGTGCTATTATATCAACTGCCCGAGAAGCTAATAACTTTTCCAGCATAATAAAACGCGTAAACCTCAAACTTGATGCAATTGAACATAATCAAATATAAGCAATCAACGAAAATTTTGGTGTGCTCAAAGTTACCAATGTAAGTTCTGGATAAAATACAGCCAAATTCCTCATTGAAATTTCACAGAGAAACGTGCCAAAAAATAGCACTTGAATTTCCAGCTGTGCTTGAATTTCTTAATTGATTCTTTTTATTGCATTCATTCAAAAACGTTGATGTTAAAGAAAAACAATTTAAGTATGCTTTATGGGCACCTGGATGATTGCACAGCAAACAATCTTTAGGCCAAGTGAAGCTTTAAGCCAAGAAATTGCCCTATGCTTAAGCAAGATTGCTTTCTTATTTGTTTTGCATACTGACATTTGGTGGTAATATAAAGCAAAATGATATTTACAAACCGAATGTGTTCTTTGTTCTGTCGGGACAAACTTGAAGCGTGTTAGCGTCTGATGTGCTTCAAGGAATAGCATAGGAAGTTTGTGGCCTGGAAATAAATTAAATATAAAATATGCGTTTTATTTCTGACGTGACAGTCTGGACAGATTCTAGACAGTATAGCGCAGTCATGTGTATAACGATATTAACTCAACGTATGAAATTAATATTCTATCAATTTTCAGCTTGAGTTTTGTTATGGCATGTTATATATACGAAGTTTTCAGGTTATCAAAAAGAGTAAGCAAAAAGAAAATTGTTTTATAATGATATATGTTTTATCAAAATTAGTTTTGGGCAGGATTTGTTTTTTTGATAATTTTATGAAACGTATAATTTTCCAAAAACCTTTCAGATTTCTATTTCTAAATCGAAACAAAAATAATTCATGCATTAACCAAAATCAACAAATTATTTTATATATATCTCTTTACCATAAAGCATCCGTTTGATAAGTTAAGTTTGTTTTTAAGATTACTTCAAAATCAACGTAGTGGCGTATCCTTTTTTAAAATTCAAATACTTAGTAAGTGCGCAAAAAAATAAATTTTCTTTGTGAACATTTCTAGCAACCCCTCAAACGAGCATAATGAGCAATATCAATCAGTTTTTTTGTTTTACTTAAACTCTATTTTGTTGAGAGCTTTAGTTAGTATTCAGAATCACATTAAGCGATTTTATAACTTTGTTAAATTGCCATCAGTCCTGTCTGCCACAGAAAGTTGTCGCTATCTTCTCTCGCACAGTATTAATTTTTAAGCCACTTTGCGACGGATAGGTTTGTAACATCAGAACACCTGGTTTAGTACTATGCATAACTTTAACTTACATAGTCACACAGATGCAACTCAACAGCACGAACAAAAAAATACTTTGCATCTGAGGTATGTTTTGAAAATTAAAGAAGCAAAAACATTCGTAGTCAAAACAAAGTGGCCGTAACTGTTGGCATTATGATTTTTATTGTCTTAATTTCACTTCTCTAAAGCTATTGCTCTCATTAATTTGGAAATTTATACCTAAACAATAGGCAAACAAGAGTTGATAGTAGTTTCACTAAACAAATAAAAATATTTGTCAATATTAAGCATATAAAATCAATAGCAATTTGGTCTTTTTATTTGTAGCGAATAAAACTATACGCAAAGTATTTTAAACCCTGAACTCGATGTTTTTTTTGCACTTGTACGACAATTTTATGCATTGAAGCAATTTCTCTGCCTTTTGACTCCATTTGGGAAACATCATCTCACACAATCAAAAAATCAAACGAAATTTGCATAAGCATTAACATTTAAGCTCTTCTTTATTTGCATGTCATTGTTAGCCGAAATTTTATTGTTCGTCCAGTTAGTTTTTACAAATAAATTTTGAGATAGAGATTTTAAAGAAAAGATTTTTATGGCTTGCAATATTACACAATGTATGCCTTAAGTACCATGAACGACCATAAAACATCCATAAAACTAGTCGGTTTTCTTTGTACTACATTGGCAGGTTTTAATGTGGGAAAAGAAAGAAAGTTACACATAAAGTATATATGTATTTACTTGTGTGAAACGTATAAAAGAGCTAGTAGCGTGTTGGACAGCAAGATGCCAAAAAAATAACATGAATTTCTGTGGAACAAGTATTAAGCTTACATGTGAAGGATAATTTAAAAACGTTGTTGTACAAGTATCAAATACTAATATTGCTTAAAGATTGAAGGTCGTGCCATGTGAACAAAATTCACTTAAGAGACAGCAAACTAAAACTGTTTTATTTTTCGTGTTTCAACGAATTTAACAACTTTTATGGACGTAGTACGGGGTGATCTAATTGTGGTCTAGCTTTCGGCAAAAACGCTTTAAAATATATTTTGGAGCACATTTTTAGCTCTTTTAGCTTTTTAGCTATCTGAATGTTGAGCTTAGGGCTCGATTACTGTATCTATATTTAATATTAATTTATGCATGCGTACAAAATGTATAAACAAAATATATTTAGATGCGGCAAAGCTAGGCAGTTAAATGTAATTAGTGCTATAATGAATGGAAATTTAAGTTGCATGCAAATTATTAGATTTAAAACCGATTTATTAAAATAAAATGAAGCAAAGCTAACTAAACCGTTTAATATACACGTTGTGCGAATACTTCCACCCAATGTCGATTCTTTCATGCTTGATATCTTTGAGTTTACCAAGTTTGGTTATCTTATCAATTGGCTGAGCTCCTTGATTGCTAACTAAAAATAAACAAATACCTATAAATAGTACAAAATGAATTGTAGACGCTTTGTCTTGACAAATGCCTTCATTAGTTTCTAGAGTTGAAACAAACTTCTTATCGAAACACTCTAAGTGGGGGAAGCTTAGAAACTTCTAAACTTTATTTAAGTTCAAGAGCAACTAAGCTAATGGCTAACGGTTAAACAAAGTCTAATTATAAAAGAGCTTTAAACTGTGACCTAAGTAAGACTGTAAGAGTCGATAAAATTTCAAATTGTTGATATTTGTGTACATAAATTTGTATTGACACTCATGGAAAAAAATATTGAATGGTTACTAAACTAGTAGTTGCTAACAGATCCTTCGACTAAATAAATTTCATTTTTGGTTCAACTTAGATATGTACATTTCCCACCCATCGTTCTGTTGCGACCCTCATACGCAAAGTAAATTTCCATTTATCGCATTTGGTTTTCATTCGTTTGCCGCACCAGTTGAGTACTTGCATCAATCGGAAACTTTGCGTAAGTATAACATCAGCCATAATTCGCTAACATTACGGGGCTAAATACATGATATTTGTTGAAGTACTTTTTTTATATATAGAATTTGTGCACATGTGCTGAGGTGTCCAAGTACAAGCTTCAGGCTTAATATACTAGGTACATATATATTGTTCCATATGTGCACGTCAAACCAATGGGTAAACATGATTGATTCAATTGAGTTGCAGTTGTTGGTCGAAAGCAAAGTGGCCCGATAGGGAACTGTCACCTTTGCTGATCTAAATCAATCGGCAGTTATATTATTTTGTCAACGCACTATAAATAAATTGACGCTTGCAAAGTGATAAGCGTTTCAAAGTTTGTCAATAAATTGCTGATTTCAATTTTCACACGTTATTTTATAAGGCTACCTCAACGGCTATTTATAGCTGCTACCATTATTTGTACTAATTGTCTGCTAGACAACAAGAGAACAAAACTCAATTATAGACCAGATGATAAACAATTATAAATCGCTTATTTGAAGGAAATTGTCGTGTAAGTCATAGTTTTAACGTGTTAATACTATGATTAATGTGGGGTTTCTCATTTTCGTATGCCAAATAGTTTGGCGTTTTGCCATATCATAATGAGGTTTTTGTAGCCGTCCAACTTAACTGTTGATACCAACAGCACATGACATGATATTTGGTATCGTTCGGCTTTTCGGTTTCTAGATTGCAAACTGGCTTCTGCGCAAAGTTATTTGCACTGACAAATGATTGTGATGAATTCTTGTTATTTACTTAAGCTATGACGCTTCTATCAGCTATAAACCTCTCCACTACCACCGTGTTTCCCACCCCCTCATCAATAGTTATGTTTTTACGAAGGTTGTTTGAATCGCTTTTTAAAGAAAATTTCAAGCCACAAAAAACCGTCCAGACGATATCAACACAAGTTCATTGTCTGGCGCGTGGCTTTTTGACTGTGTGATTGCTTGACGATATTTTTAGCTACGCTGTTTTAACACAATCTATAATTGTATCAATGCCACAACGATAAGAAAACATTAATGCATTGCCAAAAGCATTAGTTAGAAAAAAAAAAAATAATGGCAATTATAAGAGACACGACGATTGATATATGGTCTTTCAGACTGTAATAAGGTACATAAGGCTATTCAAACCAGATAGTTTTCGGTTTTATAGTTTTGGCCCTAAGAACCCATGATCGTATCCTTTTTAAATTGTCACTTACACAAATATTATTCAAATGCTGCATAAAATATTGTTGATTTTTAACAATTTAAATTAAAAACAATAAATGTTTTCTACCAATAAAATAAGTTCTGAGTACGTCTCTTATAAGTATATATAGCTATAAAGTTTCAGATTTTTCTCATTGCTATGTAAATATTTTTTTTATATTTAAAAAAATTTATAAGAAATCGAGTTAACTTGGTTCCTTGATAAGATTACAAAATCAATGATGACATTGATTAAAGCAATTTTTACTTCAGCTATCATGCACTTTTATATACTACCCACTCGTTAATTTATAGTAAGGGGGCTTGGTTTTCCCGTTTAATGTATGAAAACTAAATTGATGAATATTGCATTTCCATTGAAGGTATTCCAACAATGCGATTTTATCAGCAGATTTGGTTTGCGTAAACATTTTCGTTGAAACTTATCTACTTTTATCGTGTTAAGAGGTTGCCACAGCTATTACGTGTTATTATTGATATTGTTTCCAAAACATTCCAACGTGAGTCATGTATAAAACTAATAAGAGTTCATAAAACTTAATATGTTAGCCAACAATTTAGATGAGTACTAAAATGATAGCCGGAATGAACTGTTTACGGCGATTGTAAATGATAATTGAAGCGGCACAGTAACAATATTCAGCATTTGTTGAAGCGTATTTTGATTTAATGTCTACTAGGAGCTTGAATAACAGCCTTAAGAGTTATAAGGTTTTATCATACTTTGTATTTTCTATCATTTATTTAATACAATTTTAATTGGAGTTCAACAGACGATAAGTTCAAGTCGATTAATTGATTGTCCAATAATTTATGATGACAAACAAATGCATGAAAGGTTCATTTTGAGTCTTTGACTTTTATTGCACTAGATATTGTATGCTCTTAGCGTGGTTCAAAGATAGGGAATAATTAGTTAAAAAGTGTTGCTTGAGCTTTTATTTAAGCACCAATAAAAATTAATTATAAAAACAAGTCCGGTCATAAAGTTAATGTATTCAGCTGCCTTGAGTAATATGGAAGCCAAATAGAAATAGGGAAGTGATAAACGAAAATGCTGAAAAATCTGAAACAGGAAGCGGTTTAGATAAATTAGGGTAAGCTATTAATATTGAATTACAAAGTCAAGGGAATCCCATACAAGCTGGACATATAATTCGACACATTCTATAAATATTTATTCAAACGCAAACACCAGATTTAAGTTGTGTTGCACAAACCTTTTATATAAATTTTGTATTTTCTCCATTAGTGGCAACAAGCAGCTAATCCAATTAACGTTTCTACTTCTTAAAGGCGAGAAATCAATGCAATTCAATTAGCTGCGTTCAAACAAATTAAAGTGACAAAGAAAACAGTAAATCAAAAGAAAAACTAAAGGCGAACCAAAGAAGTACAAGGACCAAGCTGATGCCGAGGCTATTGCAGCTAAAAAATGCCAGAGCAAAGAGTTGTAAATCACTTAAAATTATTACAAATATGTGGCAGTGGCAACGTGCGATCATAAATATAAAAAGCATGAGGCATCTACTCCTGTACTTGCTGTTCTGTGTGTTGTGCTGGGGCAACTGTTGGGGTAAGTGCCGCGATGAGCCGGCTCGTGAGTGTGAGGCCATATGCAATAGTAGTGGCAGTAATTGTTCCATCCGTGCTCTTGTCCTGCTACCCAATGATGATGATGGCTACGAGGCGTCGCTGCAGCGAGTGTTGCCTATCTTAAAAGTGGCAGAGCAGCAGATACGTGCAACGGCACTGATACCGCCATACATTGATTTCCAGTGGCTGGCCAACGACATCAAGTGCGACGCCTCCCTGGGCGTCATCAGAGCCATGGATGGCATCATTAAGCAGTGTGCCCAGGTCATTTTTGGACCAGTCTGTGAATATTCGCTGGGTAAGCAACTGAAACACATTTTAAATTTAGTTTTTGTCAAAACAATTCGTTGAGTAAAATATTAAACTGAAGTCAAAGAATAAGTATTAAGTCTAATAGAATTAGATCAAGAAGCTAAAGTGCAAGGCTCCGTTATTGCTATACGTACGAGTTTTTAAAATTTTTAAATACTTGCGTTTCTAAAACATGCTTCAACATGTGCATTAAGTACATTTATTTTTTAGTGCCTTTGCTAAATTTTATCGTATGAT
Organism: Scaptomyza montana; assembly: GCA_018904305.1. Classification (NCBI taxonomy): domain Eukaryota; kingdom Metazoa; phylum Arthropoda; class Insecta; order Diptera; family Drosophilidae; genus Scaptomyza; species Scaptomyza montana. The sequence goes on from JAEIGR010000007.1 coordinate 3,927,422, forward strand.
TGTAAAATTGAATAAAGTGCTTTATTTGATTGAACTTTTTCTAAAGGATTTGACACAACTTAAGCGCTCAAAAGGCATTCAAATCCAGTCAAGCACTTAACACTATCGTACTTGAATCCTATTTTAGCTGCTGTCAGTCGCATTACGAAATATTTCAATAGCGAGGGAACGCCTCTTATCACTGTTGGTGGCTCCACCTATGACTTTGAGCAAAAGAAAACCGATTGTGAAGATGAGTTTTATATGTTGCTGCGAACAGGAATGCTGAGTTTTGAGTCCATTTCCGAGCTGACGATAAATGTGATGAAAAAGTAAGTCGGCATTTAATTAAATATATACATTATTTTCTATAGTTGTTGATTTTATTTTTTACACAAGGAACAACTGGTCTCATTCCATTTTCTACTATGAACGCGATGGTCAGCGTAGTGTGGCTGGTATGCACACCTGTTTCCTTATGATGAAATCCCTCGGCAAGCAGATGCGTAATGAAAATATGACATTTGCTCAATATCCGCTCGACCCCAATAATACAAATCGAACGGAGGAAATGCGCCGTGAAATTGGCAACAAACATTCAAGTAAGTGATTCCTAATCCATAGACGAATATTGTAACTGTTAAATGGTCGTTGCCCATAGATGTAATGTATGTTAAATGGTCGTTGTCGTTGCTGTTAATAACAGTTTAAACAATTTTTAGCTTAGTAAGGACAGCAACCAACTTAATTTTGGTTAGTGTCTAAGAGCTCCTCTGTTAAACATATTGCGCTCAATAAATTGGTTGAAATAATAAACTTTTCAAATTTTTGATTTTGTAATCAAAAGAGATTTTATAATCGAAATTTGCTACGAACTTTGATTTGAGTATAAAAATAGTGGCTGGGAAATGTTTACTATTTAATACAATATTTAACAAGTTAAAGAAAAACATCTATTATTACAATACAAAAATTTATCATGTAACCTAAAGCATATCAAATTTTAGGAAAAAAAATTTTTGTTTAGTGCTTTCTTATTAAACGCAGCTTTTAATAGGTTTTAAAATGTTTAACGGTTAAAAAGCGTTTAACAATTTTAAAAGTTACAATGCAATAAAATGTATTCTGCAAAATTCTCTGACCAGCCTCTATTCAAAATATAAACAAAGGCCAGCCAAGTTCAACCTACATAAAGCTTTCCGAAGCCTTTTTTGAAAACGAATATCAAACAGCTGTTGACACATACTAATACAACTTGCCAAAAGCCGGTGACATACAAGCACATGAAAACATACACATAGAATAACACTTTCGATTTCGAAAAGCAAACGCATTTTGCGCTGCCTGCAACTGACGATGCCAGAAGCCGCTGATAAACCGTAGTGTGTTGACCTGTTTAACCGAACGAAAAAGATTCTTTTTAAATTACAAATAAAAAGTTTTACTAAAAGCCGAAAATTTTTTCACTAAAGAATAACAGTGAAAGTTTCTAAAAAATAATCACAAAAACAAATTTAATAAAAATAAAAACAAGAAAAAGTTGCGCATTTATAAATGGTATCAACAGAAAATAAAACCGCTAGTCGTTTGAGTAAATTCTAAAACACATTCTTCACATTTCGCATTTCCGGTTTGCCTGCCTTAGGGCGTTTTTTAGTTCAAGGGACTCCCCTCGGAGGTGCATTCTTTGTTGTAAATAGATTGTCGCAATCTTAACTGCAATTTTATGCTGCATCAATTTAATATACAATCATCATTGTTCACTAGCTAATGCGTGTTCTACTTATTTTTCGCCATTTAAGCGCTGGAAATAATTTAAAGCTATTGTTTGTGGTTTGATTAAACAACAGAAATGTTTTTGAAAACGGTTATTTTTGATTCTCTTCCCAACATAACGTTAGCTAGCTAAATTATAATACTTTAAAAATTAAAATCAATTACCTTAAGAGCTTTTGTTATGTCTATCTTTTTCTGAAACCTAAGGATGCAACTTTCGGCAAAGTTATACAAGAAATAAAAATAAAGTACAAGTTTTCGTATACAAACAAGTTAAGCAATGAAATTTAAGACAGTTGTGTCAAGCTATCAATTAAACTGACAAGTTTCTAATCAGAACAATTGCTGCAAATATTTGCTAGACACACCTTGCGGTCACAGTATTCTGTTAGTGAAGTACTATGCAAACCACATGACGGAACTTCAAAAGATAGCCACTTGCATGTTTAACTGATTTTCTGTCAGCGTATCTGTGTGTGACAGTGTGTTCTTAATGGATTTGCGATTGGCCTTCAATTGATTTAATATCCTTAGATTTGCCATACGGAAGAGCTTATTTGAACAGCACTAAAGTTGTCGCATACAAGGTTTACCATTGAGCATTGATATTTTTAAATATAGCTTTTGTATATAGTGCCTTAAATAAGCTTTTCTTTATGTGGCTTAGACAATTAAAGTATTTACAGCAATTAACTTTCAACGATTCTCGAGCTTCATTATATCATTTAAATGAAAATATAATCATTTTTAATTCATAGGTTTGATTTTAAAGGGATAGATTCAACTAAAACAAGTGGAAACGTTGCAGTCGAGCTCAACCGACTGCGGTATACTCTTTACCAGTATTAAAACCAGTAAAAAGAGGCCTGATTGCAGTGGGGTACGGATGCGGCAGGGGTGTACGCTGCCTTAAAGATTCTCCGATGCAGATGGAGATGCCACCAGCTATCTTCCTTCCAGATTTGGTGACTCTAGCTCAAAGTTTGTAAAAAGCGGGGAAAGGGGGGCTGGGGGTGGTATGGGTGGGTGTGGCATCCAAATTTTTGCTGCAGATCTTTGTGGAATGTCAATTGCTATCTTCATAATAAATTTGGTGACTCTAGCTCGAAGTTTGTAAAAAGTGGGGAAAGGGGGGTGGAATGGGTGGGCGTGGCTCCAAAATGTTTAATGCAATTTTTTTAGGGTTGCTAGTAGCTATCTTCTTACCAAATTTTGTAGTTCTAGCTGTAAGGATGTGCGAAATATGTGGATTTATCGGTTTTGAGTTATCGAATTTATCGATTTGCCAGCCCCCCAGTTATCGTAGAACCCCCATCTTGACACTTTAATTTACTATCCCATAGATAAAGAGAATTGGAAAGTTTCAAGTCTCTAGCTTGAATGGTGTGGAAAAAGTTGCAACCATACGGACGGACAGACGGATAGACTCCATGACGGACATTGCACAAAACCAATATACTCTTTCCCTTCGGTAACGAGTATAAGAACAAACCAACATATCGTTTATTAGCATTTAAATAATTAAGTTCCCTGAGCAAAACTGTTATGTGAGTTCCAGATTACTATAGTTTGCCGTAAATGGGAGCAATAGTAACTTTTGACAACAAACTGTATAATTCATATGTGACTGTCATTGTCTGGGTTAGTGGTAATTTGTCCATTTAGTTTACATAAGCTATATCAAAGTGAAACAAGTGAAAGCGTTGCGGCCGGACGCAGCAGACTGCGGTATACTCAATACCGTTTAAAAACGGGTATCAAGAGGCCTGATTGCAAAAGGGCTCGTTCAAAATTGGCTGATGCAGCACCTATCTTGACACCAAATTCGGTGGCTATAGCTCAAAAACTGCGGAAGCTATAGACGTTTCTGATTTCAAACTGCGGGGTGCTCGGGGTGAAATGGAAAAGTGAGACTCCAAAATTTTGATGCAGTTATTTGGGGGATGCCAGTAGCTATCTTCCTTCCAAATTCGGTAGCTCTAACTGTAAGGGTGTGGGAAATATAAGAATTTATCGATTTTGAGCTATCGAATTTATCGATACTCTAGCCTTCCCAGTAATCGTAGAACCCCAACCTTGAAGGGTGCAACCATACGAACGGGCAGACACTATGACGGACATTGCCCAAACCCAATATACTCTTTACTTTCGGTATCGAGTATAATAAAAATGTTTTACATATGTTGTGACTACTTGACCACTTTATAAGTGGTAGGGCTTGACCTATTTTCTTTTGTGCTTTGCCTTTGATACTGCAAACTGTTTGTCTTGCCCGTAGGGGTTAAAGTACACATGAATATGCAAGCACAGTGATGATAAAGCATGTGTTTAATATTATTCTAGGTACACTTAAAGCTATATGTTTCCTAGAAAATAATTAGGAGAATTTAAGATTACACAATGTGGATGACCAAATAATTGGTACAAATATGAATTGCAAATATGTTTTAAGAACATTGCAATTTAGGATATGAAATAAGGTACATGTTACCAAAGTTGTTTAATGTAACAAAGCTGATATTCTGCACTCCTTGTCGAACTTCAATGTATCGAATCTTAAGGGAAGAAAAAATAACTTCGTTGTAGGAAATATTCGCAGTACAAAATTGTTTTTTTGATTGAGCTAAATTGCAAAGTTCAGGAATTGAAAAATCTTTTTATTTGATATTCTACATATAATGTTGATGAAAACTATGACATCCTCAAAGCATTCAAAACCTGACTTAAAAAGATCAAATTATAATGTGCTACTCGCTTTTCCCCTAAATATTGTAATAAAAATAATAGACCTGGATTAGAATTTGTAAAATCTTATTGTATCAGATGTATGCAACAAATTTGTTTCCATTTGTAAAAAGATTGCTTTTTTGCTTACGCTGAACCTTAAATTGAGTTGTTAAACAAGACGTTTTAAACAGCACGTACCATAAAGGTACTTCCGAGCACAACCCAATTTATGTAAAAATCTGAGCAGAATTCAGGCATTGACATAATGGCGTTGCTGAGTGTATCGTGAATACAAAGCACAATCTTTTCAGATGCAAATTCAATGATTCAAGTTTGAGAAATGAGTTTGAAAAAAATTTGTTGCCTACTTATCAGGGTAAATTCTATGGGAAATCGAATGGAAAACTTTGCTTGAATATATTTGTTACTTATCATTAACATTGCATAAAGGTTTAAGGAAAATTGTTGAATTTCGTTTAATGCAACTAATACTATAACAAAGAAAGATTGAATTTTATTTTAATAATAAGTGTAGTATGTGCCTATTTACAAATATTTATAGATGCTAAAATTTTTTTTTTATTTTGCTTTTTAAATTCTTTGAAAACTCGAAAGATAGTAGTCAAATTTAGCTAGTCACTTGTTTAAATGGATTTTAAATGCCTTTCTGGGTGGTAAACTGCCAAATGCTTTTGTCTCTGGCAAAGCAAAATTGCAATAGTAAAAGCAGAAAAGATACACACACAGGCACATACATAAGCACATGTATATTAGTGCATTGGAAGCTATAGGCGTAATACCTTAACAATGGTTGCTTATAAGTGTAGGTTGCTTATAATCAAATTCAATAGCATGTTATATATACCGTTGATGCCGGCTATAACGATACTGAAGGGACCGGCAATATAGCATCGTTATAACCGATATTCGTTATTGCCGGTATTAAAGAAAAAACTATTTTTTCTCTTAATTATTTTTTTACTGCTATTTTTTGCTTTATATTTATATATTTTCTAAGATTGTTTAAATATGAATCTATTTGAGGCATCTTTTACAAAATCAGTATTTTGGATTGCTTTCAATTAGCTTTTTCCTTATAAAACGAATCACGAACAGCATTAGTAAATATAACGGCAATTCACACAGATAGGCCGAAGTTAGCACGAAGTGTATTTAAAAGTGTCGAAACGAAATTACTCTTGCACAAATGCATTGATACTATTATTGGCTCTCTTTGTGCCGACCGCTGCTGTAATGTGCTCATTCTCTTGTTTTTGTTCTTACTTGTGATCTTTATAAGCGGTATTTGTTTTCAAAAATCCATCGCCATAAGCATCATATAGTTAAAAATGATATCGTTGTGCTTCCATACAAGTTTGTATGAAAACCAACCAAACCTTCTTGTGTGTATCGTTAAAAGCGGCAAATCGTTAAAGCCGGTATCGTTATAGCCGGCATCTACTGTGTATATATAATATACTCAGGCTTTATAGTTTTATTTTTTTAATTTTAATATATGTATATAAACATTTTATTGAATTGTTTTGATTTTGAAATGATTTCTCTTTCTATTTTGCTTTAAATATATTAGTTTTTTAATTTGCTTATTTAAATCACAAAAAGGAGTTTTTATTTTGGATTATAAATGATCAATGTTTTTTGAACCCACTATAATATAATTTGAGAAAAGCTATTCAATTTTGACCGTAATTAATTTTCAATCAGAAGCAGATATTAAATCCTTAAGCAGTTACTTTTGTGTGATTCAGATTTATGGCCTTTATTAAATATCGTTTGCTGCGTTGCATTTTTCCTTGTCCATGAACTCGAGTTTTGGCCCTTGGCCAATGGCAATGGGAATACTCGCAATACGCAAGGAAATCGGATTCGTCACCAAATTTGCGAAATAAAATTAGATATATAATTTGAAATTTTGATTACATTTCAAGAAGTTTTAAGAAAAATAAAATCTGATTTAAGGCTTCTTAATTGCAGCCATTAATAAGTGAAGAGTTAGAGAGTTCAAAAATGAAAAGCATTTGACAATAAATTTATTTCACTACTTTTCAGCTCAGGTTGTATTTATATTCAAATTATCAAAAGCATTAACTTTTCTTAATATTAAGTCTGTAAATGATACGCTAAATGTAGTTATTTTTAAGAAAGTATTGATAAAATCGACTCTTCTACTATGAAATTTAATTTTCAAAGTATGCTGAAACCATCTGCGTCAGCGACTATTGAAAGTTAAACAATTTAAAGTCCTTACTTCTGCAACTTATGTGCAATGTTCGTAAAAAAAATAAAAATGTCGCCAACAGAAAATCGACAGAAAGGCAAATAAAAAACTCTTTAAATTCACACAATATACGAGCAAGTGTCCGCAAGTCACGTAGCTGAAATTGGGTACTGCATAATTTTTTGACACGAAAAATGTTTTCCATCGTCTTAACTATAGGCAGAGTAGCTAGCTGGCATACGTAATTTGCAACAAAGTTTCAAATTGGCCAATGATTCCGATTTGACATCCGTCATTGATTGTCGGTTAAGTGAGATAAATGTTGCAGTTCGCTTTGAGTTTAATTACTGCTGACTTTTATTTAGATATCATTTATGTATTTATATCATATCTGGACCTATAGGTCCTAATTATGAGGAACGCTAGCAACAACACCATCAACATAGTCCAGAGAGCCCAGTCAAAGATCTTGAGAACCATCACCGGATAGGTTCGAATCGAAAACACACAGATAGACTAAACCATTCTACTGGTCAGGGAGGTAACAGCGAAAAAATGGAAAAATTCTTTATCAAGTCCCATCGCACCCTAATCCCTCGCGATAAAAATTAGAAAGTTGTGCAGCCGTTCGCGTCTTCGACGAAACGACTTTCCAACCCAGCGATGAAACTAAGAGACGCGTGTTTAGAACACAGTCCAGATATTAACTGTTAGTTAAGGTGTATTTATAATATTTGTTTACTTACTGTGAGATGCAACAAACAAATAATATATGTATATAAAAAATTGGCTTAATATTTTCTGTAAAAGAACCAAAATTGGTCCAGTTAACCGTTGCTTGAAATGATTAAATTATTTGGAAAAAACATACAAAAAGAAAAATTTTTTTTTCTGATAATTTATTGTACTTCCTTCTTTTTGGTTTCATTATGATTATCCATCTGCCATCGCATGAGTGCTGAGTCCTGTTTCATTGCAAATTATAATTAGTTACCGCAGACGCTGGATAGTCATTGCAGTTTCAGTATGAGCTTCTGAAATAAAATACAATATTAAAAGTTGGGTTTTTTTTATAGCTTTCTTTTAACGTCAACGTATTTGAAAACCATCCTTTAAATCTTGTTTATTTCTCTGACGCGATTTATTTACTTAGCTACTATATGAAAAGCCATTAATTCACTTTCATTAAATTGGTTGACTAGCCGTTCTAGTTGAAGGATTTATAAATAACGATTTCTAAACTTGATATTAAGCGTAATTAAAAACCAAATATTTGCTGTGCGGTGTGTGTCTCTGCTAACCCTATTTGAGTTTCATTTCCAAGCACTGCCCGCACCTCGTTTTAGTTTATTGCCTCTAAGAGTATGAACATATGCATTCCAATTTGCTTCTGTTTTGTGTGTAACAACATTTTGCAGGACCGTCATTAACATTCTGCCATTCGGCCAGTGCAACGTTCTAGATATCCTTCTTACTAATGGCCGCTTGCTGTTTCCACCATTGCATCTGTCGGCATTATCCCAACACCATTAAGAGGAGAAAGCTAAAAATAATTTTCAAGATAGTTTACCACTTTGTTTTAATATTTTTAAAATATGTACTAGTCTTACATTTAGATGTAAAGTAAGGTATCATTCATGTGCATTCAAGTTTTGAAGAGTAATAAAAAGTAAATAAAAAAATTCATTCGTATGCATAACTACTCAAATTAGAATTGAATACCAAATTTTATGTTCTTCCTTTCAATTGTCTATCTACCCAAAAATATGCATAACAAAGGCAAAACGCAAACCAGGCTTAAAATTGGAAAATGGACGGCTAAATTGATAAACTGTTGAGTGGTTGTTTGAACGCAGGATTTTTTTTTTTTTGATTCGATAGCTTTTTGGTCAAATTAAAAGCTACAAAAACTGTTGTGCAGAAGTTTCAATCAACCAAAACAAATTGGCAGTCTGTTGAAGATTGAATAAATTTTTAACGTGGCCGCACAATTTTGAAAGCTTCAATAATAAAGTATTCAAATACTATTATAATTGCAATTTTAGTTGGCACTCTTCCTTTCATTATTATTGAATTTTGTTTTCATTATTTTCCATTATGTATTATGTTTCGTGGCTACTGTGTACTTGGCCAAACAAACTTAATTATCCTCGATTCTTCTTTGTTTAAATAGCTATTAAAAGCAGCCATATGAATAATGCAGTATTTATCAGCGCTCTGGCTGATGCCACCAAGCTTGCAGACGTCAGTTGAATGTGTTAAATTTATATTCCACTTAAATACATATTTCAGTTCAAGTGCCACGAAATGCGCTCTTACTCCATTGCCATTTCCGTTGCTGCTACTGCAGATGCTGTTATTGTTTTATCGTATGTGGGTCTTTAATTTGGCCTTAGCTTACCAACTCTGTGTATGCTCACCCCAGTTATATCCACACTCACACAACGCAGCGGATAGCATACAATATAAATGCGTTCACACATGAATTATCATTTTGCGACTGGTGTTGAGACAATTTTAGCAACGAAAATGTTTTTATTTTGTTTAAAGTAACTTACATCGAATAAGTTTTAGTGAATCATAAACTAAATTTAATTATTATTGGCCATTAATTTGAGTAATGAATATGTGCAAAGTTTTCTTTCAATAATTCTCTTAATATATTTGCATCCATTAAAAAAGTTTTCCCAAAACTAAAAAAAACAAGTGGAAACGTTGCAGTCGGACGCAACCGACTTTTATATACTCCATACCTGTTAAAAAACGGGTAAGGAGAGGCTTGATTGCAAAGTGGTACGGATGCGGCAGGGGTGTGATTTTGATCGATTTTGAGTTATCGTATGTATCGAATTGCCAGCCCCTCAGTAATCGTAGATCCCCAATCTTGACACTTTATCTGTCCGGCCTTAGAAAAAGATATTTGCAAAGTTTCGAAAGTGTCGAAAAAAAAAAATGCGATCATACAGACGAACAGACACCACAAACACAATATACTCTTTACCTTCGGTATCGAGCATAAAAATACGACATGAATTTTAAAATAAAGTCACAATTTGCACAAAACTCAGCTGTTGCACAATTAGTTGCAACTCTGAACCGGATATTTCTCTGAATTTTTTCACAGCATTTTTCCACAAAAACTAAAAGGAAGCGACAGTTTTGTTGATTGCTTTCCCACGCATTTCACACCATATTCGCGTGGAAATGTTTGCGAGTAACACAGATGTATTTTCTTATACCCTACATGCAATAAAAGGCTATAAAGTTTGGAAACTGTAGTAGCGTGGTTTTAGCAAAATTATTATTCTTTATACTTCAACAAGCTGTATTATTTCTGCTAAACTTGATTCTTCACGTAGCTGTCTTCATATTTTCAAATATTTATTAATGTTTATAGAGTATTTCATAGCAAGTCCCGCGACAAGAACATTGTTCATTCGTAGCTTGTCTCGAAAATGTCATGTAAGGATTCGCGTACATAAAGCACCTGAAATTGTTAAGCTAACAGCTAACAACAAATTTAACATTGTTATACTTGTCACCGAAGGTAAAAAGTATATTGGGTTTGTGCAATGTCCGTCATGGTGTCCGTCCGTCCGTCCGTCTGTCCGTCTGTATGCTCGCAACTTTTTTCCACACCCTTCAAGCTAGAGACTTGAAACTTCCCAATTTCTTCATCTATGGGATAGTAAATTAAAGTGTCAAGATGGGGGCTCTACGATAACTGGGGGGCTGGAAAATCGATAAATTCGATAACACAAAACCGATAAATCCACATATTTCGCACATCCTTACAGCTAGAACTACCAATTTTGGTAAGAAGATAGCTACCAGCAACCTCCAAAAAATTGCATCAAACATTTTGGAGCCACGCCCCCCATTACGCCCCCACCCCACGCATTTTAAAGTCAAAAAAGCCATTTGGTGCCAAGATAGGTGATAATGACCCCCCAAAAACTGCATCAAAAGTTTGGATGCCACGCCCACCAATACTAGCCTAGCTGTCCCCATCCGCCCCAACGCTTCGTCAAAAACGGGAATGCGTGTATCTTCCAGAGTTGTGGAGCTAGAGCCACCAAACTTGGTAGGAAGATATCTGGCAACGACCCCCAAAAATCTGCATCAAAGTTTTGCAGCCACGCCCACCCATTCCGCCCCCCTTTCCGCACTATTTACAAACTTCGAGCTAGAGTCCCCAAATTTGGTATGAAGATAGCAATTGACATTCCACAAAGATCTGCATCAAAAATTTGGATGCCACTCCCACCCATACCGCCCCCAGCCCCCTCTTTCCCAACTTTTTACAAACTTTGAGCTAGAGTCACCAAATTTGGTATGAAGATAGCAATTGACATTCCACAAAGATCTGCTTCACAAATTTGGATGCCACGCCCACCCAATCTGCCCCCAGCCCCCCTTTCCCCACTTTTACAAACTTTGAGCTAGAGTCTCCAAATTTGGTACGAAGATAGCAATTGACATTCCACAAAGATCTGCAGCAAAAATTTGGATGCCACACCCACCTAATCTGCCCCCAGCCCCCCCTTTCCCCATTTTTACAAACTTTGATCTAGAGTCCCCAAATTTGGTATGTAGATAGCAATTGTCATTCCCCAAAGATCTGCATCAAAAATTTGGATGCCACTCCCATCCATACCGCCCGCAGCCGCCCTTTCCCCACCTTTTATAAACTTTGAGCTAGAGTCACCAAATTTGGAAGGAAGATAGCTGGTGGCATCCTCTTCTGCATCGGAGAATCTTTAAGGCAGGGTATAGCCCTGCCGCACTCGTACCCCTTTGCAATCAGGCCTCTTTTTACCGGGTTTAATACTGGTAACGAGTATACCGCAGTCGGTTGACTCCGACTGCAACGTTTCCACTTGTTTATTATTATTGAGACAATTGTTATTTCAAGCTGTGTTCCGTAACTGATACAAATTCTTAAATAAAAAGACTGCAGTTCTCAATAGCTTTGATAAAAGTCACTGCAGAAAATCAACTTGTATTTTTACCGATATTTTATCTTTTTGACACAAACTTTCGTACAACTCAAAATATATCGCGCTCAACTAACTGTGCTTTCCTTCGTAAAACTTTTTAAACAAGATTAGAGTATTGCTTTACTTAAATATTACAATTAAAGTTTTTACTGTCTAACAGCAGACTGATGAAGAGCACAAGTGTTAAATGACAAAACTACTTTATTCCAACTGATTGGGTTCATTACAATGAATTGAACTCGAGGTATCAAAGCTTCTTGAAGGACATTTACAATTGAAATTCTATGCAATAACTGGAAATGGAATTAAAATCAATGAAAACGTATATTTAATTTCTTTTAGCTGGAATATTTGGTAATACATAAAAGTTTAAAGTCTCAAGTACTATATGTAACTTTTAAAATTGTTGTGCTTCATATGTAATCACTCAATTTTTTATATGATATACACAGAGGAAAGAAATCCGTTCTCGCTAGTGCAAAATCAAGAACATCCGTTGACAATAACTGCCTAAGCACGGATTTTCTTGATTTGAGAACGATTTTCTTAAATTAAGAACGGAATTCTTAAGACCGAAAATTTCTTTAATTTCTTTAAGAACGAGATGTTCTTGAAACCGTTCTTAATATGATAACATTTTGACTAGCATTGGTTGTTGTTTTTAAAAAATAAATTTAATTTTTATAACACCTTGAAATCAGTATCATAACACAAATTGGTGGGTAATTCAAGTACAGTAAAAGCTACTATAATATTGTTATTAAACTTATTGCTGCTGTGGGGAGACATTTTAAGTATTTCGCTGTATAGCTGTTTTTTGTTAATAGTTAATAACTTTACCAAATATCTTTAATATGCTAGAGAAATATTTTTAATATAAGTTAAATTCATTTGCTTGTTTTTATACACTGATACCGAAGGTAAAGAGTATTTTGGTTTTGTGCAATGTCTGGCATGTAATCTGTCCGCCTATTCGTCTGTCTGTCTGTATAAACGCGTGTCTGCGTCAAACAAAGTGTCAATATAGTGCCGCTACGCCCACTAGAGCTAAGAAATCGATAACAATTCGATACAGCTCGAGGTGAAAATCGATGAAACTCATATAAATTCCTCTAAAGAACTGCATCAAAAGATTTGGTTTCAAGCTAAGCCCCAGCTCCTCGACATATAAAAACTGCGTCTATAAGCCACAGTTCTTAAACTAGAGTCACAGAATTATATAGGAAGATAGCTGGTAGCGTCCCCCAAAGATCTGCATCACACTATCTTTAAACACAGCGCCCACCCTGCTGCCCACTTACTCCCCCTTTGCAAACAAACCTCTCAAGACCCTTTTTTAAACTGGTATCAGACTATATTGCAGTCGGTTTCATCCAACTGCTACGTATTCACTTGTTTTTTCTTATTTTATTGATAAAATAAATTTGTATGCTGATGTCTTTGGAAATTTGTTCAATATCTAATCATGCTTAAAACTTGTTTTACGATAATATAGTTTTGCTAATGTTATTTAATAGATTTTTATTTGACAATTCTTTGTTGAACTACATTTAATTACTAAATACAAATACATTTCCAATAAATGTACTTTTGCATTATAATTCATATTATCAAAATATCATCGACTTCGTATTTTTTATCAAAAGATTTAATTTACGTTAGTAATTATTAATACAGATAATATATTGCATAAATATTTAATAACTTAATAACATTTCTGTTTGATTCAAAGTGGTTGAGTCTGAATTCTCTTGATTGAGTAAGGTTTGAAGCCGACACACGGCTCCTAGCCACAAGCTTCTCTCAGTTGGAAACTCGACTCTTAAACCGACATCGGCTGTGATTTATTTATGATTAGAGTGCTTTAAACTTTTGTTTAACTCGCTTTGTGGTCGATTATATACAATACTAAAAATTGAGAATATTGCCAGCTTAATCCTTTGTTTTTTGTTGGCTTGACCAAATGAGAACTTTTAATAATGGCCAGGTATTTCAAAAAGTTAAACTTTTTAGTTTGTGAGAGTTAAACCAAAGTGAAAACTTTAAAAACAATCCAAATTGATATAACAAATACTATAAACTTCTATAACATTTTTAGCAGTTTTAGTAACCGTCTCCAGTTGACGAGCTTTTCAGCGAGTTCTTAAACGTACTCCATTAAATTATTTAAATAAGTTATACGTTAGGAACTATATAATTTATCAATTAAATAAAATTGCATTTGGTAGCTTACTTTTTTAACTGTGCAATTAATTTAAAAACTTTTTTAAGTACTTTCTGTATCAAGAGAGAGACTAAATAATTAACGGTTACTAGCACTCGAGCTCATTGATTTTAATCGATGAATGCATTTTAGAGTAGAAATCGGTGATTGTTCTATGACAAAAGCAAGTCATTGTCCTGGCCCAATTGTGTCCTCAAAGAATATAGTAATTTTCCATTTTGTACTCTAGCAATTCAACAAATTCCCTTGGCTATGACATTTTTGTTTTGTCATCGCTTTCGCGGTTTTACCATTAGTCAGAGTGCGAAGACATGGAATTGAATGTAGACAGAGCGAGTGAAAGTAAGAAGTTTAAATAAATATTTAGTATACAGCACATTCAATGTGTTTGCAAAGGAATTCAACTTATTGAAGCTCTTATTGACAGCTTAAATGGGTTGTTGGCACATTATTTGTAATAATTGCTGGGAAATTGTGAAAAACTTCTGACAATTTCAAACGACAGGGAGCATAAATGTGTATTATTTGAACTAGGGATACTGTACAGAGTATTTGAATAAAGAGAAATTGAATGTAAAGAGCATGATATCACGCATAGCGGATATAGTGCATAGTTAAACTGAAACTTTATGTTAATGTACAGACATCTCAAACCATATTAAAATAATCAACACTTAAAAAAATCCAAATAAAGCATAGTAAATATAACACTTTAAATTTTGACATTTAATGTAGCTAGATGCTGTAATTAAATATCCAATAAGTATTTTAAGTAACCCAACTTTGATTAAAATCATTTTTAAGTTCATGTACATATTTAACTTATATACTTTTTTTTAACACAGTGAAGTTTCCAGAGCACCTAAGTTAAAAGGTATTGCAGCAGTAGATGTTATAACATTTTAATTGAATTTCTGTTCAAGTTCATGCTGATCATTTAAAAGAAAAACTTCAGACTCTTGTCTCTCAAATTGCAATGAAGACCTGATGAAGGGAAAGTTACCAATTCTTTCTCCTGAATAAGACACTTTTTCAAAAGTTTGCTTTGTCAATTGCTCATTATACCATAATCAAGCTCTTGAACTGAACATCAAAGTATAAACAGTCATAACTGTGGATATTTGACACAGTCATAATTTTTCATGGGGAAATAATGGAAGCTGCTATCAATGCTTAATTTTTGTATATGTAATTTTTAGTATTCACAAATATCCATTTCAAATAAAATATAATGTCAATCATACAATAAATTAATGACACAAACCTTATACCAAAGATTATTTTTATTTATATCATAGTTATTCATGTGAGAGTCAGTCAAAATAGTTGGTCTATCAATACAAAGCAACATCATTTGACTCCAATGACAGCTTGCAAAACATCTCTATCTCTCACCTGCTGAATACATTCAATATATATATATAAATCTATTCAATGTTATAAATGATTATATCTGTTACCCGTATCCGTTAGCCATTGTGAGTTACTGAATGATTTGGTTTTGTGACAGAATATTCCTTTGAATTTGAGCAAGCAGCAAAGAGACAGCGGAAGATCTTAATTTATTGTGCATTCTCGTTATTCACACCTTCATACCCTAGAGTGTAAAAATATGAAGGATAACAAAAAGAAAATATAAATAAATAGATTAAACTGCCATCGCAATGCATATAGATGGCAAACAATCACCGAAACCCAACGCAGACAGCAAAAAGATACAGCCTGCGGCATATGAGTGAGCAAAATATGATGGGCAAGAAGTGCAGCGAAATATTCATAAACACACACAAATATGCAAACACAGACACCCAATGCACACGCCAGATGAGACCGAAAAGTAAACCTCTTCAGTGTCTTCTCCTCTCATCCATTTGATTTATTAAGCTCAACTGTGGCCTGTGCCGCAGTGGCAAATAACAAACTAGAGGCAAGCGGGGCAAAGCACAGAATTAAATCCAGCCCTATACTCTAGCACACGCACATTCACTTATTCTCACAGGGGCTCACATTCTGTCACAACACACAGTACTTATATGCGTTCCACTCTGCGTATGTGTGATGTCTGCATGTTTGTGTGTTTGAGATTCGAGTAATCCAAGCCAACGATGAAAAGAATCTCGTGTGTGTGTGTGTTCAAATTGCAGCACAACAAAATGCAAATATGGTTAAACAATGGCAACAACAGAGTAGTGCAGAACTTAAAAACTACAGGAAATAACAAATGATCCCCCTGAAGTTAATTTCATGGATTTTTCGTTACTTACTGTTGTTCTGTGTACTTACTGCTGAAATTTCAGCCATTTAGCATTTTGTTTTTCTGCCATTGTGGTATTATAAGCAAAGTATCCATATATATAATTTCCATAGAAAGCAAGTGGAAACGTTTGCAGTCGGACGCAATCGAAAAATGGGTTAATAGAGGCCTGATTGCACAGGGGTAAGGATGCGACTGGGTGTACGTTGCGTTCAAAAGATTGGCTGATGCAAATCTTTGGGGGATGCTACCAGCTATACTGCCACCAAATTTGGCGGCTTTGGTTCAAAAACTGTGGAAGGTATAGGTTTCTGATTTCAAAATGCGGAGTGGCTAGGAGCGGAATGGGTGGGCGTGGCTCCAAAATTTTATCCTTGCCAAATTTGGTAGCTCTATCTGTAAGTATGTGGAAATGTGGATTTATCGATTTTCAGCTATCCTTATCGATTTCTCAGCCCCCCAGTAGGCGTAGATCCCATTCTACATAAATTAAGATCATCAAATTTTAAGTTTTCAAAATAGTTAAAGGATAACGATTTCAATTATAAAATACAAAATTATAAAAAAAATTTTTTAAATCATAATCAATATCACACAATTTGTCTTTACAGAGCATTTATGCAATTCAAAACTATTAGGAAATCTGAAAAACCGGGAAAATTTATTTTTATATATTTATTGTTAAAACAAAAGTATGTGCATTTTTTTTTAACATTTGCATTTGCAGTTTGAGATTTGAGTATTACGTTTTGCTTTTCATTTAACACTAGCGCTTTCGTTGCTTACGCTTCTGCCGGCGTTTACTCTAACGTTGCCGTATACGTTGACATTGGCGTCCAGCTTCATCGTTGGCTGCGTTGCTGCGTCGCCGACGCGTCGCGTCGCGTCGTTGCGTCTGCCCGGTGAGTTTGGGAGACAGGTTCGTGCGTTCAGTTCGGTTTTTGACTCGAGACTCGACGCATTGGCAAAAAAAATAAGCGCGCGCTTAAAATTGTTTCAAAATCGCGACGACTTTCGGATGCTCAAAACAAATACGAATTTAGTTGTTTATGAAACGTTGCTAAAAACAAGTGTTGAAATCAAGGCGAAAACATAAAAGTGAAGTTTATAAATGCTAGTAAATGAAAACAAAAATAAAAAAAGTGAAACCTACATAAAAAGACGTTTTTATAAATAGACTTCGTCTGGTGCCAACTAGCAAATGATTTTAAAAATAATTCAGATACAAATTCCCAAGTGCGTGCGAGTTCTTATCTGCCGCAAAAGTACTTGACATTAATGCTGTACATTTAGTATTTGTATCTTGTCAGAAGACAAAATATACATTCGGTACATATTTTTATCAAGAGCGGCATAATTCATCGAAATCAAAGTGTTTACCTTTTATAAAAGTTGATTTTTAAATGTAAATAACTCTTGGCAACTGTAGCTTTTAATATACATAAATTACGGATAATTCACCTTCATTTGATGGTGTGGCAAAGATTCACCAAACTACCTATGGTCATTTGATGACAAATAATATTGTTATGATTAAATGGTTAACATACCATAAAGTTCGGCATAGTATAATGACTGTTCATTTGAAACTCACAATTCGTATTATGTCAAACAAGAATTTATGCAGTTATTTTAGTTATTTATAATTTCTGTGTTCAAGTTAATTGTGCGCTGTTTCTAAAAGCATTATATATTGTTTGCAATTGAAACGAAAATAAATGTCAAAATCTATCAGACAAGCTGGTTTAAAAATAAATATTTTGCCGGCTCAAAACATGTTTTTCCATGCAAATATCGAAAATCAAAAAAACGGCGGCGCTTTGTCTCGCTTTGAACTTGAAATTTTAAGTTAACGTACGCATATAATATAATTGATTGTGTTGATGACGCAGAATTCAGTCAGCTTTTTGAATTGTACTCTAGCTTATTACTTAAATCGCAGTTAACCTAAACAAGTTGACCAATTTGTACTTATACTAAAAAATCTGACTTGAAATTTATTTATTTTATTTATAGCAAAATCAAACCAAGTTATAAAAAATATCAATATTGTCGATTTTTTTTTAATTCTGTAATAAAGCTTATTAAATTGACCAGGTGTTAGTTCAAAGCAAGTATCTTTAACAAATGATTAAGCTTTTGAGTAATTAATAAAAGTTAAAATTAAAAATGTATCCCAACGCTCAACATATTTACTTCTGTTAAGCTGTGAAACTCAAGTTAACGATGTTCATTAACGAGTACTCTGGAACTATTACTCACTTATTCGTTGTATATTTGACGTGATTTGATATTGAATAATATTTATTTAATAGTGAGATCATTGAACTATGTGTATAGGGGGTAATTTTTTTTAACAGATGAAGAACTTTTAATTTAATATAAATCGCCAAGGTTGAGCCGTCATTTAATTTAACAAATTTTATTTTAGTTTTTGGGTGTGATATTATTCCCGGATAAGTTTACTGCATCTGCTGCTTTGATTACCTAACTGCGTGAATTGTAGCACTCGCTAATTTATTTTCAACTGCAGTTTCAAATATGACAATATTTTTAGCTCAAATTTCGCTCTAAGCGCCAACATCGCAGCGATTGCAATTTGCTTAAGCAGCATTCCCAAAACCATAACAAAACTATTAAAAAATGTGGACTAGGAGAGACCCTGAACTCTAGACTTCAAGCGTACAGTCATTGTTTTTGTGTGTGTGTGTGTGTGTGTGTGTGTGTATACAATTATGCGCTTCTGCCTAAGCTTTGGTCTGCGTTACATTCGGTGCTTTCCAACCGATTTTGATTAAGTTTTCATAGCAAGTATTTGTATAGTTCAACAGTTATGATAAACATCATACAATAATATAGCTCTGCTATTTTTTTGAATACGGCCATACATTTATGTATATAACGTAATACTTTTATTTAAAGCCAGCAAATTGTAAATATGTTTTATAATAACTATTTTTACTACAGTCGAACTTCCATACAACGAATCTGAAGGGGACAAGAAAAAACTTCGTTATATAGAAATTCGTTATATAGAAATGATGATCGAAACTGCAGACTAAAGAATAGCGCAATTTTGCACTTTTCTACAATGTGGTACAACTATTCTAAATGCAGTTAATCACAATCCATTATTCTTTGCTTTGGTGCCTTTAAAAATAACGGAGTAATCCCAACAACAACATCTACGTCTACATCTACATCTTCGATATGCACTGAGCAGTAGAAAATGTTCATAAAAAACTGTGCAGCGAAGATCAGAGAATAAGCAAAACATAGCACGAAAACAAAACGGTATATGCAAAAATGTGTTATTGTTTTGTTTTCGCATTCTCAACGTAATTCGTACATAAAATGAAACAAGAACGAACAAATTCGTTATAGGGAACAGTAAACGCATGAGCGCAAGAGCTACGTCCTAAAAATAAATTCGTAATAAAGAAATATTCGCTATAGGGAAATTCGTTATATGGAGAACAAAACACACTGAAAGTTGAACCAAAAAGCAGTGTTAGCGAAATTAATTCGTTATATGGAAAACTTCGTTATATGGAAGTTCGTAATATGGAAGTTCGATGTATTTACTATATTATATATGAAAGTATTTATATGTTACTTGGTCAAAAATTAACTGAAAAAGCTTAAAAACCAGTGCAAAAATTTTAAAACTTTCTTTGAGCTATTTACATTCATTTCATTTTTCTTTTTTTTTAAACCGGCAGGGTATGCGATTCAGGACACGTAAACAATTCTATCTAACTCAGAGTCAGCTTATTAAAAATTACACAGTATATCAAAACCTACTGCCGCAACTTTTGTTGCATTGTCTTTGGCTGGTCAAAAAATAGCACTCCAAGATAAGCTAGTGCTGTTTATGCCAAACGTTAAGCGGCCAATGCAAAGTGAGCAAACGATTAATGCTGATTTAAATTCATTAAAAAGCAACAAATAGCTCAAAAATATCTTGGACCGCGAGGAGGAAATTAAATATTAAAAGCTAATAATTCATAATGCGCGAACAACAATTATACATATATGTATCACAGCTCGGCTTTAAGTAACTGTCTGCATCTCTAACAAGGCAACACCAATGACTGCTGCCTGTTATTTGTTGGCTCTCTTGGCTGTTGACTGTTTGTCCGCCCGCTGTGAGACTGCTTGGCGTTCGAACTGTTAATCCACGGCACGTGTTAGCTCTTAAGATCTGCTGTGGCCTAAAATTAGACACGGCCAAGCTCATAAGAAATTGAAAACGTCAATACACAAATAATACAAATGGCTAAAATAAAGTTGGCATCATTATTATGCAATGCAATACATTAGCTGTACTCTTTCTTCACATTCCTTGGTCTCAGACGGTGCGTGGGAGCGACTAAAGTGCTATGACCCATTTGCAATGTTTAGCTTTTTTTAAAAAATAGACAAATGTAGGCCGCGAAATAATATCTAGACTGACAATGAGCAAAGTACTAATAAAGCAGATTATTATTAGTCTTAAAAATTACAATTTTATTCCAGAGTCTTCCATAATATACAAAATTAGTTTTTAAGTTAAAATATGCGGAATAAAAAATCCTTAAGCTCAAGACCCAATGAAATTTGTATGCCTTGTGCTTAGCAGATAGAAAATTTAAAGTTAAAAAAAAAGGTTAAGATGTCTTAACTTGTTTTAAAGTTTGTTGTTTCTTTTCTATTTAAACATGTAAAACTAACTAATGAATACTGAATGCTAGACTTAATTGTTATTTTCGATACCTCCGGTGTTTCTCAAACGATTTTGATGAAAATTGTGCAAATGATCATTACTTTATTTATTGTTTTTGGATCAAGTTTCAAAACTTTAAATTCAAAATTTTCTTTTTATCGATACCATTAATTTATCGAAAGCTGGAACCGTTATCTATAATTTTAGATAAACTTTATCTTAGGAGAGCTAATTTATCAAATCTGGAGTCTTAAGCTCTTGTAGTTTTTGAAACCTGTGCTTTAACCGACACACAGACAGACGTACAGACGTTCTATAAATGTAAGTATGTCCTTAAATCTTAGGATTACTAGGCGTAAAAAAAGTGCATACGTTGCAGATACTAGCTTCACCAGCTATCTTTTAACGAAATTTTGTAACTCTAACTCTATCGAGGGTATATGCAATTCCGTTTTAAAGTGGCGGGAAGGCTGGTGTAAGCGTGGCCTTCAAATTTTATGCAGATATTGTAAAAATTTTATCAGCTATCATCCTATCAATAAAGTCACTATAGCTTAAAAATTGTGGATGGAAAGGTTTTCAACAGGCATGTCACGGTTTTCAATGGCTGCTGGGGCGAGTGGTACAGATCTTTGGTAGGCTGTTGGCGTGGCATCCAAACTTTTGATGCAGATTTCTGGGAGAAGTAACCAGCTTTTTTCCAAGCCAAATTTGTAACCCTCACGAGGTGTGTTGACTTGATATCGAATTTCTAGCTCCCGTATAGTGACACTTTGTCTGAAACAGGCATGGTCCAAGATATTTGCAAAGTTTCGAGTCTCTAGCTTTGCGATGTTCAAGAAACACGCTTTCCAACGGACGGACAGACGTATGGACGGACAAACATCATAACGAACATTGCTCAAAAGTTTTTAGTGAAGAAAAAAATTCCACAAAAACAGATTTCTTTATTTTCATAGAAAGCTGCTAAAATACTTGAAAACTTTAATACCTTGGGGCATCTTAAAGTATTTGTATAGCAATCTATTATTAGACGTCTTTCTTTATTATTGATTGTATTAATACTTTTGTTTATTGTGGCTAGCTTAAATGCCTTGAGGTGATTTTGTAGTCAAAATATTTTTAGCATCAATGACTTAGCCAGAGATTGCCATCAACTGATAAGATCGAAAAGATAAATTGTGTTTGCCACATAAAAAAATTATATTGTGTTTATAATTTGTCATTTGAGTTGAAATCGGGTTTACCTTAAAAGCCAACACCTTTCCACTCATTCATCGCCGAGAGTGATTTGTGGTTTAATAAACCTTTTTTAAGCAACAAATATTAGCTTTTGTAATTTTTTTATTTCTTTACTTTGGTAATTGCCTCTAAAATTGTAATAGACTTTAAAAAAAAGTTCCCCTTTTTCTCACACATATATTGATCGAAGTTGTCAGGCACTTTCGAAAAGATTTAAATGTATTTGACGAAGGTGCAATAACTTAAAATTAGTCATCTACCAACGCATACTCATTAATAATGGAAGACACCCAAATACGTGCCAGTATATAAAATGAAATTCAAAACAAGTAAGAAGGCTCTAGTCGGGACAGCCCGACTAGAAGATACCCTGAACCCAGTTGCAAAAAATAAATTAAATTTATATAAGACTTTGGTATGACTTAACTTCAATCGATTAAATTCGATATCTCCGGTGTTTCTTAACCGATTTGGACGAAAATTTCAGAAAAGATCTATCGTTACCCATTCTTTCAACCCTCATTTAACATTTTCCAAATTCGATATTTTTTGTTATCGATTCCATGTGTATATCGGAAACCAGAATAGTTATCGATAATTTGAAGCAAACTTGATCTGCTCATGGTATAGGAGAACTTATATCCCAAATCTGAAGTCTCTAGCTCTTGTAGTCTCTGAGATCCACGCGTTCATACAGACGGACAGACGGACATGGCTATATCGACTCGGCTATTGATGCTGATCAAGAATATATATACTTTATAGGGTCGGAGATGCTTCCTTCTGTCTGTTACATACTTTTGCACAAAACCATTATACCCTTATTTACCCATTTTATGGGTTAAGGGTATAAAAACACGAGAAAAGTGAAGGTCAAAAGAATAATAAACGCCGTAGCTTGTTTATTTTTAGATCGTTTATATTTTGAGTTTATCAACTCGAATAAATATATTTTTAAATGCAATGCAAAACAGTACAACTTTTTTATGCTGGCCTTTTAATAGGTTTGTTAAAAGTTTATTGATTAGGCATAAACAGTTTAACGGCAATAGCCTACTTGATTAATTTCCAAATTGACTATCCAATCCAACTTTCTCGGTTAAGAAAAAACATAATATTCATATTGCTTACCAGTTTACAAGAGTTTGTATTGAATTCCACTTGCTTTTTTATATACATTTATAAATATAAAATGTGGACAAAAATGAATAAACAATTGTTTTCCTAATTAAATGAGCACCAGCAAATATGCCAAGTACGATTATAAATTAAATTTATGTTATTAGTTTAAATACATAAATATTCTTCGGTTTCACGTACAAAGTCTGTTCTATTTGAACAACACTTATTTCAATAAACAAAAATACATCGAAATTGAACAAAAATGCAAATATAAGTGTAATGCAAACTCATAATTACGTATTTAACGAAAATAAATTTGACATCAGAAGTTTTAAATAATTATAATTCCAAAAATGCGTCATTGAATAAAACACAACAAAATATAAACGATAAACCGATGTGCAAACATGTTGAGGCTTGAAAATAAAACAATTAAACAATTAAAACAATAATAACAAATTCGAATTTTACAATAAATTAATGCACCTTGTTGTCTTACAGGCAGCGTCACAAAATTAGTATTTTAAAGTGAAATAAAAAGCAAGCAGTCATAATAAAAGTGCAAAACTCTTAACAAAAAATCTTCATAAATAATGAGATCGAGCTCAATAAAAAAGTTTTACGTTTGGATCGGGAACGAAACAAGTTATATATGAAACCAACTCCCAAATACATGATAAAAGGATCAAAAGGCATAAACAAAACAACAACAACAACTCATCGAAGGCAGTCGCAGAATGTCCAGCAACATTGTGTGGCAGCCACAAAAACAACATCATCAAGATGAAGAATTTCTGCTGTTGCTGCTTTTGCTGTTCCTGATACCCAGTCAGAGGGCAGGACCTGTGCCCGCAAACGCCTGGTTCTACGATGTGGCAGCCAGCGATGCGGGTGTCTCCAGTATCCGAACCATTACGGATGTGCACAGCTTTACAGTGCCAGATACAAAGAATGCTCACAAATCACAACGAACACAGTTGGTGCAACAGTTTCTCAGTTCTGGCAACACTCATCATCATGGTGCGCATCCGGTGCATCGTCAGCTGGTGTTTGTGGCACTGCTGCCAACGGTGGAATCGGATAACAAGAACGATTGCATAATGCCAAAAGTGCTACCAGTGTTGGAGCTCGGAATCGCTCATGTGCAGCGATTGGGATTTGTTGGAGGAGTTCAGATTGATATCACACTGATTGCAAGGGATACGTTTTGCTCCTCCACATATGGACCACTTGGGTTCTTTGAGATCTACACTCAGTGGCCGGAGATGAATGCAATCTTTGGTTTGCCATGCGAGTATGTCTTGGCTCCCATTTCCCGCTATGCCGACGTGTGGCAGATTCCGCTACTTACGACAGGCGGCAATGCCGGAGAGTTTAGCAAGAAAACTGAGAGCTACTCGACTTTGACCAGGCTTAAGGGTGCACAGGTCAACAACCTGGGCAATATGGTAAGAGCTCTTCTCAACACATACAATTGGACTCGCACTGCATTGATATATCAGAACGAGAATGCCAAGATCAAAGGCAACTCAGTATGCTTTCTATGCCTGGCTGCCATACATGCCACCATTGAGAAGGAATCGGTTTATCAACTGGGCTTCGATACTGCACATTGGACTAAGGGATACATCATACGGCTGCTACGGAACGTTGCAATGCGAACAAGAAGTAAGTGGGTAATGCTGATTCTTGCGTAGTAGATCTTTATATCTATATAGGTCACACAAGGGAAATGAAGTTTGTTTTATTTTGGTATCAAAATTAATATTTGTTGATATGATTTCTTTAGTAACGGAACACCCAAACTAAAAAAACAATTCATTCAATAGCAATATGATTTTTTTATTCATATTGTTGTAAACATATTATTGCAGTACTTTTTATTTGACTTTTATTTTCTTATTCACATTTACTTACCCATACCTATTGGCCTTCATTTAATGTCGTGAAAACTATTCGAAACCTTATGTGAATAAGGTCGTTGGAGGGAATTATTTGAAAATATGTAGTAACGCAATTTTTTTTTAATTTTAAGAACCCACAAATAAGTTTCAATTTTGAACTCATGATTGACATATACATAGTTAACATGCCGTTTATGAATTTAGGGTATGCAAACAATGGTTGCATTAGTGAAAAGTTTATTGTTATAACATGTAATTTTGACAGACAGATTTTAACTTGCGGATAATTCATTTTAATTTCCACAATGCATTCAATGCATAAATTGTAAAGGATATTAACTAATTTAAATAACTATTCAAAAGTTTAATAAAGCTGTCAGCGCTAAGTTTTTATATGCCTGTTCAAAAGTCTTAAAACTATACACTTTGGCGATCTCACATTATCATCATTGTACATGGCTTAAAGGACAGTCGAAAGAAAATGGATTTCTAGCACGATTTGGACAGAACAACTCTTAAGCAAGCCGGCAGTATTATACATTAATTGCACTTGATTTTTAAAGGTAAAAAATTTAACATATGGTTGCTCGAAAAAGACATTTTAATTTGTCAATTGCATGAATACTTTAATTTAAACTTATTGGCTTTAGTATAATTATTTATCAAGATTTTATTAATTAACGATGATTTAAGAAAGCAGCCTAACTGTACTTTTGACTCATGATTTGAACTTTTTATTTAGAACACATGAGAGGAAACGTAAATTTCAATGTTATAAAGTTCATTTTTTTTATACAAATGTTATATTGATTGAAATTTATGTGCGACAATTTATTTAAAATTGGAACAATAAAATTTTAATTTACTTATCGAAACAAATGCAATAAATAAAAGAAAATTATAAATTTATTACCCTATTATTAACATTTATAATTTATGGCCAGCTCTTTAGTTGATTTATATGATTTAATTTACATTAAATTGTCTAATGCAATTATGAATTATCTACACAAATATTGCGTATAACATACAAAAATAGATTGTAACTAAAATTACAAAACAGTCCGGGCATCAAATGTCCATCAAAAATTATAATTCAGTTTTATATGTTTACGTATACATGTACTAGTAACTTGTGTACATATATGTGCATGATTGCATTGCATAATTTACTTTTGATTTCATTGTACAATTAAGTCAAGACAAACTTTTGCTATGAACTTGACATTGATACTTTAAGCGAAATATCCAACCAGAAAACACCTTCCATAAACAGATCTCAGGGCCTAGGTATTATACACTCGAAAGTGCGTATACTTTCACATTAATCTTCCAGTTTCAAAAATTTGCAATTACTTTATAATTAGAACTGAATTGTTATTAAGGGCTTATCATTCAACGAAACGCCACGACAATTACCAATTTTCAAACAAAGATTCGAACAATGAATTATGATTGAACTTAATCACAGTTTTTGCTTTGCTACAAATAATATGTAAACATGTTAATACCAAAAACTTTATGAATTATAATTGAATATGCACAACAACAAACCTATATAAGTCTAAATGTTTTCTTTCTTATGTTGGGGCTTACAGGGTATCCAAACAACCACTATGCTCGAATATTTGGGTGTTCGTGAGGTTTTGCCAAATTGACTTGGTTTTTAAATAATTAAACTAATTCTCCGGAATGGAAGGTAACTGAAAAATGTGGCATTTCTAATTACACAATCAGCATTGCAAACAGCAATTGTCAAAGATTGTTTTGTTTGTATTATTATTGTCGTCAATTTCAATTTTGTAAATGCATATTTTATTATTTTTTTCGACATCATGTTTAATTTTTGTATTTAAGATATGCCCATATAGGAGGAAATGATTAAATTTAGTTTAAATTTCAGTAAACTTTGGCGGTTTTACATATTTCATTTTACATTGAAATTATTCGGGTTGGGTCTTAGTTTTTTGGGAAGGGGTGCTTCCTTAGAAGATGTCTGAATTGTGCTTATGAGTTAAAACTTTTAATTCGCAGCCACTCAAATCGGAAATCAAAGCTTTACAATTAATTAGTTAACTTGTTAGTTCTCGCTTGCAAAACAAACATTTTCGATAAAAAAAATGAATAAACACGCATATGCAAAAACCATATATTTATGTATAAAATATTAACATTGACAAGTATTTTTTCCACAATGTACCTTTTTTGCATTTATTATCAGTTTGTGGCATTTGTGGCATGCTGTGGGGCAGGGTCAAATAACAGTATGTTGCCCACTGGCTGCAGGAAATGTCATTAAACATTAAACTTATGATTTAAAATAACAAACACTCAGTAGTGTGGGTTGTAAATATGTAAATTATGAGCAAGTATACAATTTGATGCTAATTGCAAATGGATTGCCTAAGGGCAGATATGACATTTTTTTTGATGTTTGTTTATAATGAAATTGAAAATAAAAATAAGTTCAAGTGAAAACAAAACCTATATATAAAATATAGACTTTATAACTTTATGAACAAACAATCTAAATAACAAAAATAATCCGAATTGTGTTCAACCAAAAGTAATTTTGCTGTGTTTTTTTTTTTATATGTACTAAACAAATTCCAGTAATTTTCCATTTAGTGTCATGCTCTTTTTTTTTCCTCTATGCAATAATAGGATAATACACATAAATGATTCAAGTGCTGCTTCTGAACCAAGACACAATTTTATATAAGCTACTTTATAAGCTAGAGCGCCATTGAGTCCGATCGACGGCTTCTATTAAATGTTTGTACGTTTGTACATCAAAAGCTACCAATTTATTTGTTGACGTCAAAGCAACTGATACAAAAATGAACCTTACTACATTAACAACAAAAGTTGTAGCATTTCAAATAAGTTTATACATTCCTAATGAGAAGTGACCAGCATTATTTGATGCTTGACGGGTTATTCTATTTTTAACTGCAAGCCAAACCAGACAAAGACACAGTGAGAAGCTGAAAAACAAAAGTTTTTTTTAAGCTGGTTAGCTGAATTTTGCAATTTGTTTACCTATTTCTTGCATGTTTGTTTATTTGCAGTTGTAATTATGTGTGCCGATCCGCAGTCCATACGTCAAATTATGCTGACAGCCGAGGAGTTGAATATGGTAGATAGCGGTGAATATGTTTTCATCAATATTGAATTATTTTCGCGGTGAGTACAAAATCAATATACTATAAATAAAACAGCAAGCCTAAGTGGGGGCAGCAACAACAATTATAACATCAGCAATCACACAAACTGATCTTTTATAGCTATCGCTACAGTTTGCGGCCTTTCACTAAGCCAAACACGCGCACTTTAAATACTATTCTTTACAAAGTGAGCACTTTACTGCATGTATAAATATTAGCCAAGGTTATTAAAAATGGTCAAATTTATTATTACCAACAAAAATAGCTTCGATAAACTCCAAGATGCTGACCAGTTGAGCAACTAATTTCTATTTTTAAAACAAGGAAATTTCGATTTTCAAAACATGTCTGACTTGACCATAATTAACTCCATTGGCAAACAATAATGACTTCAACAAACTGGTTGCCTCTAATTACTGTGATGCCTTAATGAGCTGAGTCATTGCTTCCTCGCACCCACATATAAGCTCTTCGTTGTTCCTATAATGTGATTATATAATGTTTATATATTAACTTACCGATTTTTGGCAAGGCTTTGTTAGATATTTAACATTAATTTATAAATATTCTGCGATGGAAGAAAATTACCAATTTTAACTAGCTAGTTCTTATAACATCTAGAAAATCTTTGAATATTTTTAAAATCAAGAACAAGCTAGGGACTAAATATTTAAAAGACAAGCTTACATATCATGGTAGAACAAGTAACAATTTATCGATAACCAATTCTGGTAGTCGGAAACAATACAATCCTAAGCTATCAAGACTTCTTACGAAACTTTTATATAGTGGTGAACATCTGTGTTATTTTTATCAAGATCGGTTTATGCAGAAGAAATTACGACTTTTGATAGGTAAATAGAGTATATCCTAGTTGAGCTTGCTTTTTAAATAATAATAAAACTTTAGCCTTAAGAATAAAGTGCAAAGCAAAAATAAACAAATTTCTTTTAGTAGCATCAAATAATATTTTTTTTAATACAATCACATAAATAAATTATTGTTTGTAGATTGCACTTAAACTAATGTAGCTCATGTTAAGTGGAAGAGATATTCATCTACGCGTGATCTATTTTCTTAAAATACTTTCGATATTTTTTGTTTATTTTGTTGCCTACTAAAAGTAACCAATGACATTATGGGGTCAATATGTACTACATTCATCCAACCGTTACTTCTATACCAAAAACGCAACAATATGTAAATCGTGCAAATAATTTTAGATGGGGTACGCAAATAGCAAATATTTATTTTCGAATACAAACTACGCGGTAGCAAGTGTGAGAGAGATAATGAGAATGGAATGGTTTAGTAAGGGAAATGATTGGGGTTGGTTCATTCTATTTCTCTCCCTTCCCCTATATCTTTCTCTCTCTCTCTCTCTCTCTCTCACTCTCTCTCTTTCAAAAGCGAAAAATCGGCTATTATTTGCATGTGTAAATGCAGTCTAATCGAATAACCTCTGTGAACTTGTAATCAACAAAACAAAACGAATGAATAAAGAAATCAATCTTTGTATGCATTTACTAATTTATTTCCTGATACAAAAATAAAACTCAGCGTTATTTTTCTTGATCAGCTTATAATAAGATTTATTTAATAGTTAACCAAAGAAAAATAAATTGTGCTTTTGAATTAGCAATTTATTCATTCATAAGCAACAACGTCTAATAATTTATTGGATTACTTCGTTTGTTTCGAAGATAGTATGTATCAGCACATTATGTACAATTTACGTAATTTGGTTCCTGGTTTGGTTTTATTCGTTGGTGCTTTAAAAAAAACTCTTAATATTCAAAAATCATAGATATGTAACATAGGTTCAGAATAAATTGCATAATTTGAAGCACTCATTTTATGCAGTCTCTAGTTTTAATAGTCTGACGGTTCGAACCGTCCATATACAGACGGAAAGACATTTATGGCTGTACTGGCTCGACTATTAACTCTGATCAAGAATGTATATACTTTATGAGGTTGGCGATACATTTTTCTGCATGTTACATTCATTTTAATAAGAAAAAACACGTCATTGCCGGTTGTAAGCTGACAATAACTTAATGTCAATGAGACAAGACGAAAAAGCAATTCCATTAGAACTTTGACCTCAAATTTAAGCATATTGTTTTTAAAACATCGCAAAACACCGTCTTAATGCTTGTGCAGATTCTGTTAAACAGTACCTTTTTTGTGTTAAAATTGTAGGCTTATAGCCCTTACCGTTTGGACTGTGCGTAATTACGCTAATGTTACATAATTTGGTTATAGTAAAGCACCAATATGGATGTGAAAATAAGTATCTTGTCAAAGATTTTTTCCTTCAAGCATATATAGCTTTTTATTTTATTTATAATTTACCACTTATTCATGTTAAATCACATGTTAAATCAAACTGCAATTTGTAAGTTAAGCCAGAGTAATCTGTTTACCAACCATAATCGATTTGCTTTAAGTGTCACTTGCTGACTAGGCAGCAACAACAAAACAGCTAACATTGAGTTGGTAAGACAAACAAACAAACTGTAACTGATAACAAGCACATGGACTTCCAGTGGGTAGTATAAAAATAATTTGCATTTACATTGACAGCAGCATCTACACTAAAAACAATTTGAAAAGTGCTATTTTCGAAATAAGCTGGTTTAATGCTGGTATAGTTTATATTCATTGAGACAAAAAAAATTAAAATTTGAAATCTCTAGATGAGTAAATTGAGTATTGTGTAAGGTAAAAATTGAAGCTATGTATTAATATTGTATTCTATTAAGGCGTTAATATAAAAGAGTAATTTTCATTAAAAAATTAACCAGAAATATAAATTATGAAAAATATATTTAAAAAAAACAGCTAAATATTCATTCATATACAATTTTTTTAATACCCAAATATTTATTATAATTTAATATCAATTTGAAATAATAATTATGAAATATTCTTTAAGAAAAAAAAAATATTTCAATAATTTTTGTTTTGAAATCAGTTATTTAAATTGAATTTTTCAATGCATTTGTTTTTATGTTTTTTAAATGTTTATTGACTTTTAATGGAAAGAAAAAGATATAAGGCCTTTCTATAATCTCAGTGTTTATAACCGTTTATTTGCTTTAGATTGGTGGCGAATTGTAGTTGCATAGTAAGAGACAGAGACATTTGTAAAGTAAAACTGGAAATCGTTTTGAAATTTGAATTTCTATTTATAAATAAATTATGACGTTTTACAGACAAAAACGACTAGGACTAAACGCAAAGGCAACTGATAAGCCGAAAGTACATACAAACTGCACATTGCACTACCATAACTGATAATAGTATATACTTGAATCAACAACATTAAAACATACATACATACGTATTGAAACTTTGTATATTCCTATTGCAATTTCAGTGTGCCTTATATGACATCGCTGCCTTGGTATGATAAGAACGATACCGACCTCAATAATGAACGGGCCAAGAAGGCCTACACAGCGATGCTGACTGTAACACCGAAGCAACCAAATGACGATGCCTACACGAAAGTATCCAACGAGGTGAGTCTGAGTTCCTCTTTGCCGGAAGCTAGCCAACGAATTTGCATCGCAATGGAATTGAAGTGCGAAGGAAAAAGCGCAGTTGCCACAGTTCTTTTTGACCAATTTCAGTTCGTTCCATTTCTTTTTTGGTTACATTTTCGTTATATAAGTTTTTGTTTTCAACCTCATGCATACTGAATGCCAGTGCACGTGCTCAACGCATGCTTACTTTTGCATGTTTGTATCTTGAGTACTTCTACATATGCTTATACCTAGTAGGAAGAATTGTAAACATATCTGTGTAGATACACGAGGAAATTACAATGACAAAAAAGCAAACAAACTATCAAGAATGTATTAGATGAGAGTGCTCGACGGCAGGTTACCCTTAACCATATCTTAAAAGCCCAATGATAGATTTTCAAGCATTGGATACAAAAATATTTGATTATTTGTCTGCATATTATGTGCACCAAAAATCAAATCGATAATCCTAGTAGCATACTTATCACATTTCCAATTGATGTCGGGAAAGCCCGACTAGAAGATACCCTGAGCCCAGTTGAAAAATAAATAAATTAAATCTCCGGTGTTTCTTAACCGATTTGGACGAAATTTTCAGAAAAGATCTATCGTTACCCATTATTTCAACCCTCATTTTTACATTTTCCAAATTCGATATTTTTTGTTATCGATTCCATGTGTATATCGGAAACCAGATTATCGATAATTTGAAGCAAACTTGTTCTGCTCATGGTATATGAGAACTCATATCCAAAATCTGAAGTCTGTAGCTCTTGTAGTCTCTGAGATCCACGCGTTCATACAGACGGACAGACGGACGGACAGACGGACATGGCTATATCGACTCGGCTGTTGATGCTGATCAAGAATATATATACTTTATGGGGTCGGAGATGCTTCCTTCTGCCTGTTACATACTTTTGCACAAAACCATTATACCCTTATTTACCCATTTTATGGGTTAACGGTATAATTACTTTAGCAATTTCAAGCTTTCATTTTTGATCGAAAATACATATAATGAGAGGTATAAAGAAAGGTAACCAAACAAAACGGTTGAAAATAACGACAGCAAACTTTTAAGAGTCACTTTAACCAACTTTACAACAACTAACAAGAGCATGTGATTTCTGTCGTCCTTTTTAGCAATTGTTCACCTTTTTGTTTGAACTGTTGGCTAACAGATAAGCAGCGAGCATGTGTCCTGTCCCGCACTTGTACGAATCCAAATGACACTTAGCGCGTTGTGTTTCTATTTTTGGAAATTAATTATTTTTGAAACTACTTAAAGAGAATTAAAAGCTCTCTGTATACAAAAGACTAGCAAATTTTGTTTGTTATTATTTAAAAACTAGCAAACTACCGAACTAAACAAATTGATTTCCATGCAGAATTCGCAATTGAAAATTTTGGCTTATATAATAATATTAAAACTATAAATTTCTCAAAAATATTTTTATTAAGTTTCGTTTGAAATTTAATTTATAAGTAATAATAATTTATACATAGTAGCTTCCATTAAAAACTTCTTTATAAACAATCATCAATTATTTCTTGATAAGTAAGTTATGTAATTGTTTGATTATATTCAGCGATTTTCTGTTTTATCATGCCCTTGATTTATGGTACTTACTCTTCTAAGAGTTTTGCTCCTAGGCTCCTTCAGTTCGTCGGAAATTTACAACGTCACCCATATTCACAGTCAGTCGCAAGACTGCAACTGCAAATGCGCATTATCCCAGCTATAAAAATTGTCATTGGAAAAAGCCTTCCAGTTGTCTTACCTCCCTTTGCATCAAGGGGACGGTTAGTTGGAACTGGTTGGCTTTCCACACGCTCAACTTGTCAATGTGCTGCGGACAATAATTTCAGATTCTGATGCTTCCATTTGGGATTAGTGGCATGTGCCAAATCAATAACGCAACAAGATTATAAGTTTGGCAAAGTTAGGAGAAAGATGATTAGAGAAAGAACACTTCCGGACTGCAGGCTGTGATTAAAGTGCCGTGAAATCTATTTCTAGATCAAAGACATCGCTTCAGCCAAATACAATTATACGTTTGCTGAGAATGAACCAATATCCGCCTTTGTTACCTCCTTCTTCGATGGTGTCCTGCTCTATGCGAATGCACTCAACGAAAGCATCCGAGAGGATCCGAGTATGCTGACGAGACCAATCAATGGCACAGATATGGTACGACGCATGTGGAATCGCAGCTTCACGGGAATTACAGGCAATGTGACTATCGATTCGAATGGTGATCGCATATCGGCGTATTCTCTGTTGGATATGAATCCCATCACGGGGAAATTTGAGATTGTTGCCCACTTTTTGCACAATCGATTAGAGTTTGAGTCTGAGAAGGATATCCATTGGGCGGGTGGCCGTGAAGAAGCGCCACACGATCGTCCAGTCTGTGGATATGATGGATCCCTGTGCCCGGATAATTGTAAGTAATGAAAAGTAGAGAAATTAATTCAAAATTTGGTGGCTTATAAATATTTCAGGGTGTTTACAAATATTTTAAAATATCAACATAATTAAAAATAGAACGAAAGTCAATGTAAAACAAAATGATTTTGATTAATATATTATATTATACTTATATATAATAAGAACAATATTTTTTTTCATTATTCATTCAAGGTTCTAAAATTAATTTACTAACTTGTTGTACGATTTTTTGGTTTTGTTTCGCTTTTATAACATTCGTACTTAGATCAAGAATACATATTTTTCATAGGTTTATTTTCATATAGTATATTTATTTAAATTTAGAAAGTGTTATCCTGCTACTTATATTAAATATCAATTTGTTTTTAAATAGCTCTTCCTGGCTATGCCATACTGTCGATAGTTTTGGGCACAATGGTTATCGTGATGACCGTATGCTTTTTCTTTGGATATCGTCATTATATTGCCGAGGCCGAAATAAATTCGATGAGTTGGAAAGTATCGCTGGATGAAGTTATGTTTCGAGATGCTGCAGATCATGCCATGCGTGGATCCTTCCATTCGCTCGTCAAGCAAAGCTCCCAGCTAACGCTTATGTCGGAAGACATGGTGTCCATAAATGGCGATCGTCAGATCTTCATACCCGTGGGCATGTACAAGAAGAGCAAGGTGGCCATTAAGCCCATCGAGTTGGACAATGTGCAGAATATACTGTCGCGCAGTCTGATGTTAGAGTTAAAGCGCATGAAGGATCTGCAGCATGATCACTTGGTTAAGTTCTATGGTGCCTGTTTGGATCAGCGTCGCAGTTTCCTGCTTACAGAGTACTGTCCGAAGGGTTCGCTGCAGGACATACTGGAAAACGAACAGTTTCAACTGGATTGGATGTTTAAGCTTTCGCTTATGCATGACATTGTCCGTGGCATGCAGTTTATTCACAGCTCCGACATTCGTTCCCATGGCAATCTCAAGTCCTCGAATTGTGTGGTCGACTCACGTTTTGTTCTCAAGATAACCGACTTTGGACTTCATAGTCTGCGACGAACAAATAATGACGTGGAGAGTGAAATAGAGAATTGCAATAGTCATGCCTACTGGAAAAGTAAGTATGGTCTACACTCATAAAAAATTTATCCTTTAACAAGGCATATTATTTTTAAATCAAAAACAAGATTTTCTATAATTATATTCAACTTTCCGTATCTTGATATTTGAAACTTTTTATATTTTCTGTGTAATGACGACAATTTTAAAGAATAGATCAATAATTCTTATTAGTAAGACTCTTTATTCAACTCATACTTGTTAATAATTAGTTGCATTTGGTATTGTATTATCTTGAAAGTAAAATAAATTTTGTTCATCAACTTAGATCTATTAAAAACCTACACAATCTTTAGAACCGATGTTAATTTTATGAAGACAATTTAGCGATCAAAATATATTTATTTTTTGTCAATTCAAAATTTTTAATTGTTTTTGGATTTCAGAACGTCTTTGGACAGCGCCAGAACTTTTGCGGCTTGGAAACCAGAAAGCTCCAGAAGGCAGCCAGAAGGGTGATGTCTATTCATTTGGCATTATAGTGCACGAAATAACTACACGACAAGGACCCTTCTATTTGGGCAAGTGTGTGCACGAGAAAACGCCTCAAGGTATGCAGCAAAAACATAATTAAACTTTATCATTTTAAATGTGTTAAAACGGTAATTCAATATTTTGTGACAGTCAGATAAAGATTTAAACTGGAATTAACTGCACAATATAAAAACATTAATAATTTTGATTCGGTAACATAAAAATATTAGGCCTCTTTTATATGCAACTTACAGCTTACAAAGTATCTTCTTGTCGTTTTTAAAATGAAAGTTGAATACATTCCAATTGTGAAATGCATTCCCTTTGAACATCTATTTTTACAAAAATGTATTTATTTTTTGGTCGATATCTGTAAGCTGTAAACTGAACTCGTCAAGCTTCGGTTGAATGGCACATCTGCACTTTCTGTATCGGAGGTATAACCACAACTGTGACGAAGCCAGCTCCAGCAACCATTTTGATTGTGTCTTTCTTGTGCCGTCTTATCTAGTACAATAGATGATTGAGGTGATAACAACTTATGTCTGGCCTGCCTGCGACTACTTGGCTTATCCCGCCAGGACTGTTCCAATTCCCATAGCCACTCGATACGTGACTTATCCCAGTAACATTGCCATAGCCCCTGCCTGCAAAACATCTTTTGGCAATTACAGTTGCCAAAAATAATATCAGCGTCTGTGGGCTCTTAGGAAAGGAACCAAGTTATCAAAATAATGAAACTTTACTATGATCTCTATTTACCTCTGGAAATATCCTTATCTCTATGAATGTCTTGAGAACTTCTGGCATTGTGCATCAACAGATTCCATATCTTGGATTCCGCCCGAGTCGCACGCTGCTTAGCACAAAAGGCTAGAAGCAGACAATATCTGGCATCATGATGCCATACTTGAAAGTTAACATTAAAGTGTTGATCCTTAAACTGTCCCTTCAACAAATCCATGATCATCAAAAGGGCCCCAAATATGAGCTTTAAATTATTTGACTTTGAGTAAATCATGAGAATTTGTTAGTGTTAAGGTGTGTACTAGTGTTAAGTAAAGGCATAATTTTTGGTGCTTATTTTTTCTAGTTTGCAAACAACTTATAATTTAAAGTTTTCTTAAAACATCAAGTGATGTGTTAAGCAAAGGTTGCTGAATTTTCATGTTTTCAATTTGTAGAGATCGTCGAGCTGGTTAAGAACCACCAACCGGGCCAAAACAAACCGTTCCGTCCAGAACTTGAACCGTGCGGTGATACCGAGGCGGATGTTGTTGGCATCATTAGACGCTGCTGGACTGAGGATCCTGTCGATCGACCCGACTTTAATACACTCAAATCAATGATACGCAAGTTTAACAAGTGAGTTTTTAATTAGTTATGTAAAGTATTTTGCAATAAAAATAAATGAAAAATCGTTCTAAAATTTAGAACGAATTACCTAGAATTAACTTGCTCGATTCCTTAAATATATTGCTGATATAAGTAAAAAAGTTTGTTGTGATTTTTAATATTTATGTCAACAACCAAAAGTCCTTATCAACGATAAAATTATCTTCAATCAAGGAATACTCTTCTTGATTTAAAAATGACATTTTAACCTTTGGCAATCCGTTTTAAGTAAGAAATCAATTTTGAAACTAAATCAAAATTTCTATCAGTATCCTAAAAATATACTAATAGATAATTTTTCAAAGATTTCAATATAATTTTTTGCTTTAATTTACTACTGTAAATAAATAATTTTAAAATAAGCTCGCTCTAATTCAAAGCTTCATTTTATACCCACAGAGACAACGAGACTGGAAATATTGTAGATAACCTGCTCAAGCGTATGGAAATGTATGCAAACAACTTGGAGGAGC
Source organism: Scaptomyza montana (assembly GCA_018904305.1). Lineage (NCBI taxonomy): Eukaryota > Metazoa > Arthropoda > Insecta > Diptera > Drosophilidae > Scaptomyza > Scaptomyza montana. The sequence continues at coordinate 3,965,198 of JAEIGR010000007.1, forward strand.
TTGTTGAAGAGCGAACCCAAGACTATCTTGAGGAAAAGAAGAAGTGCGAAAAGTTGCTTTACCAATTGTTGCCACAAAGCGTGGCGGCTCAACTGATCAGCGGTCAACCCGTGGTAGCCGAGACCTTCGATCAGGTAACCATCTACTTCAGTGATATCGTCGGTTTCACAGCCATCTCAGCGGAAAGCACTCCGATGCAAGTTGTGCAGTTCCTCAATGATCTCTACACCTGCTTCGATTCGATTGTAGAGAACTTTGATGTGTACAAAGTGGAAACTATTGGCGATGCGTACATGGTCGTCTCCGGTCTGCCCATACGCAATGGCAATAATCATGCCAGGGAGATTGCTCGACTCGCCTTAGCTCTACTCGATGCGGTTCACAACTTCCGGATTCACCACCGACCTGATGATCGATTGAAGCTAAGGATTGGCCTCCACTCGGGCGCCTGTGTCGCTGGCGTTGTTGGCCAAAAGATGCCTCGCTACTGTCTCTTTGGTGACACGGTGAACACTGCCTCGCGCATGGAGTCCAATGGTGAGGCACTAAAGATCCACATCAGTGAAACAACCAAGTTGGCTCTGGATGAGTTTGGCAGCTTTGTGACGACAGAAAGGGGTCTAGTGCCGATGAAGGGAAAGGGTGAAATGCTAACATATTGGTTAGAGGGTGAAGTCCCCAAGCCAGATGCACTAATCTCTTCTAGCAAACTGATGCTGACCAGGCGCTCCTCTTTGAAGCAACCACAGCGGCAGATGGCTCAGCCTCCACATGTTTTCTACAAACAATACTCGGAACTGAGCAACGTTGTGGCCAGCTTGGGCCCGCCTCCTCCAGTTCCAGCCATCGCTTTGCCTGTTACGGATAAGGATAAGTCACCGAATTTGCGTGTCAAGCGCAAGATAAGCTCGAGCTCACCAAAGCTGAATGGCAATTGTTTTGAACATAATTCAAATGAAAAGACTGACCCGAGCACTAACTACTTGGATGCTGGAAAGGAGCAATTGCAGCAGCAGCCTCAAAAGCAGCCCTATGACATCTACAGCAGTCGTTCTCTAAGGAGTATGGAAGCTGGCGGTGATTCATCTGCAGCTGCTGTAGGTGACAGCTGGGAACTGGCCAACTTTCGTTTGCCACTAAGCGGCATGCTCAAAAATCACAACAATTGCCTGGCACAGACCACTAACATCCACTTTAACTCTAATTCCAATTTGAGCGGCATACTGCAGCCACAACCCCAAGCCAGGAGTCGTCTTAAGCCATCGCCCACGATCTCAACGTTATTGAAAACCAACCAATCAGACACGGGCAGCATCAACAGCGGGCAGCGGATTAAGTTTGCGGACTGTGATGAGACTCCGCTGATTAGCAGACAGGTGCCTGGAATAGCAACTGTGCCTACAGCCCATGTGGAGCGAAGTGGGAGCAGCTGCAGCAATCAAAACATTCCAAATCCGGTCAGTGATCACCCCCATGGCTATTTCGTCAAAAACTACAAACAGTTGCTCTACAAACCCACAACTGTCTCGAATAATCATGGACATGGTCATGGACATGGACCTGATCTCTCTTTGGCCGAGAATTGTCCACGTCCAGCTATGGCTGCACGTGGATCCGGAAGCGGAAACACTGTGAAACAACCGCTGCTGGCCAAAATTAACTCATAGCTGTAAGCATTGAGACTCGTTTGGCCCTGAGGGACCATCTGAGGGTACTCGTAAGGATGCATATTAAATGTACTTGTTTGTGATAATAAGTTTAAATCCAAGTTGAACAATCTAGTAGTTAAAAATATGTAAATAGATAAATATTTCAACAATTCAAGCACAGAAATAGCCTCCTTTAAACATTAAACTGTTTAACATGAAATGCAAATGTGAATTGTAAACAAATCTTTTGAACACGATTTGGAAATATTTTTACTTTTAATTTAATTGTGCCGACATTATTTATATTTTATTTATAAGCAACATTTTTTTAAAAACGATGTGTTTAATATTGATCGAAATGAGATTAACAACAGACAACTGATAATAAGTAATTTAAACTTTATCATAATACATTTTTTTATTGAAGTTTTAACCTAAAAACTCAATATGTACGTATCGAATTCTTTAATTGACTTAAAAACTCCAATTAATACATGCATAAACAAAAATAATTATATGTAAATGTAAATAGATTGAATATTACAACATATTTTTTCAATATGCATATATTCGACCTATAAAAGGTTTGTTCCTGGCGCTTTGAATATTATGTGGCAACAAACTCAAAAACTAATTTTGTTGCTATTAAAATTAAGTTGTAAAATGAAATACATATACTGTTTGCCAATAAACAGTTATTTTAAAGTATTAAACGAAAACGAAAGAAAATAACCAACCAATAAACATAGTTTTATTTTATAATAAACATTTAGGTACACTTGACATAAAAAACATGCAAAGGCATTATGGTTATTACACAGTGCTTAGCAATTTTCTAAATGACATTTGTCTAGGTCTTATTTATTACCTTTCCATCAAAATTGGATTTTTTGTAACATCACAAATATATATAGCCAAGAACAGAAATAGTTGTCAAATTGTTTATACACCACTTTAAAATATAATCAGGTTTAATAAATACAAAATTTTAAAATACTTAAGTTATTAGCGTACTTGCCACTTTCAAATTTAAATTCGATAGGTTTTCGATTGATGCTACTTAACAGTGCCATTTCGAGTAAAACAGTACTAGAGACCAGTGCCGTTTGAGTCAAAACATGTAAATAAAAGTGCAGCAGCTACTATTATAAAATGATAGCTTAGCTCACTATCTTTGTAGCATAGTTAAAACAAATACAGCAGCGTTATAAAAGGTAAACGGGTGGTACATTTTTGTATTCACATACATATCAATAACGTGTGTAACCGGGAAACATAAAATAAAATTGCATAATTAGCAATGCAAATTAATAGTGTTGTCGATGAGTTGCAAGTTTTTCTTAAAACTTTATACATATATTCATAAGTATAAGTTTTTCAAGTTTTGTTTGTTTTGAGCGACAAAACGTTTGTACAACTTTCTTGCTGATAATTTTGATGATTTACTTATTATGACAAATATTGTGAAATACCCAAATCGGAATAGCCACCTATCAAAAAAAAGCAATGCGTTCAATATTAAAATAATAAACTTGCTATGAACAAATATTAAATCGTGTTTATCTATCACTCACATTGTCATTGTCTGCACCCGGCGCTCTTATCGTATTATTGTACACAATTATCACATTTTGCGCACGCCTTCTGTCTGTGTGTAAAATGTTTAAGGTCTGAATCAAATGTATATAATTTACCCTTCGACCAATTGCAGGGCATACAAAATGCTGTACTGTCCGCCGAACGTGACGCTCAATGAGATTTGGACCAAGCATGGGATCTCGCACTGTTTTATGGACACCGTGGGACCTGCTGTCTGTGGCGGTTTCCTTTTGCTCTTTGGTAGCATTCAGTTGCTTATGTACCGCAAATATGCCACGCCCACAGATCCCTTACAGATCTCTAAATCGCGACTGTATGCACTGCAAATGTTTCTGCTGCTTCTCGTGCCAGTTTTGGCTTTATTGCGTTTCTTTTTGAACGCTCGAATCTATCCCGATGGTGCAGTTTATGGCTATATGGTGAGTGAAGTCTAGAGTCTAAAGTCTTATATTTTGTTGACTTATGTCATTATCTATTGCAGATATTCTACACATGCGTTGTTTGTTTCTCGTATCCATTTTGCATATGCCTCGTAGTCAAGGAGCGTTATTATCAGCTACCTTCTGTACCGACGCGTGGTCATGGATTAATTCTACTACTCTTCTGGACCTTGGCATTGATTAATGAAGCATTGGCGATTGTCAATTTGGATCATGAGGATTGGTGGTTTCATTTGAAGAAGTATGTGAACATTTTGCGTCTATGCTTAACTATTTTTTCTAATCAATTAATCTAATCAGTAACAAGGATGAAATTGAGATGGGCATGTTTGTTACTCGCGCAGTAAGCTCGTTGCTCATCTTCATGCTGGGCCTCAAGGCGCCTGGCATTATGGCACCCTATAACCCACATCAGCGCCTGGAAAATGAGTCATCAACGCAGTCAACGGGCACTGTGCCAACTGGTTCGGCCTTTCACAATGGTTGGCGTAAGCTGCGCACTCTATTTCCATATATGTGGCCTAAAAAGGATGCTATGTTGCAATGTGCTGTTGTCGTTTGCGTTATATTGCTTGTCGCCGGTCGCGTTATCAAATTGTTTCTACCCATTTATCGTAAACTGTTGGGTAGGTCATGATTTGTCTAGTCAAATACCAACAATACTCTAATCTCAATCTTTCTTTCTCTCTCGCTCCCTTTAAATTTAGTCGACAGTCTGATCATTGAGCCCATCGAGTTTCGATGGGACTTTGTGCTGATATATGTGGGGCTATCGTTTTTGCAGGGCGGCGGCACTGGTGGCATGGGACTATTCAACAATTTGCGCACTTTCCTTTGGATTCGCGTGCAGCAGTACACGACGCGCGAGATTGAGATTGATCTGTTCCGACATCTGCATCAGTTGTCGCTGCGTTGGCATTTGCAACGCAAGACGGGCGAGGTGCTGCGCATCATGGATCGCGGCACGGACTCAATTAACAATCTGCTCAACTATATTGTATTCTCCATAACGCCTACCATACTTGATCTGATTGTTGCTGTCGTGTTCTTCATTTATGCCTTTAATTGGTGGTTCGGATTAATCGTGTTCTTGACCATGTTTCTGTATATAGGTAAGTTACCTTAACTAACTTTATATGCATGGTTGATTAACTTGTAATTTCTTCTGGCAGCTTCTACAGTCGCCATAACGGAATGGCGTACCAAATACCAAAGACGCATGAATCTGGCTGATAATGAGCAACGTGCTCGAAGTGTGGACTCGCTGCTGAACTTTGAGACAGTCAAATATTATGGTGCTGAAAGCTATGAGGTAGACTGCTACAGGGAAGCCATACTCAAGTACCAGAAGGAGGAATTTCTGTCAATGCTAACACTAAATATGCTCAATACCGCCCAAAATATGATACTCTGTCTGGGCTTGTTGGCTGGCTCAATGCTCTGCGTCTATTTGGTGGTGCATCATCAGACTTTGACAGTTGGTGACTTTGTGCTCTTCTCCACGTATCTTATGGATTTGTATATGCCTCTGAATTGGTTTGGCACCTATTATCGCGCCATACAGAAGAATTTTGTAGACATGGAGAATATGTTTGATTTGCTGCGAGAGGATGAAGAAATTGTGGATGCTCCAGGCTGTGCGCCCTTGCTTACAGCTGGTGGTGGCATTGAATTCTCAAATGTGACATTTGGCTACTCGCCGGAAAGATGTGTTCTGCGAAATGTAAGCTTCACAGTACCTGCCGGTAAAACCGTGGCTATTGTAGGACCTTCTGGCGCTGGCAAGAGTACCATTATGCGATTACTCTTCCGTTTTTACGATGTGCAAACGGGTGCAATAACGATTGATGGCCAAAATATTAAGCTGGTGCAGCAGCAAAGTCTGCGAAAGGCAATAGGTAAGTAAGAATAGTAAAAATTAAACTACTAAAAGTGATTCGAATTATGAAGGTATTTAAACTATTTTAATACCATATTCACATTTTCCCGACCAAAAATAGAATACTACAGAATTTATGTGATTGTTTGATCCCTTAGAAACAAGTTAATTAATCTATTTATTTCATTTCAGGTGTTGTACCTCAAGACACGGTGCTGTTCAACAACACAATTTACTACAACATTGAATATGCCAAGTTAGGAGCAACACCTGATTCGGTTTATGAAGCTGCTCGCTCAGCGGACATACACGATCGAATTTTAGGATTCCCCGACAGCTATGAGACGAAAGTGGGAGAGAGGGGATTGCGCTTAAGCGGCGGCGAAAAGCAGCGCGTCGCAATTGCGCGAACTTTGCTTAAGGCACCAATTATAGTGCTGCTAGATGAGGCTACCTCAGCGCTGGATACGCACACGGAGCGTAACATTCAAGCGGCATTGGCACGCGTCTGTGCGAATCGAACGACAATAATTATCGCACATCGTCTGTCCACCGTAATACATGCAGATGAGATTCTTGTGCTGAAGGAGGGCAGCATTGTGGAGCGCGGCAGGCATGAGCAGTTGCTGCTGCGAGACGACGGCATCTATGCGGATATGTGGCAGCAGCAGCTCAAAAAGCTGGACGCCGAACAGAGCTCAACAGAGGGCGCAGAATCAACGGCTCAAATCCAGCCCTCTTCTTCTAACAGTGGAGCAAACTTAAGATCGGGTCAGGCGCATGGGGGCGGGCGTTAAGAGTTGGCTATATACTATATGATTAGTAACATAGATCTTAGGCCTTAATTCGATTATTGTTGTTGCATGTGATTTTTGGTACTTGTTGTGCATCATGGGCAGCTTGTCTGATTCCTAGTTTTTGTCTACTTTATTGTAATAATAAACATTTAATTAGAATTTTATAAAAAAAATTCTCTCTCTCTCTTGATTAAAGAGCATCAGCGACATTTGTCTTTAGAGAGAGCCGCTCTTAGCAATTGTTTGAGATGGCTGCTTATCACTAAGAACATCCAGCAAGGCCAGAGCATCGGCTTTATTACGGAGCCACACTCAGTTCGAGTGCGGAACGCGAGCTAAGCAGACGTGAAATTAAAAAGGCGTCCGGCAAATTAGTTGGTGATAAAGAAATAAAACGGCGGCTTCTTTGACAACATTTCTAAATACATATATATTTGATATACAGTATATATATTCGTATATACTATATGCTACGTGGGATACAAGAGTGTGGCGTTAAAATCGTTATTAAATCGGCATATTCTCGAGTATTTTTTGGCATTAAATCATGCGGCGACTGAAGTGTTCCGTGTTTGTGTGTACGTAGAAAGTAGCAAATAACCTAATTGATAAGCCCCAGGAATCATATCAAATAAAAATATACTTATTCAGGAGCATGACGTAATGTTTCATTGAATAACATTTCAAATAAAAATACCACTAGCTATATGTGTATACTATACATATTTTTAATAATAATAATATTGATTAAAAAGTTTTGCGCCCTGACCACATGAATAATCTCACATACTTATGTACATATAAATACATATACATTCGGAGATATGTATGTATGTATAAGTATATAGACAAAATTTAATTGATAAAGTGTATTGGATGCTGTTGCCCCCGGCACGGGATGTCTCGAAGTTTATTGTTGAATGCAAATTCTCAACACCATTTTCAATTTTCAGTTATATTTTTGGTAATCGATGTCGGTCGTGCATTTAACATAATTGGAATCAATAAGCAAATGCTCTACGAATATGTGGGCAATGTTCTCGTCGGCTCCAAGCCCCAGGACGAAGGACGTCCAGCACCACCAACAACAGGTTGGATCGTTCGCGGTAAACTTACACTTCAGCGACAGAGTGAACTTACAATGGCCGCAGCGGTAAGTTGACTAAAATTTCATATGACACGTTATCAATTGGTGATTGTCGGACATTTTTTGTGAAAAGAAATAGATAAAAAAAACTTACGTTTCCACAAAGGATATTGTGCATAGATAGAGCGAGGCACATTTTATAGATTTAGTTTTAATATTTGTAGACAATTATACAATTAGACGAGTTCCTCTGCAGGGAAGTATGCTACTCGATTTTGATGTACACACTTTTGAATGTTTTAACTGGTGAAATTCCATAAAATCCATTTCAAAAGGAGAAGAAATCACTTCGTTATAGAGAAAATTCGATTCATAAAATGGGTTTATGATTGATCCAAATTGGATATGAATTCGTTATACAGAAAACTTCGTTATACGGAAGTTCGTTGTATGGAAGTTCGACTGTAGCAATATATAGAAATCTTTAATCACACGTTTGTTTTTTGTAATCAATTGAATAGAAAAGAAAATTAAAATTTGATTGAATTCATGATCAATTTGCACAATTCAATCAAGAGCGAACAGAGTGCAAGATTGCCCCAAGACAGGCCCAGTTTCCACCCAGAAGTCTCAAGCTCAAGTTTTTGCAGACATTTTGCAAGAGAATTCGCAGATGAATTAAAAACAATTTAACCTTTCGCCAGTCCCTCGAGTGCACAATGAACTGAACTCGGCTGTGAACTTCTTTTATTGAAAGCGCAACAGATAATACACATATGTTTATATGATGCTACCAGTACATATAAATATACATATGTATATGTGTGTACATTCAAACTACATAAAATATTGTATATAATATACGCGGAGCAATCAGCTTAGATTGTTTTGACTATGGCAGTGATGATGGTGGTGGTGTTGATGATGTTGGGTAGGGAAATTGTAAAGCGGCGCTTTGCTTATCAACGGGTATAATACTTAGCATGTGTTTGCAATATGTAATATGGCTCACGATTCCCGCTATTGCCGCATTAAGGCTGACTAATACTTTGTATTTTAATGAGATAAACACAGACCAGACAGCTGAGAGGCTGAGATTTCGGGATTCCCCATCATAAACAAATACAAATAACTTGAGACGAATCAAGTATTTTAATCTCAAATCGAACAGTTCCGATCTTGAGCCTTACTTAGATTATTTAATTTAAATTTAACAGTTCAAAATTATCATTAACATTTAAGTTAAAACAATCAAATGACTTTATAATGCAGGAACATTGTTCATTCAAGACTTTAACTAAAATAATGATAGAAAAACTTTTTTGAGAATTGTTGATATTTTATTAATTTTTTAAAGTTTCATATCTTATTTGAATCAATCCATACTTGTCAATGTAGTCTATGGTCCTACTATTAAATAACTAACGAGCAAAACATTTATTGAATACAATTATATATAAAAATAATTTTTTATTTTGAATTGCATATAAAAAATTTATACAAGCTCTGTACCATATATTTTTTACACTTTGTATGCATACGCTTTGACTCAATATTTAAAAAACTCTTTATTTTTAAATAAATTTGCCTTCTTTGATTATAGTTTTTAGCACATAATTCAAATTAAACTATATGAATAGAAGAGTTCATAATTCGACTAATAATGCTTCTAAAAAACTGTGTTCAATGATCATTATCATATAATTTTTCTTCTCTATTATTTAACTTTAACACCATTAAGCTGGTCATAGACGATGTTACGCTTAATAATTCGGGTGAAAAGTTTCTACAAAACAAGGAAATGTATCCGCCTTATAAGCCCTTTAAGATAATCCTTACAAAAGAGGGTACCATATCGCATGTGGTATTCAAGGAAGGTGATCCCATTTGGTCTATGAACTTCAAGCGTGCCATTGCGAGTACTCTGCAATTTCAAATCAAGTCTAGTGGTGCCTTTGTCGTGGATGAGGTGAGTAATCTAGACCTAAAATCCACAATGTCTTGAAATGATCTGCACGGCTATGGCATCTATTTTTCAGACGGGCATCCATGGCCAGTGCCAAACGGAGTACTTCGTGTCCAACAAAACCAACTACATTTCGATACGTAAAACGCCCGAGCTGAAGACCTGTGTGCCATACGCGGAGGCAATTCATGTGACCCGTAGCAATGTTCCCCCAAACACCTGTGAGTTTGATCATCAGAAGAGCGTCATCATTGGCAATGAGGCAATATATGGCATATTGCCACATAATGAGACAGGCTACTTTCTCAGTATGGCACATGCCAAGGGCACCACACTAATCCACACCTTTGAGTCAACGGGTGAGGCTCAATACATCAACTCGGAGTAAGAACAGTTGTACTCTTAATACATAAAAGTACCTAAATTATCCTCAAATCGTTCAACAGACTGTTGCTCAATTTTCAAAATGAAACACCGATTGATAATCCAATTGATATTGAGACCTCGATGTCGTCAGACATATCAAGTTTAAAGCTGCAACCGTTGGAAATTAATGATCCCACTGGAGGACGCAATCCACAGCAGCAGGAGACCTTGATATCTGCAGCAGCTAATCTGCTGGACAACTTGGCCGAGGCACTGGAGACCACAGATTTTAAATTCAACGAACCCTACGACTCTACCCTGTCGGATGTGATTAAACTTCTGACCGAAATGGATTTTGAATCCCTAAAGAAACTATACACAGATGTCGACATCGGTACCTCGTATAGGCAGGAAACGATACGTAACATCTTCCATGAGATAATTCCACGCATTGGCACCAAAGCCTCTGTATTCCTAACTCGCCATCTTGTCATCGAGAAGTCCATTAAGTCACCTATTGCGGTGCAGTTGCTCATCCCAATGCCCTTTCACATATTCGAACTGTCTGCGGAGCTGGTGAAGGAGTGCGAGGACTTCCTTAGCATCGGACCCGATCGACCTGATGTGCGGCAGGCAGCTATTTTAAGTTTTGCCACTCTTGTCTATAATGTGTATGTAGCCCGTGGCATTGACAAGGATCAGTTTGAGGAATATGTGCAAAAGTATTTCAATATGTATTTAAGTAAGTACGGAAATGTTTCACTAAGGATTACATTGACCCAACCCATATTCCTAGTCTCAAAATGTATTACATTTTTTAAACTTGGCAATTTACTTAAATGCTTTTTGCTTACATTTTATAACAACTGTATTTGATTAATAAAGGTACAAATTTTATTGACTGTTCCAACAACACTTTTTCAGACGATCGTGACTACGAGCAAAAGATGTTGTTCCTGCAGGGTTTGAGCAATTTGCAACTGGGCAATGTTGCCAACTATCTGGAGCCCATTGTGCGAGAGACCGGCAATGAGGATCTTAGATTTATGGCTGCCTGGACAACACTGGCACTGGCCGAGAGGCGCGCGGAGCGCATCTATGAAATTTACTGGCCCATTTTTGAGTCCCGGAATGCCAGTTTGGAGTTGCGAGTTGCAGCTGTGACCTTGCTTCTTATCTCGAATCCAACTGCAGCGCGTCTGATCAGCATTCATCGTATAATACAGAGCGAAACAGATCCTCATTTGATAAACTATTATCGCACTACAGTTACGAGCATATCGGAGACAACATATCCTTGCTATCAGCATCTGTAAGAAAAAGAAATGTCTTAAATTAAACCTGTCTTGTCTCACTTTGGCAATGTCTTTCGTAGTCGTCGCCTGCTCTCCTATATGCATCGTCATCTGCCCCAGAAGCCAGAGCCAAGGTATTGGGTCACGGGAAACTACATATTTGACTATCGTGACTCCAAATTTGGTATTGGGGCCATGCTGCAAACCTTCCTTGTTGGTGATCCCAAATCTGATATGCCTGTTGTCGCATTTTTCAAATTTGACACAGAGGCCCTGGGCAAATTTACAGGTCAACTAGCGGTAAGCAATCTGTTAAGTTACAATATTTTTTAATATATTTTATTTTTTGTCTTCCTTTAAGCTGTACATCAAAGCACGTGGACTTCCCGATGCCATTTGGCAGACGGTGCAATCCAAGTCGAATAGCACCGATCCCTTTACATTCAAGAGCATTCAGACCCTGCTTACCATGCTAAAGGCACCCGTTGTGAGCTCAAAGGACCTGCACATTGAGTTCATATTGCAAATGGAGGGTAAAACGGTGCTTTCCTACTATTTGAATCAGCGCATGTTCCAGCAGCTGACCTATGATAATAGTAAGTTGCGCTAAGGCTTTGCTCTTCATATATCATCCAAGCATAAATAATTTATTCTATTTCATTTACTAAGAATATATGTTTAGCCTACAAGGGTTTTTTTTTGCACTAGCGAATCATAAATTTACATAATTATATCTTTTTGAATTCTTTTGTTTCTAAATAGTTTTGGATCGTCTGCAAGTGTTGATCCGCACTGACAGCCACATTAACATGCAGACAGTGCGTTGGCCCTTCATGAACAAGTACTCGGTGCCCACTGTGCTGGGCACCTCCTCCGATGTGCTGCTGCAGACAACTGTGCTCACATCGCTGCGTGGCAATATTACAGAGCATCGAACACCTCCTGGCACAAAGCATACTCTTGAGATCGATGCACGTTACTCATCATACGCCTCAGTGCGTAGTCGCAGCTATAATCCATTCCTTAATCTTGATCATGAGATCAATCGTGAGCAGGGCTTCCTCATCTACATACCGTTTAGTAGTGAGCTGACCTTGAATGAGAGTGCAAGATGTGCTCGCTATTCCTTCTCGCGTCCACAGAATCTCACAAGTGGCTTATCGTTCAAGGCTCGAGCTGTGACCACAACTCGTGGCTTGGTGACAAAATCAGCTGCGGCACCAACCGAGGAGATATTGTATCCAGATCGAGGCAATGAAGTGGTAAATAGATTGTCAAACATAATTTCACTATTTAAAATGCAATCAATTTTTCAACATACCATGCAGTTCCAGCCATTTAGCTATGCTATTCCAGACTTGGGCGTCAGACTGAACGTCAATATAAATCTTAATGAGTTGATCAAATTTCGTGGAATGCTGCTCAAGTCCGAATTTATAGAGAAGTAGACTAGACCTTAAACTTAAACAGAAAACGAATTTTGCTAACTTGCATATTTTAGTGGCTTCTCACGCAACATGGTCGTCAGTGTGATGATGTACGCCTTTGGATTTACTCAACTGAGCTCAATACATTTGGGACATGATCGAAACTTTACTTTGCTGATGTACAATGAGAATGCTACGAGGGTAAGTCTTATTTTACCCTGAACCCATAATATGTGAAAACGGGTATATAGGCTTTGTGCAAATTTACTAAACAGGAAGAAGCAAACATCTCCGACCACACAGAGAATAATATACAATTATACATTCCGTCTGTCTGTTTGTATGTTTGTATGAAGGCGTCTATGTCATATTCCATAGAAGCTTAAGACTTAATTTTCTTTATACCATAGGCAGACTAAGTTTATCTCGAATTATTCATAACTCTTTCGGTCTCCGATTGCACATGTAACCGATAGCAAAATTATGAATTTTAAAATTTTAAATGTTGATCCAAAAACTATAGACGAAATAATGACCATCTGTGAAAATTCAATCAAAATCGCTTTCTTGCATACTTATGTAATCGATAATTTAAAAAAGTTTCTATTATAAACAAATAAAAAAACATAAAAAATTTTAAATAATAAAAAAAATAAATAAAACATGTAAAATACATCGCTCGGTCGGAGTTCGAACCCACTACCCTCGACCTGTGTAGCGGCAGTCTTCCCTCATGCCACCAGGGCTTTTCAACTAGTACAGTCAAATTAGTTTCTTAATCAAAAGGGAACACTGTTTTTCGTGGTTTTTACATGATATTACATATTTTATCGTGCCAAAACCTTTAAAAACATGTATTGTCATCTGAAACACATCTTTGGTGAAAATTTCAGAGCTCTAGCTAGTCGGGAACTTGGAGAAAATTTGATTACAAGAATCCGGTACAAACAAACATACAGACAAGTCAAGTTAAATAAGAGCATGTACAAAATACAAGAATCGAAGCGACAGATACAATGCGCGTATAATAATAATAATAATAAAAAAATATATAAATATAATCTTTAGATTGATGGCAACATTTGTGTCGAGGACGTATTGAAGACATCCGAGCTCAAGGGCAAACAAATTGAATTCACACTGGAGCATGCGGATGAGACACAAAATATTGAGTCGATGCACAAATGGAATGTCATTTTAGATGTACAGACGTCAACCAAATCCAGCTGGTTTAAGGTTACTGGAAAAGTGCAGCGTAACTCCAAAGATGACGAAGAGGATTGGAAGGTGAGTGAATAAACTAATTAAATTGAAGAATATTATGAATAATTTCAAAAACGGGATGAAATTTATTAATCCAAATAGTATAATATTTAATTTATAACAAACCACTTTGCGATTGGACTTGGGTATTCACATGTGTGTGTGTATAATAATATAAACGTTGATCTAAGTTGGTTTTATATTAGTTTTTTTTGGTGTGACCATTTCACTCCTGTCCAGCTATCTCTAGCTCCTCTTCTGCGTTGAGAAGCGCCACAATGCCATCCTGCAACGATTTGACCAGTTCAAACTCGGTAAACCCTAAACGCCGTTTGTTAGATATATCCATGATGCCATCCTCGATGGCAGTGTTCTCTCCACCCGTTCCTCGTATCTGCAGGGAGAGCTCGGTGGCCATCGACTTAAGACGCTCCTCGTTTTTACTCAACAGAGGCAAGCGAATGTGCACAGAGGCACGTAGTGTGGTGCCCAGATTGGTGGGACAGGCAGTGAGATTGCCATAGTTGGGATGGCGGGCAAAAGACAAGTTCTTCTCGAGCTCCTGAATACCGTTGACCAAGCGTTGATAGACATCGCCCAAGTCACCACACTGTGCCATCGATATAGCGCGCAAGTGGTCCTCCTCGTTGACCCAAATCATAAATGTCTCGGCGGGATTGTGGTAGACACCACGTCCAGTGGGCCAGAAGCGATAGCAGCCAGCTGTTTGCAAATATGGATCCCCCCGCTGGAAAAGTAAACCCCGCTTAACCATCTCCTGTTGGGTTTCCGTATCAATATCGCCCATGGTGAGATACGTGCCAATAAGCTCTCCATCCATTGTCTGCGTGGCGGCACGCACCTTCTCTTCCACTTCGATAAGTTGCTTCTCCGTTAGCTTGGGGAAGAATGGCAACCCCTCAATGTTACGTGCAATGCGTATACGTGCTGATAAGATATATTTGCGTTCCGCGTCCAGATTCTCGATCTCATCCACATTGCCCCAGTCAATGTCCTTTTGCAGCACTCCGCTATCATTCTCCTCCTGGCCATGGTATTCCTTGATGATCGGATCGAAGAGCTTGTTAAACACATCGTAACACTCCGGATCTGCCGCATAGATGCCCACATGTGAGTCATGATGCTCGAATCCAGATACGGCACAATCATACAGATAGGCATCCACTGGTGATGGAGTAGTAACCAGCATATACTCCTCCAGGAGCTCAGGTGTCAGATATTTACGCAACAGAGAACTAACGTTCTCTTCATCATCCATAAGCGATTTGTAACCGGCCTCGGTGAGCTCCTGGTACTCCTCTGGTGATTTTTTGCTGCAAGACATAAAATATCGTACAGTAATTTAAATTTATTATGACAATAGCAAGACAATTAATCTTAAATATTTGCAAAGGTTGGTTGGTTTTAATCGGTTGTGACCACCATTTATGGTTTTGCTCTTATAAACTAACCAACATTTCAAATCAAAATCTTAAATATACTTATATACATAGTATATAGATATATTTTGGGTTCATAGATGAAGATTGCAAAACCTTAATAGAACTTTATTATAATCTTTTACCCATTTTTAAATCGCAAAAATCTTTGCATGAAGACAATTTAATGAAAAACATTTTATACTAGAATTTAAAATTTCGTCAATATGTATCTGAGTGTCAACTGTTAAATATGTGTATCGGTTTGCACTTTTTAGGTCAGTGCGGTAAAAATCATTAAAGCTAGCTTGAAGCTAAAGACTAACTAATGGTTTGATTGAGAGAAGACCCCACTTTCGTTTTCCGTACTTACATTTGTCCACGTAAACGTTCCAATTCCTGCTCAAGCCGAGATATCGATGATTTCGCCTCCTCCAGATCATTCTTCATCAGATCATATTGTGCATCATCCGGGCAGCTTTCGCACATGAATTTGCGCACAAATCGTATGGCATCTTCAGGTTTGTTCTGCTCCTCGTAGAGTTTAATCAGAGCCTTGCTGAGTGCATCAATGACTCCGGCACGTTCCAGGTACTTGCGATATTGCACGCGTTTCGATTCAATCTACCAGAAGTTAACTAAATTTTTTACAAACACTTTGATTTGCTGTTTATTTTTATCTTACCGAAGTCATTGCTTAAGCTGCTGAATCGAAATCGAAAAACCAAAATTTCCAAATGTAAAACTAAATAAGTGCTTAAAAATCAAAATGTTCACCAATTGTCACAAAACACTTGAAGCCTTCCGATTTTTACACAAAAATTGAATTTTATGCTAAATTTACGAGTTGAGAAATGCGTCTGAAACGTATTGTAGCTGACTGCTTTCTAAATAAAAAACCTGCACGCCACATATTGATCAAACTGACGACGTTTAACGCCAGGCCTGCCCAGAAATACAGAATGTGGGACAGCAATTGTGGTAGGCAACGGACTGCCAATGAATGCAGCAAGCACAGCTCAGCCCTTGTTCCCCTCTCTCTTTCTCACTGCCTTGTATTGTTCTATAATAAAGTGGCACGCAGACAAACAAACTGAGGCAGACAAACAAGCTGAAGTACACTCTGTGTAGCAGAGCCGACGACAGGCAGCGCAGGATGTGTGCAGGATAATCGTTGCGGCTGTTGTTGTGGTTGTCGCATGCCTCACTGTTTCGTCATGGTAATCTGAGCCACCCTCGCATAGCCAAAAGCACCCAAAACAAGTGCCTACAACAATGTTAGCTAGCAAACAAACATACAAATTTACACTTAGTACAGAAATTATAACGGACGCCTGCATAAATATGAATAGTTGCAACTGAATTGTTATCTGATTCTTATATGGACTTGGAATTAAAGTCGATTAAAAATTACTAATTTTTAGTAAAATTATTTTTCAATAAATATTTAATATTTATTAGACAGTATTTAATTAAATAACAAAAATGCAAATTTAAATATTTAGTTAATAATTAAAAAAAACTTCCGAAACTTCTCTCTTGTAATATAACAGTTTCAATGGAAACTTTTTATGTGACCATAAGTGTATTTGTAACAAGTGCACAGATACAGGGTGCAGGTGTTTTCTAATGAGAGCACTGAAAGCGTGTCGTTGGCAGACACTTTAAAGAGGCTTTGCCGACTTTTTAGCTTACTTTGTGTTGTACTGTCTATTGCAGGCTTGCTCCAAGTTAACATACGAACCTCTTGTCTTCACCAAACGCCCACACACACTCAATGGCTATGTGGTATTTGGCCAGGTTGCAGAGGACGGCGAATGTCCGGAAACCGGCTCCAAAGTTCAGTTTGCAACACGCGCAGGTGTAAGTAATTAACAAAAATACCACAATCTTGCGTAAGCTTAAGCTATCTTATGTAATTTGCAGCCTTCAGAACATGCACGTGCCTTTCTGCGCTCGGACAAGATATCGCTAACCGACACCGATTTCTGTCCAAAGGAAGTACTTAAGTTTTCACCTATACCCACATCAAAGTATTGCAAGCGCAGCAACTTTGAGAATTTCACATCCATAACGCAATATGACATGGATTTGAAATTCGATAATGTAAGTAGACTGTTGATCAGTTTAAATATTCCTCAATTTGAAAGTCGATATTTAAAGAAAGATTTTCGATGTTATTAATTTTGCGGCTTTTTAGATGCCCGCCTGGTTTGAACTGTGGTCAACGCGACTCGATCACTTGGTCTCTGCCTTGTCCACTCACAAAGTGGATAGTTTGCATATGAGCCAGCAGATCAATATAACAATGCACACGCCACACGATCATTTCTGGCTGACTGTGGAGGTAAATGGAGTTCACTGGCGCATCTATCACATACCCTTTCTATATAAACTGGATTCCAAGTTCGATGCATCACACGAATTGACCTATGATTCGGGCTTGAAGCGCTCCTGTTCTGTGATCAATGGTATGATCAATTCCTTCGATGATTATCTAATAAATCTAGGTGAGATTGCCGCACAACCAGAATGTCTTACGTTGCTGGTAGCCGACTGTTCGCCGTTGCCAAAAATGGCAGTGTTCCTTATCCCCTCGCCGGATGCTAAAACCCTGGCCAGTAATTACGGAATACGCGTGCACATCGGTCCTAATTACTTCAATTTCCGTTCGCGTGCCGGCAACAGCAGTCAACTGGATGAGGAGCCTGTATTCATCTATGTAAATCAAGCACAGACGCCCCACGATGTGCGCCAAAAGCCATATCAATGGCCAGTTGATGACAGTGATTATGCATTCCGGTAAGTATTTCGAACGTTAAAAACTATCATGAAATTTATTATAAATACTTTGTGTCTCTTCTGCTGCAGTGTCGAACTCAACGAGCAAAATCTTTTGATTGTCGAGTGCACCAAATTGAGCGCCACCATTCAATTTGACATGTACAACATCTTGAATTTTGAGATCTACGGCGTCTACAAGCATCAGATGTGCGGCCTGTGCAGCAAGCCTCTCAATCGTATGCAGAATTATACGCTCTGCGAGCTTGATTCGAGATCAACGACGCCGACACCCGATCAGAATGTCCCTGAGGTAGTTCTAACATAAGAATGAAAATACAAGTTAAACTAAAATAAAACAAAAATATTGCTGTTGTAACAATCAGGAAAATTTTGTAAAAATAGATGTATATTGTATGTAATCGTATTCTTAACGGCACCAAAAAACCGTTCTAAAATGCTTTTTAAATGGCATATACATTGGCGCCTCCAGAAGTTAAGCATAAAGCTACTTATTAAAAGATTTTGCAAAACAACTTATCAGTAATATTTTTTATTTAGCCTATTGGCGAGAGTGGGAAAATAAAACAATAATGTTCATAGAAATTTCAATTAGTTAAATGATGACAAATTAAAGAAAACTAAAACTAAAATTATTCATGTAAAACTTTTTTGCTAAGCTTTTAAATATATAAAGTAGAATAATGTTTGGGATAAATTTAAGTTGAAATTATAACTCAAGTACGCTTATGAAGTATATTATTGTCTGTCTGTTTGACAAAGAATCAAACTCAGCGTCAATTGCTCTTCACGAGGCTTATAAGGACTATTGCTCAAAGGATTGTTTGTTTTTATTGCTGTTTCCAGCCTACTTGTTTCTCGCGATCGCGATGCAGCTGGGTAAGCAAATGCAAACGTAACTCAGTGACAGATTCTAGCGTTTCGTTGCACAGTCTGCACTTTAGGGGCTGCATATCTCCATCACTAAAAACAATCAAAAATATAATACCTGTAATAATACCCAGTCTAAGGGACACTCACAAGTTTCGCCAGTCGTAGAGTTCATTACAATTTTCTTGTAAGGCCAACAAATTACCCAAGTTTTCAGTCTTCAGATTACAGGCACTATGCATGGGAAATATGGTACGTTTGCCGTAAGGCTCGGATGGTGGCTCCAAATCACGTATATTTTCCCAAACATAATCCGAATTCGAATCGTGCCGTTCCATAAAACTGCGATCGCTGCTTAACAGTCTGTTAAAAAGTAAAAATTAAGTATTTATATTATTAATTCAGATATAAACAAGTGAAAACTTTACAGTCGGACGCAACCGACCGTGGTTTACTTTGCTACCTGTATAAAATCGGTTAAGCTAAGCGAAGTAATGTACATCTTAAGGGACATTGCCAGCTAAATTGCCACCAAATTTGGTAGCTCTAGCTTAAAAACTGTAAGAGATTTGGGGATTTCCGATTTAGAAGGCGGGCGGCATGGGTGAGCGTGGCATCTAAATTTTTGATAGTCGGGAGTGCCGGACTAGAAGATACCCTGAACCTAGTTGCAATAAATATATTAAATTTATATAAGACTTTGGTATACTGACTTAACTTAAATCGATTAAATTCGATATCTTATCCGATTTGGACGAAATTTTCAGAAAAGTTCTATCGTTACCCATTTTTTTAACCCTCATTTTTACATTTTCCAAATTCGATATTTTTTGTTATCGATTCCATGTTTATATCGGAAACCAGAATAGTTATCGATAATTTGAAGCAAACTTGTTCTGCTCATGGTATAGGAGAACTTATATTCAATATCTGAAGTCTCTAGCTCTTGTAGTCTCTGAGATCCACGCGTTCATACAGACGGACAGACGGACATGGCTATATCGTCTCGGCTGTTGATGCTGATAAAGAATATATATACTTTATGGGGTCGGAGAAGCTTCCTTCTGCCTGTTACATACTTTTGCACAAAACCATTATACCCTTTTTACCCATTTTATGGGTTAAGGGTATAAAAATAGTATCAAAATAAACGTATTGTGATAATTTTTAACATACTTAGCAAGCAGTCCACGCAAGTTGTCAAATATGATACCGCGACCGTCTAAACCCACCGAAGGCACTTCATTTGAATCAAAATTGAAGAACACGCTGTCGATATTATAACGCATTTGGTTTATCTTAAATAAAAATCAACAGCAAAATTAAGCAAACAAGTATTAAACATTAAGGAAGGGGTGCGACACTTACCAGACGAACATCATCTTTGGTTATAATAACATCCAAATTGATGACCATGTCATGTTCTTCAAAATACGGCTCTAATGTTTCTTTATCATAGCCCAGACCGGCCAATAGGCACACATATTTTGTGTTTTCTTCGTTACATTTAATTTGCATAGTGGGACAAAAGAGCATGGTCATTAGGGCGCCGAACCCGTGAATATTAGGCATCAATGTTGTGCCGCGCGCCGTCAATACTTCAGTATTACCAGATTCAGCTACCGAGGCGGCAACCACCAGTTGATCGTGACGATCCTGCGGATCTGTATCTAATAGGACGGCATTCACAGAATCTTTTGAGATGCATACCGACTTATACATGCCAACACGCAGCATTGAGCTTATACTGCTCTCTAGCGGACTAAATGGTCCCTTCAAGCGTATACTATGAATGCATTTTTCTAGAGGCGGTGGCTTTAAATTAGCATCCTGTGGAAGCTGAGCAAAGCGTAGATACTCCTCGTTGATTTGCTGTTGCTCTACTGGAGGTAAGTAACGCTTGGATTCCTGCTTGCGTATGCGAAAGTCGTGATCCTTGCGAGACATGTAGTCCTCGTCCGCACGTCTAGCCAACTGGCACTTTACAAGTCTATCGTTCAGCACACCATCGTTCATGTGTATAAAAACAGCGGCCACATTATTCACAAGCGAGTAAACTTCCAGCTCAATACTGCCACATTTGGCCAGCGAGATCAACATTTCGTTGGCCTGATTGGGCCACTTATTATAGATGCTTTTCACAGACGATGGTTGCACCAGCGCCAGGCGGCACTCAAACATTCGAGGCGGCAACTCTTCAAAATCGCGCTTTAATTCAGGCAGCATTAAACGCAGCTGCTTCATCTCCAGCAAAGCCATATCGCCGTAGTCAATGAAGCGCACAAGAAAATTGGGATTGGCATTTGTCTGCACCTCCACTTTTAACACCACGGCTCGCTGGAACATATATCCACGCTTTGCCAGCAACTGTAGACCTATTGTTATGAAGCTGGCATTCCGCACGTGACAGTTAAGCTGCTGCGGCGAATTAAAAATGTCGGTCATGCTGGAAATACGTTCAGCCAGCTTACGCGGCTGAAAGTAAAACTTGCCGCAATCAACGATCTGTTGAACAAAAGGTATTGATTTATTATTTATTGTAAAAATTTTATTTGAAGAGTGTGCTCTTACATGAGTAATCAGGCCTGTTATCTTCCTGTCAAATACGGACGGCAAGGTGAGAAGCTCTACATTCCATTGCTTTGATGGCGGCACCCAGGTGCATTCATGGATTTCTCCAATTTTGTGCTGTTTAACATAATTCATAGCTGAATTTTGACTGAAAAACACAATTTTGTATTAGTGAGAAAATATATATATATATATATATATATCTATTTTTGACTATCCGAGTGTTACTTACTCCATAACATGCAGTGAACGAAATGGATTATCAAGACGCATGCGTATTGACTTGAATACCTCGGTCATGACGCGGCCCGGCACCTGAACTACCTTTGTTGTGTCCTTATCGCCTTCGTCGACTTTAAATGTTACAAATACCTTCTCAGAGCCATGCTGAAAGGTTACGTCCATTCTCTCGGCTGGGATTTTCGCTTCCATAAACAACTCTTTGATGCGCCGCGTATATAGTTCGCCCATGTAGCGAGGCAAAAAGTTTGTAAAGTAGACAGTGCGGCATGGATCGTTGCCACAAATGGATTGGTACATGTTGCGATCGTAATCCGGAATCGCTTTGTTGGAACGTAAAAAATAATTGGGATAGAAAGCGCCAGCGATGACCACTTTTAAAACAATGGTCTTTTCGCGATCATCCCACGGTTTATAGGACCCAAAGGGCAAGGGCTGAAAATTACAGCTACTTAAGCAACGTTCCCGCAAGTCTTGGACCATCAAATGCATCTCCTTGAGTGAGCGCAAGCTAACATTAAAACGACGCGCCCACTGATCCGTCGACTCTTTAAGCATACGGTTTTGGCACATGTTCAGATAAATCTGTAACAAAATAAATTAATGATATGTGTCAATCGTATTGCGAGTTTCATAAGGTGGTCCTTACACCATAAACACGCCATATGGCGATCAAGTCGGATCCTGATCCATCAGCAAAAATGTATTGCATCCAAAATGCATCGCCCATCGCGCCACGTTTTCCTGTAAGGTACAATGAGCGCAAAGACATGCCAGCAGCTATAAAAAAAAGTTGTTTTATGAATATTAGAATAGTTAAAGACAGGTTAAATTAATATAAGTTTTAAAAAGTCCAAAAGACTTTTTTTTAAAGCTCATATCAAAGCTTGAAGGTGTTCAATCCTATTTACAAATAAATGATAACCAAATTATGAACTAAGTGTCAGTTGCAAATGTCAATTAAAGTGAAAATTACTCGTATTAGGCCGTTAGCACTGTGCAAAACATTACTCACCTATAATAATAGTCTCCTCGAGGCAATTAAAGATATAGCCAAGTATAATAAGCCGGCTTAGACGCACGTCCACTGGCAATTTTGACATGATAGTGCCCCAATAGGTAAGGTCGCCATCCAGTTTTCTGTAAACACCATCGACAGTCGTGTAGAGTGCGCCCACCTCCTTTAACAGCAGCACTGTATTGTGTATGTCGGAAAGATTGGGCGGTGACATGGCCAGTGCTAAAATTTCACTTGGCCCACCCATGTCCAGCTCCTTGGCTCTGAGCACCGAACTTTGAAGTGGTGAGCGCAACATTTCGGGTATGCCAAACTCTGTCATCTGCTCCATGTAAAACGCCTTGGTGACCATGCGATAAACACGACCACTGCGTATGCGACCGACGCGCCCAGCTCGTTGACGGCAATTTACCTTAGAAGCCCATTCCAAACGAAGGCAGCTAAAGTTAGTGGCTGTATCTACGTGCATGATCTTGGTCAGGCAAAAGTCAATTACATAGGAGACGTCCGGCACAGTTATGGAGCTCTCTGCAATGTTAGTGGCTAAAATGACCTTGCGATGACCGGGAAGAGGTGGATGAAAGACATCTTCCTGGGCATTGGGCGCCATCAATGAATGGCAGCGCACAATTGTGATTTTCGTGCTGGGACTTTGTAAAAGAAATACAATTAGTGTGTTAACTATCTATTAATTTTAAATTTAAAAAAGGCATACTTACTGCTCCTCCACGACGTTGGTAATATGTTCGGCCATAGTCTCAATCTCGTTTACTCCCGGTAAAAAAATTAGCACTGAGCCAGTGCGCTTAGCCTCCTCATAGGACTGCTCAGATTGCCCCACAGCTTTGCGCTCCATGTTATCAATGACCAAAAGAATTTTGACAGCATCGCTATAACCGTCACCTGATATGCCAGGCTCTGTTTGTTGTGGCTTATTTGTCCAATTGATTTTATTAAGCTGATCGCGATAGTACTTGACCAGTGGATACTTGCGTCCTTGGCTGGCGGTAACAACCGGTGGTATGGATACACTAGTGGCAAAGTATTTGGAAAACTCGCGAGTATCAATTGTTGCTGACATCAATATGACTTTAACATGGCGCGAATTAAGTGCCAGTAAGCGTCGCACAACGATCAGCAGAAAGTCCATATCCTGATCACGCTCATGCACTTCATCCAGCACAATATGCGTATAGTTTGTGAGCGTCTTGAGACGAATTAGATTGTTTAGCAGTACACCTGTGGTGCAGTACAACAGGCGCGTGTCCTGCAAATTCGACTGCCGGTGCAGGCCAACCTGATAGCTGCACACACTGCCCGGTTGCCATTGTCGCTCCTGGCAAACGCGATTTGCAATCGAAATGGCAGCAATTCGACGAGGTTGTGTAACAACAATATTACAAAATTCGCGCCGTTTATAGGCCTCGTCTAGAATATATTGCGGCACCTAGAGGAAAAAAAAATGTACCACCAACCGGTTATCAATATCAAACAATGCATGCCTAATCAATTTTCTGATTCAGAATTTTTTTTTTTTTTTAATATTATATCTT
Source organism: Scaptomyza montana (assembly GCA_018904305.1). Lineage (NCBI taxonomy): Eukaryota > Metazoa > Arthropoda > Insecta > Diptera > Drosophilidae > Scaptomyza > Scaptomyza montana. The sequence continues at coordinate 3,989,459 of JAEIGR010000007.1, forward strand.
TTCATTACCGTATTGTTTTTATAAAAACCAAATTAATGAATTCACTGGCATTCAAACAGGCAAAAAATCGCACGCAAATATCGATACCAATTAATAAAAGTACATCATTACAAGAATCGATGTATCGATATTCGTTTGACAATTGCAGGCGGTATTGTCAAAGTGCATGCTTCATAAACACAAACAGCAGCCATAATAACAATACAACAAACTCCCGTACCATGGAAAAAGTTGTATACGACGATTGCTGGAAGTTGCTGCGTCATTTTGGCAGCGCTGCCGACAAATGCTTGGATGCCAAGTTCGAGCTGTTTTGCAAAACCTGGCATGAGCTTCAAATGCATCACATATACACTGCGCAAACAAATTACATTGAAGTCATTGAAACCACACTAGCGGCACTGCATGTTGCCAAAAGAGTGGCGTGTGGCCGTAGCACCAGCGGCGAAAAATTTGAGGCGACTCGTGCACAGCGCATTGGTGCTATTTACTTGATGTATGCCATATTCAACAAACAGCCAACAAAAAAATTTATCAAAATCGAGGTCTCACCCGGCACTTGGCAATCGCTTACCGGCTATATGGAGCACTTGCGTCGCCAACAAACCGATCGGAGTGATACGCAGCAAGTGAGCTATATATTTTGGCGACTATTTTATGAGCAGGCGTTTCGGTTCACCGCGTTAGATTATTGCCATGCACTGGACTCACTAGCCGCCTATGATAGTGTGGAGATTTTTGCAGCAACAAAGAGACACATGAAGAACAGCAAGGATACGCTTTTGAACCAGCAGCTGAAACCGACCGCTGATAATCTCAAGGAGCAGCTGCAAGGCCTAGAGCAAATGACTGACATATCGCACTCGCTACGCCAGTTAGAGGCGGCATACAACAAACAGATGGAGCCGCATCGTTCATCGTTTCCTGTCACAAATATCTTCAGTCAACTAAATGACGTACTCATCGACATCAATAAATCTTTGATGGCAGACAAGGAAATTTCTACAGTCATCAGCGGCAGCTCTGAACAATTGCATACGCGAAGAAGCATCCGCAAAAAGGCAATGTTCGATAACTCTCGAGGAACACAGCCAATATTAGAGGCGAAGGAGAAACTAGAGCAGCAACAGAAGTCACCCGATGCAAGCAACGGACACGTAAGACGCATGAGCGCGGCGACGGTCTTTAAACGCAAACTGCCAGACGATGTTATTAGAGACTTAGAACGTTAACTCAATAAAAAAAAGTTCACACAAAAATACAAATAGTTTATATATTTTTCATGTTATGTTTTCTATAAAATAAAACTGAAATTCTTAAAAAAAAAAAAAAAAAAATGTAAAACAAAAAATTAAGAAAATAGTTTTGAAAACATCAAAAACTTTATATCTATCAGTAAAGCCTGCTTGTAAACGTAGACATTCAAAATTCTTTCAAAACTGTAAAATTTCCCTCACAAGCACAAATTTTAAGTTTAGTTTAAATATCAATCAATAATAATATGTGCATGTAGTATTGTGATAACTTAAAACATACCTGCGTTGTCTTTCCACAACCAGTCTCGCCTTTCAATATTACAACCGGATTCTCCCTGATGGCTTGCATTATCTCTTCGCGCTGAGCATAAATTGGCAGTGATCTGTTGCGATTTAAATCGAAACGAAATCTCTCATAGTATTCTTCGTCTGAGCGAACACCAGGCGCTACTTCCACCTCCATAGCGTCTTCATCATCGCTTTCCAGATCATCGAGCGTTCTTTTGCGATTGGCATTACTTCTTCCGTCGACGAGCTGCACAAAAAAATAAAATAAACAAAACGAGACTCCAATTACAAAGCAATTCCGTCCCCACTGACGCGCACACACACTAATACACAAGTAAATGTGCCGCTATATTTCAGTGCCTTTTTCTGCTTACTTTGTTCATCAGATGCTTTTCTTTTTCGACGATTTCATTCACATATTCCGTGCCGATTACCTCGCGCTTGGTCGGTTTGAAGTCGCATGTTTCTGTAGTTAATGCATTTGGGTCGCTACTAATACAACCTGTCGGCAGAATTCCACGTTTAAAATCCTTCGAAAAATCGAAGAAATCCATCAAATCGTCCATCTTGAACGCAACAAAATGTGAGTCTTAAAGAATGAAAGTGCCTACTACTATTGCGTCTTCTCAACGCGCCACGGGTTAAACGGTAAATAAAATTGCTTACGGCTGGCAATGCTTTAAATAAAATTTGGCACTGTATAGCACTGCGAAATGTAATGATTAATGAAGCCAATTGATGATTTAAAAGAAATACTGCTCATGGCGATACAATTGTAATTTCAAATATGTTAAAAAGTGTTATAAATAAGCAATATATTATTAAAAAGCGAAATGAGCTGTTTTGTGCATTAAATAGGTAAACGATAGGAAAATTTTAACTATCGATACTTTTCTGATAACAAATCCAAAGAAAAAATTCAGTATCGATACTTCCTCACACTGCTGCTGACGTTTGATAGCAGAACTAAGCAACATATAAAACAAAAAACTTCATAGCAAGAGTGAAATAACATACAAAAATTGGGTACAATCTGCATAAATAAAGAAGCTGCCTAACAGGAGCACACAAAATGACACGTAAGTAAGCAGACCGCGGAATACTATTACGATTTCTTTGTTGTTGTCGTCCGCTTAGTGTGCATTTACAGATATGAATCAGCTCCATAAAATCTATTATAAACGACCAAGCTAAACAAACAACAGTAATTTTGATTTGATTCGCATGTTATATGCAATTTGGAATAGTAATATCATTTATAAATATCTAGACCACAATGCAATATTAATTAATATAAAAAAATTGCTCAGCGTTTTTCCTCTAACCTATATTTACACGCGTAGTCAACCGAATCTTAACCAAATGTCAGTGACCATATTAAAAAACACAAATAAATTGAAAAGTATATAAATAAGAAAATAATTATATATGCTCTTTAGGCGGCAATCAACGAGACCTGGCTCGCGCCAAGAACCAAAAGAAGCAGGCCGATCTAACCAAGGGCTTGCGAGCTGATGGCCTCACCGTGGAACAACGTAAAGCCAGGTGTGTAGAAATTCCAAAATAATGTACATATAAATAAACGACCTTTTAACGACCCCACGTTAAATTCTTTTAGGGACGCTGAAGTGATGCGTGACAAGCAAAAGAAAAAGGAAGAAGCTGCTGCTGCTGGAAAAAGCAAATAGAGAACTTAAACTCCAGTTCCAAGTAGAACAGCGTACACATCCGTGCAGTCGTCATCGTAGGTCACTCAAACAATTTCGTTAGGCATAGGCAGTTCATAAACAAAGCGCAGCAAAAGCAGCAGTCGCAATCCGGCGATCTATCGATCGACTCCAGGATAAAATCAATGTCAATCAAATGGTTAAATTGCGCAAAAGAAACATAATTGAAATTTTAAGCTACACAGCAGACGAATATCAATAGTTATGCATCCCTACATAAAAAAGGCTTGTTTTCCTAAATGTTATGCAATACTGCTAAACAATTCTCTTATATTTTCTCTATATACCTGACTAAATTATTTACTGTAAAATATATACATACAAGTTTCAAATAAAACATATATAGCAATACACAGATAAAACAACCCAAATAAATTTTGCAAAATATTATATGAATATGAATATTAATAAGTAAAAAAATCTGTAGCTTTTAAATTGATATAAGGTAATCGAGAGAAAAAATCGGATTGAAATTGCATTAACTGAATAAACTAACCAGAACTCATGTGTACCTTCGCATACCTTGCATACCACCAGTTGTCTTTTTTAAGCTACCTTTTTGATTTAATGCAGCTGACGCTAAGAAATCTCAATGTTTAATTTTACTTTCAGACCTTAAAGAATCTTTTTTAGATTCATTAGGTTCTGTTCTATTTTGTATAAGGTTTACCACGATTCAATGCACGAATTAATTTTATATGGGAAGAATTTAAGGTAAATGAGTAGCGTTGTTATATTATTATCGAAATGCTGCGTATATTACTTTTACCAATTACCGTACCTTTCTAGTCTCTAAACACTTTCATATACAGTCAAACTTCCATATAACGAATCTCAAGGGGACAAGAAAAAAAAATTTAAAAAAATAGAAAAAAAAATTCGTTATATAGAATGGATTTTTGACTGAACCAAATTGCAGGGTTCTGATTAGAGGTGGGCACGAGCCGGGCCGGGCTTCGGCCCAAAATATCAGGCCCCGGGCCTAAAAATCATTTTCGGGCTTTTTACGTGCGGGACCGGGCTTTAGCTCAAAAGCCCGGCAAGCCCGGCGAACGGCTTTTTTCTGCAACAGGGATAATTCTAAATGAAAAAAGTACAAGATTGAAAAGCCAAAACCTTGACCAACTTATGTTTTTGTATAAAAATATGTAAATTTTGTATTTAAATTTAAGCTTGTTAAAAAAAACATATAATATACTAAATTTGAAAAAAAAATTTATCAACTTATTGCCCTTTTTGAATATTATTATCTGATGTTTTTATGCCGGGCCGGGCCTCTTTTTTGAGGCCCGTGCCCATCTCTAGTTCTGATTTCTGACTTCGTTGTTTAGAAAATCTCGTTATACGGAAGTTCGTTACATAGAAGCTCGACTGTAAATCACACGAAAGAATTACAGATTAAGTTTTAAAACTTTTTGATTCATGTGTGCCATAAAAGTTTTTAGACATGTTTTTTAAATAAAATAGACTTAAAAGAAAAAATTAATTGGCTTTTAATTAAAATTAAATAATTTGTAACGGGCTATGGTAAGAGAGATCTTAAATTTTATAATGCCAATAGTAACAATTTAAATAATGGCACTTTAATTTTTATTATTTTAATGTACAAAAATATTTCTCTGCCCTTAGTATACAAAAAAATAAGAACATAATCAATTGAACCATACTAAGCCTTTTACAGCGAACAATGGTTTTTTTTGTGTAAGAGATGCACCCTTGGAAAGTTTGGAACCTACACATCCATAGCTATGTATCTTAAAATGAGAAAATTTTATTTAATTGTTTTTCTTGTTCAGTTTTATAATACTTTTTTAAAAAGTCCAATATAACAAGTTATATCCATTTTATGAGTACAGGGTATATGTAAATAGAAACACATTCACTATCGATTCATTGTGGTGAACACGCCAGCAGATTTTCTTTTGCGATCTGATGGTGAGCACAAATTTACATACAATGGATTATTTGTAGGTCGGAATACTATCGTTGCACAAAAAGTAAACGAAGAACCATACTGCCAAATAGATATCCTGTTAAAAGCATTACTTAAAAATAATAAAGTCGAACTTTAGAGCTACTTTTATAAAACCAAAAAATTAATACATATTATTTTTTAAAACTTAATAAAATAAATACCTGCTCTTAAGTTTATACAAGACGCTAACAACGAAATAAATAATTCGATTAATGTATGTACGAAAGTATCAAACTGGCCAAAAACTCTCACCAGAGCTAAAGGAACCCAACTGCCAATAAGTTGAATCTATGCATCTATCCATTTTGTACTTACATAGTTGAAATGTCCAAAACCGAAAAAAAGAGAGAAAAAATAAATAAGTATAAACAACTAACTGGCAAAGAGGCCACTAACCAAAAATGGGCGACAGCCAAGCGTGTTGCCATCATATCTATGGCGCGTATCTTAAGTGACTAGTCGTTCAGCAGTTCCATGGGACACGGATACCGATGTCGATGCCAATGCCAATGGTAATACAAGGACTGAGACTGGGAGTGGGACTGCAGCTACATAGCTACATAGTTGTGTCGCGTGCAAGACGCTGCCCAAGTGGAGCAAAGCTTCTTGGAAATACCAACAACAACAACATCGACGATGACCAGATTCTGCCCAAGTAATGAGCAACTTTTAATGATTTGTTTGGGCCTCTAGTGCAAAACGTTGTAGCTGATACCGCTGAACTAACAAAGGCCAATCGATGTTAGTTAAGTAATTTTTTGTATGATAAGTTTTGTGCCGCCAAAACACAAAGACCAATAACAGGTTTTTAAATTTATAAACTTGCAAAGCAGAGAAAGCTTTACAACGAAAGCTTAAGCAACAACAAATAACCTTTGAGGTTTTAGAACTTTTCTACGCCGCACAAATAAAGAAAAAGAAAAAACAAAATGAATGAAGTCAGCTTCGCAGCAGCCCAGCAGCTGAGAGCGTTTCGCTGCTGCTGCCAACGATCGCCTCTCACAAGCGACGCGACGCGTTTTCAGTCGCTACGTGAAACTCGCTGCAAACACAACGGAAACGCGCGCACGCAACAAAAACGGTTCCAAAAGTCGCGTCAAATTAAATCGAATTTAAAAATTATTCAAAAAGTAGTTAGTTGAATATCATTAATTGCACGCCCAAAAAGGTTTAGGCAAAAAAAGTGAAGTGTACGTCCAAGTAGAAAGTGTAAGTGAAAATTGGCATAATGCCAACATACATATATGTATGTTTGGCAGGCAAATGATGCTAATGGAAATGCTAATGCAGCAAATGCCAAATGTCTGACATTATCAGCAACCAATTGGCAATCATGTGCAATTGCAATTTTAAATAGTGCCTGGGCACTATCGATCGATTGATCGCCAAATACAAATCAAGTGATAAACAATCGCCACTAAAATGAAATAACAGGCGTGCAGCAGTCAGCTACTGCTGGTTGAGGAGCAGTCCAACCGAGCTCCCCAGTTCCCAATTGATTGCCCCGTTTCCCCTAACCAACCACAATACTCACACTCTCACACACACACAAACCGTTTAAGTCTAAGGCGATCGTCTGCCATTGACAGTCGCAGTCGCAACTCGTGTATTTCTCTCATTTATTTTTTTTATTATTATTTATATAGAATATATTCAGTTTCATTAAGCTGTGGTTGTTGTTATTGTCGTCGGCGACAGCAATTTCAATATTCAAATGATCACGATCACTTGACTTGGACTTCCACTACGTCGCCTCACACTCAAACTCAAACAACAACAAACGCGATTCAAAGCTCAGAAAATTTCTGAGCGCCTGCAACAACACCCTAACAAATTATGATTAGTACGCTAAGCAAAACAAGCAAACGAATAAAAATAAATACAGGAGGAAACAATAATATATTATTACATATGAAACAGCTACTTCTTGTTTTGATACCCTGATCGTACAGCCTTCTTTCCTACATCGGCTGCTGACCCAATTCGTGTTGACGGCATTGATGAAAAATTACGAGCAAAACAAAACAGTTTGTTTGTTTGTATAATTTTTGAAATTTTTGCTTTTGCAATTGCGCTTCGTATAGATATGTCTACACATATACATACATATGCATATATGATACATATTTCCTTAGCTTGTTTTAGTTTAAAAGTTGCATTGACCAATGCTATGATGTCAGCTTCATCTCCCACTGGCTGTGAACGTTGTTGACATTGAAATTTAGCAATGTTGAATTTTTATATTTGGGCAGACGAGTTTAAAATTCCTCTCGCCATTTAACTAAAGAAAGTACTAATAAATCCCGTGATTAAATATTATCAAGCGCATCTACACAATAAAATCGCCCTAGTCTATTCAAAAATCTTGAAAATTTTGCACAAGGCGTAAAGATGTCTGTGTGGGCGTATACGTAATATTTGAATAAATAATTATTTTGGGATGGAACAACAAAGAAAGAGTCAACGGTCTGCGCTACTTTTTAAGCATGCCAATCAGCTATGCCTAATAAAATCACATTTAAGTCCAATTTCATGCTATGAGCATAGAATAAAGTTGAGACAATTTTTTAAACATAATTATCAAACACCTTTTATGTGTGATGAATAATTGATTAGTTTTTGTTTACTCAAGATAAAAAGATTGCATCCAACTTTTTAACAAGTGTCGCAATATAAACAAAAAGTGTTCCAAAGTCAACGATCGTCGAGCAGTTTTAGGCAAAAAGAATCGCCTCATTAGGTTTCTTGTTGAGTTTAATGACCCATTGACATTCAAAACCATTCAAATTAGCGCTGTTTTCTGCTGGGTAAGAAATTTTTGTTTTTTTTATACAGTAAATTTTGTTTGCAGTTTTTAATTATTACTTTTATAACAAATTTCTGCATGACGTGGAATAAAATTAAGAAAATTTGCAAAAAGTAAAGTTCATCTAATACTATATGTTTGGAGATGTTATTTAAAAACACATGTTAATCATTTCCTTAATTTTTTAACCCATTAAAGCTATAATATTAGAAGGCTTAACCACAAAATCTTTACACCCAATATAAATGGTTGATATTTAAGTTTATAGTGTAAAATTACAGAGTATGTCGACAATATGCCTAAAAAAAAAACAAAAGAAAGAGCAACAAAACGTGAAGGTTAAAATTTACAAGGCAATCAGCAGGCAGTCGGCAATAAGATAAAATAGCAGAAAATTAATGGAATACATTTCTACAAAAATGTTCTAGTGCTATACATGGGGCAGTAGCACACCTACACAAACATTAAGGTGGGCGTTGACTTTGGCATAGTGGAGCACAAAGATCTTGTAAGAAATAAAAAATACATTAAATTCTAAATAGATAAAATTTTAAACACATTTTACGTTTCTTTCAGTTTTCCTAACACAGAAAAAATCAGTTGAAATATCTATGACTGCATTAACAAACCCCACTGTTTAAAATACTTTGATGTAGAGCTAACTGCCTTAGAAAACATAGCATTTTATTTCTCATAAAATTATATAGATTTCTCGATCTTAGAGCGCAACTCACGCAACCTTGTAGACTATTTATAATTCGCATAATGTTTGTGTGTTCGTTTCATAAATAAATAATGTTTTTAGCAAATTTTTATGAGTTTCTCACTTTCGCTCGAAGAACGAAAGGAAAATCCTCGAGAGTTATATACGGTTTAGTTATTGAACGCGTTCAATGTCTCTGTTCATGACCATGAGGCTGTTGACAGCCGACTGTGACGATATGTATGTGTGCATAGAATAGAATAACACAAAAAAAAAGATAAGTAAGATACAAATCTTCTTAAAGATAAAACGCGCCATGTGCGTGAGCTAAAAGTTAAAAAATTGCGAAAGCAGCAAGCAACTAAATGAAAAACATTCAATCACCCAGCAAAACTTCAAAGGCGGCGATTCGTGGATTGCAGCTGCAACAACTTTAATTGATTTATATGTACTTGTGGCATTTAACCAGTCAAGTGATTGAAAGCCGTGGCCGAAAAGCAACAAAAACAAGCGGAAAGACTAACAAACAATATACGTATATAGCAAAATTTTCAATCATTCCCAAAAGCTAAGTCTCAATTCAAGTTTTTTGTAAAAACAAAGCACACGAAAAAAAATCCGTAAAACCGCGTGCTTTAAACTTGTCAAATTTGGCAGAACGATTTTTGACCGGTTTGGCAGGGCTCAATGTATATATACATATATATACATATGGACATGGTGCTCTGCTCTCACTAGCCTAAACACTGATCACAGATTGAGTAATTTTTAGCTACAGCCAAAACATAAAAAAAAACACACTTACAACAAAAGATACAATGAGCTTTTGTTGCGGCGTTAAAAGTAGCATAACAAATGTCAAATTTAAATACGCGTCGATGCGCAAACAAATTGTATACAATTTATATAGTTTGTTGTATGAATTAAAAGATCAGCAAAGATTAAATGAAACTCAACAACAGTGTGCTTGTATACACAATTGGCGCCCGCATTGCCGGCGGCAGGCACACGATACACATACATAAATGATTAAATGTGATAAATGCCAAATGTATGCCATGTATGCCTCAATGCATCTGTAAGATACGAAAACCTGTACACGTGCTTAACGCTGCTGCACAATAAAATTTTGGTTGAGTTTGCCTCTGGCTTCGAATCAAATTGGTTTGAGTATGCAACTTGATTAAAACATATTGACGCCCTCGCTATTTGAGTTGAGTTTTTCTCTATGCCTGCGGAATAAAAAAAAATAAATGAGATCAGACAATTTGACATGATTAATATTGACAATGTTTTTCGTTTTTAATGCCATGACTGCGGGTGGTATTGTTTACGTTTAGTTGATAAACAAATAGGTCATGATTTGATTAATTTAACTATTATTATATAAAAAAAAAACTTTGATTTATTACAATTTTATAGAAAGTTTCAACATGTTGTTGTTTTAAATTTTTGTTTCACATAAATTTAAAATATTTATCTTTGAAAAAAAAATACTAAACTTTTTAAAATAAAGATTTATGCTATGAAAAATATCGTTTCTTGTACATTTTTAATTGTTCAACTTATTTAAACATTTAATGTAGAATAAACTTTAAGCTTCTGAGAAACAGATTGAATTGTTCCCAAATAAAAGCAGTAAAGTTAATTGGAAATGAGTGTCAAGATGCAATAAGCAGTTTGGTAAAATATTTTCCGTAAAAATGTATTTTAGAATCTGTTCAGTAAAAATATATATAAAATGAAAATGATTTAATTGAAATTTATCAAAATTTAAAGCCGCAGTGTATACTATAGAGTGATAATGACAAAAACCCACTCTATCAAGTTATCTCTTCATCAATTTACATAAAAAACTTTATTATTTCGGTAGCTGCATAATCTGAAAAGCCTTAACTGTTGCCCTTTTCAAGCACTATACACAACAACTTACAAATTCAAGACATCTTGAGTTAGTTTTTAAGCACTTTTATCGTGCAACCTTTCACATTTTTTGACATTTAACGGCATTTCCCTTACGGCTGCCCACACGCTCTTAAAAGGCAGAAACTTCAGCACCAGCTGCAATGACAATCGCAACCAGTTGCACTTGTCAAACACTTTCAAAACTGAAGCCCACATACAAATCGCATCGACACTGATGGCAGCCGCCGCCACGGAAATTCTTCAGAAAAAAAGTCGCTAGCGAGACGCGTTCGTGTCGCGCGCGCTTTTGTTCGCCCACGAATTCGCTTGAACTTGACTTTGTATATTTTATTATTATTTGTGAGCTGTTTATGACTACACAGCTACTCGGAGCTCTGTACACATATTAATTGTATGCAAGCGGAAGTTAATGTCACCATTAGATATTAATGTGGCTATTACTTAAGCTATTATCAGATGGATTTCAGCTGGAACTGGCCAACTATTTGCTTTAAAATTGTGTGCGTGTTACATTCGAGGGCACTTAGTCAAGTAGCCACCCACATGCATACTAGTATATGTATACGTGGCATATTTGGCATTCCATTCAAAGTGGGTTGCTCCACAGTCCAGCTAATTGACCGCATCAAGAGCTTCAAGTGCTCTACTCCACTCTACTAGTACAGACTTTGTTTTAACCAGACTCAGACCATTCTGTTGCAACAGACCTATCATATGACAATGGATATGAAGCACTTATGCGTTTTGTAACTCGAGAGGGAAGACCTAGATGTTTTGCGGCTAAACTGCGCATTTTGTTCCCAGCTAGTTTAAATTTATTCACTATTTACACAACTCGTACGTTAATAGTAGTAGTCCGAAAGACGCGTGCGAATCGCACCAAAACAGTGCCATATGTCTTGAGATGTACTCAACGAAAAGTTTCCTTTCGTATGCTATGTACTGCTTCTTCTCTTCTTTGTCTTACCACATTTATTGCGTAACTTTTGTGTGCTTAGCGCTCTTTTGCTGTTATTTTGTTAGAGGGTATTATTATAATTATTTTTAAGCAACAACAAATTATAAATACACAAGTTCTAAGACAAAAATGTTAATGAAGTACATGTAAATCCATAAAAAGATAATACATTTTATTTTCAAGAGTCAAAAATAAGAGTATATACAAATTTTCGGTTTCCCATACTATGTATATAAAAAATTTTATTTCGAGGTATTCTAAAGTTTACTTGACTTTAATATATACTTACTCTTTTGTTAGTTTGCAATTATTTGTACAACTTAAGCTTTGTTTCTTTGTTTTCTTTTATCTTTGTGAGGTTTTCACACCTCGGAACTCAACGGAAACGTGAGCTATTTTTACGGCCTGCCATCAAAAATTATCTTAAATCTTTAACTGCTGGTTCTGCAAAAGAAGCTAGCCCAAAACTTTCCTGACAATGATTTTTATTGGACACGAAACTGTTGTAAAGTGTTTCCCATGTATGACAAGACAATTTGGCGTGTGATTATCTCATCAGCGTTGTATTGCCTCGAGCCGAAACTTGTTAGTCAGCAGATTCGAGTTATACATAGATACTAGATGCATACTCAGATACATATATGCAAACCGGCTGAATTTGCATGTGCCAACATTAAATTGGAGCTGCTGTTGTCGGCGTTGCATGTTAAGCGTTTGATTAATTTAATGACAATGCCCGTAGGCAGCAATCGATGAGGCATAGCTTACATGGAATTACAATGTATCTGTGTGCCTCATGTGGATGATATCAGCTTTCGAAAAACTCCTGCAACGAAATTGGCGCTATTCAATTAATTCAGTTAAACAATTTCAAACGTGTTTCGTCCAAAAATATTTTAAACGTTTCTCAGCGATTTTGACAGCTGCAGATGATGATGATTCGATTTGATTGGCTGATTTATTTTATAGCTATATTTAACATTGTGATGTACAAAAACTCAAATATTCATATGCATGCACTGTGTGCGTATCAAAGAATAGTATTTGAATATTTCAAGCTCTTTTGTTATTGTGCTTTTTCTAAATTTAAATATAATTTGCTTTATAAACAATTTTGCGCTGACCAAATGTTGGAACGCTAATTGACGTCACAGAAATCTGTTTTATTTTCGGATTTATTTTTGCTTACCTTTAGACTTAAACAACAAATTCAAGGTAGGCAAAACAGACATGTCCTAAGTAGATGTGTTTGTAAGACTTTTTTTTTTAAACAAACGTCATATATTTACATGAATCTCAAAATTTTGATTAGATTGTCAGTGTAACCAAAACAAACGATTGGTCATGCATCTGCATCAAAAATCCCAATATAACGCGTGCATAATACGGTTACAATCTTAATTCACGACTTATATGCTTTAAATCTACTAATATACAATTAATAACTATATGTACTTGCTTTCATGCAGAACCTGGGCCTTATGGAAGAGCTATAGGTCAAGAAGGGGGCATTTTTCCCCAAAAATAATAGAAGAATAATAAAACAGCTACCTTTATAAACTTTTGTATACTGTACCTCTTATTGGTAAAATTTAATTTTGCATTATTTTGCCATTACTAGTTTTCCTGTGACTCAAGCCTCACCGATGGTATATTTAGTTTTTATATAATTTTACACATATCTTCTTAATCATAAACTTTAATTTGGTTTACTTCCAGTTAAAACCAGTGGGAAATCTCAAAGAAAATGCCGAAACCACTCGTTAGCTCCTGCTGCATGTGTCAGTCGACACGCAATGGATCGGTCATATCCGGCGCTTTGGCCATTATACTGTCTATAATCACCATAATAGTGATATTCACGACGCGTGCGCATTTCAAGACAATTGTCTTTGACTTTATACCAAATGATATTGTTAAAATCATACTCGTGATTAATCTATGCATGACTATATTAATATCCTTGCTCATGATTGCCGGCGTTCTTAAGGTATAGTCAAAATAACCAACTGCAATATCAACTTATTACATACATATGTATTTATATTTTAACAGCGTAATCATTACTTGATGGTTCCTTGGGTGGTACTGGGTATTATGATTGCCATTGGTCTATTGATTTCTGTAATCTACACTGGCGTCGTCTTCTTCATCGACGGCTTTGTGCTGACGGGCTTTCTCTGGCTGATATTCGGATTGATCAGTTGTGGTAAGTGAATATCCACACTCGACCGACAATCGATGATGGTCTCTACTTGTGCGGTTTTCAGCACCGGTTAAACTTTATGTTCGCATTTATCATGCGTCGATTACCTGCATGCTGAAAGCTATAGGGGCAGGCATTCAGTCTACAGACAAATGAGGCGCGAAACTCTTGCCCCGCAATTAGTTTGGTTGCCAAATGGCAAAAATAATAAATGATCATAAAAGGCAATACAGTAGTTGCTCGCAAATGAAAAACACTTTATGCCTGGGGCTTTGTAGCTTTTGGATCTAAAATAAAGGAATCTGGTTAATATCTTTCTTAGACTTAAGCTATCATATTTGGAAGCTTAAGTTTGAGAGAAACCTTTTTGTTTTTAATCTTCAATGTCATTTCAACAATGAAAACAAGCAAGAAGGCTCTTGTCGAGAAAGCTCGACAGTAGACATTGCGAGTACAGTCATTGTTTGTTTGTGTATGTGTGCAAGCATATTTAGAATACTGAATTCTTGACTTAAAATCAATCTTCTTCCGGAGTTTTTCAACCGATTTAGATGAAATTTTCACATATATTGTGATGACACTGGAAGTGTTATTGATAATTTAATACAAACTTGACTTGCGCGTGATATACACAAACCAAAATCCCAAATCTAGACATCTTATAAAAGTCTTTTACTGTCTGTAATTAGCTAAATTGTTTGCTACTTCATAGATATATATTTTTTACTTACTTTTCACTTACCTTATTTCTTTCTTTTAAAACCTTTCTTTAAATAAAATTATAGAATGTTGTCACCAAGGCCTTGGCCATTGCAAGGTTTAAAGGGGGTCCTATCTGCCCTCCCCCCCTCCCTATGTACGATCATGGTTGGCACTGTACACCTTTTTGATATCTTATGCATGTTTTTTATTGCGAGTAAAGTATTTACTATAAGTACCTAAAAGTATGCTTTACTTTTCTTAGTACTAAACTGCTATTTGCAAATAAGGGGAAATCTTAAAAACATATTTTTTTGGGACGACGCATAGTCAAATAGGTAAATTTTTTGAAAACGTTGGGAGGATTATTTTTTTACTAAGAAAAATTTTAAAACACTTATTTGTGTAGACAATTGAAGGATACTTATGTTATCAAACACCACATTTTACCGGGATCGGAATTTCGGGATATCAATTAAACATATCAAATATATATACAATTAAAGCAAAACGATTTTAAAACCATGTGTAATATTTGTGTTAACACATTTGTAGAGTGAATCATTTTGACATAAAACCATTGAAATCAAAACGTAAACGCCCACAAATTTAAGCAAACTGTAAATTCTATGTTTTATGTCTAATTATCTATTTACAGCTGTACTTACATATTGCTGGTGTGTCGTCTACAGCGAATACGCAAATCTAGCCGAGGAGAGTGAACGTGGTCGTTACAACAAGCAACCCTACCGTCGTTAATCAAATGGTAGTTCGTACAAACTAGTACAAAAAAGCTGGAGGGACAACTCATACCATCGTTTCACAGCTTATAGAGCATATACGTATACAATTTATATCTTATCTGTTAGTTTATATTACTAAAATTGCTTATGTTCGTAATTAGCTTATAATACGCATGTTTAACTAATAATTTTAATGTAATTATTTAAAAATGCGCGCCCAGTTTGGCATATACGAAAACATATAATTTAGGTAAATTTAATTTATGAGGCCCATCATAAGTGCAATCAAATTAATTAACAATTTAAATTATTTAACTGTCCAAGGAAGTGTTTGTTGTAATTTGTACGTAACTTTTGTATCTAATGAGTAATATTGTTAACACTTAAAAATAAAACAATTTATAACACATGAAAAAAGTACGATTTCATTGTGGTTTAATTATTGCTTTACTTCTCTCAAATATTTTTTTATTTCAAAATATATGTATTTATTTATTTCTCTCAAAGTCTATCAAAAATGTAAATTAACTATATATAAATTAATATATATTTATGTGGGTGTGTTTTATTATTGAGTGGGCGAGTGTGTTGCTTGAAAATATCTTAAATTTTAATTTATTTACAGTTCATTGCGTGAATATTTGGGCTTGAGCTCCTCAATGCGCTTAATAAAATCGGATTTCTCCAAACAACCTTCACAGCTCTCATCCCAGTCGTTGAGGATTTTTTTTAGATCGCGAACTTTGAGTTTTTTTAGATCCACGTTGTTTAAATCAATTTGTTTCTCTACAACATTAAAAACACTGTTACATTACAAAGTACAAAAATATATATATGTATTAATTACTAAAGAATTTACCATAACGCAAATCACATATTTGAGCATCCATTTTCTTCAGTTTTTCACATACTTTCTCTGCTGGCATCGACCAACTCATGGGTTTGCTCAGTTCATTTAATATGCCTGTGGCTGACTCCTCAAGACCGCCCAGGTAATAGCACTACGTGGTAGAAAATATAACACGTACATATGTATGTACACACGTGTATTATGTTAGAATTGTTTTAGCGCAACCTGTTTGCCGGCATAACGGCCTTGGGCTACTTACGAATCTATGCTCCTTGTTTTTCTGTGTCTTGCAGAATTTTTTGAATTCGGTTTCAATCAGTTTGTAGTCCTTTTTCGTTGAATCGTCTAATGTGTCAGCAAAACGTCTAACAGTCTTTACACATACTGAAAATTACATTGGGTACAATATATCCACAAAATTTTGTACTTACGTGGCCATTGTCGGCACACTTTTACACCTCAACGCTTACCTTCGCAATCCTCCTCTTTAAGCGCCAGCGCTGTTTGTGCAACGCCAACGATGAAACAGATCATCAGTACAATTTGCGACGTGTTCATTTTGCGGCAGTTCTTATTAGTTTTATTTAATAATTTCTTTTTTTTGCTTGTTGCTAACGTTTGTCTGACTTGTTTGCCTGACTTGTTAGCTTGACTTGTGTTCTGAACTGTGTGACCAGTTTGTCAAATCACAATTATTCCACATTTCGGCTGGAAAATACTAAGTCAAGTTGACATGGTTATTTTTAGTGTATGTTTGGGATGCTCATAGTGGTATCTGAGGTGACAATCGTAACATTTGGCAATTTCACCACATTTAGCCAGATTTTTCTGTCAAATAAATTAACCATTAGGTGGCAATATTACCGTGCTCTGAAGCATGGCAAAGTGGCAATGCTGATCAGCTGACTACAAAAATGGAAGACTCTTCAGAAAAAGTAAGTGAAATTAACTCAGTTTGAATTAAAAATTCAAAATTATAAAAATTTACAATTTTAAATCTTTCCTTTCAGGTAAAGCTTAAGCGTCAACGAAAATTGCCTTATAGGAAATGGAGCGAGCAGGAGCAGCAGCTTCTAGTGAATTTTTTGCGAGATAACAGACCTATAGAAAAGCCTACAGCCCAACTTTATTATAAAAGGTTTTTGAAGCAAACCCAAATTGATATTGAGTGGTCCCTAGTGCGCTTTAAAGTTAAATACTTAAAACACTGCTACATCAAGACGAAATCCTGGCGAAATTCCACCAGAGAAGGTACTACAAGCAGCGCTGAAAGAGTCAAAGGTAAGTGCAACACATATCTTTTTATAATCAGTTTCTACATTTGTGCATTTTTTCAGATGAAATAAAAAAAATGTGCCCTCTATTTGAATCACTTGAAGAAGTCTTTGGCTTCAAGGAGTTTGAATCAAATAATTGTATAACAGATCCCGAAGACAGCACAACTTGGGATAGCTTTTCAGACCCACATAACAGCCCTTCCTTTGACTATCCTTCTACCGAAACTAAAAAAATATGGCCGGAAATAGAAGAAGATGATATTGCTGGGATCTCAGACACAGCTGGTGCCGTGCCGCAAAATGTAGAATCTTCATCTGGACAAAAATCATCGCAGTTTTCCTTGCGCAATGAAATTAACTATCGCACTGCGCTCACAAACGAGCTAAAAATAAATGCAGAATTTATTGAGATAAAAAAAACTAAAATGGAGATGGATTTTGCAATAAGAATGGAAGAATTAAACCTTAAAAAACGTGAAATCGAAATGCAGGAGATAGAAAACAAAACTGCCGAAAAATTGAAAATTTTAGAATTAGAAATGAAGGAGCGAATAGCTATGAAAAAATTAGAAATAAAAGAAAAACTAAAAATGGAAAAAATCAAAATGCAACTTTCAGAATCTTAAAGTAATATTAATAAACATACCAAAATTAGTCGTAACCTATTTATTATTTAAAGTTTTTTCCACTGTGTAAAAATCTTGCAAAATGTTATGCCAACTAATTTCGATCGTCAAATCGAATCGTAATATAATTTAAAGATATAGCTTAAGAAGTTTTTTAATATTTAATCACAAAATTTGAAATTGGTTTAATTAAAAAGGCTAAAAACTTTTGAAAAATATATAAATTATGCGATGCATACATTCGTATCATATGCTTATAACAAAATTAATATGAAAAAATATATCGCAGCCTAAGAGTATACTGCAAGAAAATACACACCGTATCGATTAAGTTCTGAAACAAACACCAAATAAATATTGTTTTCTTCATAAGCCCTGGTACAAATTTTTGAGAGCATATTCCACAATTTTGCGAGAATACATTCATATATATAAACAGTTTGTGACAGCAGCTGTTGTTGATTTATATTTGGTTTATATGTGTTATTCTACTAAATTTATTTGAAGTGAAAAACAACAGGTTTGTATACAGTCGGAATGCTAATATGCCTTATAATATTAATTAATTATCTTAAAATATAAGTTGTTGAAAAAATTTAGTGGCACCTAACATAAAAAAAATAGAATATCGGAACTGTTAAAAACAAAAGAATTGCAGTTTTATCTTAAAATTTTTTCTTAACCAAACCAGGGAAATAAATAAAGTCACAGTAAGAGTGTTTAAGAGTTGGCATGTAGTTGTTCCATTTTTTTCTCTGTTGACTAGCCAAAAAAAAAGTGTTTGCTCAGTCTTGACTCACTTGCGGTGGCGGAAGCAACGAAACGCGTGTCGCGGCGTCTGAGTTAGGTTTTTTCAAATATACTACATACTTATACACAAACATACGTAAATTATATTCCCAAACATGCACTTCGTCTTCAACGTTAAGTACTTTACCCGTGACGTCTTTGTTCGATCTTTGACACGATTTTTTCGATGATTATGCCTATTTTTGATTACAATTGAACAGTATTATTAGTGCTGGCAAACTGTGAAGAGCTCTGTAGCTTTGTTGTTACCGTTGGCAACCAAGCAGAGCAAAATCCGCTAAAAGCCAAAGCAAGTTTTGTTTACATTTTGTTGGAAAAAATATTACAAATCACTACTTTATTCAACTTAAAAAAAGTGTTGACCTAATTGTTTAGACGTGACTATCAGCCTTTATTTTTAAAGCGATCTAAGAAAAAAAAAATTAAACAAAATATGGCTGAGACCAAGTTCTTGTTTGTGCTACCAACGAATCCCGAAGAATCGGATAGGATGAGTCAACTTTCGATACGAGGACGTTTACGACAGCAGCCAAATCAGTAAGTAAACTTACACATTCAAAATTTTCATAGGAAAAACAGTTTAAGTAAATCGATTGGGCGCCTTTTGAGTTGCATATCATTTTCCTAGAACTAGAAAATCAGCATTCGCGTGTAGAAATTTAAAGTAGCTTTAATAAAATTTCGAGAAACACAAGCACGAAAAAAAATAAACGATTTATCTGGCACAGTGGCGGGAACTGTTTTGAAATGTAAATACCAAAGGTCAAAATTTAGCCAAATGAAATTGAAATAGAATTTTTGTTTAATTTTGATACGACCTTATTGAGGCACCATCTTGCATCGTCATAATTTCTTTAGTTTGTTCAATGCCTTGCTTTTGGCATTCCTATATCAATTCCCATCAATGACATCACCAACAAAAAAAAAGATTAGGCAGCAGACACGCGTTTAAGATGCCGCTTAGTTTGCCGGCAAGCAACAAAATAACAAAAAGTCTGTTCGAAATATAGAGACATTAAAACCAAAAAGAATATGTGAACAAGCCGATAAATTATATATATAACGTCAAATCAACAGGTCGTTGTCTGTTGGTGAGCAAGCATTAATTTTGTTTTTTTTTTCAAAACGATGGTCCCTGAGCAAATGATGTCAATAAATCACAATTCTTCTCATTTCATCATAGCCCATGGTGCTTGTCTATTTGCACAATCAAATCCGGCTTCGTGCTGTAAGACATGGCATTGGAATTCATTTACAAGACCTTGATGTCCGTGTTGTTGTCTTATCGCAATGATAACACGACATTGATTGTTCTTGCTAAGTATTGAGCTGATAAGGCCTAATACGTAATGAATTCATTAGTAACATTCGCAAACCAGGTGCTTAAATATTAGCTTGAAATACCAAAGGGTAGGTAGCATTATAAATAGGTAAATGTATGCAACCATGAAAAGAATATGCTTAATAGTCTCCTGTTTGAGTAATTTTAAAAACGTTTTTGTATCGGTTATTAGTTACAGGTTGAACTGAGCTCTGTTTCATTTGATACATTTTTTTAGTAATTAGTACCTGTTAAATAACTTTACTTTGACTTATCCGTAAAAAGTTAGTTAATCTATTTAAAGCAGGGACCGTAAAAACTGAAATTTTTTTTAATAAAAAAAAAACACACACTTAACAGAGACCTACAAAAACAAGTAGAAACGTTGCAGTCGGATGCAACCGACTGCGGCATACTCGATACCAGTATTAAAACCGGTAAAAAGAGGCCTGATTGCAAAGGGGTACAGATACGGCAGGGGTGTACGCTACCTTAAAGATTCTCCGATGCAGATGGGGATGCCACCAGCTTTTCCCCAATTTGGTGCTCTGCTAGTTTGTAAATGTGGGGGGGGTGGGGTTGGGTGTTGGGCTCTTTTGTTGGATCTTTGTGAATGTTTGCTATCTTCATACCAAATTTGGTGACTCTAGCTCGAAATTTGTAATAGGTGTGGAAAGGGGGCTGGGGGCGGTTGGGTGGGCGGGCATCCAAATTTTTGATGCAGATCTATGTGGAATGTCAATTGCTATCTACATACCAAATTTGGTGACTCTAGCTCGAAGTTTGTAAAAAGTGGGGAAAAGGGGGCTGGGGGCGGTATGGGTGGGCGTGGCATCCAAATTTTTGATGCAGATCTTTGTGAAATATCAATTGCTATCTTCATACCAAATTTGGTGACTCTAGCTCGAAATTTGTAAAAATTGGGGAAAGGGGGGTTGGGGGTGGTGTGGGTGGGCGTGGCATCCAAATTTTTGATGCAGATCTTTGTGGAATGTCAATTGCTATCTTCATACCAAATTTGGTGACTCTAGCTCGAAAATTGTAAAAAGTGGTGAAAGGGAGGCGAAATGGAGGGCGTGGCTCCAAAACTTTGATGCAGATTTTTGGGGGTCGTTGCCAGCTATCTTCCCACCAAATTTGGAGGCTCTAGCTCCACAACTCTGGAAGATTATCGCATTCCCGTTTTTGACGAAGCGTTGGGGTGGATGGGGGAGGCTAGGGCAGTATCGGTGGGCGTGGTATCCAAACTTTTGGTGCAGTTTTAGGGGGTCATCATCACCTATCTTGGCACCAAATTTGGTGGCTATAGCTCAAAACTGTGGGAGATATGGGCTATTTTGACTTTAAAATGCGGGGGCTGGGGGCGGAATGGGGGCGTGGCTCCAAAATTTTTGATGCAGTTTTTTGGGGGTTGCTAATAGCTATCTTCTTACCAAATTTTGTACTTATAGCTGTAAGGATGTGCGAAATATGTGGATTTATCGGTTTTGAGTTATCGAATTTATCGATTTGCCAGCCCCCCAGTTATCGTATAACCCCCATCTTGACACTTTAATTTACTATCCCATAGATAAAGAGAATTGGAAAGTTTCAAGTCTCTAGCTTGAAGGGTGTGGAAAAAACTTGCAACCATACGGACGGACAGACGGAAAGACGGAAAGACGGACAGACGGACAGACACCATGACGGACATTGCACAAAACCAATATACTCTTTACCTTCGGTATCGAGTATAAAAATGACAGACATCATAATCTTTATTTTTGTACAATCCCTGCATATCCTAGACGATTTTAAATATCTTTTTTGTAATACATATTTTTGTTCAATAATAATTATTATATTTGAGTTATTTATAAATCATTTTCATTGAAGAAAAACACATAAAAAAATTATAATGTAATAATTAACATGTAATTTTAGTAACAAACCTTATAATGGTTACGCTCCCAGATTTAAAGTATTCTGGTCCCTGATTTAAAGTATTCTGGACAAAATATTTATTTATTTTTTTCATTTTACATGTTCATAAAAAAAAAAAAAAAATACAAATGCGACAAGATATTTTTTAATTGTGTATCGTTTCTGTCAAGATGACTCAGCAATCTCAAGCGATTTTAAAGAGATGCCTCACACCCATTCTGGAAGTTCAAGTTTGTTATCAGATATAGAAAAATCACTATTTGATAGTTCCTTAAAAAAAACTAACAAAGCTCGTCATAATATTTCCAAAGAGTTGTACCATTATGTATATACCTTAATAATATATTCGATCACATTGATAATGTTATGAATGAAAATGCCTAATAATAGATTATTTGGACACAATTTGCGAAAGACCTGACGACGAACATTAATCACAAAAAATATTTTTACCATGAATCACTCATGAGAGTTTTGAAAACCGGTTAGAAACCATCTACGTCGTTAGTTTTCGGTCACAAATGGTTAGCACGTTTTTACAAACAAAAATTAAAAGCATGTGTTCCGAAAGAGGTAGTCATGGTCTTGGCCAAGGTATACTTAAGTAGGTAGTCGCACTCGCGTTCTTATGTTGCCTTCCACACAACACTCGGCTCAAGAATGAACCAGAAGGCAACAGTAAAGAGGACGATAGAATGAGGGCGACTACCTACCTATATATGTACCTTTGTCTTGGCGTTGTAAAATGGGATTTATTTGTTGGTAGATAAATCAAACGAATAAGCAAATCATTTGCTATAATATAAATTTTAATGAATGCGTCTCTTCTTGTTTCTTACAGATTTTCCATTAACTTTGTAAACAGTCCCAGCTGCACAGACAACATAACATATCATTTTAAAGTTTGGGTGCCGACACAGACGATCATAGAGAATTACAAGAGTAATGGCGAATGGAGCGGATCGCATACGGAAAAGATATTAAATATATTCGACGGTAAAGGCGATGTGCAAATGCCAAGTATATCCAGTATTATAGACGGCATTGATGCCGTACTTCACTATTCGTTCACAGAGTCGGCATTTTCACTAAAGTTTCTGTTTGACTATGACAATTCCATCATTCATGTATACCAAGTGCATGGACAGGGACAGGAACAGGGACGTAACTTTGTCACAAAATTCGAGACCCTATTCAACCTGTCTGAAATACAGTCGATTCAAGTGTGGGGTGATGTTCAAAAAATAAACGAGTTCTCATTGAGTTACGATTGAACAAACTAAATCGAGCTTTAAGGTTAGCGCTGCACAATATTTCAATACAAATAATTCTTCTGCACTAATCTGGTGTTATTTTAATGTCCATCTGTTTGGTTTTGGTTGGGTTTGTTTGCGTTTAATTTGTTTTGGTCTGGCTTGTTTGGTTTGTTTAGCTTTTTGTATTTACACCACCCACACTTAAGATAAATATATTTCGTATTCACAATCATTTACAGCTTGCATTGATCTGCGCCTGTTTGAATGCATCGCTGTTTTGCTTCTTTCGACGGGACTGCTCCTTAAACCGTACCATTAATCTGTTCCAGTGCCTTGCAGTATGCCTTGCATTTAAGTAGCGATAAGTTGCTAGTCTTAGGTACATACTTAGCTTAATCTGTTTGTTATGTTTAGTTAAGCCAAAGAACTTTGCAATTTTTAATTCATCTCTGCTGAAGTAGTATTTATTTCGTCACATCCCATTCAAAGTATTAATAAAACCCCATTAAGTAACTGCATCGTGTTATGTTACACTCTATCCTAAACAATTACCATTAAACGTTATTTATTTTGATATTTTCTTGAGTTGTTTTTATTCCAAAATTTTAGACAAATGTTTTTCACAATATTTATTTCAAAACTTGTTTATATTTGCATCTGCCTGCCTTCGATATAAATCGTGGAAAACAAACTGATTTACGAATTGTAGAAAACTGCTTTTTTCTTCCCATTTATAGTTGCAGTCCACGAATGGATCGTATCAAAAATCGCACTAAAATTTGTGAGAAAACAATGGAAAATCCCATGTGTTGTACATCGCACCAATCTGAGCGCTTCAAACAAAATAAATGAAAATTATTCCATTAACAATATAATTTATTTTATTTTCAGTTTGTTTTAATTTTGCATATTTACCCAACAGGTGTGAGATTTGAAGATTTTGCAGTATTACATATACGTTTACAGCTACACTAGCATGTAATTGCTTTTTTTTTTTTATAAATATTTACAGTTAAATGCTAATAAAATACACATCTATAGTAGAAGTACATATGTATCATATATGTTCTTCTGATATTGGCAAGTCATTGAATCTACATTTAAATTATTTAAAAATAATGAAAATTAGAAAACAATTTTTACAAAACAAAACTACTGGACATGGATTGCTTTAAGAGAACATAACACATAGTAAAAAAAATTAAACAAAAAGAGACGATGCTAATAACAACTAACAAGTATTAAAACCAAGAATTATTGCACAGACTTCAGGCATAAATCGATAACATGTTGTTAAAATAAATAATAAAATAAATTTGAAAGCTAAAAATATTTGTTGTTCGAAGAGTAACGAGAATCGTAATGAAATCAAGCCAAGGACTAGAGAATGCATCAAGTCCACGGTGAACCAAATAAGTAGTGTTTCTACTTTTCAAGTTTACAAACTCTTTGGTTAGTGGACCCATTGGAGTTTTGAAATTGTGGATATCCCAACTGAACAAAGTTCGTCATGCTGGAATCGGGTGCCTGTGTAATGGTAATTGTGCTTCCATCTAAATCCACATGCATAATCTGTGGCTGCAGTTGTTGCGACTGTTGCTGCACTTGCATTTCGGGTTGCGTTGACTGCGTTGGCTGTCCTGTAGGTCCTGCTTGCTTAACCTCAAAGACAGCCTGCGATAAAAACAGCATTAATATGTGGAGCAACAAATATAAACAGAATTGTACCTTGTTAGACTGTTGGGCAGTAGCTTGAGTAGATGACGCTTTATTATTATTATGCATTTCCCGGTGCTTTTCATACTGCTGCTTAGATGCAAAGTTCTTATTGCAAATCTCACAGCTGTACAGCCGTGTCTCGCTGGACTGTGAGTGAGTGCTGTGGGTGAAATAATAGAACAATGATAAGTTTAACAGGCAAAGGTTATTTGAATAAAACCTAAAGTTTGTTTACCGCTTATGCTTGTTGAGATTATCCTTGCGTGAGAAGGGCTTCTTGCATTCGTCGCAGGTAAACATTTTGTGACCAGAGTGGGAGACCAGATGACGCGACAAGTGCTCCTTTCGACTGAAAGCCTTATCGCAGCCGTCCTCTGTACATTTGAAGGGACGAAGACCTGCATGAAGCTTGATATGTTGCGTTAGATGTTCCTTCTTCTTGAATTCGCGACTGCAGGTGGGGCAGGTAAGTGAAGCGGTTGGAGTCGCTGAGGGCGTTATGGGCAGCACTGCGACCGCTGTGTTGGACACCTGCTGCGTTTGATGTTGCTGCTGCTGCTGTGTCAGTGCCTTCGTCAGCAGTACAGGCACTGGAAGAATCTGTTGCGGTGGGCGTGCTACTTTTGTTTTTGGATTCACTTCGGGCGGCTTACGTATGACTTTTCTTTGATTGAGAATATTTGGAAATGCTGGTGGTTCACTGGATGAAGGCGCTGGCGTTGCAGGTAACGGTTGCATCACCAGAGCCGGTGCTGGAGGCCCAGTCTGTGACTGTTGTTGTGCTTTAGGTGGTTGCTGTTGTTGTGGTTGTTTTTGACCTTGTGCTGTTATGGTTGGTTTGGGTTCCGGTTTGGGCGGCACTTGGGTTGAGATCCGACTGATAGTTATATTTTGCTTATTCAGTAATGGCATTTTATTGCCCGCCACAGGCTGCTGCTGCTGCTTGGGCAACTTGGTGATGGTTGTGTTGGACGAAAGTCGCTGCAACGCAGAAACATTGCTAGGCCCCGCATTTGCTTGCTGTTTAAGTTGCGTATTACGCTTGCCCGAATCCGCGTTGGGTGCAACAGCAGCAGACACTGTAGTTGTACCAAATATATTGGAATTGGATGTGGTTTTGAGTTTTGTTTGCTGCTGCTGCCGTTGTTGCTCTCGTGCCGAAGGCATCTTAAATGTAACAGATCTTTCGGCATTAGTAATAGTTATTGGTGTTCCAGGCTCGGAGCTAATGTTTCGTATGACCACTTGTGGGTTAACTGCATTACTTTGCGGGGATCTTATGATTTGCTGTGATGTCACTTGCGCTGTGCTAGGCTGTAATTGTTGCGAATGTTGTTGGTGGTGCTGTTGTTGTTGCTGAAGCTGTTGTGGCAGAAGGAACTGACTTTGATGTGCTGTCGTTCCTATTTGAAACGCGTTCGCATTGCCAAGATTTTGTGGCGTTAACTGCAATGTGGCTGGAATGGAAGTCGGTGTCAGCTGCATGATTGGCTGACCATCCGCGGTAGCCAATTGTGGCTGTAACTGCAATTAAAATGCAATCCAAATTTATTATTTTACTTAAATGTTCACTTTATATGTATATATATTATGATTATTCGGCAATATTAGAAAACAATAACATTTTTTAAAAAAGGTATTTACAATTTGTGAATTAATTTTATGCCGTTAGATATTAAAAGACAAAAATTACCTTCATTTGCACTTGATAAGTGGTGGGCAGCACAAGATTCTTAGTGTCTATATGCGCCACAATCTGTTGATCTGAATTCTCATCCCGAATCGTTATTGGCAAAAAACATTTGTTGGGTGAGAGCATATTGGTGGTACCATTGGTGCCAACCAGTTGAGTACCTGCTAGGGAAAGCAGTGCAGCCGCATTTAACTGTTGTCCTGGTTGCGATGCAGAATTGCTGCTTGTGTTTGTGCCACCAGAGCCACCGTTACCTGACATAAGCTGCAGCTGAATCTGTGGCTGCCCACCACCCACATTGCCAAACTGTGCCAGACTGCTTGTAAATTGCGGAGCTGCCGACGGCGACGAAATCACAAAGTTTAATTTGGGTTTTTTGCTGTCCGAGGAGCTCATGCCATCATCATTGCAGCTTATGAACTGCGTCTGTGTTTGCGCCTGCAACTGCTGAAGCTGCTGCAATAGCGCCTGTTGCTGCAGCAGCACGTTGAGTTCGGTAATTTGTTGTGGTTGCAATTGCAGTTGAGCTGCTGGACCAGGCATCGCTGTCAACGTTTGCGTTTGCAATTGTGCAGGTGGCTGCTGCTGCTGATGTTGTTGTTGCTGTTGCTGCTGTTTAACATTAGAATTGGAGCTACTGGCAGGTGAGTTGTGTAGGTTTTCCTTTCTTCCCAGTGGTGTGATTTTTATATCCGGCTTAAGCCGTATAAACTCCTCGAGGGTGCTAAAAATTAATATGCATATTAGTTCCACACTTGAAAAATTTTATAATTATTGCATTTACTTTTGCTTTTCTGACTTGGCTTCATGGTTGGAATGGGATTGTTGCGATGAAAGTGGATGCGCCTGAACGTGGCTATCAACTGTGATAGTGTATTGTTGTTGCTGCTGTTGCTGTTGTTGTTGTGGTTGTTGTTGCACCTGCATGCCCATAGCCTGCATTATGCTGCTTAAAAGATCATTGGTTTGATTGCTGCTATTGCTGTTGTTGCTGCTGCTGGTTGTTATTCCGCCCGATGGAGTGCCCAGTACACTGAGACTCTTGCCAGTGTCACTAATAGCATCTTTAATGAACACTTTGTCATCTGATTGCACAGTGCGTTGGTTGAGCCAATTGTTGAGTATTGTCTGCGAGTTGAGCGAAATATTGCGCATTTCGTAAATTTGATCTAGTTGCTGAGCGCACTGGGCACAGACCATCTTGGGAAGACGATCCTTCTCATCGATCTGTGAATTAAAAATAGATTAAAATTGATAAACAGAGAAAAATGTTGCTCGTAATGTATAGGTTTTTGATTTCTTTTCTTTGGGATCTTGATTTTATTTTGCAGGTGATTTTTACATTAAAAACCCAGGCACAATTCTATTATATTTTTACTACTAACAAAGTAAGCTTTGAAAAAGTCTTTTTGAAATAAGGTTATTGTATGGCAAAACATTTTTTTAGTCTTCTTAATTTGAGGAATTTTAAGCTACATTTACAACAAAAAAATCTTTTACAATTTTTAAGAAAGTTAATTTTTGTTGAATACCCACTTGTACTGGCAGACATTCCGAGATTTTGTGACTGAGATTTTTGGCGCGGCCGTCGGGTGAGTAAATGTTGATTTTCTGCTCACTGCTGGACGTGCAGATGCGGCACAAATCCAAAAAGTTAATACAGCGCACTGTGGACATTTTGGAGGCAGCAAGCACAATGTTTAGAAGGGTTTCCGGATTCCCGCGTTCCCAATTTGTTTATATACACAAAATACACACACGATTACACACACAAATATTCAAGGTTCTTGTCTGCAAGTTGCAGCAAAAACAACTTTATAAGCAACTACCATAACAAACATTGCACATTTTATAGCAACGAAGCGCTCATAAACTGTTTGTATTAACTTTTTCGTTTTGTTTCAGCTAGAACTGTGCAGCTTGTCATTTTTTAGTTTTTGCAACTAGAAGTTGTTTTGCAAAGGCAGACGCCGCAATAAACTGTGTTAAAAACGCTAAAAATAGACTAAATAAAAAATACCGTTTATCGAGCTGCCAACCTGCTTTGAAAAAATATACTTATCGACTGGCCCAGTTCGATATCTGTCGCATGCATGCATGTAATGCTGCCTACATTTATGTGTACATGAAATTTCCTTGTGTGCGTAATTGCGTGACAGCAGAAGTTCTGAAGAAAATATTTGCTCGTTTAATATAATTACAAAAAGCTGCATATTACAAAATGGGATCCCGTAACGAGTGTCGTATTTATGTTGGTAACTTGCCACCAGATATTCGCACCAAGGATATACAGGACCTCTTTCACAAGTTCGGCAAAGTCACATTTGTCGACTTGAAGAATCGGCGTGGTCCGCCATTTGCATTTGTCGAGTTCGAAGACGCTCGGTGAGTAACAGAAATTCGCACACATCCATAAAGAGCCACGAAAAATAAAATCGTTTTATTTGGCGGCAAATAGTGATGCGGATGATGCAGTTAAGGCACGTGACGGCTATGACTACGACGGTTATCGCTTGCGCGTCGAGTTCCCTCGCGGTGGCGGCCCAGGTAGCTACCGCGGTAACAACCGCAACGATCGGAGTCGTGATGGCGGCGGTCGTATGGGAGGCCGTGGACCTCCAGCTAAGCGCTCGCAATACCGCGTCATGGTAACCGGATTGCCCGGCTCTGGCTCGTGGCAGGATCTGAAGGATCACATGCGTGAGGCCGGCGATGTCTGCTTTGCCGACACCTACAAAGATGGTTCCGGTGTCGTAGAGTTTTTGCGTCACGAGGACATGAAGTATGCTATAAAGAAGTTGGACGATTCGCGTTTCCGTTCTCATGAGGTAAGTACACCATCTAAGTGGGGTTATGACAACATATCAGAACACTATAAAAAGAAAAAAAAAAAATTGGGATCGAAATTAACTATAACAGATTGTTCTCACAAAACTAACAAAAATGTACTTAAAATAAGCGTTTTTAAAAATTTGCTCAGATTAATTTTGTTGTTGTAGTGTGGTCTTTTGGCTGTAAATAGTGTTTATTATTTTAATACATTTTTATAATTTTAGGGTGAGGTTGCTTACATACGGGTGCGTGAGGATAGTGGAGACAATGACCGCAGTGGTGGAGGTGGCGGAGGAGGCGGCGGTGGTGGCAGTAGCCGTGACTATGGACGTGATAGGTAAGTTAAAGATGAAGCACTGTAATTACTATGAAAATTGTAAACACTATGGCTTAGATGTAGTACTCTATTTTAATTAACTTTTTTTGATTACAGATCGCGCTCGCGTTCATTTTCATCGCGACCACGTCGCCGTGGCACACCAACATATTCGCCGGTGCGTCGTCAATCCTATTCCAGGTCTCGCTCACGCTCTAATTACTAAAATCTACGATCATTATCCATTAATATTAATATTTCTTACAAGCAGGAAAATTTAGGAAAAGCAAGCTAACTTTCAATACCCCACCCTCTTAATATCTATACTTACTGATTATTCAAATATGCTAACTGACTGTCAATCGATTTATTGATTGGTTGCAAGATCAATCAATTATCAAGAGAAGAAACTCTTCAATGAATGCTGATGCAATCCAAATGTGAATCCAGATAGAACACATAAACATTAAACACTTGCTTTTCCGTAAAGAAAATTCTTTTAAATTACTTAATGCATTCAGATAAACATTTGACACATTCAGTTTAATTGATTAGAAACAAGGAATTCCCCTTAAACATTCCTTGTTTTGACATTTGGTTGCATTAATTATTAATAATTTATGAGAATTTATCTTATACAAATTTTAAACAAAAAGAACATAAAAACGAAACCCCCACACCTATAAAAAATAAATATATGTAATCAACAAAATTCAGAACAAAACCACTTTTATGGAGAATATTAACAAGTTATTAATATTTCATTTTATTTTCTTCTCTTCCCCATTTTACGCGTTTATGTTTGGAGTATAATGAGGATTATTGGAGAAGGAGGAGGAAGGATAAGGATGAGGAGGAAGGATAATTTTGATGTTGATGATGGAGTAAAGTGAAAAGAGGAGAGGATAAAGATGAAATTGGATTTAATTTGAGGAGGCAGGCAATTTGGAAAACGTAATTTTTAATATTTTATAAAAATGATATCAGGAAACGAAAGGATTTGGATATTAGGAGTCATAAATGGATTCGGATATTAGGAGTCATAAAAGGATTCGGATATTAGGCATTTTCTATTTTCTTGGCAAAAGAAAATGATAACGCTAGGACAACGTGGGATGCTGTTTCCCCACGTCACTCGGCCACTTTATTGGAGGAGAGGAATTTGATTCTTACCTCTCTTTGGTGTTCGGCTGTTTGGAATCCATCCGGTTCAGAGCTTCGTAACATCTTGTTTTTTTTGTGTGTTTTTCGATTCGGATTAAAGTAATTTTGTGGGGATCGGATGTGGAGGATGATGAACGTGTGCACAATGGACAGGATATGCATGGATTTTGGAAACGCATCCCTTCGTGCTTCGTTCACTTCAGCATTCGTTTCACATCGGATTAGGAAATTTATTCGCATTTTGCTTACTTTTGGATAACATTCACTCACCACAATTTGTGTCTATATCTTTCGCCCATATCAATGGAATGTTTGCATCATCCAACGTTGTCTTGCGCTCAACGCTGGATAGTGCCCAATCCTTGTGATCTTCCTCTATCTCTCCTTGTGGTATGTTAGCTACATTCGATTTAGCAACTGTTTTTTGAGTTTTTTTTCTTCCAATTTTACGTTTAACATGAGTAAATTTTTATTTTTCCCATAATTTTGTTGTGAAAAAACTAACACCTGTCGTCTTGATTGGTGTTGTATATATATATATACAATATGTATATTATAAACACTTATGCCGAGGAACAGTTGCCATACGCCATACGTGTTTTTGTTTGATTTTGTCCAAGTTTTGACTAGAAAACTCGCACTATAAATATACAATTACTCTTTTGCATGAGGTTTGTTTATGTATCCCAACATATTTAATTGTATAAAGTATGTACATACACATTCAATCAGCGCAGAGAATCGTGCATAGAAACAAAATCAAGAATCGAAAGAATATGCTGCGTTTTCTTTGCTTTCATTTTTAATCCTTATAACTATAGATCACACATTCCTAATCTAAAAATCATCATATAAGTAAATGACATGCGTATATTTTTAAATTTAATAAACTACAATTTGGCTATAGCGAATGTATTCTTGTTTAACTTATGAGTGGTTTGAAGGGTTTATTAATACGGTGGTTACATAAGATGATAGTTCTGACAAGATTTTCAAAATTATTAGATCGGAATTGGAAACGCTGTAAAAAATGGTTGTGACTTATACTATGTGTAACAGTTTTAAGGTAAGTATCGACAAAATGTAAATTTTTTGTTGTTACTATTTAAGAAATATATAAAAGTGTTTAAAAGTCTCGTTATATCAATTTACCTATGTATGTTCGAATAGTAACTGAAAATGGGTTTAGTCGGAAAACAATTTTTGAATTAAAACTTGAGCTCTTGCTTTGTTATTAATTTATTGAAGCAGCTTAAAATACGTAAACTTTTCCGTCTATCCGTTTTCTAACAAGCATCTTACTTAAAAATAGAAAGCAGAGAAAAAATAATTGTATAGACTGCATATCGAGTGAATTTCATTTCAACCCAACGAGTATATAACAGACAGCGGGATTCAGAGCCAGCATCTTAAACAGAACTATTCTGACCTAAGTATATATGGGGAAATAAATTTGTTCTCTGCCTTTACATCTTATTCTGCCAAATCGTTGAAAATAAGCTGGTGCATGGGGAAGTGGCATCGAAATTGAGTTGGCCATCATTGTTTAGGCTTTTTTTTTATTGGAAAGTATGCGATGCGTGTGCCGAAAATAAGATGTTGCCGTACTTAATTTCTCTTGTGTTTTTTTTTTAATCTTGCTGCTGCCCAACATGGATGGGTGGTATACACTTTTCATAAACTTTGCACAATCAAATAGCTATACGCAAGAAACTGTTATACACTCGTTGGCTATGATAAGAATTATTTAATTTCACTGAATAACAACAATATATAATAATAACAATATAATATGTTATTTGTAAAAATTATACGTAAAAGAAACTTTTCATTTAAACTTACACAAAATGTGTTTTGATTGTATTCATTCATTTGCGTAGATAAAATAAATAATATTAACATCACTTATTATATCTAACAAACTTAGCGCACCCAAGCAATGTATGAGGAAATAAAACAGGGTCAGTCCATAATAAAAACAAACCATTTTGAAAATGGCGGCAGGTCCTGAAAAGTAAGTAAGTAAGTAATAAGTAACAAAGCGATAGTCAAAACATAAGCAGCAGGTCGACGTTAAGGGGCACTGCCCGGTCTCGTTACTTTGCACGAGCCTAAACCTACGTTTGGTCATGCACGACTTTATTTCAGTTGGCAGCTCTGAATTCTGCTCTGTCTGTTACATACTCTCCGTATCGATGTACATAAATCGAAAATGAAGACATATCGATATCAGACGCGCAAAAATCAAATACATCGACAGCCATATGTCCAACGCGGTCAGTCGAAAGTAAAACATCGAACGCTTCGGTTGTGGCTCGGAAGCAGGGTCGGCTATAAGTAAAACACGATAAATACGTTTTCTTGTTGCGGCCGTTAACCAACAACAAAACCGCAAATGCGTAAATACTATGAGGCAGCAGAAAGTGCGCCAAAATACATAAGGAAAAATAACAAGTGATTAGTTTGCAAAATGTTAACATAGTGTCTGTTGTCAGTTGTCAATGCTTGTTTTGTGTCATCCAAATAAATCCATTCACAAAGCCGCGGGCTTTTCAAATTAAATACACGCATACATGCATATAAGAGCTTGTTATTAATAACGTAGAAGGCATCGGCGCTTGCCCAAGCAGCTGAGCAAGTGATTGAGAATCGTGGCGTGTGGGCGACTGGTGAATGTTAAATGGCTCAGCAGCGGTATTGTGAGAGTGGAGGCGATGGAGGAGGAATTCATCATTGGTTTTAAGCATCATTTGTTTGGCCTTCACTCTGGTTTAGCCTATTGGCCTGACTGCGTGCTTATCAGCAACATAGTCGGCATTTATATGGACTATCCATTGATTAAATGATTTATGACCATAGTGTGTTTCTTTCTTTCTTTTTTGTATTGCTTGCATTGCTCCAATGAATGGAGGTTAATTGAGTTTATTATTTCCATTAAAGTTTTCAGGCTAACAAGAGTAAGCTAAGAGCTATAAAATGATATAAAAAATATTGAAAGTGAATTTAAAGCAGTGAAAACAAAGAAGACAACAACAAATACTCAAGATAAACAAATATACTTAAATACAAAAAACAGCAAGGCCAACAACAACTTGCCACATACTCTACAAGGTGCGTACACATACAATCAAAGTTACTATTAAGTGTATCTGATATCTGCCTGTTAGTGGCTACCGACTAATAACACTCTTTTGGTATGCTACTTGGGTGTCTTGAGTGTTGAGTTTGTAACACGATATGCAATACTACTTGTGGTTTCCTGCAACTTCTGGCTGCATCCTTGAAGCAACATCAACAAAAAAAACGCCGGCATATCTACCTGCCTACCTAGCTACCAGCCAAGTCCACTTACTTACCTGTGGTCCCTCTCCCTTCTGATCCCGATCCCTCTCACTTTTCTTTGCTTCTGTTGTGTGTGTGAGGCCAATATTTACTGTCATCATTTAAGATCGCTGTCCTTTATCTAACCAGTCCATCTGCACGCTGTGCTTTTCCGGCGTGTGTTAATCCTTTGCTGTTATGACGATGCTTATCTTACCCATGCTGTAGGTCTTTAATTTTCTACTCAGCTCAGCTCGTCTGAGCTAAACTGATTGTCATTGCGACAGGTGCGTCGCTCCGGCAAATAGCGCAACTTTTAACAAACGAATATTGTTTCTTTTTTTTGTTTTTGTTAACAATGCGGCAATGCTTCAACTGTTGCCCGGAGCCTCCTCTTTCGCTGAAATGTCAGAGTTCATTTGTGCGAATGATTGACGGGCAGCTGTCCCAAATGCGAACCCAAACTTTAGAACCCCTTTCAAAGTCAATGAGCCGCAACGCGTACGCAATTTATGTTAATTGCTGTTGTTTGTGCTTGACTCAGGCCCTTTCTCTTGGCCTTTTTTTTTTGGGCATATTAACATTACAATCATGTTGGCAACGTTAAGAAGAAATATTGGAATTTGTTTGTGCTTAATAAATCTATTTATCCAAATGTTTGTAACTAACCAGATTATGTACATACAGTTTCAAATGTTGAAAGTTGCCAAGAATCTTAACTTCTTTTTAAAATAAATTTTTGAGGGGGGGGGATTTGAAAAAAAAAATTTATAAATAAGATAAAAAAAAAAAAAAAAAAAAAAAAAAAAAAAAACTGCGTAGAATGTATTAATTAATTCTGAATTATATTAAAATAAATAATAAAAATTATGTTTTCAGTTATATTTTTCAGAGCATATAAATAACTCTCAAAATAAATATAAGCATTTATGGCCTACGAATATATGTTACCAGTTTGAAATGTTTTTTTTTTCAAAACCTTAAAAAGAAATAATGATTAAAAAGGAAATAATCCAATGACAAAATATTTTCATTTGCACGTAATCACTTTTGTTTAAAGAAAATATTTTATTATTTTTATTAACGTGCATTAAACTCATAAAAAGATCAAATCTAAAATACTTTATTTTTTTTCGTAGCTTTAGGATAAGTTACTTCATTTGCATTTTTAATGTTCCTTTTAAATGTCTATATAGTAAAACAAATAGAGAGCATTTTAACGTCGACTTTCACTCAATTGCCATTTGTATTGTTTTGTTTCGCCTGTCGCATTTTCCCGTGGGGCAAAAAGCGACGCATTTAATTACACACTTTTTACTTTTCACGCTGCAAGTAACCCACCCAGTCGTAGTTATAGCCATAGTTATGGCCGGGAAGTCAGAGACCAAGCCAAGCTAGACTCGCCTGGCTAGTCACAACCCAGAGAGTCTGACAACAACTTTTCCTGTTGCAACAGCAACAAGTTGTAAGTTGGGAGATGTGAGAGGCCCGCCAGGCTGTCTAATTGTTGTGACTGTAAAAATTTCTCCAAGCCTTTTTTGGATTGTGTTTATCACAGACGAGGCGTGCCCGAAAGCTTTGAAACTGATTTTCGCTTGCGGTCTAGCCAAGGCTTCTTTATCAAAAATTTTACCGTAATCAAGCTTTTGACAACTAAATGAATTGATGAATGAATGATTGAATGCGCTAGAAAGTTCACAATAGATACGGGCAATGTAATCCATCAAAATGTCCTCAGAACTAATACCACTCACACAGCTAATTGGCCAACAAGACTGGTCAGTGGTGCTGGCCATTGTCTCTGCATCGGTCCCTCATTTGCATTGGCTCTTAACCAGCTCCACGAGTCTGTTAGCAGCTTAAGTCATTAGCAAATTGCTAATAGCAATAACAGCCACTGTTTATATGTGTATTATTATGCACACTAGCATACATGTGAATTTCATCATGAAACGACAAACGCGTTTTGGGCGCCGTTTAATTACGGAGCGGGCGCGTTCTTTAGCGCGACTTTAACCGGTTGCATATTGTGTGACACTTTATGAATGAATATTTAATGACTGCAGCATGAATTTTTATAACAAGTGTTAATTAACATATGTTTGTATATCTGTACACATTTACACACTTTAGCTGTATAGCTTGACAGCCAATAATTAATTAGTTTTGTCTATTTTTATTAAGGTATTTGATAAGGCTGTCTTTTGGTCAGCATGTGATGTTTGTTATTGTTCCCTGATGAATATTTTAATTGATAGGCTTTAAAAATACTACATAATTTGGTACGCTAACTTGTCAGCATTGGGGTCAAAGGTGTCCGCTGAGAAACATGTTTATTATTTTCATTTTTTGCTTATTTAAAAGCAATTTCTAGATTGCCTTACGGATATATCTATGTATACTGTTGTGATAAGACTTACACTATTCATATTCTTATTAAAAGATTTTTAAAAATTTTTAGTACAAAAGGGTTTAAAAAAGATGGAAATAATAATATAAACATGTTGAATCACGCCTTTTAGTATTATAGCCCTTTTAAAAAAGCCTTAGCTATTTTCAAAGTTCTTATTTTAACAGCGTGAAAACACGTTTACTTTGTAGCAAAGAGACAAAATATACATACGTTGTCTAATGAATGAAAAAAAAGCTTTGGAAATTGTTAATTAATATTATAAAAGTTGTTTTATTATTTGTTTAAAGTCACCAAAGTTCTATTAAAGCGTGCCCAGCATCATTTTAAGCGTTTAAAAACGCGCAATACATTAACGAAGATTACGAACAGCACAATAGGCGACAATAGGGTGTAACAGGATTGAGCTGTGGGGTGGTTATGTGCATGATGATTATATGTATGCAATGCATGTTTGCGAACTCCCATAATTGCAGTGGATGTTGAAGTAATTTAACTCATCCTACCGGTAATGAAGCGCATCGTAATGGGCCTACGCCGAAGCGGCAGCTGAGAGCGGGAGCTTGAGTGAGGGGAGTGGCAGGATAACTTGTAAAACGTACGCCTCTAGGGCGGATTAACATAATTTTTGTTAATATTTTGAGGCAAACATCCCGCATAATGCGCTTAGAAATATGAATAAAGGCGGCATTAACCTGAATGCGGGCAAATGCAAGCTAACAATGGCGGCTCAGTCCAAAGCTAAAGGTGCACTGTCTGCACTATAGGCCACTATGAACCACAGATTCGGATGCGGATTCCAGCTGCTGCATAATGTGCTGCAATGAGAGAAAAAACCCGCCACAGCAGCTGAGGCAGCAGCAGTGACGACGCCGACTGCACTAAAGTGGAAAATCCTGTCTGACAGCATTTAACCTACAAAAAAAAAAAAAAAAAAAAACAACAACAATCAACAAAAAACATTATAAGCGTGAAAAAAGCAAAATGAGAGCAAACCAAAGACCAAGCCAGACCCAGCTTTGCTCGGGTTTTGGCCTGGTCTGGCCAGGATAAGACAAAAAATAAAAAAATAAAAATAATAATATATATACTCAAAGTATTACATACTGTTCAATCTGTACAAAAGTGCTTGTAAAAAAGTGCTTAAGGAAGTCAAAATAATGGAATACTCTTAATGTTATTAAGTTAGTTAATGAAAAGTAATAATGGTAAACAACAGCAATTTGTAAGTAGGTAAGTGAGTTGCAAGCCCCATACAACGTAGCTGTAAATAGCCGTCAGCCGACGGTTAAAATTACAATTGAGTTGGACTAAATTAAGTTGCAAATAATTTAGATTTTTTACTACAAAATTCCAACATTAATCTAAAATATTTTGAAAAGGAAATAAAGTTACATACATACGTCCACCGAATGATGCATGTTGTAATTGATGTATCCAACAATTTCAAACTTTTAGGACTTCATATAAAATTGGTAACATTTATTTATGAATTCATCCCGTTTTTAAAGTCACAATGCATTTATTGATGTATAGTACAATTTCAAAAGCCGTCAATTAATTTGCAAAAATTCCGAAAGTGCTTGAATTCTCAACAACGTGATAAAAAACTTGTACCACAATAATTTTGCTTTGATAAAGAATACCAATCATAAGCCGCTTTATAAAATTCGAAGAAATATTTTCAATCAACACGGAAAAGGAAGGTTATTTCTTATCAACCCTTAAACTGACACACTTTTTTGTTTTTTTCTTGATAAATCTAGAAATATATTTATAAAATCATTCATCACTGCGCTCGCAAAACTCGATATCATTTAGCAATGTCATGGTTGTAGTATTTAGGTTTTTGTCTTTTCTGCTATTCAACACGTGCAACTTGCAATAAGTTCGGCCAAAAAATACACAAATATTTATTTATTATATGTAAATGTTTTTACTGGATTCCGCGTCTAAATTTCTTACTTGAATTCCAACGCAAGAGTTTTTTACTATTAATTAATTGCTAACATAAGAGGCCTGAAAGGCTATTCATTTTGTTTGGAATATTATAAAGCTTATCTACTACATTTTTGTTTGTTTAACTGTTAAACAATCAACAATTAGAGTATATTAAATGACAAAAAAAAACTTATACAGCTAAAATAAACATTACAAGTTGAAGGATATTAAAGTTAAGTGCCTAGTATAACACTTATGGTCATCATATAAAATCTGTTAAATAAAAGCCAGCAATTAAATATCAGCAATTACAATGCCAATGAAATAGTAGCTGATTATATAATAATAAAAGACATTAACAACCATTTTATCTTTATACATAGTAACTGCATTGTTTACTGATAGCATTATCTATATTTAACAAACCAACTTCGACATGTCACATTTATTTAGCAGCATTGTAATATAAGGTGCCCTTCGAATATACATTCCTCCTGTTCCCGTTCATGTCCAAAACTATTCAGAATTGTTGTAACTAATCATGTCATAACTGTGAAGTCTTTGTACATGTTAAATAATAAGTATACCAGCATTTTGTC
This sequence comes from Scaptomyza montana, assembly GCA_018904305.1. Taxonomy (NCBI): domain Eukaryota; kingdom Metazoa; phylum Arthropoda; class Insecta; order Diptera; family Drosophilidae; genus Scaptomyza; species Scaptomyza montana. Next base: position 4,028,804 of record JAEIGR010000007.1, read on the forward strand.
AAAGTCAACGGCAGGAAAAGTACAATAAAAATACCAAAAGTCATAAGCCAAACACATTTACCCTATGTCATGCTCCATTCAACTACCAAACACAAATACACATGCATAAAAAGTGTGTAGGTGTGAGACGGGCCTGCCATAAGCAACAAATGGTAGACCGTTGACAACAGGCCAACAACTGCTTACAAACATGACAATAAACAATAGCCGCCATTGTGGTATAAATAATTTAACTGCTTTTGCCAATGTTCAATGGATTTTAAATTTTAAATATTGAATAATTCATTTTACTATTTTTGCGTTATTGTGGGCCAATATAAAATTCAATTAATATCCAGTTGGCATTGTAATTGCAAATCGACACAGTTATTGGAATTGATTCTTAATTGTAATATATGAGCAGGTTTGATATGGTGCTACACACATTAACGTTATATTGCCTTTAAAATTGGTAGTAAGTTTTAAAGAACCTTATAAAGTATATACAATATCCTGTTTTCTGTTTAAAACACGTTAATCGAGCTCAATTTACATTTTTATTACACAATTAATTTAAAAACAATTAAGCATTTTAATAAATGGAGAACTTTACTATGCCTTATTTACTCTTAGGTATTTTTAGTGCCGAGGCATTTACTTATATTAGATGATTGATTGCCATAAAGTTTAAGAACGTCATAATTGTGGGTATTAATTATACCCATACCACCCTAGCCGACCCCAGCCGCCTCGTTAAAAACGTAAATTAGTCTATCTTTCACATTTTTTTTTTAGAATCTCCAAATGTTTGTGGCAATATAGCCCTTTGCAAGCAGTCATCTTTTTAACCGTTTCGAGTATACCGCAGTCGGGTGAGTCCGACTACAACGTTTCCACTTGCAATCATATTTAAATTGTGTTTTAATTGGGGAAATTTTTTTGCTGTATCTTGAGATGGCATACAAACATTTGATAAGGCGTTTTACAAGAACTGAAAGCTTCTACAAAATGAAGTGAATTTTTTCAAATAGTTTTAAGAATATATAAAAAAAAACAAAGCGCTACCAAACTATAATAATAGCTTCACACAAATCCAGCTTTTAAATGCAAATACTATAATATTTTAATAAGAAAGTTTAACCTTGTGACTCTAGCTCAAAAACTGTGAAAGATTTCCGTTTTTAACAAGGCGAGCGTGGCATTTGTTTTTTGGAAGATGTCGTCACCTATCGTGGCATTAAATTTGCTTGCTCTAGCTCAAACACTGTAGAAAATACAGGCATTTCTGATTTCAGATGATGTGGGGGGGGCTTGGCGCAAAATGCCATAAAACTTTTTGATGCAGTAGCTATCTCCATACGAAATTTGGTAAATCTATCTATAAGGTTGTGGGACATATGTAGATTTATCGATTTTCAGTTATTGAATTTATCGATTTCCCAGCCCCCCAGAGTAGGCGTAGAATCCTAATCTTGACACTTTATCTGCCTCGGCATTTGGAAAACCTTTTAACAAAGTTTCAAGTCTCTAGGTTTACGGGTGACAAAAAAAAGGTGCGATCATACTGACGGAGAGACACCATGACGGACATTGCACAAGACCAATTTACTCTTTACCTTCAGTATCAATTATAAAAATCAAACACTTATAACGGACATAGACAAAAAAGGTTCACACCAATTTCTTTAATTTTGAAAATCTTTGATTTGTAATCATTAACATGAAATTTGTATTATGTAACTCATAATGATTTATATAATAATAATTCAGCTTTCTCATATTAATCTCAAAAGAGGCGTAACTTTAGCAATTTAATTCCCATGCTCATGAATTGTTTATTTGTTCCAACCTCTTCCCGTCTTCCCATTCTCATTCATCTGACAAGTGAAGCGTTAAGTATAGCATTTTTGTCATTCCATTTGTTTATCTGTTTGCATTTGTTATTTGTGTGCATGAAATCATGCAACTACCTGTGCGTTTGTCATCCCAACATTTATTTATATTGCAATGCGCAATCTGTCAGCTTACATATATTTTATAGGCGTTTTGGAACTATTTCTATATATAGCACGTAGCTAAAGATCATTGACTTTTGGAAGACTTATCAGATGGCATGGGATTGGTTGGGGGAATGGAAATATAGATAACAGTCGGCATGATAAATGAACAGCGATCAATAATGAGAAGCTGCAGGCACAAGCTTCAATGCTGTTTTCTGTCTGCTTGCCTGTCTTCACTTTGAGTACTCAAGTATTATTTACCTGCAATCAAAACAGTTTATATTTATTTTTTTGTTGTCTCCCCTCTGTTTGTACTTCAAATGTTTGTTTACATGCTTGTCGGTGTGTTTGTCGAGCTGGCGAGAAACAAACAAACCGAGGAACGAGCCACTCACTTTTCTATAGCTCACTTAAACTTATTTATCATTTATTTGTTTGTTTGCACGGCCAAACGCTGCGTATACGCAATGCGTGCAATCAGTCTTATCAATCAGTCAGCCATTCAGGCCCACACATTTGTTGTAACATTTTTATTTTTATTTGATTCGATTGATTCGCAAGAAGGACAAGGTTGCTTTTGCACCTGCCCCGCCCATTCACTTATTGTACTTGTTTTCATATCCGAGTTTTCCTTACGGCAAGTTTTCCCCATTTGTATGTCTAACAAACACAACCTACAACGCTGAGCAACAACAAAAAAAGGTGTAAATGATTAAAGATACATACAGTAAGCAAACTAGGTTAAAGGCGAGTCCGGGGCTGGCATTGCGCATACGCAGCGTTGCAGCAAAGCCATAAAAACCAATTCAACACGGCAGCTTGCATTTTAGGTGTTTGTTCAATAAAAATAGTGACGAGCCAGCAGCTAAACTAGGAAGAGTAAATGGCTGCTACAACACCGAAGTCTACATACACTTGCGATTGGATATACTTTTGAGCCTTTGAATTGAAGAGTGAAAATAAAAAATTATTTTAGCATAGTCGAATTTTATTTTCCTTAACTCATTTATGTGGGATTCCTCGATAAATCCCTATCAGGCAATAATAACGTGATATCGTTAATCGATAGATATCAGAATTCTAAATGAAAACAATACTGTTCAACTCAATAAGGTTTAAAACATATGTTCAGTGACTTAAATCGTAATTCAAAAGAAGAAAGAAAAAAAAGAAACAAAGAAAAATATATCTTAAGCTTAATTCTTGATGTGTATCAATATACATATATATGACATTAAAAAGGTCTCACTATTTATTAGCATCATCCTGTTCTTTAGTTTTCACTTAAAATTCAACAATGCGACTTGGAAAAACTTTCAACATGCACAAACCTCCACCTCCTTGTTTTTTATTTCTTGGCTTCATAGCAAGTTGTGCAGACTCTTGGGGAAAGTATAAAATAGCTTGACTGCTTAAAGGCGTAAATAGCGTTTTATGACTTTGTTGAACGCCAGGCAAGTGGCGCAAGTAAATCGCATAAATCTTCGCTTGCAGTAACAACGGGTACACGAGTTTTGTGAACTCGAAACTCAATTAAAATACTACCAAGTTCAGAGAGCCTGCTAGCGTGCGAAACTGACAGCTGACAGATGGAGACGTTGTAGGCAATGGAAATCGCGCCAGTGTTGGTTGGGTCATGGACTGTGTCAACAATTTTACCGACTTCGTCACTCACTCACTCATTCACTCACTCGCTCACTCAGTCTCTCAGACCAACTATCAATCATTTATGCTACACGTTGCTTTTACTTCCCTCAGCTCGTTTAAAGCAGGTGCGAAATGTGTCAGGTTTCAAATAAGCCAAAGTTCAAAAGTTTTTAACATTTTACAATTTGAGATTTGTACCTTATACAGACGAGATTGTTACAAAACTTGAGCTTGGCATAGGATTCTGTTAATTGCTATATATAGTATTTATAGATGGCTCGTCGTTCGTTCAAAGTTTCCGCAATGAGCAATGTTCTGTTTTTTAGATACATATCTTATACTCATGGGATTTGCGACAGCTGTCAACAGACAACAATACAATTGCTGTAAACAATTTCTTATGTAGATCTTATCGTTTCCAAATTTACTCAGAGTAGTTTTTAAGATACGAAGTGTACCTTACCGTACTTATTCGAATTTTGAAAGCTTATTTATCATTAAATTTTATTTTATTTTCAGATTTATTAGCAGGGCTAAAAAACACAACATTAAAATTAGCATTAAGTAAGTTTTAACTTTAAATTAATTTAATATGCTGTTGAAGAAGAAAAATAGTTCCCCTACCATGATTTTAGTCGATAGAAAAATAGCAATCCTTATGAAATTCAATAATACTCGCACGGAGACAAAATTACTTTCTAATGTAATTTCCGAAATTTATATTCCTAGGTAATTTAGTGCAGTTAAACACAATGTCTATGCTGTTCCATGTGGATGCACATTCAGCCAATTAAATGCAGTTTCCTTGGCAGACCCCAGACCATATCTATTAGATTGCTTCCATTCCGCTGAACTTTATGCGTCGAGCAATTACACCCAGCCAGGGAGGGTAGAAAATGGAAACAAGAGGGATATGTGTAAAGAGCGATGACACATGAAATCGCCACCTTGTTGCTCTGACCTGTCACCTCCTGTTTGAGAAGTGCATTTGCTGTTGGCATTGGATATTAATTGAAGTGAAAAATCACGAACATGCATTTAATTCACTTGATGCTTCTGCGCCTGGGAAATGCTGTGAAAGCTAAAAAAAAAAGATAGACTTACACTACATTTTTGCACGCATTTTGCAGCTTGTCGATTCAATTCAATTGATTAACAAAAAGCCTCCTATCTTGGCCAGCATCTAAGCATTTACGATTGTTTCTGTGTTGTGTGTGTGTCTATGTGTTTGGACCATTTAAGGGCATTGGAAACTTTTTCTAGAGATGATGGGGCGTCTGCTGAATGTTAGTTGCCGTCTGGTAGCTGCTGCAATTGTCCTTTATTGCCATTCCTTCATTAGATTTTGTATCTTCGAAGATATTTTAATGCAATTTTTATGCGCATTTTTGCGCAATGTAATGGGGCTGATTTCTTGGTAGGCTAGCATCTGTCTTACAACCAATTTACAATTATTTCAATTGTGATTCATGTAATGCGCTTTATTGTTGATGCTACTGTTTACGATTTCCCCTTTGTACCCAGTCCACAGCAATACTAAAATCTCATTTGAAATGTTTTGCGCTGTTGTCAAACTTTACTTGCAGCACAAGCATTCACTTTTGTTACAGTGAGAAGAAGTTTTACTATGCGAATGCAACAATCATTATTTTATCATCGATATAGTCCCTTTTGACCAAAATTATTCTCCTTAAACATATTTAAATTTTGTTATTATACAAAAGGAATAGCTTGTTAAATATTAATTCAACTTGAATGTTTGATTTATTTTTAGTCATATTTAAAAATATAATGTTGATTATTTGAAATTCTTCTTTAAATAATTAACTTCAAAAAAACTTTTTGCTTTAAAGATTGTTAACAACTGACTGTTCCCTTAAAATATAAACAAACTATCCATTAAATTTGAAAAATATTTCTTTGTACGAAAACAAGTCACGGGTCTGACTCTTCTCTACGTAATTGTTTGAAGCAGCAGCTGTTGCCATGAGAAATTATCCGTGAAGCATATTAAATTATGCATGAAAATGAAGACATATTTTCGACTTCTAAACAAACTTTACCAAAAAATAACCACAACAATGTGTCAAAATTAGTGCACCCAGTAAAGCCATGAGCCGATATTTGCCGCTGAACAAACTATAAGCTTCTAGGAGTAGTAAATCATTATGTTACGGATGTTTATCCCGCTCGCACACATCCAGCAGAGACATAAATTAGATCATAATAAAGTAAAAAAAAAATTTAAAAACACCGCGTCGACTGCAAGTTTATAAAAATAGTCTTCACTGACTGTTTCATGTGAACATTAACAGCATTAAGCATTCGAGAAGGCATAAATTTTCATAAACGTCAAAAAAACAGCTGCAAGGAAAGCCAGAAAAGCAAATGCTCGACTATGATATACTTTATTTGCTCTTAATGCACAAATTGCATTGAGAGGCACATCTAAGATACTCCAGTTAATCCTATGCTTGCGGTATAGTTCACATTTATTTACAGAAAGCATTTGCTTTAGCTATTGTGGCGTATGAGTAATGCGCCAGCGAACTTTTAATCGAGATATGAACAAAAACCCCAAATTTGTTTTAGAAACTTTTTATTGTTTTTAAGCAGTTGAAATACTTTGATGTAAGCTCCTTCTTAGTAGGTCATGACATCATGTACGCGATAGTAACGTTCCCCCGCTTGTCGGAGTGTAAGTCTCTTTGTTTCTGGCATCAGCACAGCAAAGATGATCAAAATTATAACAAAGATAATGCCAACAGCTAGGAAGTATTGACAAAAGCATTCGTAGTAGCTTGTTTTAAAAGTGACAATCACAATAATGTGATTCACCTGTTCAAAGCACACAATCAGGCCAATAGGGAATCCCTTCACACGCATAGGAAATGCTCCGCCCAAATATGTTGTTGTGCAAGAGAAGAAGAGGCCCGCAAAGAACTGGAATGCCATCGAGATGCGAGACACTCGATACATGTAATACGAATCAATAACGCTGGTCCAATCCGAAAATGTGCCAGCCATGCCCAACATAAGACCAGCCATGCATAGCAGTCCGAGAAGGGAGACAAACTTACCCACCATATCCACAAGGCAAATTGTTAAGATTGTGCCAAACCAACGCAGTAAACCCCACACGATTACGGTCCAGTTCAGATATTCTTCGGCAACAACTGATGAAGCTGCCATGGCATAGCTCAGTGGCAATGAGAAGGTAAATGCGACAAGGCAGCGACAGAAGATCATCTTAATGAAAGGCATCACAGACTTGGCTAGCTGGACGCCAATGCTCTGGCTATTACCCTCAGCAACATATTTCCTTGCCTCTTCGAAGGCCTCTTTAAAAGCTGTAGCAGGAGCTGCCCTTGGTATAAGCTGCCACTGGCAATCTTTCGCCTTCTGCTCTTGATTCTTGCGTAGATAGAAAATGGGTGACTCCACTGAAAGTGCAACGGCGCCCGTCGCTAAAAGAGAGAACACAATGCCAAAAATGCCATGTGCCTCATTGACTGCAATATAATTATAGCTGTCCTACTTTGAGTCCATAATCACCTGGAAAGCAATGCCCAAATCCAGACCATACTGCTCCACGGAACACCACACAACACGTGATTCGCTGCCCGTTACCTCTGAGTTATGGATAACGAAGGCCACCGTTTAGAGCCCGAGTCCTGCTAATCCAACATAGTGAGGAGCTACGATTGGAACATCTTCGTAGTTTTCACTTACACAGATGACAGCATCAATCATCTGCATAATTCCGGCCAGAGTCTACAAAACAAGATATGATTTTTTGTTTTTTTCAATTTTCAATTTAAATTTCCTTTTTGATTCTTTATATTAAATGTGTTACTCACGTCGAAACCCCATTTGGGCAGATGATCAACCAACAGGGCTGCTACAACAGCTCCAATAATGATGCCAATAAAGTGCAGTGTTGTTGTGTTCTGTTCTTCAGAACTCCACACCTGCAGTCAAAACAGGCTTCGTGCCTCAAACACACAATGAAAACATGAAAACGCAAATTATACATGCTAAAACATTACTGATAAACGTCAAATGCATTCTTCAATGATTTGTTCGCTTTACGCCAATACAACCAAACGATGGTTTAAACAATGATGGTTATAATACATATAGAAGAAAGAAAATGAATTCAAATTCATAAGTGCTGGATACTCCTGTCAATAGGTGCCAGCCCAAGCGCTGAGCCATATCAATGCCACCATAAGCAAACATCAGTATTCCTGTTAGCAAAAAAGAGTTATTAAATAAAAACATAATTTATAATTTGTATAAACTATAGGTCTATGAGAACTTGAGGCACAAGTCACAATTATCCATAAAAACATTTCATTCGAACAAATCAATCAATGTCTTTTTGTTTCACATGCAAATATTGTTAACAGTTGGGGATATCTTCAAAGCATTTCTAGTCTCATATTATTAGATTGTCTGACTTATACTTGAAAGTTTTTTAACAGTCTGTTTAGTTTATGATTAAATATACTTTTTCTTTTACACAAACAACTATTTTAATTTGCTCCATTTTATATACATTATTCTTATACTTTTTCTTATATTTTATGTACTGCATGTGTGCAATCCTTGATACTTTGATCTTACTTGCTTATTATGCTTACCTGGCGATGCTGTGTGACCTTTCTGCTTGTATGACCATCGATTGGGCTTTTGATTGTTCGTCTGTGGCGGAGGACCATTGTTTGTTTGTGCCGGAACATAGTTGACTTGTGGTCTTATATAGGTGGGTTGTGGCGGCAGTTTTTCAGGTCCTTCAGTTACATACACTGTGTTTGTTTACTTTTTCTTGTGTTTAAACCACGAATAGGTTCACTCGTTTAGGGATCGTTCGATATGAAATATAATTGACAATTCTTTTTTCATTTATAGGCATAAGACAACTTGCGATATCAGTATCTAATTATAGATAATTCATGCACATAATATATATTGTAATCAGCTATTTATACATGTCAACTCTTTTCTTGCCTCTTGGCCAGCCAATTTTTGAAAGGCGGTAGCCAAGCTTTGTTCATTTTGCCAGGGGCTGACCATTAGCAAAAAATTAAATGATATTTTGATAACCTTCACGGCCTTTGTACTTACTCACATATGGGACCTTAGGTGTCTCCAAGGGAAGCCCTTATGCTATATCTGATTCATCAAGTTTTGGGATTAAAGAGTCTAAACAGTTTTTTTTTCGTTTGTTATTATTATATATTTGTTTCATAAGTTTACAAATCTAATTGATATTCCTCAACATTTCATTTTTGTTTGGGTAAGTCGTAACGTAAGTGTTGTTTAATAAAATATAAATAGCTGAGAACTTGCAAATTTCGTTGTTATTATTATTGCAAGTAATAAAAAAGGAAACAAACTTATAATTATTGGCATGTGGTTGGACTGTGAACAAATTTAATTAAATGAATTATTTAATTTAAAAATATTTATTATTAGAAATGTCTTTTAAAAATATTTATATAAGAAAAAAAATGCCGAAGACAATGAAGTTCTTTCTGTGTTGATTCAAGACAAGTTTTCATATTGATATAATATGTGCTGAATGGTTTGATTCAAACTTCTTCTTAGTAATCCATTACATCATGTACTCGACGGAAACGATCGCCTGCCTGTCGAAGTGAAAGTCCTCGTGTCTCTGGCATAAGTGCTGCAAAGATGACCAGACTCACAACCATGATGATGCCAACACTCACAAAGTATGGGAAGAAGTAGTCCGTGTTGTTCAAAAATGTAACTATGACAATAATGTGGATCACCTGCTCAATGCTTACAGTTAGGCCAATGAGGAAGGGCTTCACTCGCATGGGAAAGGCCTCACCCAAATATGTTGAAGTATTCACAACGAAGAGTCCAGCAAAGATCTGGAAAGCCATCGAGATGCGACAGACCTGTGACATAAAGTACACATTCGAGAAGTAACTCTCATGTGAAATGATGCCAGCCAGAGACAGCATTAAAGCTGCCATGCATAGCAATCCCAGCAGCGAGACGAACTTTCTTCCCAGCTTGTCCACCAAAATAAGTGCAAGGAGTGCGCCAATTAAACGCAATATGCTCCATAAAATCATTGGCCAACTAAAGATGGATTCCTTCCAAACAAGCGTGCTGTCCAACATGATCAAGCTTAGAGGCACTGAGAAGGTGAAGGCCACTAGGCAGCGACTGCAGAGCATCTTAATAAATGGCATTAGGGATCTTGAGAGCTGAGCGCCAAAACTTTGACTTGTTCCTTCCAGAACATAACGCTTGGCCTCGTCAAAGTTGGCATTGTACACATCTTGTGGTGCTGAGGTGCCCATCAGTTGTGCCTGACAGGTACGCGCTTTATCCTCATCGCTCCTGCGCAAATAGAAAATGGGTGACTCAACTGACATTGCAACAAAACCCGTTGCAACGAGGGCAAAAACAATGCCAATAATGCCATGTGCCGTATTGATGCCAACACTTGAAGACAGATCCCATTGCGAGTCCATGATCACCTGAATAAGTATACCCAAAGCAAGGCCGAGCTGCTCCATGCCACACCATTTACCCCTGGAACAACCCAAAGTAACCTCCGAGTTGTGTATGATAAAAGCTACCGTGATCAGTCCAATTCCCACTCCACCAACATATCGAGCTGCAACAATTGGAATGTAGTCATAAGGGGCCCTCACAAAGATAATTGCATTGATCAGTTGCATGAATCCGCCAAGGAGCTACAACAATATTCAGCAATATAAATGAAGTTTGTGTAACTTTAATTTATAATATTTACATAGATATATCTTTTTGGCACGTGGGTCACAGTGAGAGCCGCCACAACAGCTCCAATGATGACGCCAATGAACCAACTGAATTCAAACTCATAAGTGTTCGTTATTCCTGTGTTAAGATTCCATTGCAGACCCTGAGCCATATCCATTCCGCCATAGGCAAATAGTAAAAGTCCTAAGGGCGAAAGGATTTCATAAGTTTTATTTTTTTTTACAAACAAAGCCGCTTAACAAGACTACTTCAGTTGTAAATCATTCTTTAACCAAAAATATTCTATTGCATTTTTATCATTAAAATAATAGCTTCACCATAATCATAATTATAAATGTCAAATAATATACATTTTCATTATGTCTTATCAGGAAATTACATAGGTTTCTTCTTTGTTTGATTTCTTTCACTGGATTGTTAAGCTTTCTCATAACTACTTCACTACTCACCCACTGTTGAAGAGTGAGCATTGTAACCATTTCTCCAGCGTCTGGCGCGTGGATCTTCAAGCACCTCAACAGAGATTGTTTCTTGTGTCTGTGGTCGGGTGGTTGTGGTTACAAAAGTTGTCTGCATTTTAGCTGCTTGCCCCGTCGTCATTATTTTGTAGGTTGTGCAACTCGCGTGCAAAGCAAAACTGTACTGCTAAACGTTTGTTAAAAACTGATTTAAAATAGATAATTTTTTTTTTAAGTATTTAGTATTAGCACAAAGTGTGTTATCATTATGTACACATTTCTTGATAAAATTTAGATATTTTAATCAATTTGTAGATACATAAACATAAAATTTGTAATTCATTTGATTTTGGGCTGACCTTTCTTATGCGTAGTCCTCACAGAAAAAATGAACACTGATAACGGCAGTCAAAATTTACGAAAAGCGTTTATTATTATTCATGTGAAGGAGAAATAATCGCATTTGCGTCTTTTGGGGGAGACCTTATCTGAATCAGCATAAGCTGCTTCTACTCCGTCAGCACCTGTCTTGCACAAACAACGTGAATATTCAGCCGAGGCAGTTGTCGATTATGATAAGATCAAAAACAAAACAAGCTTTAAATCTTTTGGTTGCAAATATCATATAAATAGCATATTCTTCTTAAAGCATCAAGGGCGTATTAATTGGCAGTTTTAACCAAACTTAAGTCTTCAATAGATTGATCCAAATACCATTTAACAAATCTCAAGAGGACAAGAAAAAACTTCGATATACAGAAAATTCGTTACATAAAATGGGTATTTGATTGAACGAAATTGCAGAGTTCTGGAAATGAATTTGCTATTATGAAAACTTCGTTATATGGAAGTTCAACTGTATTTTAAATATACAACTCCTAATTATTCTCTGATAGACTTGAATACTTCGGGCTTAGCTTTCAAGCCAATGACACACCTTCTCGTATTTGTGATAGGTTTTTCAACTTTTTTTTATGCGGCAACTAGTGCTTCGATCCAAAGCAATACTCACCAGACATTGATTGGCCAACTGTTCATGGTGCCCTTACAGATGAAAGTAATTGCATTGATTGTTTGGTCTAGAAACTGAAAGCCACCAAGCAACGACAGAAGAACATTTTGATGAATAGAATCACCGAGGCTGCAAGATTATAGTCCAAACTCTCATGAATACCGACCGCTACTTGGCTCTTGCTCTCTTGGAAGGCATCCTCGAAATACCTTCCAGTTGTCTCCTTGACCAGTAATTTCTACTATGGGTATACCCAAACTGATTTTAAACCAAAACCACCTTGTGTTTTTATATGCACGGCAGGAATGATGATTGTTCAGATAGCAGATATATTGGGCGTTGGGTCGACTCTCCTGTGATTCATGCGACCTGTGTCCTATCGGTCTCGTAGTCGAGACGGGGTTGGCAGCAGTTTGTCTATAGAATTCGCTAGGTCCATAATTATGCGTGCACCTTAGGAAACACCAGCATTGATTCAGCATTCTTAACTTGTCTTAATGATTTGCCGAAAACGTGACTATATCCAAGACGTAATAATTTATTACTGTCGGTATTAAAAAATTAGATTCTAGTGAGGCAATACAAAGGCACGCGACTGATTCAAAAATCCATAGCTATGAATACGATTGTATTTACATATACATATATATATATATTTTCATTAATCTAGATTTTATAAACATTGTGCTATCAATTTTCATTACTTTGAATTGAAAAGGGTAAAAAATGCCACTTCCATCTATCTCTTTCGAATAATTAAACAAGTCACTTCATTTTTTTCGATCATATAAAAATGTTTCTTTTGAAGCTCATTTTAATTATTGATGATTTTCTTAGAAACAATTGTAGCATTCTATTGAAGGGAGTCTTGAATCAAGTGTTTTTGACTTAAAAAAAGGCTTGTTTAATATTTAATGCTTTGGCGTTCTATACGTTTACCAAGTGTGTCTAACTAAAGATGGCACTTTTGAGCATTTTTGGCTTGAATGATTTTAGTATTGCCACACCTTGACCGAGCCCTAACGAGCTGTCCAGGCAGATCTGCCACTTAAGATATGCCTGTGTCTAATGTAGATGTGCCACTGTGAAACATTTTCATTAGATGGCAACGCTAACAACAAACGTCATTAATGTTGCAGTAACAGCAGCAACACACATCCCTGAGGCAGCAATCTCAAGTGTTTGCTTGAGTTGTCTCGAATTGCGTAATGTCTGCACTCAAACTTTAGCTCCAACATCAGCACCATCTCCATCCAGCATCAACTTCAACTCCAACTGCGATTCCGAATACCAAGTTCCATCGTTGCTGTAAGCCAATCTATCTTGTTGCGCATCAAACTGTCAGATTCTACACATGTCTCTATGTGAAGTGGAAAGTATGCGGGGGTGACGACGAGGAGGGCGAGTGTACAACTGGGACTGGGACTGGGTTGACTCTTGGCTGTGCTCCTTGTCATTTGTCACTGCTCGACAAATTAAGCAAATGCGACGCCAAATGGCCATGGCTTCCATCTTCTGTTTCTATGTTCTTGCAACGCGTCGCCTCATATTTTGAGGCATTCAAGTACATTTTAATGAGTTTATGCACCAAGCTGTCTAATGGCTCAAAAATTATGAGCGCCGCAGCAAGTGCCACACATACATAATACACATCAACATTAGCACATGGTGCCCATAACTTACATACAGATACAAAGATACACAAATACAAACAACGCTGGAGATAGATGAGCACTTTGCATCAATTTCTGTATGTGCTTCAAGGAAGTGTCTGCCAGTGCCACTAATGGAGTCTAATTACCCGACGACCGACAGGCGAAGACCGATGCGGATCCCTCCTCCTCCTTCTCAACCCCATTTCATTGCCGTTGGCTAATAAAAGCATATTAAAACGTTTGTCGTTCTCGGCTTTATGCTTGACAGACAGACAGCCAGACAGATAGAAAACATTGGCGCTTGACGCTTGACTATTGCTAATTATTTATTTTCGTACTACTCAAATAAAGCCCACAGACCGCAGACCGTCAAGATTGTTGCAGCATCATAGCATCACAAGTTGCTATTTTGGTATCGCCAATTTTTTTTCTCGAAAACATCGAACAGTTCCAGACATTGTCGTTATGAGGATATGTAAGCAGAAATGCAAAAGAAGAAAGAGAGAGGGAGAGAGCAACACATGATATGACGACTGTGGGGGTCTAAAATTTCAAGTTTTTGATGTAGCCCATTAACCTTAACTGATTTAAGTTCAGTCGCTCGAAAAACAGTTTTTTGCTATATCAATCTGCTTGTAGGACGGATGTGATTATAACTACACCACGGAAAAATTTATAATATCTACATTTAAACAATAAAACAGATGAATCGAGTCAAACTCAAATAACAATTATTTACGCTCTGAAAATAAATAAATTTAAAAACAGCATGCATTATGACTCATAAAAGTATACAAAAGTAAAAGAAGTGTTGTGCCGAAACCCGGGATTGAACCGGGGACCTTTAGATCTTCAGTCTAACGCTCTCCCAACTGAGCTATTTCGGCTGTTGTTCATTATAAATCGAATAGTAAAGCAATACAGAGAATAATGTTATAAGTGTAGCTGATATATATATCATTCTAGTAATAATATAGTACACTGCGCAACAAAGCTGAAGTCTATTTTACTCTATAAATAGAAAAGCCATTTCTCATGCACACTTTGCGTGTCTAGTATATGACTTATTTTCCACAAACATCATATATGTATATCACTTAAATGTACATTCGCTTTATTTATGCGCACTATTTTTGGGAACTTTTTTATTTGTTTGACAGACAGCCGTGAATATTGCGATGACAGTTGCATGTCTTTATATCTTTTGGTGCAGTTGAAAACTTTTTGCAGCTGCAAAATGCTAAGGAAAGTATTTCCTCTTTCTATTTAGCAGCGCTAATATATTGCAACAGATTTTATGCACATCAAACAAACTTTTCAAATGCAGCAAATTGTTTGTATACCAAATTATACTGTTTACAATATAATTTTGAAAGAAAAAAACTAAACATAAAATGCAAAGATTATTACATTATATTGTAAACTTAATGATGCTCATACAAACAAATAAAAATTATATGGCATTTTTAATGCTTTTCAGCGCTTGCAACGAAACGAATCTGACAGTACAACAGTTTAAGTTTATAGTGAAAATAGACTCTACCTTTTTGGCAATGTGTCAAAATCAGCTGTGGAAAACAAAAATGTTTTGCAGTCGTTTTTGTGAATATTGCCAAAATTTTAAACAAGCTCAAAATTATACAAACTTGAAAAATAATAATTATCGATTACGTTTGAATTATATAAAAGTATTTATTAAACATAAGCTTTATTATGACAATTATTTTATTTTTATAAACGAAAGTCAGGTAGTTAATTATAAGGTTCCATTTAATTAAAAGGTTCAAGTTTAAGCTTTATTTCAAACTTAAGTAAATTTTAATATATATATAAACGAAATATTTATGAGTTAAAAAGTGCGGTCATGAATTCTAGGCAACCACTGACCAAACTTCAATAGTGACAAACGGGATACGTAATTGTAATGAAAAAATATCAATGACTGTGAATGTTTGATAAGTTAAATTAATATTTGCATGGTTTTCTGAATATAAATAACATAGTAATATATAATTTATATTTTGTATGATCATTTTTTGGCCGGTCTTTGTTCCTGATTAACTTTTGTTTTTTTGTGTTACGACCCGAGACTGAAAACTGAGCCCCAAAAGATGGCCATTGGCATTCTTCGGGCTCAAGCAAGGTTTCGTTGTCAGGGGCAGCTTCACCTTTTTCGCCAATGATTCACATTCTTGAAAGCTGATCGCAGTAGCCGTCGAAATTCTTAGAAAACCCGACACCACGCCCACTATCCAGCCAGTTAGTATGATATAAAGCCTGCCCACAGCAGAGGCAACAACAGTTGTTGACTCCAGCATTTAGTCCAAGGTAAGCAACTTTTCAATAGTCGTTGTCGAATTTGTTTCGTTTTCGGTGCCATCAGCACAATATTCATGCTTGCAGTAGAAGTACGTTTGTCGCCGGCCAAGTCTGTTGCTGGTCTGGAAGCATTTTGTTGCGACTTTTTGCAGCGGCAACAACAAATGGAGACAGCGCGACAACATTCTAGTGATATGTCACGAGAATATGTTTTTTTTTTTTTTAATTCGGACTAGAATTTCTATTTTAGTTGCGTGTCTCCTAGCACTCGCATTCGCACTCTTTCGCTCCCAGCTAGCTGAACTTAAAGCAACGCACATATTTCAATTTGGATTTGTTCTGGGGAATCGCATTCGTTGTCGTTTTTTTTTTTTTTTTTTGTGTTGACCGGCCAGACCTTGAGGCATTCACAAACAAGTGCAAATTGCTTTCTTGGTTTGTTTTTTGTTCAAAGTTGTGCGAGAATTATGCGCAATTAGATTTTATGTGTTTAGAGGTGAAGTTTTTTTTGTGGTTGTGGTTGTATTTGATGGTGTCCTGACTGTGGGGTCTTAATATTGCCATCGAGGCTTCGTGTTGCATTGCTGATGGTTACAAAAAAGATAAATGCAAGGTTTGCAAAATACCCCGTAATGGATTTTCATGATTTTAGTGAAAAGTGTAAAACACACAATAAATTGCTGAGACAGAGAATTTTTTAAGTATTTAATGGAAATGAGGAATGAGTTAAACAGAAAGATTCTCGTTTGTATATTGCCAATTGCTCTGCTTCTAAATTGAAAATTTCCTAATGTTTGTTTTTTAAATTGGTCAGTCTCTACTACTCCCTTAAATATTTCTCAAACGAGAAACTTAACACAGCAATATGCAAATGTCAGACAACTTGTGCGAAAGTCCTTTGGAAAACATGTTTGCGTTGAATGTAAATTGACAAACTGTGCAGCAAAAACCGCAGTTAGACACACAGTTTCCTGTTGGTAGGAGAGTTGGTTTTTATTTTCTTCTTTATTTCTGTTGTTGTTGCTGCAATCTATTGCGAATGTTTGCCAAATGTTTCGGCAGTTTTATTTTTTTTTTTGTAATCCTTTCGGCTGTTTTCAATTTTTGTAACACAACTTTTGGCTGTCACTGTTTGTGTGTTTGTTTGTTTGCTATTTTGTTGTTGCAGAAAAATGTCAAAGCTTTTAAGTGGGTCAAACAATTTGATTTGATTTGTTTATGTCACCACAGTAACAACAACCAACAATTGAAATAGGGCTTGCCCTTAATCATTGCTGGGTATTATTTATTCCAAAATGTTGAGCCGGTAATTGGCCAATTGTGTCGTGGCAAATGGACATAGAAAAGGTATTTCGTCGTTCTTGACAGCATGGCAATTGGCATTTATGTGGGTAAATGCAAACATACATAAATGCATATTTACTTATGACTTGGCTTGCACAATAGCAGCAAATGCAGCTGTTGTCGTTGCATTTGACCTTTTGACTAAGTTAAGCAAACATATTATTACAAAACCTTCTTGCAAACAACTCCTAATTGCTTAAGTTGGTTAAAACTTGTCTGGCAGTTATTATCTATAAAATGCATATGTTTCTTAATATTTATAGCAAGTTTTGCAAAATGCCAGCTGATAAACTTTATATGTATGCTAAAAAGGCAAAACGTGAGCACAAAACTGCCAACGTTGTAATTTATTTTGAACTGAGTTATATTGATCATTTTGGTATTTATGAAATTATATTTACAACCGATAAATATTAATTTAAAAACACGCTTTTAATTGTGAATCATTTTTACGCATCTGTTTTGCTGTCCCATTCTTCAAAAATTAAGATCACATCAATAATCATACGTTTTACAGCTCTCAGTTTCGATACCCTGCATTAAAAAGTTAAAAGTCGAGGATTCTTACTAAAACAACATTGCAAACAGTGTTTAAAAATTTCTTAAAGCTAATCACCTTAAATATAATCATGATGAAGTTTTAAAAATATTCTAATTAATATGAATTTCGCTTTTAATTTGCATTTTCGGTATTCTTAGGGTATCGCACAATCACCCTCGAAAACAATTTTAATTATCCGAATGTTTTCTGCGAAAAAAGATTTATTTGTGCGCATTCCAAATCAATTTGTATCCATTGAAATTTATTGTTGGTTCCCAAGCCGCGGCTTTTTGCATCTATTCACATTTTAAGATACATATATTGAATTTGCATTTATGCTTTATTTTTTGTTTACAAATTAATTTCTGCTGCCGAGTTGCCCTCACACACACACATACACATTTAAATACAACAAAGAAAACGGCAAAGGCGCATTTGACTTTTGTTTTGTGTTCACTTCGTCGTCTGACACTTGTCTGACAATCCGAACGTGCGCCAAAGTCATTCACATTCAGCAAGTTTTGTATGTCTCTGTCTCTGTTTCTGGGTTTGCACTTGTACAAATTACCAACAAATTTGAACAGATTTGTTTCTTATATTTTGCTTGGTGCGCTTTATTTTAATAAGAGTTTAGACAAAAATACATTGGTAAACATTTTTAATTATCCTGGAAAGTGTTTAAGGAGCGGTTTTGTTATGATATGTTTTCGACGGACAGTCGTACAGATGGACATTGCTATATCGACTCGGCTGTTGTTGCTAATCAAGATCATATATACTTTATAAGGTCGGATATGCATCCTTCTTGCACAAAACATTATAAGGTTTATTACCCATTTCATGAGTCCGGGGTATAAAAATATATGGTATCTCCCAAATCAAACTTTAGTTAACTGTTCTGACAGAGTTTACTTTGTGTTTTGATTGTTTCGACTTTTATTTTTAAAAGATTTAAAAGGGTTTGATATTTTTTGCAACTTAAATATTGCCTTGCATGCGTATAAAAACTCTTTTGCTATATGGATGGCAATAATAGGCAAATTTGTCTTTTGCATTTATTTAATATTAGTTTTGAGTTATGTATATCCATATTTGTTTTGAATCATTTACAGTTTTCAATCGACAATTAAATATTCAATTAATAATATTTTGACTTTTGTTAGTTTGACAAGTTTCAATAAATATTTTAACACTTTGACTACAAAGTTTTAAGCCACTATCTGAATATGAAATGATACGCTCATAACGACTAATATGACTTAAGTATTCATGGCCATATGCTAGTAACTGACTTACATGAAGTGCACCGTTTTAGCTCCCATGCGTTTACAAAGTTTTCAGAAAACCACTTCAACTCCCTTGCATTCCTCTTAAGTCTGAAAAAACTTTGAGCTAAGCTAAACCTAAGTGACATTTACAACATGTAGTCAAGTCGTTTACGTCTTTTTCTCATGTGTGTGTGTTTATTATGTATGTGGGCGTGTTCAAAATGCTCACTCCTCCCTCGTAAGTAAGTGATGTGGAGTTGTGTTTTTGCTTTTCGCTTTTGCAGCGCATAATTTACTTTTTAAATAGTTAGTTAAGCGTTAAATTGACTTGGCACCGAGTTAGAGATTCCGTCAGTTTGTTAAGCCAGTCAGTCCTTAACTGGCCAGCCAGCCTATCTTACTTAATTGCCTAATTAAGAGTGCTGCGTCGAATGGAGCTCTCTCCCTCTCTCCTGCGATCTCGGGAAGAGCGACAACAACCCACGCAGCTTGCTCCAAATTTGCAGACTTTTTGACGCTTCTGTCAGTTAAAGGCAACAGCAAAGATTGCCTCAAGCGGATGCTATGTGTGTGTGTTGCCCACTCTTGGATAAACAGCTTCGAATTCATTCTTTGCTGACTTTTCCACTAATGAGCCATGAGTCCAACTGCAGTCGGCTCCACTGATAAGCGAATATTTATCATTGGATTGGCGACTGTCGCCTGGCTGTCGGATTAGCGGCGTCAAGAAGTCAACTGCCATTTATTTGCATATTCATAAATTTGCACTAAGCCTTAGCCAGAGCAACTGCAGCATTGATCAGACAGTCAGCGTTGCGTGTCCAGAATGCATCTGGACTCAATTGGTTTGGACGGCAGGCTAATTGAAATATGTATTTATTTGCTTTTAATTGAATATACAATCTGTTTGTCTGACTGTCTGTCTAGCTGCCTGTTTTGACTCGTCCACTGGACAATGTCTACTTTCAATTGCAATTTGTTGTCCCCACTTGAAATACTTACGCTGTGTAATCAGTTAATCGTATAATCCGATATTCATTTATCATAAACATCACATCAAAAGCTGTAGATAAAATTAAACAGGAATAAACAATAATCTGTCTGTAATACTCTAACCAGCAGAACGAAAATCTGGCTTTAACTTTTTTTTAATTAAAAAAAGTATTAACCTTTATAAAATAGAATTGTGAGTGCAGTTTTGAGAGGATCCTGTTTGTGACAACTTAACAACATCTCTTCAACTTAAACTAAAAGATGTTTCTTTTAGATTTTAGTTCGTGACAAATCTTAAATATTATAAGAATTCACTGTTAAAGAAAAATGTTTGCTGAGTTCGCATAAATTTTTTGTGGTTAAGCAACTGAGCTCTAAAAAACATCCAACACCATAATATAATTATAGCTTGCTTCAAATAAGCTTTAGAGAGATTTTTGGAGTTTACTTAAAAATACATATATTGTGTATATTTTAAGGTTTTGCATATAAGTTAGTGCAAAAAATTCATAAACTAAAACAACCTTGACTTTAGAATTCTGGATTCAGTTGACTCAGTGATGGCATTAAATATGAAACTTAAGACCAAAGCTATGCAAGTTGAATCAGTTGAATAATAAACGATAAGAATGCTTAAACTATTAACAGTCATAAAAGTGTAAATTTAACAACCAATACCAAGACACACATTAATAGTTGTGAGCAAAAGTTCTTGGTTGAAACGGAGATAAAAGGAGTTTAGGCACTAAAGAATTTTTTCTTGTTAAAATTCGTTTGATATCCCATTGAAAAACTTCTGTCTTTTCCTTTGTTCTGTCCAGCAGAAATCCTTCTGAAATAGCCTTAAGAAATGTAAAAGCTACTACACTTAAAATATTGTAATAAAATTTTACGAGCGCCTAGCAACAGACACGGCTTTCAAGAATTGAGAAAAAAAGAACAACCAGACAGTCCTAACAAACTAATAAAGCGAAGGCAAAACTGGAGGAGACTTAAAGAACAAGCAAAAGACACAAAACAAATAAATATCGTGAAATTCATGAATGAATCAGAAAATCGTGTTTTGGCTTTTTTGCTCTGGCAATAGAGAGAAAGATTCTGCTGTTGCTAGCCAACCAAAATGTTCACTGTGGTCTGACTGCAGACTGAGTTTCAAGTCCAGATTGCTGGTTGCTGGTTGCAAGCTGCAGGGTCGATCGACTGAAACCAATGTTTGGAAGATGCCGCAAACAAACACACAAAAAAGCGCAGCTCTTGCAACGTTTTGGTATTGTTGCTTATTTTTTTTTTACTTTTTTTGGTTTGGCCACAAACATGTTTCCATTTTAGGACCATGGACTTGGGTCATGCTGGGCAGCAGCTAAGTAAAACTCGTTCTTGTTCTCCTTCTCTCGCTGTCGTCGTCGTCGTCGCCACTGCTGCATTTTAAACAACCTTGGGGAATAAGGAAGTTGTGTTGGAGTCAAAGCAACAATGAAGAAGATGCTGACGCCGAATGCGCCGACAGTTTCCAGCTGCTTTCCAAAAACGCCATTTCAGCTGATTTTGGCTTTCTTTCTGGGCTACAGTTGCTTGCAATTTCCTACCACTTGCTCGAGAAACACATGAAGCATAATTGGGCATAAATAAATAAAGGCCGGGCCAAAAAAAAGTTGCATTTGCTGCTAAGGCACAGCACACTCGACACTCCAACTACAAGTACTTTACTCATACATATTGTACATATTTCATGCATTTCGTTCCTGCAAGTATTTGGATTCTGTTCTTTTAGTCAAGTGGCCCATTGAGGCGCCTTCGATCTATGGATTTTTTTTCTTTCGTTTTTTTGTGTGCTAGCTATTTTTGTGGCAACCTGTGTCTGCCGCATCTGCTGTTTGTTTTCGCATTTTCACATAAATGGGCGCATATTTCAAAGCGAGAACAACAGCAATTTGGTTGTTTCCCTCCAGTGTGCAATTTCAATGAACACCGGACAAACGTTTCGCTTGATTTGAAGATACATTCATGTATGCATAAAATACAAATACATATACATAAGTAAATAATGCAACAATTGAGATGGGTTGAGCTTCCTAGCTACTAAGTATTTGCTTTTATAATGAAAATCCACATAAGAATAAATTAGTTTATTATATCAAGAATCACGATTGAATATTGTATGTGAATGTTTAACATGAAAATCCTGCAGACAATTTTTAAAAATATAATTTACCTCATTTTCATTCCAAAAAACAAAGGTTTACCGATTGTTAAACATTTTAAGAATCGTTTTGAAAGATATATTTTGGTTAAAAACAATCAGAGAAACATTACTTAAAGAGAAAACTAACTAACATAAAGAGCTAATGGACGATCATTACTTAAACTAAGAGAAGATAATAAACTTAAAAATTAAAGAGTTGTTTTAAGGTTTGTGTTGTAAGAGTCAAACTATAAAAGAGATAATGTCAAGAGCATTGTGTGGCTCTCTCTTTTGTTTTTCGAAGGGCACAGATTTCGTCAGATAATTGTTGGCAAAGAATGGACACAGCCAATGAGTTCCTATCAAGGTCAAAATTAAACCCAGAACACAGTAAGAAAAAAAAATCTTATGTGAGCTTGGCTAATCAAACATAAACTTGAATTGCAAAAATTATAGGAAAAATAATCTTAAATGTATGTTAATATTAAGTATATTATGCCTGGTATTAAATACAGTATATTTGGTTTAAAAATGGCTAATAAACTTAAACATCCTTCCCTTTCTACACTTAATAAAAGTGCAACTCTTTGAAAGCCTTGACTGCAATTACAATGGCAAAAGCTCTTTGCAGCAGCGTGCAACGCATAAATCACACTTAAGCGACCCCAACCATAAAGTCAAAACCAAACTCAAGCATCAGACCCGCACTT
Organism: Scaptomyza montana; assembly: GCA_018904305.1. Lineage (NCBI taxonomy): Eukaryota > Metazoa > Arthropoda > Insecta > Diptera > Drosophilidae > Scaptomyza > Scaptomyza montana. Next base: position 4,051,704 of record JAEIGR010000007.1, read on the forward strand.
ATATGCAGGTTGCGCCTTTTACTTACGTTTGCTGCTGTTGCCAAGCCAAACATAAACTGCATCATGAACTTAAGTAAAATTACTCAGAGCGAAACACAGAGAGCGAGAGAGAGTGAGGGAAGTGAGATACAGCGACGGGCAGCAAATAAAAGCAGTTTTCACTTAACCGGCAAGTGGCACATAAATTTCAGCAAGGACACCGGCGCACTTAAAGGAACAGCAGCGAAAAAATACCCCCAACAAGCAACAACAATAACAACAGCAATAAGCGACTTACAACAACAACAACGTTGTCAGCAATGGCATTTCCTGATAAGTGTGCAAAAATGTTGTGATTCGGTTGGCATCTTCCTTAAGCTCGACCCGAAAAATAAAAGAAAAAACGAAAAAGAGAAATCTTTTCAAATATTTGGTGACAAGAGAGCACTCATGTCGTCCTCATCGTATTCCGTGCGAAAGGTCAATCGGTGCATAAAATTTGCGAAAGCAGCTGCAAAATAGTGCAGCAGCTGCTCCTCCTTGCAACAGCTCCTGATTAACCAGCGAAGATAATTTGGGGCGCAACAAACTTAACCCAAATTTTTAGATGCGAATCTCAATATAACATAGAATTCGTCTTGTGGTTTTAAATGCTTAAAGATAATTATCATGGTCAAATCTGAATCTGTTAAGAAAGTAATACAGGTTCAGGTTCTTAAAAATCATGTGATGCATGAGGGTTATAGTTTGTGAAAGAATTTCTTGCTATACATGGTTATTGTCCTTAGGGAAAATAGCAAAAGTTAAATATTTTTATTTATTTTCTTTTAAATTATTTTACATTTTCTTTAACTATTTAAGTATCAGCTATAGCATGTATATTGTTTATAGGATGACAATTTTAGGTTAAACTTCAACTAAAGTCATATTTCTTATTAAATCTTATTGCAGCTATAACGTATTTCTCGCAAATCACAATGTTGCAAACGACTTAAAATTCGCTTAGGAACTTTACCAAAGTAGAAGTATCCTAAAGAAAAAGATGCCACAATTTAGGATCCCCCAGGCTATTGGCAGCTTGGTGCTGCTGATTTTTGGCTTGAATTTGCTGCTGAACACAGCTGAGGGCAGAGAACTGCAGCAACAGCAGCAGTCGGAGGGTAATTTTAATCCCAGGCAACAGCAGCATCGGAGCCACTCCTCATCAGCATCGTACAAGCGTTTCTCGCGTGACTCAGGCTCGGCTCGAGAGCGACGACCAAATATAATACTCATTCTGACCGATGATCAGGATGTTGAGCTGGGCTCTCTAAACTTTATGCCACGCACCCTGCGTCTTCTGCGTGATGGTGGTGCAGAGTTTCGACATGCATACACAACAACTCCAATGTGCTGTCCGGCAAGATCATCGCTGCTAACTGGAATGTATGTGCACAATCATATGGTGTTTACAAACAACGACAACTGTTCCAGTCCGCAGTGGCAGGCGACCCACGAGACGCGTTCCTATGCTACATATCTATCGAACGCAGGTTACCGCACTGGGTACTTTGGCAAGTATCTGAACAAGTACAATGGATCATACATACCTCCGGGATGGCGTGAATGGGGTGGTCTGATAATGAACTCAAAGTATTACAACTATAGTATCAACTTGAATGGCCAGAAGATAAAGCATGGATTCGACTATGCTAAGGATTATTATCCTGATTTGATAGCCAACGATTCGATTGCATTTCTTCGCTCCTCCAAACAGCAAAACCAAAGAAAACCCGTCCTGCTCACCATGAGCTTTCCAGCGCCACATGGACCTGAGGACTCTGCCCCACAGTACAGTCATCTCTTCAACAATGTGACCACACATCAGTGAGTTCCAGAAACGCACTTCTTTTACAGACCATTTTAACTGCTCTTCTTCATGCTTTAGCACTCCCAGCTATGATCACGCTCCCAATCCCGACAAGCAATGGATATTGAGGGTTACTGATCCCATGCTGCCGGTTCATAAACGATTTACAAACATCCTGATGACCAAGCGACTGCAGACACTCCAGAGCGTCGATGTGGCCGTGGAGCGTGTCTACAATGAATTAAAGGTGCTGGGTGAACTGGACAACACGTACATTGTTTACACCTCGGATCATGGTTATCATTTGGGTCAATTTGGTTTGATAAAGGGCAAGAGTTTTCCCTTTGAGTTCGATGTGCGTGTGCCCTTCCTCATACGTGGTCCAGGAATACAGGCATCTAAGGTGTAAGTAACATATAAGTTGCATACTTAATCTGCTTAGCATAAAGTGATAGAACTATAAAAGAGTTAAAAAAAAAAAATTATTAATACATTTTGAATGTCATTAAGGATGGAAAATTGCTTAAGCCGCTCCAAGCCTTATGAACAATATTTTGTTTCATTTATGAAATGATAAATTACAATTACAGTTGAGGTTCCATATAAAGAAAAAGTTTCGTTAATGAGAAAATTCGTAAAATCGGTTTTTTATTAATTCAGATATCAGTAAGTATAGAAAACTTTGTTATATGGAGGTCCGTAATACGGAAGTTCAACTGTATTAATAGTTTCATCAAACTTACTTACTGTGAATAAAATTCTCCTTTATTAAATTATAATTCTATGTTCAAAGTCTAAAAAATCATATTTGTCACAATTTTCGCCACCGCCAAATTTGTGACAAAAATATAAAATATTTGCAAACAGGCTTAACAATTGAAAAAAAAGCACTTTAAATTTAAATATTGATCGTCGTTTTTGTGATGTTATTAAAACAATTCCATGAAAATTCATATTTATCCCTCTGCAAGTGGGAGTAACGCCTTAAGAATACAATTTGAAATTTGTAAGGCTAAGCAATAATATTAAAAATAAAGTATGTCAAAAAATGATTTTGAAAAGTAATTACTACTTAACTGACTTTGCATTTGACAATTCACTGTAGGGTAAACGAGATTGTATTAAATGTGGATCTGGCACCAACATTTTTGGACATGGGCGGTGTGCCGACACCACCCCAAATGGATGGACGCAGTATTCTACCATTGCTACTAAGTCGTAATCGTATCGTAAGGGATAGTTGGCCAGACAGCTTCCTGATTGAAAGTTCTGGGCGTCGGGAGACGGCGGAGCAGATTGCTGAATCTCGGGCTCGCTTGTTGGCCGAGCGACGCAACATGAAACTAGTGAATAGCACACTGCTGGTGGATCTGCTGGGCAGCGAGAACATCACCAGCAGCAACAGCAACAGCAGCAGTACCACAGCAGCCACAATGCTGAGCTCAATGGCAACTACAACAGAACATGAAGATTTTGAGGAAGATGCAGACACAGAAGACGAGGATGCAGATACAGATTTGGATGGAGAGGGTGCCATGGATAGTTCAGCGCCAGCTTTGGATGACGAGGAACTCGAAGACGCAGCAGTTGAGGACGATGAAGATGATGAGCTAGATGAGCAAGAGCTGCAGCAGCATGACAACAATCTTCCTTTGGCGCCATACATTACAAAAATGATGAGGCTTAACTCGGAATGCTCGGATCCGTCGCTGCTAAAGAACTGTCTGCCTGGCCAGAAATGGAAATGTGTGAACGAGGATGGACGCTGGCGCAAGCACAAGTGCAAGTTTCATGTGAGTATACTTAAATTCAATTTATTATATCATTGTTTTGGTTTAATTGTTATAAAACCAAAGATTTTCAGTAAATTTTTAAGATAAATTGAAATAAAGTTTTTTATTCATTGTCTTATTTTTTCAGCTACAACTTGAGCATCAACTGGCGACGATGCCACGCAAGCAATATCAGCGTAACTGTGCCTGTTTCACCTCGGATGGATTGGTCTATACAAAGATAAGAGCACCTACATCAGCACTACACTCCCATCGCCTGCACAAGCGTACTCAACATCATCATCAGCATCATCTGCATCAACATCTTGGCAAGCGGAGGCATAAGCGCCAAGCTGCAGGTCTAGAGATCTATCACACAGAGCTGCCCTACGAAATGGAGGAGTTGCTTGATCTGGAACTGTCTATTGATCTGCTGGCCAAGCATGGAAGGCGAAGCAAACGAGAGACCTTGTCCAAACAGAATGGAACCAACTCAAATGATGCAATTGCATCTGTCATACAGCAAATTCAGAGCACATTGGAGACACTGGAGCACAAGTTTAACGAGCACGAGTTGCAGAATCGTAGTAGTATTTCTTTGGAGAGTGGCAAAAAGTTTCGAAAAGGTGGCACTCGTTGTTATGTAGAGGAGAGCACCGATAAGGTCAACTGTTCGGATGTCATCTATGAGGATGAGAAGACATGGCGCACATCACGCAATCAAATCGATATGTTGATCAAGCTGCTCAAGGACAAGATCAGCACACTGAAGGACATGAAGAAACAAATGCGAGAAAGCAAACAACAAGCGTCAGCAGCAGCTACAGGAAGACGTGTTGAGGGCAGGAGACGCAATGAAGCAGTTGCAGCTCAGGAAGAAGTCGGACCTGAGTTCAATATGAGCTACTTTAGTGCAGTTAACAGCACTCCACGTCCTCCCATCCTCCTTCCAAATGTGTACAGTGCTGGACAGAAGGAAATCCTGCGAGGCGTTGGCAGTGCTGCAGTCTACGATTCCTTGGAACAATCGCATCCAGTGTCACGCTTTGCATCGCGTGCCGAGTGCTACTGCGAACCAGATGTAGGTGAAAGGTAAGCAAAGATATAGTGAACACACTTATTGCAATCAAAGCTCATTTGATTTGATGAACATTCTATAGCTATGCGGACTCCAAAGAGATGGCGCGAGAGGCACGTCGCAAGCTGAAAGAGGAGCGCCAGCGTAAGAAGGAGCGGAAGCGCATAAAGAAGGCGCGCCTGGAGAAAGAATGCCTGTCGGAGAAGATGAACTGTTTCTCGCATGACAATCAGCATTGGCGTACCGCACCCTTTTGGAATGACAGTCCCTTCTGCTTCTGCATGAATGCCAACAATAATACATACTCCTGTCTAAGGACTATCAATTCAACGCATGATTTTCTTTACTGTGAATTTACAACGGGCTTAATTACCTTCTACAATTTGACTATAGGTAAGGCACAGTTAAAATCTCCTTTTCCTCAAAGTAATCAAAGCTTATGTCATCCAAACAATTAGATCGAATTCCTTAAAGTATTCAAACTCATTTGCAAAGCCCTGCAATTTGGTTCAATCAAAAACCCATTCTACATTACGATTTTCTCTATAACAAATTATTTTCCTTTCCTTTTGAGATTCGCTATAAAGAAGTCTTACAGTCTTGTGAACAGCTTTGCATAGACTTTCAACGCTAATATGTCTACAATTTTTACCAACATTTAAACTTGTTAAGCGAACATTTTAAAGTTCTTCTTATAGTATTAACAAAGTCTGTCAACTCTGAAGAATGCGTAGTGCTCTTACTCTTCTGGTTAGGTACCAATCAAACAGTTTTAAATATCCCAGCTAGCTTTAATTTGGTACCAGCTAAATTCTGCAAGCCGGTATATTCCAGTCGAGATATATAAGTATATTTTGTCTTTAATTTTCTTTTTCTCAACGAAAGCGGCAAAACGTTAGCAAAAATTATATTTTTCTGCCAACAGTTAAAGTGTTAATTGAAAATCTGTGTTAGTCATAATTATGTTTTCCTTGATGATGCACATTCGTTATAAACACTTTCAAATTCTTGATTGCAATAACAATTCGATTACCTTCGCTATCCTCAAATTAAACACAGATCGCTTTGAGACACAAAATCGTGCATCGAGTTTGACGCCCGCTGAGAGATCGTACATGCACGACACACTGGAGCGCCTGAAGGGCTGTCGTGGACGCAATTGCAGCATACGCAGACAGCTGCCACAAGTGGGCATGGCTGCAACCACAGCCCACCAGCCCACCGCTGTCAATCACTTGCAGCGCAACAACAAACGCAAGCATGGTGAGAAACGAGTTGTAAACTCATTGCATATATGTACATACTATGATATTTTCATTCTTTTCATTTGTTATATTGTACAGCGCCCCTGTCGGCCAGCGTAGGAAACTTTGGATTTGTGAGCAGCCGATCGGATATGGATGTGGTGCCACCTGCCAAGCGACGCAAGCTCTCCAAATATCACAGGTAAGTGAGCTGCCAACGTGCAACTGAATCCGAGTCATGATTTATTTATTTTCACTATTGGCCACAGATGGACTAACTCACAGAACACGCATCTGAAGCGTCGCCCCTGGAAACAGCAATCGCACAGATACTTGCCACACTCCCAGTCACAGTCACAGCAGCCAGTGTTGCCCGCTGTTGCTGATTAAAAAGCTGGCAGTCTGTTGGCCATGTTGGCAACTTCACTCACCCAGTACCCAGTGAGCACATATCCAATGCATTGCTAGCTTGCCACCCATTCAGCACACTGCTCTGATCTATATATTGCGTTCTGGTATATAATTTTTACGTAAATAAGACTGTTTTTTTATTCAACTTATGTTTAGCTTGAATTTTGTTACTTTCTGTAACTATCTATCTCTGTATTTTTCTATTCTTTCTTTGGCTTAAATCGCAATATACATTAATTATTATTAGCTAATAAGTCATTTAATTTGTAAATAAATTTTGAATAGAAATCTATAAAACAAAAAATTATACATACACTACATAAATTATTTAGCGCAATTGGCCTACAATTAAATTATATCATGGATGAGTACACACAGCCCAGAAAAATCAAGTTTAAATAGAGATCATATTTAAATATTTGTAGTACATATATATTTTTATTTATTGGATATCGCTAGAAGAAAAAACAACGCTAAGCAAATAATAATCTGTTATTGTTTTTAATGCAAATAACTCAAACAACAATATTTATTGCCAATGTGCTATAGTTTTTAAGTCAACTCGTTTTCTAGCAGGCACAAAAACAAACTAATGAACAAATATTATTGTATCTGCTGTAGCAAAAGTTAATATATAGTATATTTAACAAAACTCATACTCTAACAAAATAAATACATATTGTAAAAAAATATCTTTTTCATGGGAATGCTCGAATTATAAGTTATTTAAACAGAACCTGTCACTTATCCCACTTATTCTGCATTGTACGAAGAGCCACGCTCCTATTGATTTCTGTTTATGATGAAGGTGCTAATTGGTACGTAGGATATTATAGATAATCAATGCTAAGGTTTATGAGTCATTTTGGTAATTAAATTTTTTAATAGCTGTTTAATATTTAAAATCAATACATTTTCATGCAACTGAAAAGTATGCAACAATATTTTCAACTTGTCAAAACAACTTTCTAAATCCCCTAGCATACTTTTCTGTAAACGCAAAGCTAAGCAAAGAGATTCTTGAAAATTAAGCATGTACGCAGTCTTTGTTATAAGAATCCGAGAATCAATTATATACACACAGTATAAAGGAATACAAAATTGTTTGCTTTTGTTTGGCTAACAATCACGCAAATTGGTATTCCCAAAAATTTTAAAAACAAGTGAGAACCCTGCAGTCTGACGCAACCGACAGCGGAATACTCTTATTTGCTTGCAAAAGGGGAGTATGGGGCGGTGTTAAAAATTGTTTGATGCAGGGAGCTTTACCATTTTGCCATCAAATTTGGTGACTGGGGCAAAGGTAAGAGAATTTCCAATTTTATTGGGCAGGTGGAGTGGGCGTGGCACTAAATATCTTCTAACCGAATTTGATGACTTTATCTCAAAAACTGAAGAACAAATAGGCGAGCCCGATTTAATAAGGCCCTGGGCCGACTGGAGGCGGAAGGGGTGGGCGTCGTACCAAAAATATGGATGCCGTATTCTCTAAGACACCAGTTGCTAACTTCGTTAAAAATGTGGTAGCCCTAGCTGTAAGGATGTGGGAAATATGTCGATATATCGATCGATTTCCTAGCCGCCCGTAGTTTTATCAACACATTCTTCACACTTTATATATCGCGCCCAAAGACAAAAATCTTTGAAAAGTTTCAAGTCTTTAGCTTCAAGGGTGTCCGGACGGACAGACGGACATTGCACAAATCCAATATACTCTATAACATCGGTATCAGAGTGTAAAAACTCGATGCGAATGTATATCATTGAGAACTAAAAGCTTTTCAGATAATTGGTGTCTTTTGTACAGACTATTACTGTTAAGAATCTTTAAATCGAGACACGTGTTACCCACACATCAAAAGTTTTTAAAGGGGAATTTTAAATTGCTTATCAAGATACTATGATGAAATACGTTGGTCATGCAAGAACCCTTGAACAATGATCGTTTTCATTCTTTTGTTTACTCCACGCGTAATTATAAGTAGGCGTAAAGAATTGCATAATCGTTTCCCTGAACCGATAAATACAATTAAAACAATTGGCTGCTCCACCTGTTTTTAAACAGGTCACCCAAAAATTCCAGGTAAAATTATAAAGTTGCTTCAATCGAGTCTGTTGCTATCGGCTTTTGTATAATTTAATAAAGATTAAATATTGACCGATATTGGCAGAAAAGATGATGCTTAGTCCGATTTCACAAAGAGTTAATAAGAAAACCAAACATCACATATGTTTGCGTGACAAATTCAAAAAAAACAGTAACTGATAATATTTTATTTATTTATTATTTTATTTTTCGATTTTTATTTAAGATTTGCTCGTGTGGGCAGTAATTTTATTGTATAGCTTGAGAACTTGGCAGTAGTAAGGTGTCGTTAGATGTATTAAGGAGCTGGTGTGGGGGAGTCTTTTTGTTGGTCTGACTGTTGTCCAGGAGGGATAGGGAAAGGTTGCTGGGGTGTATGTGCAGTATGGCAGTGTAGCTGGCACTCATCTTTGTGATGTTTTTTGTTGTGGTACACGTGAGCATCGGATATGATTCGGAGTGCTTTGTTTTGGAATGTAACTGATAAGTGACAACAAACATGTACATAAATGCTACATAGATAATTGCTTTTAAAGTGAATTGAAAATAAAATTGAGTCGTGAGCAGCTTCAATTGACTCACGTTGCCACTTGTCCAATTTAGAAGTGATGAGATAAGGAAACCAGAGGAAAAGGGGCCGTCGTAGATTCAGATGTAAATAAGCTCAGACCATATGCGCTAATTAACTTGCCGATATGTTTTCATATACTGTCAAATATTGTTACCCATTTGGCAATTCACACTTGACACCTGAACGCGTTAATTTCAGTTGCAGTTGAAGGGGAAGCGGGGCCACTCCATGTTATCTTGATCAAAACAAAGTCATACACAGAGAGAGAGAGAGAGACAGATAGAGAGAGTAAGCATTGGAAGAGAGCACGAGAGAGTCACAGCGAGTGAATTAAGAGAGCAAGAGAGCGAGAGAGACAATTGCTTAGAGCAACATTGTTCTTGGGGAGATATCGTGTTAAAATTTTGAGCAAGCAGCAGAAGTTATCAGCTTGAAATTTATTTATTGCGACGAACTGAAAAATATACCTCCACTAGCAACAGCACTACTTGGGTGCGTATCCGAGGTCTTTGCACCACTATAACACCCCCTCTTTAGTCAGCTCACGCCCCGCCTTTCCCCTTGAGTCACATGTCGCTTCTTCATGGAACGAGCAATGAGCATTTTATTGTTAGTTGGGGCCACTTTACGATTCGCGCACTTCAATCGAGATATCGTGCTGAAATTTCACAATTTCAGAATTGCCTCACCTGAAACGGGGCCTCTATAGAAGACGGATTCAATTCGGCAAACGCGTACCTAAAAATCTATACAAAATCTATGAAATCATAGAAAAAGTAGAGCAAATAGTTTATTTAACAGAACATTGAACTCAAACTTAAACCCCTTCCATAACTAATAAATGCAGATGAATTTGAATACAATGCTGCAAAAGGCAAACTAGTTAAACTTTGCATATATAGTAAGTACATACTAAATATGCATAACTACTTTGATAAGGTGATGTCAGATTATAATTTTAATTTTTAAGCTAGCAGCACTTAAGATTAGACTTGAATTCAATGTTATCTACCAATTCTGTTAAAAGTGGAAGAGATAATTTGAAAAGTGCTTTCCTAAGTAGATGCACTTTAATGTCTAAAACTCAATTTATTTATGCAAAAATTTTTTTAGCTTCAACCTGTCAAAGCGCCTTTTGACTTGACTCTTTATGACCGTTAATAACACAGAAGCTGCAGTTCATAAGCATTAAGTCATTTTTTAATTTTATAACATCACTTTAACTATATATTTGGTAAATAACTTGCAGTTTGTTATTTTTACAAAGCTGGCGTAAAGGCTAGTTAGAGCCCCAAAAATGAACAGCTGAAGCTCATCTTAAACAGCCAACAAATCCACCTTGATGCCAATGCAACAAAAAACCATTCTGTATTACAAATTTTCTTCTTGACTCCTTAAGAAGCGCTATGTGGAACCTCGATAGGAGCTAATTTGTTTACGCTAAAAGAGTAATTTGCTTATGTAGATTTAATAAAATATAACCATAATTTTTTCTTATCCAAAAACGGTTTTATTTAATCAAAAATTTTAGTTTTTGTGAAAAATGCTCATATCTTTATAGCTTGAAAGCCCTTCCTTTCTTCAGTTGATGAGTTCTTTGATTTCATTCTTTTTATAATATAGTTCGGCTACAACAATTATTTGTTGTTACCAGGTAAGGTTTGAACCTTTGCAGATTTTGTCGTGGTAGAAATCAAATAATTAAGTTCCCTTTTTAACATTATGACAAATACTTTAAAACAAAATTGTATCTGTTAATTTTGTATTTTTCCTTAAATTTCTTTACTTTCTGTTTCCCAAATAACCTAAATCTTAATGACATTTTTAAAAGTCATCCTAAAAGTTATTTTTTGTTTTTAACAAATCATACCATATTCAATGATACGGCAATAAAACAAGTAACAAATTTTTGGTAAAATGGTATATAATCCAATTTAAATAATCTTTAACCTAAATATCTTATACTATGGCAGCCTTGGATTGGGAGAGAGTTCTGACAAAAATCAGAGTACGATGTCACATGTCCATATGTCCACCAGGAAATTTAATAATCCGGCTAAGAGAACATTTTATTTTGTTACTCTTTAATCAGAAATTTTATTTTTTTATTTTTTTTTTTTGGGAACAATCTTTATTTAGAATCTGTCATGTTTTGACAATGGCTAAATTTCGTGGTGTAATTGACGGTTACGTATACTTAACATTGACGTAAAATACATTTATGATGTGTCAAATCGGAAAGGAAGGTCAAGGGGATGGAATCTTGAGAGCCGTAGGGTCTGATTGCTGTTGTCCAGCAGCTGTTGCGCCAATACATTGCTGTGGTTCTCAAGTTTTATCATGTACTTCTGGCTATATTTAGTGATAGTTTCTTGGATCGTGGGCATCTTTAGGTCATTATGAACTACGTTGTTTCTAACAAAGTACGGTGCACCCACTAATAAAATGAAAAAATTTAAACAAGTATGTAATTAAATAATTCTGATATTTCAATGTTGTCACATGTTTTCTTTTATTGATTTTTATTTTATCAATTACTAACTATTTAAATAAAAATATATAATAGGTGTATAGTATATATATATATATATAGTATTTATTTACAATCGCTGCTTAGCAGTTAGTAAAAGTTTTAAATAGTTATCTAAATAAGTAAATATAATATGTACATATGTATGTAATTGGGTTTTCTAACATCTATTTGGGATGCAACTCGAGCAGTTTTTGGGTAACTTGACGAAGAACCTGCAACTTCTCCTCGTATTTGTGGGCGGCCGCAAGCTGCTCAGCCTCACTGGCCTCTGTTTCCGCATGATGATCGTGATCGTGATCATGATCATGATCGTGATCGTGATCGTGATTGCCTCCGGAAGGGGAGCAGCTGCCGTGACTGTGTCCATGACCACCACTAGCACCTGCAAATCATAGAGATTGTAACAAAAAATTATAAAATTTGTTAATTGAAAATTATGATGTAAAAATCAGCTAAAACAAATTAAGTGGCAACTGGAAGGTGTCATAAAATCAAGTTTTACGCGTTTTGTAAGACTTATTGCGTATATTTATTGAGTGTCAGTCCGATAAGCGATGACTGACTACTAGATGGTTCTTTATGTCGCACTCGGTTAATGGGCATCCCCATCAGTAGGCAGCAGTAATGATGATTTCACTTACTGGGTTTTTTTTCAACCTGTTTGTACAGTGTACACGAGAGAGAGAGAGAGAGAGAGAGATATGAAAACCACCGGCATCTCCCGACCGCAGACTGACAACAAGGCGTGTTACAAGGTTAAAAGCGCAAAAAAATATCATATGATATACAAAAATAAAACAAAAAGTTGTTGATCCATCTTTGAAGCAAATGGTTGTTTGTGTAAAGAACCTGTTAATAATTCGTTCGAATTCGCTCGAATTAGATTCCGGTTCAAGCAAGAATCATAGAGTTGTCGCAATCTCTTGCTTAAATGCCAGACATACAAACATAAATATATAGTTGTTTTGTTTTTTATCATAATTTACTCACCTAGCTGTTGCAATCCAAACATAATCAGAAAGCCAACAAAGAGCGCCAGATAAGCACGCAATCCCGAACGATTCTTCGACAATATCTCAAAGAATACCACATAGATGAGTGTGCCACAGGCAAAGCCCTGCAGTATGGCCGACAACAGATTGGGTTCACCTCCATTCTGTCCATGGCTAATCAGTATGCCCAGTCCAATGCCCAACGGGCTGACAACCGCAAATGTCAGCACATAGAGCACAGCCAGACTGAGACGGGTGCGGGCTACAATTAACTCAACGCCCACACAAAAGGCTAGAACCAGTTTGTGGGCCGAGACGGCGCCAAACATGAACCACACCGAGCTAGCGGAACTTTCCAAGCCAATTGCCATGCCTTCAAAAAGCTCATGCAGCGACAGGGCCAAAACAATAAAGAGTCCTCGCAGCGAGGATGCAAGCATGTCTCCATTCGGATCATTCGAGTTGTCGCCAATGGGCAGATGACTGTGACCATGTCCATGTTCATGACTATGACTGTGATTAAGATTGTGACTGTGATTGTGTTGGTTGTGTTGATGATGATGATGCACTGCACCATACTTTTGCTGCTCCAGATCGTTTTGCATGAGATCCTGAACGGAGAGTGTTGTTGCATTATTGCCAGCAGCTGTTGCGAGTTCCGAACCATTTGCTGTAGGCGGAGTTTTTAGAAGATGACTATGCCTTATACTATGTCCACGCTCGAAGGCAGCGCCAGCATCATCCTTATGATGTCTGTGGACATACGAATGCATTGCCTCCTCTATGAAGTACATGAGAAAGAAGCCACAGCACATCAGGAGCTCGGCGAGCGGGAATGTCAACTGGCCAATGATCTGACACTCCTGCAACTGTTCCACCACCTCCTGCACCTCGGGCAGCAGATGAAGGAAAGTGGTGGCCAGCAGGACTCCTCCTCCAAAGTACAAAAGACACTTGACAACTATTGCTGAGCGAGCATTCGTTTGATTCTCTGTCCAGTGATAAAAACGATTTAGCAGGAAGGGAATGGAGCCACAGAGAGCACTGGCACAACAGAGGACTACCATGGCCGTGATCTTAGCTGTAAGCAGATCACTGGAATGATCATCGTGAGCGTCATGATCGTGTTCATCTTCGTGTCTCAGCTCGTGATTGTGATCGTGATCATGATTGTGATGAGCCGCTAAATGGCTAATGGGCTCATCAATTTGCAGGAAGCATTTCAAGAAATTATTGACTTGTGTTTGATTCATTGTTGTTGTGCTTTTTGGAAGTTATACTTGTGTGTTGGTTTGGTTTAATTCTCTTCGCTCACTCTCACTCTGTTTCTCTTTCCCTTTGGCCTTAAACTGCCAAAAATATTACTGTTGGAGCAGCAGCAGTTTCTGCATTTGGGATTTAAAATGATCAGCCTTGAATGTCAACGAATTTAATGCTGGTCTTTTCACTTTCAAGTTTTTCTGAAAGCAAAGGTTTTCTTTCACATACACACACGAACACACCCGAAAAACGGGATTCGGCTCACAAAGTTTTATTCACTCTTTTTTTTAAGCTTTATAAGTTTTTTATTGCGCGGCACAACTTGTGGGCTCGAAGCGATCGCACAGACTGATTGGCGTTGGTTGAAACCGAGTCTGGTTGGAGCTATTGGCGTTGCTGTCAGCAGCAGTTTAGTTTTCGATTGTCTATCTTGCAGTTGTTTGCTTTTTGCTCAGGCAGGCAGGCCTGCAGCATACAACACGAGCCAATACTCGCTCTGTCGCGATGTCGCCGTCTCTCTGTCGTCGCTGTCTGTACGTGAGCAGCAAATTAAGTAACCGTAAGCACAACCGAAATTCTCTTAAAGCTTAAGCTTCTTGCTCTCTTATGCACACTCGAACGTTCACCTGTTTAGTGTTGTTGAGCAAATACAATTTGTTTGGGCTAAGCATAAAACGACTTAACACACACATATATATACTATATACACTTGAAGCAGTTGATTGTACAATGAGTTAAGGCCAATGGAATTAATAATAGCGAAATATGTTTCACTGCATCCCTTCACTTTTCGCATCGCTAACAGAGAGAAACATGTTTTACCTTTGGCGACGTGTGTATGTAGCTCCAGTTAGGATCAAACTGCTTTATTAAATTACAACTGCAGCAGCCGCTCAAATTTACCGACATGCCGAAAGCTTTAGCATGAAGCTATTAAGTAAGATAAAAGCTCGCGGTGCTTGTCTTGGCTAGCATTTGCCAACATACATGCATACATACATATTTAAAAAGCAGTTAATCGTCTAATTGGCACACAATTGGTGGGACTTTCACGTAGCGCATCTCACTAATTACGTGTTGATCACGCTTCCGGAAAATCCAGAAACTCAAACTGTTTAACTATAGACATTTGCTTAATTGCAAAGCACTCTTATTTTATTGGTTTACATAAACGGCATCCCCGTTCGCATTTATTTAGATACATATATGAATTTAAATTTAAAATGTCTCTTTTGTTAAAATTAAAACTCAACTACCTAGTTAGAACGCTACTGAATGCGCACAATATGTTATATAACTGTTTATTAAGGTTCTAGTCATAAATAGATTACAAATTTATCTTTTTTTAATGACTTATATTGGGCTTTTCCATTTTGTAAAGAAAAGAGTAAAAATTAATGTATTTTTTTTTTGGATTTGTAATGGGTGTTAAGGTTGATTTTCGGCAATTTTGGATTTGTAATTAGTGCTAAGGTTGGTTTTCGGCAATATTTGATGTTAAAGATAATTGCAAAAGGTCGAGGCAAACCAAAACCACGTTAAGTGTAGTTTCCGTTCATATAAAAGTGAATTGTGTATAAACGACGTGCATTGATACTTCTTAAAATTAGCTCTGGTTTAGCCCAAAAACAATTTCATTTAGTCCACTATGTTAAAAAAACAAATAAGAATATTTACATAACAAAAACTAAGGAAATATTTATTTATTCATTTAAAAACATAGAATACTATTTAAATAATATTTTATTTACACTGGCGAACAAAAATTTTTGCACTTGAATGAAAATGACAATTGAATGAAAACTTAATTTTGGGGTTCTCCGAAATCTAAACAAAATTTAAATTTACAAAACGGGGAACTTCCTTTTAGAAAATTTAAAAATGATTCTCTGAACCTTAATAAAAAAAACAACGCAACTCGAAAAAACACGACGCACCGCGAAAATTAGTCTTAATTCAATAACGATAAACGTTAAAACCTACAATTTGTTGGTCTAGGTGGACCTCTCAATAGAAATGTCCATATAAAATATAACATTGAGTATTTTACTGATCGGTTATAAATCATTTGATTGGTCCAAAACTTTGACTTGGAAAACAACACATTGAAGAAATAACTTTTAATATTTCAGAAAAACAAAAATTAACAAATAAATATTGGAGTTTTATTATGCTTCAGTTGTTTGATGATTTAAAGGCACTATAATCTGCGACGAATACATAGTATTTGGAGCCAGTTGTTGTAGCAAGTTGCTTCATTTCCGGGGGAAAGGTAATATCACAGTGCAGCGTACGATTTCTTTTATATGGTGGAGCTGTTCTGGAACAAACAATACTGCAAACCTTGGATAGGCTCCACTGCAGAATGGAATCCCATGTTTATGACATGATGATGCTTGCGTACAAGATTAATTTTTTAAAGTATACAACTGAATTTTTGCTATGAATAAAATAATTAAAATTAAATGCATTTTTTTTTTAAATAATTTTCTTTTATTTAGTTTTCATTTTTAAATTGTTTTTTTTTTTCTGTTTTTCTGTTTGTTTCTTAGGGGTTTTTCTTTCTTGTTGCTTAAATCATTTATGTTTTGTTACTTATAATTAATAATAAATCATTTTTATACAATATTTTATCTTTTACATACTTGTTTTCACTTGTCAACTGAAATGGCGCTTAAACATTTCAGCTGTAAATGACTTAAATATTTCATGTTTTGTTTTGTTTTTGTCGCTCGCGTATGCAATAAATTTAAATGTTAAATTTGTTTAAACTGCTTGCCAGTGTTAACAACGTTAACCACTTTATTTGCAATTAGCGAAAAGGCTTTGCGTGCATTGCTTGCCAACTCAATCAACATCTTCCCGCATTTTATCCTCTATCTGCTCCGACTCAGCTCTTGTTTGATTCTGACACTGTATAATATGTTAAGTTCTGTTCTGAATGCCTTTTTTTTTTGTTAATCAATTTGGTAAATATATATATATTTAATCAAGGCATGCACTTAATTTCATGTTTTGTGATTTTTGTATGTTTGTTTATCAACATTATTATTATTTTATGTATAATTTGTTATGCTTGACTGTTTATAGAAATATCGCTTTCTTATTATTGTTATTTAGCATTAATTATTATTATATTTTTTGTCATTTGTCCGTGTGTAATTTACGTGTTAGATTTCATATATAATACAAATGGTTGTCATTGAACTATACAAGAAAATTTGATAAATTTTATATTAACGATGTAATGTTTTTTGAAAATTTGATTCTTTTTTATCCATGCGTGAAGAGAATCGCAAAAACACAGTTAAAGTTAAGTTTCTTTCTTGCTTATGTTGCTTGTTGTAAAGTTAACACTTTTTGCATCATTATTCAGTTTTATTTTTATTTTTTTTTCGTATTATATATATGTTTTAATATGTATAAAAAGTTTGTTTAAAATATATATCATTGAGTTGCTGTTGTTGTTTTTACGCTTTCGTCATATAGGGGGGAAGGGGGGAGTAGGAAAACAAATTCGATCAGATGGGTTGAAAAAGTAGATTTGTAGTTTTCTTTAAGATGTTGGCCTGTCGCTGTTGTGTTTGTGTGTTGGGTACGGGAGACGCAGCTGCAGGCAGCTTTTACTTTCAGTGTAGTAAGTATGTAAGTTTAGTATCACGTAATATCAAAATAAATAGCTCAGTACTTTGTTTTTGTTATATTTATCATCGTTATAATGTTCTCTATTTTATTCCCTCGTTAACTATAAAGTTCATGGATCTTGTGTAGTTTTTTGGTTTTTTTTTTTTTCTATATATATTGTTTTTTTTTTTATCTCTTTTTAGTTAGCTTTTGGAAAACATAATGCCGCCTAGAAGAAAAGTGTGCTACATTTTCTTTTTCTTTACTTTTGTGTTTTGGTTAAGGCGTTATGTGTGGAATTCCAGCTGCACTGCATGCGATATAATTTGTTGGTTTTGACTAAATTTCGTAAAATGTAAATAAAATTTACCTAAAAAACACACACACACACTAATCAAATAAATGCACTAATCTTGTACAAAATGAATTCAACTACAAAAAAAACTTTAATCGCATATTATGTTCGACTTTTGACTTTTAATTATTTATAAAAATTATTATATACAATAGCAGCGGCATATACTTCAACCGTATATACAAACATGCAATACAATAAGTATAGTATATAAAAAAGTGCATCCAAAAACAGAGCTAAACAAAAGCTGCCTACGCTTAGATAGAGCTTGACGTTCAAGGGGTGGGAGAGGTTGAGACATGGGTTAGTAGTGTATATGCGTATGAGTTGTAGATGAGTTCTTCATATGCGTGCACATACACATAAATAATTTGTTGCATATGCTCAATATGTTTGTTATCATTTAAATGAAATACTTGTTATACGCGTATTTTTTCTTTAATGTACAATTTGTTGTCTATAAATATATATCGTTATGCATGTAGAGATGTAATGCTTTGTTGTTGTTGCATATATGTGTGTGTTTCTGTATGTGTGTGCGTGTAAATGTGTGTGTGTTTGCCATTGAGTTAAGATCAATTGGATATATCTCTCAGCTTGTAGCACGAAACTGAACTGAGCTGCCTTGGCTTTGAGTTATGAAATTTAATATGACAGTTTGTTTTGTTGTATTTTTGTTATTTCGCAATAATTTGTTGTATTTTGTATATTATTTGCATTTTGTTTTTGTTTCTTCTCCTTTGTTTTTTATTAATAATATAATTAATAATTATAATAATTTATATATAATAAACATAAACGCAAAATTGGTAAATAATAAAAATAATAATAAAATTGTGTTTTTTTTTTCTTGTTGTTTTGTAGTTTTGTTTTTGTTGCAATTTTTTTTACTGTTTTTTTGTTTTTGTTTCTTTGTAAGTGGTATTTTTTTGATGTTTAGGTTGTGGATTTGTTTTGTTTGTTGCTTTCTATTTTCTGTATCTGCATTTATAGTATATTTATAAATTACAACGGAAGTGTCGGTGTATTTGTAGTTGGTGTTGGCGTCAACCTCGACGCGGATGGAGGATAACGCAACGTGTGCTGCGACGTTGCCTGTTGTATGTAATCCTGACTCGGATTATTCAATACGCTATCCCGTGAGTTTGAATGTGAAGTGGCGCGCAGCAATGTGACTGCCTCGCGTTCTGGACTACATTGTACACCTTCTAGTCATTTTTGGCGCGTTGATTTCTTCTTCTTTCGTTTAAAGAAACAACAACATCTGGAATATAAGGAACCACTAGACACAGTTAAAAAGAGAGAACCAAAAGAAAGAAAGAAAAAAAAGGAGAGAGATGCGCATTAAAACGACAAAGCAAAAAACCATCATAAATGTTTCGATACATAAACGATAAAATTATCGATCAATAGAACATACTTTGTTTCGTCGACAAGCTCAACTTCGGGCTGCTGTGTGATGGGTGTGTTTGAGTGTCCGGCCGTAGGATCGTCCGCATTCAGTTCGCCATTTGTCGAACTCACAACCTGTAACAAACGACATAAACAGAAATGCGCACAGCATTGCACAAAATGATTTGCATTAGAAATTTGTTCATTCGAATAACTCACACTAAACATAGAATAGATTACATATTTATCTGCATTGAATACTTGGTGATAAGACATGTTTAAGACGTTTCATAAAACCTTTTTTAATTATTTTTTTTTTGTTTTAATAGCGCTAGTCAAAAAAAATATTTAATTACTTTTTTGTTTTGTTTTTTTATTACTAACGGAAAACAATTATCAAAAACAATACCCCATCTAGAATTTGATGAGTTATTGGTACTATTGTGCAACTACCATGTGGTAATTCCATGTAACATGTGAAATGTGACTAACACTACACGTAAGCAAATTTCGATTTTCAGATGATTCAATTTGCCACCTCCCCAAAAATGGCCTATTAACAGTCTAGAATTGCCCTCTAAATTAAAATAGAATCAAAAATAACACTCTTGTTTGTTTGTGCTTCTGTCAAATATTGTAATATTCTATATTTTTATTTATCGGTTAAAGCAATAATCTTAATAAATAACGTAACGGTTTGGCATTATCAATATATTGACAATTCTTTAAAGCACCTGACTACTACAGAGATTGCCGTTCCTTATTCAGCTCGTTTGCAGTCATGTACTAATTATAGATTCTAACAGTATTCAATTGCACAAAAGACACACACACACACACACACATTCACATTAAGGACACACACACACACACAGAGACATAGAAAACAAATCAAAAACTGAAGGACAGACAGGTCACAGGCATTACATGAAATACCTCGCGCTCATTGTTGACACTAGTTACATTATATGTGAGAATAAAACCTTATTTAGCATATTGTTTGGGGTAGGCAAGTAGTAGTAGTAGTAGTAGAGTAGGTGGTACTAGAGTAGCTAGAAGAGTAGGTGGTAGTAGTAGTGGTAGTAGTAGAAGTGGGTGCCTTATTTCTTGGGCTCATCATCGCCTTCGCTTGTCTCATTATAAGCATCAAATGGGCTATCATCATCCGAGCTTGAATCTTCGGGCAATCTCTGTAATAAGTTTTTTGGTTTTGTTTTTCTTCATTCGCTTCGCAGAATTTGTGCCTCTGGCTTTATGGTGGACATGCCAATGAATTTGTATTGGTGATAAGAGATAATGATCTTCCAAATATTGCCGAATTCTCAAAAACGGTGCAAACTATAGTTGTGGGTTGGTTGGTTTACTGTGTGTGTGAATGTGAGGTGTATTTGTGTGTGTACATGCAGTGTTGGTATCTATTGCAAGACATGCTTATCTAATGTCAGTGTTGGTTAATGCGTTTGAAACGCCATGCCGAGTGCATCAAAAATGATGTTTGAGAGAAGTTGGAATTCTCTCTGGTTCTCTGTAATATGTTATTAAATTCTTTGACATGCATTCCTTGTAAGAAAAAAAGATTGTATCCAAGCTATACGCATTCCATATATATAATAATCGGAGCAAGATGTTTCACAAAATTTCAAAAAAAAGAAAGTCCGAGAAAAAATAACTAGTTGAAACGGCACAACGAGAGAACAAACAAACCGAACGAAAGTACTTAGGTAGAATAGAAACACTTTGGAATATATATTGAATTCAGTACCTTGTTGAGCTAATGTAGAGTAAATCAAGTGAAAACATTAGAATTGAAAAGGCCAAAAATATAACAGTCTGCGAGTAATATATATATATAGATATTGTATATTTGTTGTAATCATCATCATCATCATCATAATTATCATTAAGTTATGTATGTATTCAAAAGGTATGCTATAGTTAATATGCATGATATATGTATGTTCAAATATTCACAAGTAACGATCAAAATACATATAATTAAGATTTTTGGAGCAAATGTCAGGCATTCAACGAGCGGTAAAACATAAGAAAGAAAACATTGACATATGTATATGCAATAATGCTTTATTTAGGTATTTTAGATATTTGTAGAACCTAGAACTGATACCCATACGATTTTGGGTAGCACTCTAAATACGTAGAATATTTCTTGAGTTTGAATCATGAATTTATTTACAGAAATAAAAATCTATACTGAATTGAAACTGAGCGATTAACAGAACAGAACAGAACAGAACATAAAACGAAAAACAAAACAAAACTTTCTAAAAGAGATGTGGATAAGAAATTGTTTGGCCTTCGGCTTCTGCTTCGGCACCGTCTACAACTCGGAACTTACCTGCACGGAACCATGCCGATCGGCGGGTGTCAGATTGCCAAGGGTCGCACCCGGCTTAGGCACGTCCGGCCACGCAGCAACACCTCCTTTGGCATTTGTCTGTGATGGTGGGGACGGAGATCGAATCGATTTAAGTTCGAGTTTGGTTTGGTTTGGTTCGGATCGGATCGGATCGGTTGGAGTATCGTGTCGAATGGTAGTATTGGAAAGGTTTTGTTTTTTGTGTATTTGTTTGGGAGCGAGCAATGCATAAATTTATCAATTATTAATTATCGATTATCAATTATCGTTTATCATTTTTTAAGACTAGACGCTAATTTGGTTTGGTGTCTAACAAACAAAAGTATAAACTAAAGCAGATCACAAATCGAGAGTGCGGCCAATAAAACTAAATGTATTACACCAAAATAATTAATGTTAAATATATAAAGAATTCCAAAGTTTTCAAATAAATTAAGTGTTTAGGTTTAAGTGAGTGTGTGTGGTATGTTGGTGTTTGTTTGTGCAACAGCAGCAGCTAAAAGTGTACATCAGTTAGAACCGTTCACCAAAAATTGTTTTTCTAGACCAATAAAAGCAGTACATAATTCTGAAATTTTGTTAGTTTCCTATAAACTTTACCAGAATACATCTGGCGAAATGCAGCTCTACTTATTACAAATGGGACATATGATTTAAATGTACATCCGTATTAAGTATTTTCGGATAAATGAGAAACTATAATTCACATTGCAACAAATTTTCATCTTTGCTTCAATTCTTCAAAGCTGCACAAAAACGATTTATGGAGCTACCAAATAAAAAAAGCATATTCACAATACATTTTTAAAAAGTATGTTAAGCAATTACATTTATCCTTCTAGCTCACTGAAATGACAGATATTTATGCAATAGTTCTGTTTATAATACGGATATTAGTTTCAACTATTAAATCAGTACAAACATTAAAACGATATTGCAAGGCTACAATCTCTAACCTGAAGTATCATATATTCTTCATTATCATTATCAATATCATCAAAATCAAAATACGAGACGTCCTAAAGAAAATCACGTTCAACAACGTTATTAATTGTTTTTTGTTGATAAGGTAAAAGAGAAAACCGAATGCAGAAACCAAAATAAGAGCACTTATATAAAAAGAGTTTTTTCTAGGTAGTTGAAGAAGATAAAAGATTATTCGAATATGAAAACAATTTAATAAAGTTGTAAGCTTAGTAAATAGATAATAAGAAAACTGTTTGCTTTGTAACCGAAGTATTAAACAATTTAGTAAGTTTATTCAAAAACGAAAACCAAAAACTAAATGTTAAGACAAAAAGAAGTTTTTCGCAAGAAGTGTCAGTGAAAAATAACAATACTTTACCTTAGTCGTAACATTATGACGATCTTTATTTGGTGAAATGATGACTTCATGGCCAGTTTGCAGAGATCCGACGGGCGTAGACTGCAGGCGTGGTTTGTCAATGATATGTATATATATATATATATAAATATATACACATTTATATATATATTTATTTATAAGATGCAGTCGATTTAGTTTTTCGATTAAGGTTATACAGTATATATTAAATGCACAGTAGTAGGATCGATACGATTATGTTTTTTGTTTAGACACATAGAACACATGAAACGGTGTTTTATTTTGAATTGTTTGTTGGTTTGTTTTATTGTATTTTGTTTGATTGTTTATTTGTATATATATATTATTTATCGATGTAGTTGTTGACAACCGTAAAAAGATTGGAAAAATGTTAAAGAGAGAGAAAGAAGAAAGACTGCTGTTAGAATGGCTTCAATTACAGTTAATTTCTTAGGGCTTTAATGCTAGTGTTTAACATTTAAAATAAAAAGAAGCAAATGCGAGCTTGCGATAAGCGCTTACCAACACTGAACAAGCAAAACTAATGGCACGTCAATTCTCTGGCAATACCACATATTATTAGATCTGAATGTATATGATTATACCTTATCGGATTTATTCTTGGCCACATATGAGGGCGGCGCATTTTTAATGACCTTCATTTGTTCCAGTTGGTCCTTGGTCTTTACATACATACGAGTACAAACATACACAGAAGTACAAATTCTTAATCGAATTATGGTTAGAAAACGAAAAGCAAAACTAGCAAAACGGACAGGCATCAATAAACAAAAAATAAAAAACAATACAAACAATATGTATTTTTTTTTAGGTGTTTTACTTGAGGGGAATACAATTATTATCACTGCTGCTTAAATTCTTTTTGGTTGGTCTCTTCGTAATTTTTAAATTGTCAATTTGCGCTTTTAAAAAATATATTCAGAAACGGAAGGAAAGAAATAACATCGCGCTTCAAAATAATTCGAAAAAGAATTGAACATTCATCGTTATCATCATTTGCAGTTAAAAATCTTGCATCATATTCGCCATTTTTGGTTTTCTTGCATGCTGTCCAAAATATGTTTTGATAACCAATAGTCTACCTCTTGGGCCATCAACATGCGTTCGTTGCCCATATTAAAATGATAATTTTGCAAGTCACATGAGGGGGCGCATTATTCAAGTGTTAGTTACGGGAATGTCTTGCTTTTCTTAGGTCTCCTATAAATTAAATATGAATTTAGAATTCGGCACAGATGCATGATAGAGTATATCCATTTGATATATGTTAGAATGGTATGCATATGTATGTCATATTTGTGGTAGCATCTTGGCAATAAATTGTTTTATTAGTTTCAACTTGCTACCTACCATTGTCTTCCCTGTCCAGTCGAACTCGCCCTCGTCGGTATAGCCCTTACGTTCGAATAAGTCTTGAAACAGTCTTCGCAGAAAATCATAATCCGGTGTTTCGAAAAAATCTAACCGCCGCACATAGCGCAAATATGTTGCAAACTCTTCGGGGTGGCCGTCACAGAGTACCTGTTATATACAAAAATAAAAACACATTATAGAAGTATTGCTAAAAAAAACAAAAAGTATGCTAACAAAATTGCTACTCGGGCTCACCTCAATGGGCGTTGCACGTTTTGTATCACCGATTTTTTGATATCTCTCCTTGAGTGTATCAGCCTTAAGGCCTTGCCAGGGCAGTGATCCTCTTAAGAAGTACATAAACATATGACCGAGGGCCTCCAGATCATCACGCCGCGACTGCTCGCGTCCCATATGCGTATTGATTGACATATAGCGAGCGGTGCCGGTCAGGGATTTATGCTCCCGATATGGTATATGTCTATTTGTATCTAAATCAATGTATTCTTTGGCCAAACCGAAATCTGCAAAATTATATCAATTAGTTAAATAGTTATTCAATATTTTACAAACACTTACCAATTATGTGTATAATTTTTTCACGTTTTGTTGATGTTCTGCCAATGAGAAAGTTCTCTGGTTTTACATCCCTATATATTAAGTGCCGACTATGAACATATTCGATCCGGTGGAGCTGTGCGTTGCATTCAAGTTGTTTTTTTTAAGTTGAAAAAAGATGATCAATAAAAATATTCGATTAGTTTTTGCTATTATACAAACAATTAAAGTTCAGTCTATCAAGGAGCAGAAGATTACAACAAGTTGTGTTAAATTAACCACACCTTTTTATTACAGTTAAATTTGACTTTTTGTGTTGTTTGCTCATTGACAGACTGTTAAAAAGTGTGTAAATGAATAGAATTATATATAAATTAAATTTGATTTGTAGTGTCTCAACAAGCTGAAGTTTTTGTCGTTGGTTTGATGGCAACGATTTTTGATATTATAAAATAGATTTGATTCGATTCTTGATTTAAATACAAAATTAATGTGATCGCGCTTAAAATGCAAACTCAAAAATATAAAGTTTCCAACTTAACTACACATGCAATATATTAATACAATTAATAATATGGTTTTAATTTTGTTTTTTTTTTTTTTACAATGAACGTTGGCAGTTACATCTGAATTATAGATATCGAATTAATCGTCTAGGTAGGAAAGCGGCATTCATATTTATATGTTTGGCATTAGAATGCTCAATGATAATGCTAAACTAAACGTTAAAAAAAAAAAACAACTTAAAAATAAATAAAATATAAAACCTTTACCAGATGGTATCGAGCCTACGTATGAGGCAGAATAAAATTAATGGAGATGGAGTCGAATAAAAATTAGATCTTTAAATTAAAAATTATCAGCATCTTTTTATTGTTGTTGTTTTTGTTGTTAGTTAGCAAAATTATAAAGAAATAAAAAAAATAAATATTTCGGTGATAAATTAGAATAAGTTAATAAACTAAGCAAATTTACCCAAGCAGCCCCTACAAACACACATAATTCACACACGCACACACACACACAACAAACACATACTCACATACTTTTACGCAAACAAAAATTGGATCGGGTTTCGGATATAATAAAATGTGTAAGACTTTGCGCTCGAGTGAACAGTGTTGGTTAATTGTTGGCTTAACTGCTACCAGTGTTGTGTACGTGAGCATGTGAAATGTACTGAGAGAAATGCGCGTGCTCGATAAAAAAAAATATATATATATTGAACGTTGCTTTTTTGCAGATTTTTTTATTTTTTTCTTTTTTTTTTTGGTGGTGGTTTTGTTTGTACTTACTAATTGTATAGCTATCAGAAGTACGCTCTTCAAAGTGAAACGTCTGCCGCAAATATCGAATAAATCTTCGAGTGATGGACCAAGCAATTCCATAACAAGAGCATTGTACTTGCCGCAAGGGCCGAAGTAATATACTTCTGGTACACCCTCTGCTACAGGCCAACAAATTTCGGAAATTTGTTTTTCGAAGAATTTTTGTTCGAAATAGCGATATTATTTTTATTTTGTAGTGTTGGGCAGCGCACAAAAGTGACGTAGTTGTTTTGGGGGGGAAACGTTGTTTGTTCGTTCGTTTGTTGTTGTTGTTTTATGCAAATATCGAGAGAAATATAGGGAGAGAGAGAGAGAGAAAGAGAAAGAAGAGAAAGGAGAGAGTGAGGTAAGAGAGACAAATATAAAAACATATTTTTATATATATATCCTTGAATTATTCAATCTATTTTAATTATTGATTATTATTATTTATATATATATATATATATTTTTTTTTAATTGGGGCGCACCAGGAACTACAAGACATAGTCGAAGAGACACAGAAAGAGAGAGAGAGAGCGAACGAAAAAGGGGAGAGCGAGCGAACAACAGTGAAATATATGGCTCTGCAAGGTTAGTTTAGCGCGTCTTACGTATATTACCACCTTTTTATCATATTTGTTACTGCCTAATAGGGGAAACTCTGCTACAAACAACAAGAACAACAAAAATAGAAATTCTCGAAGCATATAACGAGGAAGCCTGTAAAAACGACCCTGTCATCATATCTAATACTTATTTGTTGGGATAATACTAGATGCTGTGGGAATACCTTTTTATGTAGACTATAACAACAAGGTATAACACTTAGAGCTAGTAAATGGCTTTAACTGCTTCTGCAGGCCAGGCTTAATCTTAATTGAAGGTGTATAACAGTAATGTGTAGGCTCTAATGAGTCTATAGTGTTTATTTTTTAGCTGGTAATTGGTTAACCACTTTAGCAAAAATATATATCTCGTGAAACTTTGTTAGTAATTGGTTAAAATAAGTATAATCAAAGAGCAAATACATAAAGTTTGTCGTTAATTGAAATCAGGAAGTAAAAAATAGAGAAAATTAACTTAGACAACTAACGAGAAACTGTTTGTCGTTAAAAATGATTTTATTTTTTATACATATTTAGAAGGAAAGTTGTTTTTTTTATTATTATTATTTACATAGGAACGGTTGTAAGTATTTTTGGCTATTTACGACGCTTAGTTAACATGCTTTTATAATTTAATTGTTGGTTTAATATTGTTGCGATTGGCATTTGGTTTTGAATAAATCTACAACCCAAAGAACGAAAAACAAAATATATACGAGAATTCTTAATTTAACTACGAAAAAAGTATATTCAATTCGTTGACCAACTTATGTTCAACTACAAAAACTTATATGTTCACACTAACGTTCATTGTGTTGTGTTCTAAGGATTTATTACAGTGGTTTTTAGAAATGAACAAAAAAATATATTGGTTGCTAACTTGAAACGTTAAGCCGTTGAGACACTCGGCTTCCAAATGTAGTTTATAATAGAAATAATAAGGTGTAGAACAGTTTAAGCGAAGAAAAAACGCAGATTTCACATGATCAATAAAAACTTAACGAATTTTATTTAATTGGTATTCTTTAAACTATAATGTCAGATTTTGCGTAATCTGCGTAAATTCGCTTAAACTTAAAAAAAGTTTATTGTTGCCGATTTTTTGCATTAACTTACAAGTTGTTTCGCTATCATCAATACAGTCTTAAGTGAAAATTTACGGGAGCAAATATTGAAGAGATCTTCTAATGATAATCCCAATAACTCTAAAACCATGGCATTGTAACGGCCACCACAAGTTCCCAAGTGATAAATGCGTGGTATGCCTTCTGGGGCGTTTTCGGCTGTAGGTTCATCGGATTGGTAGTTTTTGATATAGATTTTTTTTTTCAGATAGGGTATGTGCCATGCCATCACAATGTGTTATTCAATAGAAATCAGTCGATTTGTTTGGTTGGAGGGTGGTGTGGTTTGTTGATTGGTTGTCGCATATGTCGATGATTGATGTTTTTTGAAACAGGATTTGCAGTATCGATATATCGGTATCGGTTTGATTATCGGTTTCAAGTTTCACATTTCAAGTTCATTGGTGGATGGTGTATTGTTGATGGTTGTATGAAGGAACAGAGCAATTTACATTCATTTACATATGTATATATATGTTTAGATAATAAGAGCAACGAAAAATAGAGCAGACGAAAGAATAACGTAAAATATTTTATATGGTTGTGGAGTTTGAGAAATCAGCATATAGTAAGTTGGTGGGTTTAAAATCAGAAGAATATATTAATTGTAGCACAGCACATAGCCGCCTACAGAACATACAATAGTTGGTAGTTTTTGTCGTTTTTTTTTTTTTAATTTAATTTAATTTCACGCACCGACCTCCGAAATATGCTTGAGAAAATCTATTCATGTCTTCTTCTGTGTATATAGCACTCACAATTCAAAGATTTATATTGAGTTGAGATTACGAGTTTGTTTATCAAACTAACGAAGGTGGTAACGGTGCAAAACATAGTTTTATTTTTGAGTAGTAGTTGGAGTAGTAGTAGGGTTGTTTGGTTAGCAATTTTGTCAATAGGACGACAAACGGGCGCGGAAAAAATATATATTATTTTTTTGTATTTTTATTTTTTGTTAGTTATTTTATTGCTTTTAGTATTTTTAAGAAGGTAGGGGTAGAATATGGTTATAAAAGAAACATGACAACTTACCATGTGATCCTAATAGCTTATAAAACCTATACTCTAAGTGTAGTTGCGGAGCCTTTGACTTCATCGGCTCCATTTTTATTGCTACATGTTCATTGTTGTAAAGATTTTTTCCTGCAAAAGACAAAAACAGATAAAACAATTAGTGAATATACTTTGTATAACTCGTGACATGTTGCATAAAGAAAAAAAACCCGTCACATGCCTAAACTCATTGTAGACTTCGACACACATTAAAATGCAAACCATGCTCAATGAGAGAGAATCTGGATACAACCAACTCACTAACTAACCAACTAACAACGCAACCAACCAACCAACATGCAGATCTCGCCTCATACCTGTTAATTTCTCAGCGCCACGCCCACCAACAGGAGGGCCTCCAAAGCAACACATGCGACGACCTGACCATTAGGAAAAGGTAATTTTAATTCAAATATCACTTAATATATCTAAAACCCTTTAGTTGTGTTTTTAAATTCCCAATTAAAAGACAATCAAGCTGCAATCAATCTGTAAATAAACTTTGCTAGCTTTTTTACTTATTAAAATGTTTTTAAATTTAAAGTTAAAAACTAAATGGAATAAAAAATATTATAAAAATATATTAAAAGATAACATACCAAATTATGTAAATATATATATATGTATATAAATTAATAATATATGTATATAACAAAACTATTATCAAAAAGAAATCAAAAAACAATTTCAAACCTATATTGAACAAAATTTGATAAAAAAAAAAAAAAAAAAAAAATAATAACACAACAAATTTAATTTTTTCTACTTGAGCAAAGTTTTTCAGCTGTGAAATTATGTCATGAATGACACCGCCACTAAAGCGGAGCGGGGTGAAGGTAATTTCTTATCGTCCACCACAACATTGCCGACATAAAAAAAATTTTCAGCCTGTGTTAGATCACACGGGCGTAAACAATTTTATTAAAAATAGTTCTTAAAACTAAATTATTTTTGTTTTATGATGAATATGTGATTTTTGATATGATTGGTTTGTGGAAAGAAAAGTAAGAAATGTAATTAATTAATGAAACATTTAAATTTCTTGCAAATACTAAATCAATATTAGTCTGCGCTAAGGTGGTTGCTGCATTTTTAATATATTTGAAGTTAAACTTTTCTTGCATAAATTGTTCCATCGATTGTTTGCTGAGCTGAGACGCGTTGTGCAAGTGAAACAAATCCATATGCACATGCTATCAGCTATCGCACTCGCTCACACTTATTGCTTACATCACTAATACTAATATACACAAGAAACACACATTTGAAAAAATCTAATTATGACCAAACTTCTTAATGAAATTTCACCACTTAAAAGATTTCAATCATGACCGCATATATATCAAACGAAAGGAAATCGAGTCTTTTTTATATTGAGAAAAAATAAAACAAATTCATCAGGGAGTTTTTCAGCAATTTGCAATTAAAAAACAAGTAAGAAGGCTCTAGTCGGGAGAGCCCGACTAGAAGATACCCTGAACCCAGTTGCAATAAATAAATTAAATTTATGTAAGACTTTGGTATACTGACTTAACTTCAATCTATTAAATTCGATATCTCCGGTGTTTCTTAACCGATTTGGACGAAATTTTCAGAAAAGATCTATCGTTACCCATTCTTTCAACCCTAATTTTTACATTTTCCAAATTCGATATTTTTTGTTATCGATTCCATGTGTATATCGGAAACCAGAATAGTTATCGATAATTTGAAGCAAACTTGTTCTGCTCATGGTATAGGAGAACTTATATCCAAAATCTGAAGTCTCTAGCTCTTGTAGTCTCTGAGATCCACGCGTTCATACAGACGGACAGCCGGACGGACATGGCTATACCGACTCGACTGTTGATGCTGATCAAGAATATATATACTTTATGGGGTCGGAGATGCTTCCTTCTGCCTGTTACATACTTTTGCACAAAACTATTATACCCTTATTTACCCATTTTATGGGTTAAGGGTATAAAAAGTAATGATTTTTGCACTTGTTTTTTGCCTTAAAAAGTTATAAATTTGGCAAAAGTATATCAAATTTGAATGTAGGAATGTTTGTCTAACTCATCTCAACTTATATTCCAAAACTCAAAGTAATTGATGAATTATTGAGATTGCTAGAGCAATTTAAAGTCTTCAAAATGATGCAAAAATATACATATTTTTGGTTTCAATTTTTCAATAGAAAATGTAATCAATGCATATATAAATATACATTTATTGAAAGTTTGAAGCCTTGGCTTTAAAATGAAATTAATTTGAGGAAAATTGATCCATTAGTTCATGAGCAATAAGCGACTTTGTGAAACTCTCTTATTACAACAACAACTTTTTTGTGTTGAGACTTCATTCTCGAAAGGTAAGACGTATTCTACGTCAAAAGAGTCATCAACACACACACACACAAAATTATACACACGGACAAACATTCGTATTGATACTCATATGCGGAAAAGGGCGCATGACTTTGATTACAAACAAACGGCAAATTTGTAAATGGAGCAAAACTCTGACTGGAGACATATCCACGCCCGCCCGCTTGTATCTGCCTTGGGCAGTTTGTTTATTTATTTAATAACACGCCTTGCACGACCTTGTAGCGGCATTCTCATTCTGCCAATTTGTATTTGCTGTAAAATCGCACGGTATATATGTATGGGTGAAGAACGTAAACAAAAACAAAATACAAAAAGTCTTGATATCTGACTCCCTCCGAACTTTTCACAGCCATTCATAAAGTGAATTTACACTCTTACGTAGGCAAAAATATATAAAAAAAAAAAAAAATTCTTGGTAGATATTTATGTTTTGACTCTCCATATAATTTACCCGAATACCTGTTGAAAAGAATTTTTTATTTCCTACTGAAATTTTATCTCAAACATTATAGCACTAAAAGGAAACAATACTCATAAAAAAGCTCAAGTGCTACTGCTCCCATTTGATGTTTGCAAAAGTTAGTGGCATGATGTTTCCGAAAACAAAAAACATGCACATCACTAAAAAAATTTAGCAACCAATCGAAAAATTAATTAATGGGATTTTAACAATTTTTAGAATTATGCATGACTTATATCTTTGTTAAGGTTGCAGTCAATAGCCTCTACTTGGATGAATTATGAAGTCAGTCTGAGCACATCGAATAAGCGTGACGTTACTCAACCGTAACTTAAATTATCATGACCTAACTCAATGCGAGTATAAGAAATATATATAAATACAAAAGAACTTATAGACTTGCACTCATTATACTTACATATAAAAGAATTAATTCGAAAGAATGAACAAATACAATATTAAAAAGCATTGTACAGTAAAACCTAGGTAGTATGAACACTAGATAGTGTTCACACCATCCAGGATAATACATTTTTATGGAAATTGACTTCATTTTTTTTTTTTTAAAGTGACTTTACATATAACCTGCAAATTAAATGATTTATTTAAGTATGCAGTTTTCATATATGTATATCAATTTGTCAACTAAGTAAAAGAACAAATTTCAAAATTTTGAATTTCTTCTTTTTCACACTATCCAGGTTTTACTGTATATCTCAAAATAGACAATAGAACGACACCGAAAGACAAAGAAATTTACCAAAATTTCGAATAAAAACCATGTTTTATTATAAATTCAATCATATTTAATGGTCAAGTCAATGCTAGCTACGAACGCTTCAACTAAAAATCATCCTGAAGAAATAATCAAAACTTTAAATACGATTTCTGATGGATATGATATGATCATAAATAATATAAGCTTCCTCGGCTTAAGGACATTTCTAATATGTACTTTATACTCCACAATGATGTTACAAAATTGGTTTTTCTAATCAAGTTAAAGTGAATTTATAAATAAGGGCAAAAACTAACACAATCTGACATTTATTTTTTGTCCCTGTCTAAATATATGTATGTGGTAGTTTTAACACGGATTGGGGTTGCGCTCACAATTTGAATTTACTCGAAGCTAGGTAAATAGCTCACAGAGAGCTTACAGCTACATGACTCATGAACGCATACAGACAAACACACTCAATGAAAACAAAATGAAGTAAAGCAAAGCTCACAGACATAAAAGCTGAGAGTTGCTACAGAGACACGAGACAAAGAAAATATGCAAAACAAAGCGCGTCTTAAAAACAGGTAAGTAAAATGAATGTTAAAACGAAAAGAGAGATAGAATGCTTTGGGGCGGATGCAATTAGTTGGCATTCAGAGGGATGCTGCAGTTTTAGCTGCTACAGTTTTAAAAGCACTGCGCGTTTTCATGGCTACCTGTTGGCAATATGACAAGTACAACAGCAAAAACAGCAACAGCTGCAACAAATGTATGCAAATGCATAAAAGGAAGTGGCAAGCCCACAATAAAACAAAAACAAAAACAAAACAAACATACATATATAGAAGTAGCAACAAGAAGAAAAACACAATTTTATAAAAGCGCATTTAGCAAACAAAACAAAAGTGGCAACGCCAACAAGAACAACGACAAAACAGATGGCAGAATGGCATGGAATGGCATTTTACATTGTATAGTGAATACAAAAAAATTCTCTTTGTGGTTTCTACGCTTGTTGTTGCTGTTGTTTGTTGGCGTCTTCATCTTACTTTGGTTGTTGCGGTTGTATTTGTTGCTCACTTTGCAGCCATGAAAAGGAATGTGTACATACAAAAAGGAAGTAAGCAACAAAAATGGCTAACCAAAAATACTCGCGAAGCGTCGTCTGCATGCCAAAAGATTCAACAAAAGCAACAGCAGCGACAGTGAGTGCAACAGTGAGCGAGAAGAGAGAGAGAGAGAGAGAGAGAGCGTGAGAGAGGTGTAGAACAACTTGGCTTTGAGTCATAAACATAATTTACAACTTCTTGGCAGTTATAAAACGCAGTCAGTTACTTTTTGTGTGTGTTTGTAGCTTTAAGGTGCAGTTAAATGTACTGACTAATGATGCAAGTTTTGATTTGGTTATGATAATTCCGAAGGTAGCAGAGAGATACAGTTATGTTGGCCTACTGACTGAACGAACGCAAAGCTCTTTTTTTTTTTTTTTTTCATTCACAGTCAATTTACAGCTTGATAAGCACAATGGCTTGAATTTCATGTGGTGTTTTGTTGCTTTATTTGGGAATCACATACTTTCAGTATGCGCAAAGTTCTTTACACATTTCTGCTTGTAATTGCTTAATATAATTTTATTTTGTTTGGTTTGTAAAGTTAGGATATGATTTCTTTTAAATATAAAAATATTATCCATACATTTTTAAATTGGATTTATGATCTTCAAAAATCTTACAAAAATTATGGTATTCAAAATTCTTTAATCCCAACCTTTAGAAAACCCTTTATTCTATAACCTAAATATAAATTTTTCGATTCTTTCCACAACTGTTATCAATAACTAACTGCAAAAGTCTGAATCTATAAATGCTTTTTATAAATTACTTCAAATTTCCAAAAAAAAAAAAGCAATAAGAACTTACCTAAACGCAACTCGCCAAAGTTACCACAGCCAATTTTTTTACCGACACGAAAATTTGGTCCGACCATAAGCACACCGGTTGTAGAGCTTACAGATTGGCGGGTGGAATACATGTTATTGCTTGTGCTTTTACCACCGGCAATTGTAGCATTTGCCACATTACCAGCGGATGGACCGGCAGTTGTCGTCTGTGGACCACCACCACTGCAAAGAGATAAGAAAATAAAAGGAATTAGTAAATTCAAAAACATAGTTATTAAATGATTGCAATAAATATGTGTAATGCAACAACCTTATGTACGTCTTAAATTTTTGTATCAACTTGGGCGCCATAATTACAAGTTTCAGCAAACTAATTAAAGCAATTAACATTCAATGAAAATAATCAACTTTAACTTTAACCCTGTACAATATAAAATATTTGTCTATAAATGAATATAGATGACCCACAATCGAGAATCTCGCCAGAATCTCTCCGGCTGCTGTTTTATTGTAACTTCAATGTTGTGTTTGAATTGTTAATAAGCAAAAAAAAATTTGTTCCTTTACGATACATTCAAGTTTTAAATGACGACAAATGCAAAGCAACTTATTCTTCACAAGCATTTTGATGATCATTGGGAGTTTTTGAGTTAGCAATCAACTTATGAATACAATAGATAAGGTCACTCAACTTTACCCAATGTATTTTGTATTTTTGCCAAATGCGATTATACTTGTAGAGCTTAAGGGGGTTTAATCAAATCATAGATATTCTTACTTAAAGCATATTTGTAAGGATGGAACTGATTACCAGACCAGTTTAATGTAAAACAATCGACTTATCAATAATGGAGAGTAAATAATTTAATAATATTTTAAATACTTTACGTACCTAAGTAATTTAATTAAAAATGTTCAAGCAGCTAGCTTAACATAAATCTTAACTACCAATACCAATACCAATACACTATAATATATTTTTGGTTGTCAGTCGGATAAGCCCACACAAACTCAAACCTCAAAAACATTTAATCTAATGTTGTTGCTGCTGCTGATACTGCTACAATAATTTGATTGCAAATAACAAAGCGGATTTAGCACTTGAACTAAGTTTGCAGTCGACTGGCTTGAGTGTGTTGTTAGGTATATATTTAGTTATTTGTTAAATAAAGTCTAACCAACTTAAAGTACGAAGAAACAAGACTCACAAAAAGAAATTAAGATAATATTGGTTGGCAAGGTGGAGTTCTTATAGAGCTTAAATAACAAATGACAATTTTTACATTTGCAAAAATAAAATCGATTGAAATATCTGCTGTTAATAGGTTGACGACAAAATGCAGCTTTAAGTTGATTAACATTCATTACATAACATGCTTCATTGAGCACTCTAATCAACATCTCGTAGTTAGTTGGATAAGCCCACACAAGTCAGGCATATTTAATCAAATCAATATTACTGATACTGCTAGCAATCATAAAAATATCACTACGGTTGCCAATGTATTGGTTTTATAAATAACTTATCAACATGAACAAGTTGGGAGACTTATTTTCGATAAAAGGAAAAAGTTTATGAAACTAGATTGGCTTAAATTGGCTGTTGTTGTTGGCGTGTGGCATAGGACAATGGCACATAGACTTTTTCCTTTCAGTTTTAAATATAGCTACAACAACAAAACGACTGATAGACAGAAAGACAGAGAGGCGGGCGGACAAGCCGCGTCCAATCATTGAAACTGTCGCTGACTCTTTTGACCACCATAGAGCTCTAGCTACGCGGCTGCCATGAGACGGAACTTTGAATGTGTATTCGTGTGTATATATGTGACTGTGGGTGACTCATTTGGTAAGACCGTGAGTGGGAGGTTGGGCTTTTAGAAATATGGTTTATATACATATACATATATAGAGACAAAAGGTTTAACGATTCGTTTGTCTGCTAGTGATTCGTCTTGGGTGTGGCGTGAAAAATCTTCAATTACTGCTGCCATTGCTGCTGCTGCTGCAAATCTAGTTCAATGTCAGGTCAATTATTTAAATTATTGCAACGCTTCAATGCAAGGCAATTGATATTTCAAGGGAAAAACACATTAAGGCCAAAACCTTCGTCTTCGGAAAATGTCTCTAGGGTCGCACAAGTTGCCGTGACCTCAAGTCAATGTACATATAATACTTGCAATAAAGGTTATGTTGCTGATAATGCAACAAACATGTGGCACATACAAAAGCATCTTCATAAATGTCTTGAGCAGCAAAATGATATGTCAAATGTTGATTATAAAATCTAACAATTTATTTTTATCGCATTTTCAATGTGAAACTTTGTTTTCCATCAACTAATTTGTTAAAAATAATCGCATCGATATCTTTCTTTATTTAAATTAAATTAAAAACAGCTTAACTTAAATGTGTTTTTTTATACCCTTAACCCATAAAATGGGTAAATAAGGGTATAATGGTTTTGTGCAAAAGTATGTAACAGGCAGAAGGAAGCATCTCCGACCCTATAAAGTATATATATTCTTGATCAGCATCAATAGCCGAGTCGATTTAGCCATGTCCGTCTGTCCGTCTGTCTGTCCGTCTGTATGAACGCGTGGATCTCAGAGACTACAAGAGCTAGAGACTTCAGATTTGGGATATAAGTTCTCCTATACCATGAGCAGAACAAGTTTGCTTCAAATTATCGATAACTATTCTGGTTTCCGATATACACATGTGATCGATAACAAAAAAATATCGAATTTGGAAAATGTAAAAATGAGGGTTGAAAGAATGGGTAACAATAGATCTTTTCTGAAAATTTCGTCCAAATCGGTTAAGAAACACCGGAGATATCGAGCTTAATCGATTGAAGTTAAGTCAGTATACCAAAGTCTTATATAAATTTAATTTATTTATTGCAACTGGGTTCAGGGTATCTACTAGTCGGGCTCTCCCGACTAGAGCCTTCTTACTTGTTTTATATTATGTTTATGATTTTTGGTTTTAAATCAGTTAGTTTCTGGTTATATCTTTTCAAAAGTTTCGCGACACGCACACACACAAATTCACCCACTCACACATACACATTTTCAAAACAACAGCACATAACGATAATTGTACCGTTAAGCGCAGTTGTAAAGGAAAAAGAGCTTAAGCCGCCGATAACAATTACAACAAACTTTCTGCAAAAAAAAAAATGCCATTTTCTGACTGGTATAAGTGTGAGCAAGGGGCGGAATATGGGAAAGAGTGGAGTAGAAGATAGAGGGGGTGTTGACAACGAACTCAATCGAATGGAAACTCAAAGAAGTAACAAGTTTTTTCTCTTTTCCTCTTCGTTGCCGTTGCTGTCGGTTGTGTTTTTTATGGCTTAATATCCTGCAGACAAAACTGGTTCAATCCCATCACCAACGATCGATCGTCGCAACGAGAAATAAATGTAAGAAGAAAACAGTTTAAAGCTCACAGCACCAGCAGAGAGTTAAGTTTGTAAATACATATATATTTTTTCGAGTCTTTCGCTTTACTTTTGTTTTATTCTTATTATTTTCATTGCTCAACAAACGAGTTCGAGTTCCCTTCTTGTCTCTCTTTTAGATCTGCTACGCTTCTCTCTATCTCTACCTATATATATATACATATACATACATATGATGGCTTTTGTTCTTTATGAATTAAATGTAAGAGAGTTACAAAAAAAAGAAGGCTCAGAGTCGGCGATCGGGACAAAGACACAGCTGGTCGGCCTGGCCTGACCGGACTCTATCTTTGACCGGTTTTCTAGGTTGCTCTTGCGGTTGCAAAAACCAAGGAAACGACATGAAAAAAAAGGTAGCCCCTTTCTTTACACAGACTCACGTACACTTGTGTAAATGTAACTGCTCTTTGTTCACAACGAATTGAAACTTATCAAGTATCGTAAAACAAATCCGCTTACAAAAAAAAAATTATTGCTAGTTAATACATTTTAATCGCTTGGAAAGTTTTATAATCTTTTTTAAATATATTAAGAATCATACGTATGTATGTATGTGTATGAGTGATTCATATGTCTAAGCGATGCAACTGTTACTAATGAACATTTTGTTGCTTTCTTTTGTAACGATGTTCTGTTTTTGCTATACAAAAAAAAAAAACAAGCGCAAACTGTATTGAAAGTCCCATTTTATTTGGTTTATTTTTTTATCGTTGCGCCATTGGTCAATCACATAATATAGTTCCCATAGAAAAAATCGGTAAAAATGTGATTTCTCGTATTAACGCAAGCGCCTCCTCTGTGGGACATCGTATGGGCTTTTGGTATGTATTTGTTAACACGTTTCTAAGGGCTTTGGCTTTTCTGGGATTAAGGGATAAGGTTTTAAGCACAGCAGCAAGATCCCACAAGTCCCACTTACGGGCAGCCATGTTGCGATTTGGCCAAATCGCCTGCTTTCTTTCTTTGCCCTCTTGCGCCTTTGAAATAAACAAGATCTTTGGGCGACCCCCTGATTTCACTTTTGAAGGGCTTTTTATACTTTTTTGCATTGAAGGCTAAGCACAGTTTACCTTCCAGCCAGTTCTTATGCTTGCTAACAAACAATTTTGTATTTCTTTTACATTTAACCCAGTTTGTTAATAAATTTCTGCAAAACATTCGGACTCTTTCATTCAAAAAGCTTTCATTACTTTCCATAATGCTTTTATCAACATATCCACTTATATAGTTAAATACCGCCTTATTTTTATTCAAACGGCACTTCATGTGTTGCCACACTACAAACAAGTCCGCATGGGGAATCGCGAGGTTGGTCCCTATAAAATCAAATATCTTGAAAAGTGCGCAAAAGTGCACATTGAGACTACACGCATTGGATTAGGAATTAATAGATCTTTAAAACGACATCAAACTTACAGCAAACACTCGCAAACATTTTTGTTAAAGTCTATGCAAAGTTAGATTTAGTTTCTAAAAATTGCCGATGGACACCACCTGCTAATAACACATTAAACAACAACGACACGCACAAAATCATAAAACAAATGATGCAAAACATATAGTAAATACCTGTACTATTAATATCCATCGTCAATTTTAATAGTAAACGTATATAACTTTAATATTTGTGTAGTTTACTTTCAATTTGAAATTTGCAATTAAACAGCGCCAGTGTTGTTTGGTGCAAACAGCTG
This sequence comes from Scaptomyza montana, assembly GCA_018904305.1. Lineage (NCBI taxonomy): Eukaryota > Metazoa > Arthropoda > Insecta > Diptera > Drosophilidae > Scaptomyza > Scaptomyza montana. Next base: position 4,091,212 of record JAEIGR010000007.1, read on the forward strand.
ACTTCAAGTGTAAATAACATAACACAGGTCTGTTAACTTAACATTTTCTTTTGAGAACATAAAAAGTTCAATGTTTTAAGAACATAATTACATTAACAAAATGTTAAAGTAAGTATATGTAAAAAATGAATAAATGCCAGTTTTTTGGCAAAATTTCCCATAGTGCGATGTTCTGTTTTTGCTATACAATAAAAAAAAAAAACAAGCGCAAACTGTATTGAAAGTCCCATTTTATTTGGTTTATTTTTTTTATCGTTGCGCTGAAAAATTAAATATATAAATTAAAAAGTAAATAAAGATTGCATTTGCCAAAAAATAATTTATATTCAAACCAAACTAACCAAAATGCGATTTACAAATTGTTAATTTACCGCAAATATAGCTGGGAACTCTGTGAAAAACAAACAGAAACGATTTAGGAATTAATTAAATAAGGTGTATTTAACATATTATTTAAGCCCTTTTTAACTTATCAAAACAAAAATTTTAGCTTTTTTTTTTATAACTTATTAAAAATAAACCAATAGCTAAAAACACACACTACACCACACATACTCTCTCCTATGAGACGACCAACAAAAGAGGAAGAATTTTGGGATTGAAAGTAAATTTTAAAACTCGGCACTAGCGAAAAATCCTCATTGAAAGTTGACAAGCGGCTGTCACCGCATCATAGCAATAACAACACATATGTATATAAGGCAGTATTTTTCAACATTTTGTCGTCGCGTTAGTCAGAAAAATTTACATTATTTGTCAAATTATTGATTTAACAGTTGACATGTGTGTAGTTTGACTCATTTTACAATTTAATTAAGTAATTGTGCAACAAATAAAATCAATACTTCGACATTTGTAGTAAGGCCAGAAACCTTACAAAAAAGAACTTCAGTCAGCAATTATATAAGAAATATGTGTGAGCGGGAGGGGGCAAAAAGTACCAAATGGCGCTAAAAAATTAACAAGAAAAAATCACCAGAGAATAAAAAACTATTGTTCGAAAAACACAAACATACTACTTACATACAGACAGACAAAAAGCAACTGATAAATAAAAAAATAAAAATGATAAGCTGCTTTGAAGCTTAAAAGCGTCTTCGTTGTCGTTATCAACTGACCTCCTCCTCTTTCAGACAATCATCCCAAATGGATTTGAACTGTGGCGCGTTTGTCGCCATTTTTTTTATTATGTTTTGCCTTCCTCCGTTTCCTTTGCTTGCCTCTTTTTTGCACTTTTCGATTTTTGCCTTACAATTGAGCTGTTTTTCTAATTTTAGACGCAATCAATTTCATTATAATTGTCTGACAAACAGCAGATGAATTTTAATCAAAGCAAAAGTAAATAAGCCAACTTGCAAAAAATAATAGGTATTTAATTTTTAGCGCTCATAGATACGCTGCATGACAGAAGTTGCTTTGATTAATTATGGAAAATAGAAAACTTTAAAATAAAGCGGATTTTCTATTTGACAAACTTTTTCGTTAAAAGGAATTATCTGTTATTCAAAAATATTACCTGAATCAAAATTAAAATTTGTTTTTGCTGTTCAACTTTCAAAAGTTTATTACAATAATTGCACAAAAGTTTTTATGCCAAAAAACTTTCTTTATACAGTCAAACTTTCATATAACGAATCTCAAAGGGACAAGAAAAAACTTCGTTATAGAGAAAATTCGTTATATATAATTGGTTTTTGACTGAATCAAATTGCAGGGTTCTGGTTTACGGAAGTTCGTTATATGGAAGTTCGACTGTATGTTATTTAAAACTTACATTTGTCTATCTTTGAAGATATGTTTGGGTTGTTAGCCAAAATCTTCTAATTGATTTGTATATATATATATATATATATAAAACAAATCTTTTCTTTCCTAACATATTACAGAAAAGATCACTGATAAAATTAAGTTTCTTAATGATTGAAGTTCATTATCTGCTATTGCATAGACTTGAGTACTAACAACCTTGAAGTATTGCCAACTTTTAAGCATCCTTCCTGTTTGTCACATTTTTCCTTCTCTCAAATAGAAAGGTTTTCTATTTAAACATTTTTTGAATGAACGCGTAAATTTACTTGATGCAAATGCGTTCGCTAATTTATTCTAAAGAATGCAAAGTGCCAAAGAAGCCACATAAAAATAATAACAACAATATATAAAAACGTTCATAACTCAAATTCATTGATAATATGACAACAATGCGAATCTCATGTAACTTTTACTATTGTTTATTTGTATTTTATAATTATTTTGTGTAATTGATGTTGTTGCTGCTGTTGTCGTTTCTAATCGAATTGCCGCACATAACATGCCAATATCCATTTTCAATGGCATTTGACTTTGAAAAAAAAAGCAAAACACAAATTAAGTACAAGTGAGAAAAATCAGCAGCAGCAAATAACAAGTTAGATAGCTTAAGTCGAGGATGCTTGACTAGAAAATACCCTGAACCATATGGGTGACATAACTTTAATCTTGGATATCTCTGGGAATTTTCTAAACCGATTCCGTTGAAATCACAGGATCAAGGTTAAAAAATTTCAAGTTCATTATTTTGTTGATATTTGTCGAAAACCGGAACAGTTGTCAAAACTTTAAAACAAACTTGTACTGCCTATGGGTTAGAAGAGTTCTTTTTCCAAATCCGGACGAACATGGTCAAATTGGTTCGACTGTTGTTGCGGATCAAAAATATATATACGTTATGGAATGGGAGATGCTTCTTATATACTTTTGCACAAAACCATTATACCCTTTTTTTTTACACAGCTCATGAGTATAAAAAGGCGACAACAACGTTTTGATTCATATAACAAAAATTAACAGCCGGTTGCCCCTGCATCGATCGAAACTAGTAAACTTTGTGAGACGCAACAAGCAGAACAAAATGATAAGCAACAACAGCAACAACATCACATACACACACACTGAAATAAACATTCCAAGCATTGACATTGTACGACGACGTTATCTCTGAACAAAATGTTGATACAATAAAACAAAAAATGTGAAAACTTCTTTTAATACAAAAATCATAGCTTTCATAAATTTATAATTGTATTAACGTGTGATCAATTATTTTTATATAATTTTTTGTTCTTTAATTTCAGTATTTTGACCCTTGGTTCCACCGTGCATCAGTGCATTTGAAGCGGCAATACACACACACGCACATATACACACACATAATACAAAAACAAATTGGCTAGATAAGGGCGCGTTGATTAGGAACAGCGATGTTGTCGTCTTTTGCCTTCACTGACAGTGGCAAACAATAGCGAGTCTAAACAAAAGCGAACGAGTGAAAAAAAGCGCCGGTAAAAAAAAAGGAATAGCAACGAGTGTAGCAACAGCCAAAGCAGCAGCCTTCACTTCCCCCCCCACCACGCCCATGTGCAGAAACAAGGTGGCTTTTGGGGTTAGACACTTTGTACGTCACCGCGACTCAGCTGCTGCACGAATCAGTGTGCGTGTGCGTGTGTGTGTGTGTGGGTTTAAATGCGTTTGTGGCCGATTGACCTTTGCATGTTAGATTAACATTGTATATGCATCTGTCTGTAATCCATGGGCTGCAACTTCTGTTTAGGTCTACATAATATGTCTATGTATGTCTCTATGTTTATATGTGTGCATTGGGGGCCAGTCAACGAGCGCTTTAATTAGTTTAGTCCGCAATTTTGAACATTTGCAAAATGCTACAATCTATGGAAATGAGCTTTAGAGGTCAAAACTTTATCAGCAAAACGCAGCTATAAACGCCCACCCAGTCAATTATATATACATACATACAAGCATACAAATTACATATAAATTGTCAGTAATTTGCGTTCTAGTGTCTTCTTCCTGCATAGACAACCTTCTCGCTCGTTAGCATTTCGACCCAGCGTTCGATTCCTTCCTTCCGTTTGAGGCTGAACGCCTTTCGCCGAACCCATCCCCCCACCCCACCACCCATTCTTATGGCATTGAAAAACCTCACGTGCATTGGCGGCCACAATACGTTTTCGAGTGTGTAAGTGCATATGTATGTAAATTCATGTGAGTGTGTATGTGTGCATTTCTCATCTTATAGTGTGGAGGTCAAAATCGCGCACTGCTATTTGAGCATTTGTTTTTTGTATTACTGGCGAGAGAAACACAGACGCTATCTGGTCACACCATTCGTTTCGAATTTCCAATTTGGCCTCTGCTCAACACATGTTAAAAATATTAACTACATTTGTACACTAACCCGGCAAACTCCGTAAACGACGCTTTTAGTGCTGCTTTTCACTCGCTCTCTTTGTCTCTCGCTCTCACGCCGCGCTCTTTCGACACCGCCTTGGCCTCATGCGATGCAATGACGACGATGCGGGGGAGCCAAGCCAAACGCGCTTGCTTTGTTAGCACACTGCTTGTCAAACTGTTAGCAGCACAGCTGTTTTCTTTCGCTGCTGCAGCGGGCGTTCACTTGAGCTCGTTGATTGGCTGCTTTTTAATTAATTGTTTAATTGTAACTGCAACTTGTTGTTTAAGCTTTTAATGCACACAGCACATGCACAGCAAATGTATTGGTCACTTTATTTTTAAATTTCATTTCCTTAAAATAAAATCACACTTTAAAATTATTTGGTTGCTTATTTTCATATTATATTCTCTTTAATTTTTGCCAAAATATAACATTCGCGTCGATTATTTAACGCCAACGCGCTTTCTAATTTACACAAGTCTACAACAACAGCAACAACAATGGCAAGCAGCAGTTGTAGTCTCCACTTTGGTTTTTGTTGATTTTTTTTGCTTTAGCTTTAGTTTTGTGTGTTTGTTGCGCTGTCGACAACTAAAGCTCAACTATTACAACTACAGCCATAGAGAGCTGAGCTGTTTGAGTATTGTGCTTGGAGTTTGTGAGTGAAACATGTTAAAGAAGGAAAAAATGCTTTTTAATTTGTCATATCCGTTTCGCTTTGTCTTTGTCTCTGTTTGACTGGTGTATATGCTCATACGCATAAGGTTAACGATTATGTTGCAATTTGAGACGCAACTTTCGCCACATTATGAAATTAAGAACTAGCTTGGCGCCCCAAACTGTTAAGACAACAGATTTTTCGTTTTTGCAGGTCAAAAGTCTGAGCGATACTCATGTGCATTTGTATGGATATGTATCCAAAGAAAGAAGAAAAGATACAGATACCGAAAAAGCAGGCATTGCCACAAGCAAAATATAAATTGTGGAAAAAAGTCATAAATAACTCGAAAAACCAGTTTCGTATTGCCGGTGTACGAATCAGGCAGCAAGAAATACAACAACAACAATAGCAGCAAGCAGCAGCAGCAGCATCAACAATAAACAAAATGTGCAAGAAGTGCTGTCGCTCTTGCTGTCGTTGTTGCTGTTTGAGTGAGTGAGAAGGCGAGTCAAGAATAACACTTAAAACTCGTTTATGTTGTGCAGAAGAAATAAACCAAAGGGGTATATAAAAAAAAAAAAAAAAATATCAGACAGCTGACTCAAAACAGAAACAAAGATACATGCATACACGCGCGCAGTTGCTGTATTGAGCGTGTGTGTGAGAGAATGAGACAACAGACTCATTAACAGAGGCGGAGGTATTAAAAGACAGATAATAACTTTACAGTTTGACAGAGACATAGACACTCAGGTGCATTTTGAGTGAAAAATGTGTGAAATACGAACGAAAAGAACTCCAAACAAAACACAATCAAATACAATTACAAAACGATCTTTTTTATATGTTTTTGTTTTCTTGTGCATCAGTGAGTTTCGTAAAACTGTGGCAGCAGCAACAAACTGGAGCAAACACAAATTAACAAAACGTCATAGCGATAAAGAGATTAACACAAACACACACAACATAATTTATTCATGCGATGCGTATGTGTGTGTGTGAGTGCAAACACCCACACACACACACAGAAACACTCACTTAGCCACGCATGCAACGGCATACAGAATTTCCTCCATGCGTGTGTTGCTTTATGTGAGTGTTTTTGCTACTGCTACTGCAACTCTTGTTGTTGTTGTTGTTGAATATATATGCACACCAGCTAGCTACGCGCGACCGAGCGTTGCAAAAGCAACTTGGTTTTTTTTTTTAAGCCAGCAGTGACGATAATGGCCGCAAGGAAATGACAACTGCTACGGCGCACGATCAAAAACGAACTGAGAACTCAACCGAGCGCCAATTTCAACAAACACAAAACGAGCGAGTAACTATCAATGCGAGAGACCGAACGAACAAGCGAGCAGACAAAAGTAGAAATATGAGTGAGTGAGTGAGAACAAGATTTCTTTCACTGCTCTATTGCAGATATAAAAAAAACAATACACTTGTGACTGTGAGCGTGTGAAAATTAAAATGCGGCAAATGAGCATTTTGTATTAGTATGTAATTATTGTGTTGTTTGTTGTTGTTGTTGTTGTTGTAGCTGCTGCTGTTACTGCCTTCGCGACGTAGGGGAGATATAAAGACAGGCAGGCAACACTTGAGCGAGAGAACGAGCGACATAAGTATTGATAATGATAAATTGTTGTTTTGTGTGCGTACATATTTATGTGCATATCTTTGGCTGTGTGTGCGTATGTACTATGCTCATGCGTCAGAGTAAAAACTAAACAACACAAAACGCACTACTCATACATAAAGAGTACCTGTCAAACACACATGCACATGCACATGCACATGTACAAAACATAGCAAGCAAAGTCAAAGCCGGCAGTCGAGATCTGTCATCATCAATTGAATGTGACCAGAGAGTTTGTAGCTTTCAACTAAAGTTGAGTGACTCATACGCAGGTGCTTTGAGGCTTGGTCGAACTCGTATAACTGTGATATGGGACCAGCTGTTTGCTGTAAGTTTTTAACAGCGACGCCAATAGGCGACTTTTATCGTACTTTTATTTTTAGTTTTTGCACTAACCCAGCGAGGGTATGTAGGATGCGTAATACTATACATACATATCATATATTTATGGTTTAATATTATATTTGTTATTTCAAATGAGTACAAATATTAGAAAGATGTATATAAGTTATGGGTCAAAAAACTCAAAAACTGCGCGATAAGAGGTTAAAGAAAATACTCTAGCGTGAGATAATTACTGTAAGTAACATTGGCGGCTGTGGCTTTTACTGTTCATATTTATTTATGTAAAAAATTCACTCAAAACAAGAAAAGAAACGAAAATTATTGTTAAGACTAAAACACAAAGATTGATTGTCTTTAATCATATGTATATAACTTAAGAATACAATATTACATAAATAATTTTATAAATTTTGCACAAATATTTTTAACGTCATGTCTAGCAGAAAACATATAAATCATGTTTTGCTTTTCTTTATCACGTAACTGAAAATAATATCATTGGCATATTGATTAACTATAAGCTCGATGATCGATCGATATCGATAAACTGTCAACTCTTATAGAAACACATAGTGACTTGCATTCACCCTGTATTTCTTGATTAACCTGTCGGAAGTATAAACTTACAGACATTTGAATATTATTTTACACTATAATTAAAACTTTAAACCAATTATCGAAATTATTATCAAATATTAACCAGTCATAACGGACTGTTTAGTATGTAAAATGTTAACCAGGCATATTTAGGCAACCATACGTATTTCAAGCAAAAAGATACGACTTTTTCCACTTTCAAGAACTATCTAATCGAAACATCGTCAAGCAAATCAAGCGCAGCGCAACTGCAGAACTATTGACAGACATTTAAAACATCCAGAGGCATATGTAAATGACTTGAAAAGAGTCAGCAGGCAAGATTAAAGAATTAGTCGGATTTAACGCAAGCCTTTCAAGAGTTCAGCGTACAATCAGAAAGGCTCAAGAAAAAACTACCTCAGAATGATATTCGCTTAAAAAAAGTCTCGATAATGAACGCAAAAAATACATGACATGGACTTTTCAAGCTGACACTCGTTTGAATAATTAGCGTTCGGTTGTCGTTACTGATGGAAAATGTTTCAATTTTGACGGCCTTGATGGCATTCTATACTATTTTCATGATTTGCGAAAAGACGAGCTCCATTTAAGCCGGAATCACAGACGAGAAAGTGGAGTCTTAGTTTCGGGTGCCTTAACGTATAATGGCACAATTGAATTTAATTTAAGAAGAAAGAAATTTGACTTATTTTGAAAATTATAGAAACGCACTATTTTTGTTTAAGATTTAGAACATATATTTAGTGTTACACTTTAAGAATCATTAAACAACATAAATTTTCGCATATCAACTTTTTTCTATTGTTTACAAAATGAAAGTTTTAAACCTAATATTTAATGCAAGTAAGGGTTCGTCTAGTCTTTTGACTAGCATTGTATGTATAAAGACATCATCACAAACTTAGCATACTTTTTGAGCTCGGAATATAAATAAAAATAAATAAAAACACCAACTAACTAGGTCGGTGTCGCATTGTTGCCAACCAACCAGCTCAAAACACACACATGCAACATACTAAGACACAAATATAACTGAGAGTGAGACAGAGAGTGGTTAGAATAACCTAAATTTGAGCTATCCCAGCAACGGCAATAACACAAAACATCACAGCTAAGAATAGTAACTGTAACAGTCAGGACTGCCACCTGCCTCAAACATAGACCGCAAGTTGGCAAAAGTTGCGTGCGGCGCAGCACAAAAACTGGCTTCAATAATCAGAGACTCAAATGTTGATGAAAACTTTACGAAAGCCTCGCTCGACAACAAAAGGGGGTCAAAAGAAGACAGCAGGAGGGAGACGAGAGGAAGCAAAGCAACGGAGACCGAACGTCCGACCAAACAGTGGGTAGCAGCTGTGGCACATAAAAACAAGGACAAATTGCGGATTTAGCAAATAAAATAAAAAACTATAAAGAATGTGAATGTAAAAGTGGATACACAAAACACAAAAAAATTGCTAAAGCAAACGAAACGAAAGGTGGAACGGCGGAATGATGAAACGACAAACGGACCAAGTTGACCCATCAAACATTTTCCGTCAATGACGTCATTAAGCAGTTAGCGACTGTCAATGTCGACGTTCGTCCCTCTCAATTTGATTCTTGATTTGAGTGCGTGCGATAATATTGTGTGGGTGCACAAATAAAAAAGCTAAAAGCTATAAGATGTTTAAGATTTGTTCAAACATATGGGACAGATGATGCTTTGCCCAACATGATCCGAGAAAAAATGTATAAGAGAGTGTAGCTGTCGACTAAAAAGAGAATGTGAGTGAGTGTAGGTGTTTGAAGCAAACGCAATAAATTAAAGAAAATGTGCATAAAAACGGAAATCAATTGTTGATAAGTAAACGATGATTGCTTCTTCAAGGTGGGTGGCAAGCAAGAAATGGATGGTGGAGATGTGGTTCGAAAGCTTTCGAGTTGTTGCGCAAATATATAAATATAATGTACACAACAACAAGAACATCAGCAACGACGTCAGAGCAAGTATAAGAAGAAGCTGACGAAGAAGGAGGAGATGTTGAAATGTCAATAGTGTGAAAATTGCATCTAATTAAATTAGATGCCAGTCATGCTTAAAACAAAAAGCTCAACGTGCGCAAGCAGGACAGATTACACAAATGAAGACAAATGAACGAACGATATGCATGGGGATGGGGAGGACAGACAAGCAAGGAAAAAGTAAAAAGCTTGTCAAACAAATCGATGCGATTTAACGGCCCGGCAGCCAAGCAGTAGGACACACATTCACACCATCGTGAGAAAGCTTGAGAACCAGAAACAGATGAAGAAAAAATCCAATGTCCAGCAAGGAAGGCATCACAAACTGTGTGATTCATTAAATATTTTCGAAAGCCTTTCAAAAGATTATTAATGACAATGTAATGCAGTCAATTCAATGGCATACATATGCATATTTAATATGTGTTTGTTCTCAATAAAGACACTGCAAAATCATAATTACCGTTGAATAAGTTTTATGAAATTTAAACTTAAAACTATGGCTTCATTGTTGCATGAAATTTAATAGAACGCACATTAAATTTAAACGAATACATATATATTGGAATTTTATTTCATAACATCCTTAAAGCAAACACACACGAGCATTGTTTTGGCTTAAATCACGTTGACATGTCCATGACAGCGATACTTGTTGTGACGCCCACAAGCAGCCGCAGTAGTGGCAGAGAGCTGAATCCTTTATGGTGCAACTACGCTGATAAGCAGTTTAGCAGAAGGCACTTCACAGTGAATGGCAAGCGGCAAATGGCAGTGTCAAGTGACTGACAGATATAAGCTGTTCATTAGTGACAGCTGCTTGAGGACGCCCAATGGCGTTGACAGAATGGGCCAGTGTTGTATAACAGTTATACAAGCGCACGCATTCACATTATGATGACGTCTTACAAAACACGAATCCCTTCGATCGCAATAAACTTCAATGACAATATTTATGTCCGCATCATCGACTTTATTCAAAGATATTAGAATTTCCCCATGACTAATGCAAAAACATGCGGAGTCAGAAGTATAAAAACACACACAACGAAAGCATGTGTGCAAAAATCAAATCAGAACTCCAAAAAACAATCTTTATAGCTGGCTCATTTAGCTTATTTACAAACGCTGCTAAAATCTAATTTGTGAGACTCATTTGAGTATTCTGTTAAAATGATAAGCTGAGTGCATTTTTAGCTATGTTACTAGTAAAAAATTTAAAGGATTTTAATATGTATTTATCAGTTGATTATAAAATAGTAAAAATGTTTTGAATGGCTTAATTTTTGAAATATGTTTGCAATAATTTCTTATATAGTTTTAAAAATATCACAGAAAGTGTTATATATTTTAATGATATTAAGAAAACAAGTATCAAAGAAACTGTGCACGAAATTTGTATTAAAATAATACATCGTATTATTCGTATTATTATGAAAAACTTAACCAAACAGAACAGATGACGCTTACTTGAGTTTGACACAAACTCTTTCAAAAACATTAGGAAAATATTTAGAATTAATGTTAAAGACATTTTTACTCTATTATTATTGTTATAACATCATTATAAAAGTAATTTCTTATCGTTCACTATGAATATATTTAGTATTTTATTTAATTTTCAACTTATTTTGCCTTTTTGCCTAATGCCTTTACGTTGCATTTAATGTTTTGAAGTCGTTGAGCAACTTATTTCTTGCATTCTTGCGCACGTACATTTTCAGTTAAGCTGCGCTGAAGGTTTCAAGTGCAAAGCAAACGCCAAGTACTTTTCCAAAAAAGTTTGAAAGCCACCTGTCATCACCCCTCCCCTTCCTTCATCAAAGTAGCACTGACGCTCTATTTGGCTATAACTGGGTTGTCATCTTTATCGTTGTCTGGCACTGTTTCTGACACGACGCGTAGCAACGTTAACACTGACTTTGAGTTATTAGAAGCGCTAACAAGTTTGTCAAGTTTTCAGTTTTCAATTTCTCAATTCTCGTACGTTTGTGCTTTGCTTTCTTTCTATTTGTCTGTCAATTATACTGCAAGCGCATCCAACTAGCCAAAAAGAATAATTTAAGTCATTTTTAATAAACCAAATTAAACACAACGAGCGAGAGAGACAGAAGAGATAGAGAGAGAGAGAGAGATAGAAAGAGCGAAAGAGAGAGAGGAAAGCCTTGACTTAAGATGCGCTTCATCTTGAATTATTCCGCTTAAATGTGTTATCTTAAAATATATATTTGTAATCTGAATTATTAATGGCAGTCTGCAAATGGTTTTCACTTGTGAAATTATAAATTCTGATTCCTTATTTTTGTAATATGTTTAAATTTAAGTGGCTTGGTTTTTAATTTAAACAAATAAATGTCGCTTAAGCATAAATAACATTTTAATTTATTAATTACTGTTGCTGCTGTCTTTGGCCCACGCAAGTGCGAGTACAATCTCTCCCTCTCTCTCGCTCTGTTTATTTCTATCTCACCGTTTTTTCCTTATAATTGAGGTCAAATGCGCCACATATCAGCAGTCACTGTGCGTCGAGCTCAATAGCCCCAATCTCAAGACCAAGTTGTCTCGCTAGGCTCTCGTTGGGGCTTTGCTCCGATAATTACAACATGCAATATGCATTTCAAAAACTTTTGATCGAAGGTTAAATCACTTTGGAGTGCGCTAACCAAATATTTAATCATTTAATTATGACCAGTTCGATAGACTTATAACCTAAACAAGATGGATACTTTGAAATGTTAGCTGATGCAGCATGCTCCGAAATATTTACACAGTTGTGGCTGTTGTTTGCTATTAAAATTGATGAAATTTTTGTGTTTGTTTGACATTCACAATGCAACAGCTGTTTACAAAGTGCATCACAAAATTTTCTAAATTCAATACTATTGGCATCAAATACTATTCATTTTTTGGAATCCTTTATAACAATATTATGATAGATTATTTAATGTTTATAAATGTGTTAGCCAGCTTGTAATAAAAGCTGACTTATCTTTCAATATTTAACTTAATATACATTGTATTAGAACCCTTAAAGGTAATTGTACGTATCGCAATTGGAATACTATACATAACTATTGGATGCCGAATTCGCGATGCTGGGGTGATTTTTGATGTTTATTCATAGAATAAAGAACTCATAATAAAATGTAAAAGGGCTATTAAATTTGTGCCCAACTTTAAAATTTAAATTGTTCTTTTAAAATCTCCCCTGACTTTTCCTTGCATTTACGAAAAACTGAATAACAATTAATCGGCCCAGCCGTTCTCAATTGATGAATTACACACCAAAAACAAGTGGAAACGTTGCAGTCGGACGCAACCGACTGTGGTATACTCGTAACCAGATTTAAAACCGGTAAAAAGAGACATGATTGCAAAGGGGTACGGATGCGGCAGGGGTGTACGCTGCCTTAAAGATTCTGCGATGCAGATGGGGGTGCCACCAGCTATTTTCCTTCCAAATTTGGTGACTCTAGCTCAAAGTTTGTAAAAGGTGGGGAAAGGGGGGCGGAATGGGTGGGGGTGGCTCCAAAATTTTTGATGCAGTTTTTTGGGGGTTGCTAATAGGTATCTTCTTACCAAATTTGGTACTTCTAGCTATAAGGATGTGCGAAATATGTGGATTTATCGGTATTGGGTTATCGAATTTATCGATTTGCCAGCCCCCCAGTTATCGTAGAACCCCAATCTTGACACTTTAATTTACTATCCCATAGATAAAGAGAATTGGAAAGTTTCAAGTTTCGCTTGAAAGGTGTGGAAAAAACTTGCAACCATACGGACGGACAGACACCATGACGGACATTGCACAAAACCAATATACTCTTGACCTTCGGTAACGAGTATAATTAACATTTTTATAAGCTGTTTGAAAAATATCACTGTTATTAACATAACATCAATAGACATGTTAACGAAAATGTGTAATGCCCTGTCCTCATTAGGGCTGCATTTTGCATCTTCGCATCTTGAGCCAAGATGTTGAACATCTCCCATACAAATTGTATGGGTGCTAGATATGGCAGATGCTGGCGTCTAGCCAAGATGTGAGTACATCTGGTGTTAACAGTAATACTCTAAAAACATTTCTGTTATGCTCGATAATTTCTTTTATCGGCATGGTGACACCTAGTCAAATAATTACAGGAAATTGAGACTCAAAATGGTAAACGGTAAAAATTAAATTTATTTTGTTTTTATTATGCTACACAAAATAATTTTTTGCATTTCGAAAGCTTTCCTCTCACACCGAAAACTTTCTTTGAAGAACTCGTCCGAGTTCCTCGGCACACCCCGCTCCCAAAAACTTCCAAACCGAATCTATATTATAAAATGGCATTTCATAAAATAAAATGCATTATTTTGCAATATGGGATATCATACGTTAATATTTCCATACGCTACGAACGCTCTGATCATGATTAAATGATGAGCTCGACGACCCAAACAAATTTAACAAATATTGCGCCTCCATCTTAGCGTCATTCTCCAAAATAGATAATAAAACCGAATCCATATTACGCACGTGTTGGCTCAATTTATAATCGTAAACTGTCAACAAGATGCAGATGCTGATGTTGTGTATGAGGACAGCTCTCCGTCTTATTATTGATAATTGCTGTAAATGCTGATGTAAAGTGCTAGTGAGGAAATGTGCTTGCAGGAAATTCTCTTTAGTTTTCCATACAAATTACATAGAAATTTATATAACATTAATTAAATATATTTCTATGTAAAGTATCTTATAACTTTTATTCAAGGGAGCACAATTTGGTTATAATACATCTATTTTGTTCGCTGAGATTTTACATAAAAATTTAATATAATTTTTAGAACAATATTTTTAACGTCATTTAAAATAGATTTTATGAAAATAATACCAATTTTATACCATTGTCAAAGCATTTCAAATATTATACCGCTTTAAAATGTGTTGTTCTAGTTTCTGTCTTGATACTATTATTATAAATAAGAAAATCATAAAATAAAAGAATCATTTATGTGAAGAACCAAATTTGTTACGCAATTCGATATCATATATTATTTTTTTAATAGTAACATTTATGGAATTACGAATGTCAAAGGGACAAAAAAAAACTTTGCAAATGAGTAAATTCGTAATATACGAATTTATTTTCGATTGAACCAAATTGCAGGATTCTAGAAATGATTCCGTTGTATAGAAAACTTCGTCATAGAGAAGTTCGTGCTAGTGAAGTTCGACAGTAATATTTAATATAATTGTGAATCCAATTAACATTCAGCCAAGCACAATTATCTGAAAGAACCCATTCATAATTCACATAACCTATTAAAATGCAAATAATGAATTGACCCTATTGAAGCAACAACAGCAAGTTAACGATATTAATTGAAATTTAATTAGTCATTCCCTCGTTATGCAAAAGTTTAACAGTTCTTTAATTAAATTTTCTAAAATTTTATCAGAGCTACGTTCAATATGCAATATTAAATGTCTATAAGAGAATGAATGTTTGTGCAAAGCAACTAAAGCAACTCTGACTTTAACAAGCTTGCTTGAATTTCAGTACGATAAACGCAACAAATGTTGGACCACTAATGTTCTAGTTGAATTTCCGAGAACATTTACTCTTAAAATACCTTAACCTTTAATTTTATTTCAGAATTAAGACTTATTTATAATTTTAGCTATGTTTTAATTTGAATTAAATTAGAATTTTATGTCGGCTGTTGGTAGCTTACAATAAATAAATACTGGAAAACACAAATACTACTAATTTACTTATGTTTTGACCATTTGAAGCCATAAAGTTACACAAATAATTATTCCCCAAGGATTTAGAGTGTTCGCTTACTTATGAA
This sequence comes from Scaptomyza montana, assembly GCA_018904305.1. Taxonomy (NCBI): domain Eukaryota; kingdom Metazoa; phylum Arthropoda; class Insecta; order Diptera; family Drosophilidae; genus Scaptomyza; species Scaptomyza montana. Next base: position 4,106,530 of record JAEIGR010000007.1, read on the forward strand.
CATCCGTGAGCTTACAAAATAAACTGCATACAATAAAAAACCACATTAGTTCTTGTCAATGGCAAATGGGAAAACCCAAAACAAACGAACTTCATGAAAAAACCAACAGGCAGAGAGACACAGAAGGAATAGTTGATGTCCAACAAACAACGGCAACAGAATAAATATAATAAAAGATAGAGAAAGAGAGGACAGAAGAAAAAATAGACCCACATAGAAACAAACAGTCAGACAACTAAACCAACAGCAACCTAGAAATGTCAATAGACCCGGCAGAAGCAAGAGGTAACCGAAATACTACCAACAACTACATGTTGCCAGGCGGAGACAGGAGGCCAATATCTAAAATGACTATAAATATATATGTATACATATTTATGTCATTGCGCTTCCTTAGAAGCGACGGGCATCCATTGTAGATTTCATTCAACCTTTGAGCAAGTGTCTTGCCAAGAAGTCGCATTATTAAAGTGAATATATGTATATAAATATAGACTTATATTGATCTAGCCAAACACTGAAATGGCCACCAAACAGTGCAGAAATATAATCAAATAAAATACAAAAGTTTATATGGATATGCCTAATATGCCTATTGGCTAAAAATAAAACAAAAATGTTAAGCACAAACCAAAATAAAAACAAAAAGTGTGTAGTTAATAATTTTCTCTTAGCAGAAATAGGAAATATAAAATACGAAAGAGATCATCGATTCCTTTTCATACATACATACAAAGCATTCAAACATACAGTTATAAATAGTTGAGTTTTCAGAGCATACATACAGGTGGTGGGTATCGGCACCTTTTACTCAATGGCGAACTTTTTTTACTCTTGAGTATAAATAATTTTGTAAATATTTGTTTGTAGACATGCTAAGAGCTACTACGTCACTCTGCGCCATATATCTAAAATGTATTTTCTTATTTTTGGCCGCCAAATAAAGCACGACACTCACACTGTTATATGTATGTGATAAAGCTTATATTTGTATAATTACCAATTAGAAAAATAAGCAAAAACTTTGTGCTGCCAACTTGTTGAATGTGATTGCCAGAAAAATATTGCACCAAAATGAATCTTAATTGAGCTGTAAGAATAACATTTAAGCCTCATTGCACTCAGCTTAACCTATTTAATGGTTTATTGCTGATCTAATTTAGCCTGCTTAAGGTCATGTGTTGTCAAGTAACAGAATACACAGCTAGACTCGCTAAAATGACCGATAAAATGTTATTATTTAATGGAACCTCAACACATTTGATGAGAATTAACATTTTCAAAAATGAAACCACCCATTTAGAAAAACAAACCAATTGAGGGCATTACAATACATAACCTAACCTAACTGTTGATCTAAGAACACATTCATGTGTTGGGTAACACAAATTGTCGTAGATTTAAAGCTAATAGATTAAATATAGAATATTTAAATACTATTAAACTCATCAGAGCATAGAATTATTTGCCAATTTACAATTGTTGCTAAAGGTAGTTTAAGCATGGAAAATATTAAAATTTAAAATTCACAAGGGTATTTGATTGTCAGCATTACAAAGATTTTTTTTTGTCTTCCTTCTTGAAGTATCTAATCGCTAAATATTTCAATTTCGTTTTGTTAAATTTTCAGCAAAAGCAGAAGCCTGATAACAATTTTTCTCGTACAGACATGCATACTAAAAACGCATACAAATATATATATATATAAATCATTTTAATGAATATATTATCTGCCGTAAATATATTTTGGGATAACAAACAACACTTTGAAAACCCGTTCACTTGATAATATATGGCAATTTTCTCAGCAGTTTATCAATGAAAGTTTTTTTCTATCTTTGTTAAACCGAACGTTAACGAAGTTAAGAAAAAATTGGAAAAATACTCAAAATCGAAGTAATTGTGTTAATATATTTGTATATATGAATATAAATGAGTTGTTTGACTCTAGTGGAAATGTAAGCAATGTTATGGCAATAGCCTGATTATTGTTTTAACATTTCTTATATGCTCTCATTATAGGTAAATTGCTAAGATTTCTACATTCCTAAAGGTAAAAACGAAGGTTTAAAATATCCTTACATCTAAGGACTAATTGCTTAACTGGTTGTGCCTGCCGCTCACACGTTAACAGGAACGCAATTGCAAAACCTTAATAATGTTAATAAGAGAATATAAAATCTACGCACAATTTTTAAAGTAAGAATGCAAAACTTGGATATTTTGAGAACTTGAGAGCATACCAGTGAAACAGTTTCCTAAAAGCCACGTTAAACCAACGCTGAATGCAGTTAAATTTTCTGTCGAAGATTATCCATTGTACATTTGAGATATTGATTTGGTTGGTTAATATAATTTGTGGACTTGATTAAGACTCACCTCGTTTGCCGCTCGCGTCGTTGCATGTTGCGGCTGTTCTGGTTGTTGTTGTTGTTGCTGGTATTGCTGATACTGCTTAGGGAGTAAAATTCGGCAGGTTCCCTTGAATTTTGAGTGAAAAACGCAATCACTTTCCACAGAATTTTGAAAGATAATAAATGAAACTAATAGCAATGGGGCTATTGTTGATTGTTGATAAGATTGATCCGAAACGCAGTATGTTGTAGTTCAAATGCGAAGTTTGCTGTTCAAACTGTTGAATGTGTGTGGACTTTATTTTGTTGTTTGTCGTTCGGTAGTCGTTGCTGCTGCTGTGCGCGTGTACACACATGCGTTGGCACACACACACCCACACAGCAAACCAGGCACATACACACTCACACGCACACACTCACTTAACTGACACACTCACAGCGTCACGCATGCGTCCAAGCGGCTTCCTCTCCTCTACAGTTACCAAGAGTTCACAAATGCAACTGCGCTACTGCTATGTTGTGCTGCTGCTAGCTTACAGTTGTTACAGTTCGTGTTTTTGTGTTGTTTTTGCTGTAGTAATTGTTATTGTTAATGTTGTTTGTTGTGGCGGTCTTTGCTGTGCTGCTGCTGTTTTCGCTTGACATTTAAGTATTCAATTTGAGCATTTCCTTCGGTGACTTGTAAAATTTTTGTTGGCCTTTGTTTACTGTTATTGTTTGTTTTAGTTTGTGTGCTTGTTTGCTAGTCCGGTGCGTCGAAAATATTATTATTGTAGTTTTTCTTGTTGGATTAATAAAGGCAGTTAGGTTCTATTTAGTACTAGGTAAACAAATAATTTTGGCTAACAATTTAACAAACACACTTTTGCACATTTTTCCCAACAAGATTTTAAACAATTTTTATAAAGTATGATTGACGTTATTTGCTAATGTTACGCCAATTTGACAGCAAGCAACAATTTATATTAATTATTATTATGATTTTTATCGTGTAGTTAAATTAAATTTAACCGGTCATCAGCTGGTATTTGGCGCGCGCTTTTTTAAATTAAATAATGTTGCCTTTATTTTGTCGGGCTGCAGCACTGTTGCTGTATTTACACCTTATTGCCAAGCCTGCGTTTTGCATGTCATGACAGGCTGTAAGTGTATAAAATAAACAAACATACAAAACAATTAATTTTATTGTGTAACCAGAAAGTTTAAATTTAATTTCTATTATTTTGAAAAAAATTAAGGTTATTTTCCTCAGTGTCTATTCCATTATGTTATATGTATGTATTGTTTTAATTAACAAAAATGTGAAGAATAGTGCGAATTGTAGTTCGGTGTGGTAACAACAGTATTTTGCGGTATATTTGCTTGCTTTGAAACGGTCACACTAAAGCTGTGAGGGCCTGTCTTACATATTTTTTCCCATTGATTTTCATGTGCCTATTGCTGCGGCCAGTTGCTACAAATGTTGTTAACAATATGTTAACACAAAATTGCAAATAGGGTTCTCTTACAATATATGCAACAAACTTGCCCTTGACCCCTTGACAAAAGTTCAATACAATACGATTACACGAAACAGCAGCCGCCTCTGCAGTTATAAATGCGAAGGAAGTTCATCCAAATTAGGCCAATTAGTGCGTATACTTTTGCACATTAATATGTACATCATTTTTTAATTTCATTGCTTTTTTTTGCTCTCGGCACGCAAAAGCTTATTCTCTTTTTCGAGACCGCAAGACTACAGGGTGCACAATGAACTGCTTAAATTAGACCACATTTATTTTTCCTGCCAACGCGTCATTTACATTCGTACAATAAAACGCTTAAACGAATAATTCACGGTTAGTTTAACATATTTTTTACCTTTTGGACAAAGTTGCACACATTTTCTTCACCTACGCCTCATTTTCATTGCTCACTGACACACACTCGCGCGCACAAACACAGTTACATACACACAAGCGCTTGGCCAATTTCTGCAGTCGGAAGGTGTATGCATGCGATTTTACACAAATTATATTGTGGCGTAGTTTTGATTGTTTTGTGTTTGCTTTTTGGCGTTAAACTTGTGCAAACACCTCTTTAATATTTATGCGTCTCGCCATTAAATTGTTTTGTAAAGCCAAACGTTCGCACGATAACATGAGAAAAATGTAGCGACTTTTCCCCCTGCCTTGCACACACACACACGCACAAATTGAACACTGAGTAGCAATGTGGCCGAATTAAGGTAATAAATTAATACCAGAAAGCTGGCACAACGATATAAAAGTACTTGCCAATTAATACTAAATATACCAAAAAATATTTGCACGTTATAAGCCGGCAATTTGTTTTGTACATAATAAAATGTGTTTACTCCTTGTTCAAACGTTTTCTAGACATCTTACATTATTAATAACATCTAGGTATCTAATATTGCAAGCACAAACCAGAAGGTCGTTATCTTATTAACCTTTCTTTTAGCACATTCTAAATCTATATGTTGCACCGAACATTCACGCAATCACTCAGGAAAATCAGCATTTCTGAATTTAAAATATACTAGCTGGTTGCCACAATATCTCATGAACACTATTAAAATGAACATTTTCAATGAATAAATGCAGCAATCTTATAACAATTGCAACTATCGTCAATATATATATATATAAATATATATATGTATTTGTACATACATATATATATAGCATTTATTGACCAGCCGTCAACTATTTTTGATTTGAGAATTTAGGGAAATTCATAAAAAATTGCAAATGTATTATTGGTTTTTTTTTTTTTATTTATTTTTAAAACACATTTAAATAGTCAACAAAACTTTATCCAATTCTAAAATAAATAAAAATGCAAATGCCAAAGAAAGAAAAATCTCGACAAAGCAGGCCCAGCAAGAAATGTAAAATACTCACATGCATACAAATACTAACAAAAATTTACCGTTCTTGGTTGCCACCAAGGCGTATTAAACAAGGTGGCAGCGACGTCGACGTCGCGTTGCCTTACGCATGCACATGTATACACACACACATATGAATTTTTCTTTTTTGCTACTAAATGTGCCTTGCGTAAGGCAACAGCAAAGAGGGCGACGTCGACGTCGCTGCCACCTTGTTAAATACGCCTTGGTTGCCACTAGCCCACCGCTTGTCTTACAAATTGTAAGTTACAATAAATGGGCCACTGACTGCAAGGGCAACTGAAACTAAACAATCTGCACATGCTCCGCTATTGCGCTCTCTCACACTTATTGCTTACTGCTTTTTTTATTCTCTATACCATTTGAAAACACCGCAAAGACGCAAATCTTAGGTATTTCAATTGTGAACTGTTTGTAAAACTATCGGTATTCAAATAAAAAGAACTCGACTATAAGAATCGAAAACTTAAAAACTATGCATTGCTATTCACCAATGTAACCAGCTTTAATAATTCAGTTACCGTGTTGCTGTTTGCATTTTTTCGATGTTATGTCGAACAACTACCACATATATGATATATATGAAAAAATTTATTCGATTTGTATCTTATACAATCGATGCAGTATTTTATAGTAAATTGAATTGAAAGAACACCAATATCAACTATCCAGGCTCTATTAAATGAAATATGTTATTTTCTGCAATAAAATGCTAAAACAACAAGTAAAATAATAAGGGGTAACATATGAAGGTGATTAGATAGTTCAAATTGCATTAGGTTATCGATAATTTTTACTTTACAGAAGAATCGATTTGAGTTTCATATGAAACTTCCCATCTTCTTATATCTAATCAACACGTGCGGCTAAATGGCATGCTGTTTATTTATATTTTGTTCGAATTAAGTGATTAAAATGAGCAAAATTAAAGCTAATAAACCCAAGGCAGTGAGTTTAAAATACTGTCAACTTTTTTAAGACAATTTTTTTTAGCAATGTTATAGTTTCAGTTTGCAGAAAAATCAAAAAAAGACTTGATGTTAGATGCAGCCGCAGTTGGCAGCAGCAGTGACGATGGCTTCCATGAACCCAACCAAATTATTGCACAAAAACGTAAAGTACGTGAAGAAAATAGTAATGGAAAAAAGCCGAAATTTACGTCGAAGGAATCCCGCGTAAAACCACCAACTTTAGAAGAAATAAAAGAGCTACGCGACACACGTAATCTTTTCCATTCAAATCTTTTCAAGCTGCAAGTCAAGGAAATGCTAGATGAATTGCAACTCAAGGCAAAATACAGCAGCTACATTGAAAACTGGCTGGAGACTTTTACGACAGCGGTGCAAGAGTTAAAAGATGGTTTGCTAGACAGATGTCAGCTAGAGGTACCGTTGTATCTACATAAGGAACAATTTCATTTCAAATTCGTGGCACCAACGTCCGCACCAATGCTGATTGGTGCTGCGGCCACAGGCACATTGCTGGGCCCCAAAATTGTTGTGGATGTGGCACTAGAAATGCCAGCGGCATGTTTCCATAAGGACGATCATCTCAATTTGATTTATGATCAGAAGCGTGCTCTTTATTTGGCCACAATGGCCAGCATGTTGAAGAAACTGCCTGCTTTTTCAGCGGAGCAGTTTGCCTACAATTACTTTGCTAATAATCCCCTGAAGCCGGTACTTGAACTAACACCTGCGGCTAAATTAGGAAAACATATGTCAATACGCCTGTTTATCACAGCGCCAGAGACAATCTTTAAGCTTAAACGCTTTGTACCCATGAACAATAATGTTCGGCCGTCGCTTTTCGGCGATAAATGGAATAAAGAGGATACCCTGCCTCCCACACAACATTACAATGCCAATGTGCTTTTCGATCTGACTCTGGCACAAAATCAGAAACTGTTACTTGAATCTTTTACAGGACGACGCAATTTTCAGGAAGGTTTGCTGATGCTCAAAGTGTGGCTACGTCAGCGACAGTTAGATGTCGGCTATAGCGGTTTCAGTGCTCACATTCTTGCTGCATACATTGTTTACCTAAATCAGCAGCGTTTGTTGCATCAGTCCAGCAGCAGCTATCAGGTGGCACGCACCGTGTGGAATCAATTGGCCAACAGCGATTGGACACAAGGCATAACGCTAGCCAAAGAGCAGCCACAGCAGCTGAGCACCCTAGCCGGCTACTATGATGTATGCTTCATGGATGTCACCGGCTATTGCAATCTCTGCGCCAATATGCCACTTGCAGTCTATAAAGCAGTCTGTGCAGAGGCCAAACTAGCCGTGGACTTATTGAATGACATCAAAGTCAACAGTTTTGCGCACATTTTCATGCAAAAGTCGCCGCTCTATACGCGCATGGATAACATACTCAAGTAAGTTCTTTGTGGGGATAAATTTAAGCTTCTGAAAATGTTTCTTTTGTCATGGGAAGTAGACGTAATGGTTTAAGAGTTGCTATGTACCCATGACGAACTTTTGTTACAACAATATTTTATCGTTTATTTATCCAGTCAGCTTGTGACTAATATTAAAATTCCCATACTCTTTGAGTGTATCAAACAATGATAAGAACATAATTTAAAAAGAGACATACTATTTATACAATATTCTTCGTATATCATCATTTATGGCTTGTATAGTATAGTAACAATCGGTTAAAATTTTTAATTCATTAAATTTTCAATATCATAATGGATTGTATAAAATCATTTACGCGAAAGTATCTTATGTTGAAAAATTATAACTTACAGCCTAGTTTTATCAGCTATTCTGATAATAAGCTTGTATTGGATACATAAAAGATAATATTTTTATGCATAGATAAAAAAAATAGAGGCATACGATACTTTTTTCGAAAATGCGTCCATATTAAGCATATTAAATATAACTTAATTTACCTAATTCAATGTTTCTATATCCTTACAGAATTACAAATCCAGGGAGTATCGATCAACTGCTGCAGTTGCATGTCCAGCCGGATGTCAAATGTGATTATGCTAATAACGTTCATCCGCAGTTGCTCAAGTTGCTAACAAAGTAAGTTGCTCACCATAGTAACATATATATTTAAAAGATCTTATGAATGGATTTTCTTCATGATCAGTTTGCTGCAAAAGGGTCTGGGTAAACGGGTGCATGCTATCCTGCCACTCGAAGTGCCTTCAACTCCTTGGTCTGTGGACAGTAAGGCGCCTGGTGTTGGTCGCTCCCTGGAGCTAGGTCTGGTATTAGATACGGAGCACGCCTACGAAGTGCTGGATAAGGGACCAGCAAATAATGAGGATACAGAAGGTGCCGCCGAGTTTCGTAAATTTTGGGGAGAAAAATCTGAATTGCGTCGCTTTCAGGATGGCAGCATAACGGAAGCTGTTGTCTGGGCCGCCGCCACTGATGCGCCCAGCCAGAAGCGTTTAATAGTGCGCCAGATAGTGTTATATCTGCTGGAGCATCAGCTACAACTGGAGTCCAGCGATGTACAATACATTGCCAACGAACTGGATGTTGTCTACTCACTGACACCATCCTTTAAGGTGGACAAGTTGAAAACCAAACTAAAGCTACAGCAGAACACTGATGCAGAGGCAGTCACACCTCATGTCATTCACTGTTTCGATGCGTTGGCACGTCAGCTACACAGTCTGGCTGACTTGCCACTCGATATAGTTTCCATTAGTGGCATATCACCCATTTTTCGTTACTGTGAACCGCAGCCGTTGCTGCCACAGGCTCGTCTGGTGGCAGATCGCATGCATGCCAGTCATGTGCTTCGTGTAATAATTCAACTTGGTCCCAGTGGCAAGTGGCCCAATGAGCTGGGTGCATTGCGCAGCCTGAAGATCGCTTTTCTCATTCAGATTGGACAGCAGCTTAAGGCGCAGCACCGCCTCCACTGGCAGCTAGCTAAAGAGGGTTTGCTAGTGCTTAAGCAAGGCTATTGTTTCCTATTAGAACTGGCGCACAGCAAAGAGCTGGCGCTGCTGAAGCAACAACAAACGGAACGTGGCATTACCACCTATGTGGATAATCCGGCCAGTCGGGAGCTGGAGCAACGACACTATATACTGCCTAGAGTTAATGGTGGGCTGCATGCACTGCATCAATTGCATGGCGCTTTTGGACCCACAGTGCTCATTGCCAAGCGTTGGCTGGCAGCACAACTGCTGGATGATGGCTTATGGCCGAGCATAGCAACGGAACTACTTGTGGCACATCTGTTCCAGCAGCGACAGACGCCACATACAACAGCCTCACCACAAACGGGTTTCATACGCTTTCTACAGCTGCTCGCCCACAGCGACTGGAATGGTGAACTATTTCTGCTAAACTTTAACAACAGCTGGACGGGTAAGTCAAGATATCTAGATCTTGCTAACCATTTGTCATTACATGATTAATAATCTTATCTTGCAGAGCAACAAATAACTGATTTGGAGCACAGTTTTCGGAGCGATCGTCAGAGTTATCCACTATTGTGTCTGGCCACCGCCTATGATCAGCAGCATGCGGGTCGACTTTGGACAAGCGAGAAATGCCCAAGCAAGCCAGTTTTGGTTCGGCTTACAATGTTGGCTCAACACGCCTTGCAGCTAATCGAAACGAGGCTGTTGTCCGATAATCTGGCATTTGTTCGGCCCGCGCATTTGTTTTTGCCCTCTAGCGAGGGTTATGATCTGGTCATACAAATAAAACCGGATTTGGTGGCCAATACTCTGTGCTTCGATCCTGGTTCACCATTTTCACCCTTTAGTCAACGCAATTTCCGTTTGCCCTTAGCGGGCAGTGAGCAGCTAGCAAGGATTATAGAGCAACTGAGGGTAAGTAAAATAAAGGGATAACATAAACTCTAGCATTGGATTGGATATTCATTGCATTATTCAAATAAATCCTTAGCAAAAATATATATTTTAAACGTTTATAATCTCTTTTTTTCTTTCTTTTACAGTCCGCCTACTCGGATTATGCTGCGTTCTTTTACAATCCCCATGGCGGCAAGGAAGTAGCAATTATTTGGCGGCCACAAACTGAATTTGCACCCAAACCCTTCAAGGTTACCGAGTTGCAGGCGTGCACACCCTGTGCGGGTGGCAAAGTACAGGTGCAAAGGGACACACTGCTGGAGGATTTCAAGTTCCTACTCAAAGACTTTTATCTGCGCGTTTGCACACCAGAGCAATTGAAGCGTGAGCAGCGCGAACACAACAAACCTAAGCGTTATTTTAATGGTCAGGTAGAAGGCACTGATACTGACCAGCCCCAAAAAAAGCGTAAGAAAAAGAAAACAGTGCTTCCCAACACAGATTCTAAGAAACGTCTGATAAAAAGTAAATCGCTGAATGCATTATGTTAAAAACATTTAATTTATATAGTCAGCAGACGTGCACAGACTTAGAATAAATATGACACAAAATGTACATTAAATAGTATGATTTTTGATTCGCATTAGCTTCGATCACGTCAACTGCTGCTGTCTCTTATCAAGCAAAACGGACGATTGTTCAAAATTCGCACTTTTGTTTGTTTAATAAAAACGTTCGGAAGCGATGCAATGTGTCCTTATAGGCTGCGAACTTTCGCACGGCTGCTCATCGGATTAACAACGACGCTTTGATGATTCCTCCTCGGATGACGAATTGTCACTGGAGTAATGAATTTTGGTTGGCCTCGTGTTACATGCCTTTGAAGTGGTTTGTGCCTTCGGATCCGTGTTGCACTCTTGAGATGTGGTTTGTGTCCTCTGTTCCGTGTTACAGCCACGTGAAATTTTCTCTTCGCTCTTCCTGCTATTGCAATGACCCCTACCCTGACATCGCTGCGTTTCATTCTTGAGTCTTTCTATTTCTGTGGTTGAAGTTCCAACGCTGTAACAAATCGAAAACGGTGACGTCGTATTGTTCTGCTTAGACCATTTTATTTGGTGGGATACATCAGCTACAGTTTGTGGTGGTGTCTGTTCCACATTCCTCATCTCGACGTCGGTGCAAAAGGGAGGACTGACGCCAACACTGCATTGGTTCAACATGGGCAAGATCTGGTTGGCAGCCATGGGAGCATAGCTCATATATCGTGTATCTTCCGTGCGCCTTACGTCTTGCTGAGTCAGTACAAACATCTCAGTGCCCACAAAAACTGGTACTATAAGAAAAATTAACAAACATTCAATTGTGGACATTTTAAACTCACTTTGCAGCACTGGCGCTGACTGCTCGGACACTTGAACCAATTTGGTAACAGTTGGATAAGACATTATTTTAGGTTTTTAATTTTTTTGTGAATATAAATATATATTTAAAGTATACAAAAAATTTTGATGTATTCTGCTTTTATTCACTTACAAAGTATGATCAGAATACAAAAGAAAAACAAAACAAAAAGAGAGGAAAGGAAAAAGCATTCTACGTTGGAATCTTATTACACTTATGCCCTAAAAGGGAGTCTAATATTTTTTTTCGCGAAAGACGTAACTTACTGCATAAGAATATATGTGTTTTTGTTTTGCCTATCAACTAGTATTTCAAAATTAAATTAATTCACTAGCGAAATTATTTTCTATAGCCCAACGCTATAAATCGTAAGGAGTAACTTTTTCTAGACATTTACTGACATTTATTAATGACCCAATTGTAGCCTGGTCTATAAGGTTTAGCTGCGCATGGATTCGTCCTTTAAACTTGTTGGAATCACGCCCGACGTTAGGACATCTTTTTCCTTGTTGCCAAAATCGGGATATAGTTTAGCAGTTTGGCCCACAGGTGTGCAAATGCGTCCAGTGAAATCCATGCGTTTGCTTGATTGATTGCGTTCTGCTGAGCTGATCATGTCTAGCAACGAGCTGCAAAACAATTGATTATAATATTAATTGTTAAAATTGCAACGCAAAGTTTATAGCTCTAAAAACCCACCGTTGTCCGGAGCTGGACATACGTCGCTTGCTGGCTTTCAGTAGACTGTTGGAATTGCTGATGGTTGTGCTAGGCTCTAGGCGTTCGGGTGACAAAGGCGATTCTGTATAAGATCGCAAATGGACAGCACCTGGCTCAGATTTGTTGGGTACATCACCATAAGCAGCGCGCAAACTTTGCAGACTCTCAAGCAGATTCTTGTGATGCGTTGTTTGGGCATTCAGCTGAATAAGCTGCTCCAACTCCCTATAGAAAAGACGGTACTGATCCTTGGTTTTGCTTAGCTTGGGTCTGTAAAAGTTGAAGTCATTTAGTTTTATATTAAATCGAAGAACATCCAGCTTAAACTATGTACTTACCGAGTATTATTTGAGTTGGTAAATGGAAGCATTTCGCCGCGAGATGCGCTTTTGTATAGTTCATGGATTTGTTGCTGGCAGCGCACTTCATCTTGCTTGTCCATATCCTCCTTAACGAGCAGATGCAGAAAGTGTGGCAGCCAGCTCAACTGACGCTGCAAATTAAAAAGAATAGTAACATTTGTGGTTCTGGGAAAATAGCGCGGCAATCGCCTCCATAAATGTTCGCCTTGCGATAGCTTGTCTTTGGGCTTGCTTTTAAGTGGCACCATGCGCGCCATCTTAAGCAGCTGGCCTAGTTCTGGTATGCGATAGTCGGTAACTCGTCCACCAGGACCATCGTTAATGGAGGGCGCTTCGTCCATGGCGGAGCGTGCAATAGACAGGGAGTGCACAAAGATTTCACCGCCTCGAGCAGACAACATGTGGCTGGTTGTCTTGGTGCCCGTCTTTCGTGGTACCTCCAGCAGCACAGATCTACCGTTCAGTAAAAAGTTAATCAGACATGAGCTAGGACGTGAAGTGACATCCACAGGCGTAACATTATACTGTCCAACACACGGCTGCAGATCGGAGGAGCCACATCCACGAGGTGTGCACCATTTGAGTGTAACTGTCTCGTAGGAGGTTCCCGGCTTAATACTGGTGGTGAGCGTGAAATCTGGACCACAGACCTTTGTGTGAGCAGCGCGTGCATGCAAGATTTCCACATCATAATTGGCACTCGAATTGGCATTTTGCTCCTCCTTCATGGGTATGTTGGTCACCGTTGTGCTGGCCAAATCATAGTGTCCCATAATTAAATGCAAAAGCTTGTCCGATATGTTGGGAGCATTGACTGTGTGTATCTCAACATCTAGTAGAGGTGATATTTCCAAAAGACTTCGATTAGTTACCATAGATTCCACACCCAATGGCACTATGTTAAGTATCACCAAATGACAATGGTCGATGGATAGACCCTTCTTGCTAGGCGGCCCAACCAAAGCGTTTTGCTGCAACAGCACCGTATTAAAAATGTCCTCCAAGCCTTTGCGATAAACCATAATGTAAAACATGTAAGTCTGTTAACTAAAAAATTTCTCACTCTTCATGCTGGTATTATCCCGTGCCGATGTAATGCAGATGACGCGACCTTCGTTGAGAATTGTCTTGCAGCCAACTTGAGCGGCTTGCAACTGCTCATCGGTTGGCTCTGAAAGGGCCTCGATAGCAGCCCGCAGTCCGTGAATGACCGAATAGTCTGAAGATTGTGGAATGCTGCGCGATGGAACGCTTACCATCATCATTGCGTTTGATACATGGGACATGTTCTGGGTGCTCGGGCTCCAAGTATTGACAATGTGGGCCGCTGTATCGGAGACAATGAAGCGCACATGCTTTCGGCCAGGAAACAGATCCCAAACAATGCGACAATACTCTATGGAGGACTCAACGGCACAGGTCCATAAACTTTTGCTTAACTGTGTGCCGACGTTGCTGCCAGCAGCCGGCGACTCGGGCAGCGGTTTGCCCTTCAGATAGTCCATCGATATATACTGCTCGCTGGATATGCTAAAATAGCGGGTGTGATCCAACACAAAAATTGTTTTTTGGTTTCGCTCAAACATCGTATAGATATTATTTAAATTAAAATTTGCGGCAAAGAAATAATAGTAAATGAAGGTAATCCGAACGGTTTGTTTACAACAGCTGTTGCAATAGAGATGAGTTAAATTAGCATATTGTTGACTATGTCTCCGTTATTATGAAGAACGATAAAATATCTCTCGAAGCTCTTCGCAGTTACTGTAAATGCCTGTACGCTATGCGGTTTTTATGACTAACCTCTAGATTTTTATTTGTATAAAGATGCTTGTGAAATAAATCCAATCTAATAACGTCCAGTAATTGTCATGTGCTAATTTTTATATCAAGCAATCCTTGACTTTGCCTGTTCAATATTAATAGTATAAGAGCATAGATGTATATAAATCATAAAGTTGAAATAATAATATCTTAGATATATTTTTTATTATTAATTATATTGAAAGCTATGCAGACAACATATAGACTAATTTATTGTAACAGTTGATTAAATTTAATCGATACATTTAAAGGTATCATCAAAAAATATACATATCGGTAAGTGTGTCTTACATCACTACTAGAATCACGTTGTCGAATGACGGTTTGAACAAAAAAAGAAAAACGCGCTTCATATTTTTAGGATATTTCGTAGTTTTATTGTGACAAAATTACGTTTTGAGTGGGTGTCAACATTGTCAAGACAGATAACAGAGCAACATGTCGTGGTTATTGGGTAGGAATCGTCAACAGCCAGCGCCCGAGTTTAGCGGCGGAGCAGACGGGGCTGATAACCCAGAGGCCAAAACTGCCGGTGAACGCGGTAATGATGTGGAGCTAACAAAGGCCGAACGCAAGGCTATGGAAGCATATCGGTTTGATTCCTCAGCGCTAGAGCGTGCAGCAGACGCAGCTAAAACGTTAGAGCGTTCAAGTAAGTGTTAAAAATTAGTATACAAATTTCATCATCGCTTTGCGCATTGCATAACCGATGACATTGATTATGCGTGAATTTGTGTGTGTGCGTCTGTATTGATGTGTGAGTGACCTGTTGCAGAACATGCGCGGGAGGCACTGGAGTTATCGAAGATGCAGGAGGTCACAAGACAGCAGGAGTATGGTACCAAGGTGAAAGAGTATGAGGCGCACATCGAACAGGCCAAGGTGGAGCAAAAACGAATTGATCATGAGGAAAGACGTAAGACGCTAATTGAGGAAACTAAGCAGCAGCAGCAACGCGCCCAATATCAGGATCAACTGTCGCGTAAACGCTATGAGGATCAACTTCTTCAACAACAGCGCGTCCAGGAGGAAAATCTACGCAAGCAGGAGGAGAGCGTGCAGCGTCAGGAGGCCATGCGTCGTCAAACCATTGAACATGAGATTGAAATGAAGGAGAAGAATCGACTCAAGCTGCTGGAGCATGAGCTGCGTGCCAAGGCTCGCGTGGATCGTGAGAATCGCGACATTAATCTGGAGAAGATTCGACTTAAAGCTCAAGAACATCGCACCACAGTTCTGGAGGGGATAAAGTAAGTTGTCAGAGGAATGGAATTTTTTATATAATCTAAACTTATCATTGACTAATTGCAGGACTGCTGGTTCAGTATTTGGTGCCGGCGCCGAGGCCATGTTGACCGACTGGGATAAGGTGTTGACTGCAGTTGGGGGTCTGTCACTCGCCGCCTTGGGCGTTTACAGTGCAAAGGGAGGCACTGGTGTTATTTCGCGGTACATTGAAGCTCGCATTGGTAAACCAACGCTAGTGGGCGAAACGTCACGCTTTGCGTTCCTTGACGCACTGAAACATCCACTGAACTTTGTTAAGCGTCTACGCGCTAAGCCCACGGATGCGCTCCAGGGCGTTGTTTTGAACCCCAAACTGGAGGAGCGTTTGCGTGACATTGCAATTGCCACGAAAAACACGCGCATTAATCGTGGTTTGTATCGCAACGTCCTGATGCACGGACCGCCTGGCACGGGCAAGACAATGTTTGCCAAGAAGCTTGCCGAGCACTCTGGTATGGATTTTGCTATTATGACTGGCGGTGATGTGGCGCCAATGGGCAAAGAAGGTGTCACTGCCATACACAAGGTATTCGACTGGTCACAAACTTCAAGGCGTGGTCTTTTACTCTTCGTTGACGAAGCGGATGCCTTTCTGCGTAAGCGATCATCTGAGAAGATTTCGGAGGACTTGCGTGCGGCGCTTAATGCATTCTTGTATAGAACTTCTGAGCAGAATCCAAAATTCATGCTTGTGCTGGCCTCGAATACGCCGGAACAGTTTGATTATGCAATTAACGATCGTCTTGACGAGATGGTAGAATTTACGTTGCCCGGTCTTGAGGAGCGCGAACGTCTGTTGCGCCTCTACTTTGACAAATATGTGTTACAGCCAGCTGCCGCAGGCGCCAAGTAAGTTAAAATTGCCGTCTAATAAGTATTTTCAGTTAACCAAATTGTTTTCAGACGGTTTAAACTGGAAAACTTTGACTATGGCCAAACTTGTGTTAAGATGGCTGCACTCTGCGAAGGCATGTCGGGACGTGAGATATCCAAGTTAGGCGTGTCCTGGCAAGCTGCTGTGTATGCTTCCGAAAATGGTACGCTCACCGAGAAAATGGTGCTAGATAAATGCACTGATGCTGCCCAGCAGCACAAACAGAAGGTAAAATTATACAAAATATAAACTCTAAAATTATGGTATTCATATAATGTCTTATTTGCAGATGGCCTGGTTATCGGAGCAGGAACGTGCGGATCATAAATCTATATCCGGTGGCCAGGTAGCTGCTAAACCCCCACTAACACTCACTGCCAACAAACTGTGAGCTGAATCTGTCGGATTGACAAGCATTCAAACATTGTTTAGTTTTTAAAGTGGACTTAGATTACGTGTAAAACGCGCAAGGCTCTTTCTGGTCATTGGATCCTTTAGTGTGTATATAATATACATTGCATTGTGTGAACACATGCATTTACAATTGTACAAATATGTTGAAAGTCTTGCTAAAATCAGAGATACAATTAAGTTTTACCTACTGATAATTGTATTTTAATATAGCATTGCATTTTAATTGTTAATCGTACAAAACATACAAAAGCTACGCATTTGCATGCCAATGCTTTGTAGTGCAATCTGTAAAATTAATGCCAACTGCAAAAAGCAGCAGCAATTTTCATCTGGTAGCGCCAGCACTGTGAGAGATTTATATTAAACTTCTCGCTGGCGTTGCCAAGAATTTCGACTTAATTAGCCAGTTTTTCGCAAACATAATTGATTATTCATAATAAAGAATACATACCTGTTGATTGAATTCGTTTCAATATATACATACATATATATAATTGGCAGCGTCAGTGTATTAAAACCATATGTTGTTTATCAGAAATATATATTATATGCTAAAATATAAATACATTACTAAAACAGTGTTTTTTCTGTTTACTGCTATTAACTGTAAACCAGAAGCAATTTTTTTTTTCCTTAATAAAATATAAAAAGCCTCGTAAAGTTTTTAGTTTTTACATATTAAACTTGCTAACAAATAAAATTTTTTGATTATTTCTTTAATACAATATAAATATATTCATAAGTGTTGGCATGCAATTACAAAGAAAAAAACATTTTAAGTTTGCATTCATGCTATTTTTGTGGGTAAATGTTTAAATTAGCTTATTCCCTATCAAGTATACACATTTATTAAACATAACATCTTATCATTTATACAGATAATATAGCTGCCATTAACTACACATCGGGCAATTTAGAGGCATCTGCATTATCATAACAACCCATATCTGCCTTGTACAAGATACGGTTGATGTGGTATTGTACAGTGTATTTTGTGCATGAGCTGTATTTGTCAAATTTATGCCCAAGAAGCTGCAGAAAGCTAGCATCATCGTTAAACACATGCTGTGGACTACTTATGGGATGACCAATCAGGGCAGCCGTAGTTGGGTAAGTTCTTCGACTGCCAAAGGCATTTATTGATACAGGCTCCTCTTCTTCTGGAAAACTGGTAATATTGAATTGCCTTTTGTTGTTATGTTCGTCTTGGTGAGAAAATGAATTGCCAGAGTCATGTAGTTGACCAGACGATTGATCCAACTCATCTGGCAGCTCCTGCTTGGTAACGCCGAGGCTCATAAATTGGCTGTTTCCGTTAAATTTGTTGGAGCTTACATCAGACAGAGGCTCCAGATGATCGCCATGTTCATCAACTCTGAATTCCAGTTTTTCTGATTTGATAAACAAATTATGTGGCTCCGCTTCAAATGTGAGGTTGGAGGACAAGGGACCAGAATTTTGTTTTGCACATCGTCGTCGCTGTTTTTCGCGCAGCACTAATTCGTATGTGGATGGATGTTTGCGCTTCAAATGGCGCATCAGGTTCTCCGAATGCCTGCCAGCCATAGCGAAGTAACATACTTTGCAAGTGCTTTTGCGTATTTCATCGTTGTAAATGAAGTAATTGTTTACTGGATTTGTACACCGCTTTAGTGGCATTTTTAATCAATATGAACTGTAGTTCCTCATAAAAACACCAATATCAGTTGGCCCCAAACATTTTAATGTCACTTGTCGTAACTTATCTATCGACTATATCGATATTTAATGTTAAGCAACAGTTGCTCATATCTCTGTTCATAGCAGTGTTACTAAGTCCGCTCTTTTCCCGTCAAATATAGCTTTTTTTGAAGAGCAATTGCGGAAAGAATTGTAATATTGCGGGAAGCGGAAATTTGGGTTTTTTGATATCCTTTTAAGGGTTTTTGTTTTTGCCTTTGAAATCGGCCTGCTCTGATGACATCCCATAGAGATCAATCGGGGATATTTTGCACCATTTGCATCTTTTATTAATTCAATACAAGCGACAATAATTTCCCACATTGATGTAAATATTTTCAAAAGCATACAGAAAACAGGCTTACAGCACACAAACAATCGTCTGCCCAAGTCATAGCAAAACCAGAAACCAGAATGACTTGCAATTCTTGCACGACACACAAGGCCGGCAAAATGAGCGACGCTTTGCCTTCGGGTGCCCTCTCTCAGCACCCGAATTACTGTGTGGCGCCACGCTTCCAGGTTCCAGCTAAATATTAGACTATCGTCGTTTGATTACTCAATGTTATAAATACTTATTAATATTATGAATTTATTTTATTTACCGATACGGGTACCTAAAATTATCCACAAAATTACCAAACACGAAGGACATACGTGATGAATGCTTTGTCTAAGACAATACAATTGAAAATAAAACAGCGTTATTATATACTGATTTTCTTCCACTTTTTCGTGAAATTCACTCAGCTTTTTTAAACTTTCCTTCTCGTTGAAAATGCTGTTTTTATAACAAAAAAGAGTTGGCAGCTCTGGTTTTTAGCAGCGGTAAAATATAATTTCGATCATTAACTACAAGCTGTTAAGACAATGTAAAGCCTTAGGGTGACCATAAATGCAAATGTTTGGTAAAATAAATAAAAGACATAAGTAGCGCCTGCTCCGAGGCTATGTTAAAAAGGAAATGGAAGTTGAGGATGAGATTAGAGCACCAGAGCAAGTCAATATTGGTACAAATGCGCAAACTTGTCGCGTTTGCCTGAAAT
Source organism: Scaptomyza montana (assembly GCA_018904305.1). NCBI lineage: Eukaryota > Metazoa > Arthropoda > Insecta > Diptera > Drosophilidae > Scaptomyza > Scaptomyza montana. Next base: position 4,126,252 of record JAEIGR010000007.1, read on the forward strand.
CACACGAAATTACACTTTGCCTTCGGGATGTAATTGAGTATAATGACCTTAATGTGGAGTTGTGGCAGCTGTTGGAAACCGTATCAAACGTTAAGGTATTTATAAGAAATCTGCAAATACTGAATATTGTAAAGAAAACAAAAATAAATTGCAGTGTAACTGGAACCAACCGAATCTACCCACACAACTTTGCCAGAGCTGCACTCGTCGCTTGATCAGTGCTTATGAGTTTATTCGAGACGTAGAAAAGTCCAATGAGACGCTGCAAGAATTATGCACTCATCTAGAGCAGGAACAATCGACAGTTGCTGTGTTGGATGTAGATGAGTATGAGAGATTAGTGCAAGAGGAAGATAATTTTGTGCATATTGATGAATGCGATTCCGTCATTGAACTACAGGAGCAGGAGGAGCTGGCACCGTCAGAGGATTTACCTTATGTTGAGACTCCTTTGCTTAATAATGACGTCGCCAAACCTATCGAGGACGCGTTGAACGACCTTGTGCAAGAAGACTCCGATGCTGGTATTAATTTTGAACCAGTTCCTCTAGAGGAGCGACCGTCGCAGTTGGGTATACGCTTGGCGCATTCCCAAAACTATATATACAAATGTGCCAGTTGTCCACGCATTTTCGCTAAAAATAAATCTCTGGCGCGCCACTTTGCCACAGCTCATCGGCAAGCGGCAAATGTGGCTGCTCAGGAACTGGCCAAAGAGTATAGCAGCAGCGACGCGCTGATCTGTGAACACTGCCCACGGTTGTTCAAGCGACGAGATACACTGCGTCGACATATGCTTGCATTTCATCCCGAAGTGGTCGCCGCCGACGGCGATGGAGAAGATTCTGCAATTAACTCGCCGCCAAAACGTGCAACAAAACGGCGTGAATGTCCACACTGTGGCATAAGCTTTCCTGTATCCAGTCTGACGATACACATACGGCGACACACTGGTGAGAATCCCTACAAGTGCGATCAGTGTGAAAAGGCATTTCCCCGCAGCCAGGATCTAAGTCTGCACAAGCGACAGCACACCGGCGAGCGTCCCAGCGAATGCAAAATCTGCGCCAAAAAATTCATCTCCCAAAACAAGCTGGCTCGCCACATGCGTCTGCACACTGGCCATCGGCCATACGCCTGTGACAAGTGTGACAAGAGTTTTGTGCAATCCAACGATCTGAAGATTCATATGCGCCGGCATACGGGTGAGCGACCGTACGCATGCGGCGTTTGCAATAAGAGTTTCGTTTGTGGCTCCCTCTTGAACATTCATCGCAATCAGAAGCGACACTTTGAAACTGTAAGAGAGGGCGGTGAATACCTTGATCCTGATCCTTATGAGAAAAGTCGCGTGAATAAGCGACGTGCCGAGGATATTGAACGGATGCGATTGAAACGCAAGGAAGAGTCAATGCCACCAATGCTGCGGCCCTACAACTGTGGAGTGTGTGGGGATACCTTTAAGAGTGGGGCATTGCTCACAATTCATCGCAATAAAATGTCACACTACGAGATTGGCAAGGTAAACTACGGGGATCCTTATGAGCAAAGATATAAGCAGCAGCAGCAGCAACACCTTAGTACAGTCAAGAGTGAGGATCAGGCATATATTTGAAATAAATTTATACAATAAATAAGATAATCATTATGATAAACACTTAATAGTATATGTATGTATATTAAAATATAACATTACTATTTACCTTCTGTGCTAAATACTTATAAATAATTTACATTTTGTTAGGATTGGTTTTTGTGTTCATGTACATACATACATATGTCGCATAAAATGTGCATAAATAAATATTTTCAGTGCTTTGAACTTGGAAGTTTTTTGTTTTTATTTTTTGTCAATTTTGCGTTTTTTTGCCCCTCAAAGACATCAGCTGGTATCTTTTCCCAGGTGCGTAGATAGCTTGTTTTAATGGGGGCTTAAACAAGTAGCTGGCTCCAACAAAAATCGACAGTAGTATATATTTATTTAACAATATATAAACTGTCACCAACGCGCAACAAAAGTCAACTTGCAAATTAACATTATCTCTTGATGACCCTGTGTGATTTTTTGTAAAGCATTAGCTTTGTAGACATATCAACATATAAACAAGCAAAGAAAAAAGTTTATTTCTTATAGCTGCTGTGTATAACATGGTTGGTTTGGCTTTCAGTCTGAGTTAAAGCGTTCCCCAAACTGGTTTGCGGCACACAATCAGTTATCAAATTTCACGAGATTCAATTTTAATCACATTTTAAGCAAATATTATATTTACTGATTCCAATCTTTTTTTTTTGATTTTTTTTTTTTATTTAAAAAGGCCGGAGCTTGTTCACTTGCAAGAAACAAATATTTATGAAGAATTTATTTAACGCAGCTTTCGTACTGACGTCCCTGTCTACGTCCCTGACTTTAACAGCTATAAGGGGTTGGTTCGCTGTTTTTAAACTTTAGGGTTGCAATGCACTTGCAGTTGCGTTAAAGCATAAAACGAGCATAGAAGAAAAACTTTTGCAGTTTTTAACTTATGCAATTGGCATTGCATTAAATTCGGTGACGCAACACGCAAAATATTATGTATGTACATATGAATGTAAACAACAAGAAGACAACAAATATAAATCAGTGTATCGGATAGCACAAAAGCCAGCTCAGTGTTTAACTTTGTTATTTGTTTTGCGTAATATGCGCAGAAAATTCATCAACCAAAAGTAAGCCAAAAATCAATAAACATGTGATTTGTTTGACTTGGTCGTCAAGGCGAATTAATAACTCCAAAATTTTCTTTACAACAGCAAACCAAGAAACTAAAACCAAATAAGACAAAATGGACTGCAACAAGCTTGAAGAAGACACCTGTGGTGAGCCGGATGTGGATCTGTCCTCACAATTCATGCTCAACGATTTGCAGCTGGCAGCAGAGTTGGGAAAAACGTTGCTGGAGCGCAATAGAGAGCTAGAGGTAATGTTGAAGGAGCACAAGATCCGAAACGAAGAGCAGCAACGCGAAATTTTGCATTTGCGTAAACAAATCAATGCCATGGCTGAAGTGAACGATACGCGCTTGAAAGTCTACGAGCAGTTGGAGGTGGGTATTCAGGAGCTGGAGCGTGGCAATCACCGACTAACGTTGGAGAAGACGCGCGACAAGAAGCAAATCAAATCGCTGGGTGCAAACATCGAATCTCTTGAGGCACGCTGCGAGGAGCTCAATCAGCAACTGGAGGAGACACATCAAAGGCTTAGCGCAGAACGGCGTAAGAATGAGAAGCCAGTGCAGCACCAGCAAGAGCGCAGTTCAGATCTGCTCAATTTACCAAAATCATGGACGTCAAACAACACCTCCGATATGAATGCTACGCCCATAGGGAACAACTCATTTGCTGCCAAGGCGAACTCAACGGGCATCACTGAGTTATCCCATGATAATGATCGATCGATGGCCATGAGCAATATGGGCAGTCCAGAGGAAATTATTGAAGCAGCTGCTGCAGCCGGCATCAAGGGTGAGGATAATGAGGAACTATTGAGTCTAATAACGGATTTGGAGCTTTTGCGTCGTAATTTCATGGCGGAAAAGCAACGTAATGTCGAACTGGAGGAGCAGCTGGTGGCCATAATCCAAGAGAACCAAACGCTTCAGAGCCGCAATGCAATCACAAGCACAACCGAGGAAATGATGTCTATGCAGGATGAGTTCTCGCTTTTGGACGATGTCAGGCAAGGACAAATGTGCAGCCGCTGCTTGCGTGCCATGGAAGAACAGGCGTCTAACAATGACGGACAGTCTTCAGTGGCTCAAACGGAAGATGTGGCCGAAGACGACGATCGGAGTCTGCTGGGCAGTGAGTTTAGCTCACAGTTGGCGGGCAACTGTGCTGATTTTACGGCAAAGCTCAATGCACAAGAATTGCTGGAGTTGAAAGCCGCTGGCAGTCCAAATCCATATCGTGATCTTGTTGAGAAATATGAAGCCCTGTTGGAGGTGCAACGCACATCAAATGTACGCAAAGGCAATCCAGTCAACAGTGACAACAATGGCGTCCAGCTGCCAAATCAATTGCAATCTAATCAGACACCCAAAACGTTGGTCAATCAGGAAACAAGTACAAGTGCCAGTAATGCAGGAGCAGATAGTAATAAAAATGCAAAGAGTGTACGGGGAAGAACGTCCACCGAGTTTTCAGAGGCAGAGACTTCATCGTCTGGCTTTTCGGAGGAAACCAGCAATAAGTATACACAAACGGATGAGCGACCCGGTTACTTCTTGTGCTCAATAAGCAATGGCGAGGAGTGCAAGCTAAGCATTTACGACGATGTCAGCCCCATTGAGACACATTTTCAAAGCCGTCCAGAGTACAGGGAGCTGTTTAAGGAGATTTTTGGGGTGCTAAAGAAGGCCGCTGATAGCAAAGATGATGGGGAGAAAGCTAAATATTTAGATGAGGATGGAACACAGCCAAACAATGAAATAAACACAATGACTAACGAGGCGGTAGCCAACGAAGAATTCTCTGTGGACTTTGGTGATGATACACAGAGTATTATATCATCGGTTTTTTCCGATCAATCGTTTGCCATGTCTGAATGCGTCACTAAGCTGGAACGCAAGACGGCTAAGAAGCATATTAGTGAATGCAAAAATCAAGAGCATAGGCTCTCTCAGGCAAGCCTCACGTCCATTGCCCAGCATGAAGGCACCCAAAAAACGGATGCCATTAAATCAATCGAAGAGAATGGACGCGTCCTGACGCCACTGAAGCGTGAACCACTCGAATACTTGACCGTTGGCGTGGGCATCAAAAAGCGAAATCGCCGTAAGAATCGTAGTCTACATTTTAATGGTAGTCGAGTTGAGTCACCACTGGCGCAACCTTCACCGCTAGCCCAACCCAATGCACCACATAGCGCTCGACGTACACGCAAAGACTTTGTGCCAATAAACCCGGAAATGTTTGCGTCGGATCAATCGGTGAGCCGTAGGGTGCCATCAGATCGCTCGAGCACCGAATGGAATGGCTCCCCAATGGTTATCTATAATCGGAATATGAGCGCACATCGAGCCAAAAGAACCGGGCGGGTCATCGAAGTCAATGGCGTTGAGCTAATTCCAAATACGGTGTCGCAGGAGTTCCACAAGCTGAAGCGGCTCGATCTGTCCTATGCTGAGGTTTTGCGTCGTGCAGATGCTTGCGAGCATCAAACTCAGCCGCTTCGCTCACCGAGAACACAACATTCGCGCTGGAACAATAACAAAAGTCAACCTAATCGCCGCTAAATTTAGATATAAATCCTAAATGTAACGATCTTTATTTGTATTATTTTAAAAACTATCGACAAACTGGCAAACATACTCTTTCGATGTCGGGTAGCCTAGTAGCTTAATGTTGGCTCAAATTTCCGAAGATAGCATAAAAGTCTTAATGTGTGATTTTTGTCATTAACCGTAAAGTGTAAAATTTGTATTTAATATTGTTTTATATATGTATGTAATTCCTTTTTAAGAGAATTTCCACTTAAAACTTCTCGACATCATTCCCATTTTTACTTTATTGTTTAATCTAGCCATATTTTGAATTTAATGAATAGCTCTACATTTATTTTTTATAACAAAACATCTCAATATGCTTGCAATAACACAACTATATGTAAACAAATATTTATGAAGTTCTTTAAGATATTCAATAAATAAGCATTTGTGCCAAGTCTAAGCAAACTATGATAACACGCAGCGACCAAATCTTTTCATAATTTCACTCGATTCTCTTCGTGGGGGTATTGGAAAAGATTTTCTTCAAATAATTATCAGCTTGAACTACAATCATGTCAATCCTTTGGTCAACAACTTAGGTTCAAACAAAACGAGTAGAAGATTAAAGCGTCTCCAAACAAGTGACCTATGGTTTTCCAATTTATTGACAAACCAAATCTTTTAATTTTCGGTTATTTAATATTTTTCTAGTGTTGTTTATTTAATTTTGCTGTTCTTACTACGTTATTGTAATTATTCAAATGTCATTCCAATATTTTATGACCCTTAAGTAGGATGATCAGTATTATAATAAAATTTGCCATAAAAAAAAAAAAAGTTTGAACTGTTCAGTGATACAATTCTTTTCATTTTAGTTATAAGAATCAATCTCTTATATTAAAATAAATAAATTTACTGATTGTCTATAAACCTCTGGTTTGAATGTGATTTAATTGTTGTCTTAAAGAAAAAAACTGTGCAATGAACGGATAAATTGATTTACTTTATAATCTTAACGATTTCCGGCCATCAAATAAATTTGTTATGTGGATAAGCAGTATTATTTAAAACATTTGTATTAACTTTAGTATATTTTCTAAGCTGGATTTAAGAGTATCTTTGTAAACAGATGACTACTTATGGTTTTATATATTTCAATTGCGCTTGCGATGCTGATGTGACGAGGATACGGACGAATGGGAGTTGTGTGTGCTGCGTGAATTGGACCGGGAGCGAGTCCGCTCTCGATGCTTGCTATAGCTGCTGCTCTGATGGCTGCGACTGCTGCCGTGCCGAGAGCCTCGACGATAGCTGCTGCTGCCACCATCCTCCGAAGCCGAGTTGCTGGAATCTCGGTGTCTTCGTCGATGAGGCTGCTGCTGGCTGCTATAATGCTGACCATGTCGTTCACGATCACGCTCGCGTTCGCGGCTCTCGTGACTACTTCGATGACGTTCATAACTTTGCCTACTGCTAGTTGTGCGATCCTTGCGATGCCCCTTGCGACTGGAGTCGATACGTTGCCTGTGACTGGTGCTATCTCTGCTATGCCGATGGCTGCTCCTGCCTTGTTTTTTTGCCGCGGTGCTGCTCCGAGTGCTGCTTCCAGGGCTTTTACTGGATTTGGAACTGTTGGAGCTTGTATTGGTTTTGCTTGACCGGCTGCTACAACTATCATCGCTGCTGGAAGACGAAGAAGAGGAGGATTGCCGACGTCGGCTCTTTGACTTTTTCGATGTTTTTTGTGCTTTGTCAAGCGCCTTGTTCGCAGCGTCCAGCATGCTTGCCATGGATTCGGGTATTTGCAGCAAGTTGGTGGCCGGATTCGGTACGGGCTTTAGTTGCTGTGGTATTACGCTGCTACTTGGCGCCGGTGCGACTGCAGCCACTTGGCTTACAAAGCTCGAAGGTTGTTTGCCGTCTTTGTTGTCACTAAAGCGCGTTGTACGCTCCTTTCGGCTAAGACGTTTTACTGTTGATTTTAGAACAGTGAGTATAATAAAATGTTTTTTTTTTTTGCGATTGAACATACCATTAAACTGATGTAGCTTATCATTGGTAGAAGTAGTCGTTGCTACTGTTGCTGCAGTAACATTACCAGCTGACATGTCTGTATGCCGCTGATCGCTCAAAGTTCTCTGCCTGGCAGCCTCTGTTTTCTCAAGTTCCAGCTTGCGATGATACTGCAGCTTTTGCTCATCCGTTTGCTCCTGCAGCGACACACGTTCCTCGATGTCATCAATGACTCTTTCAAAGGCACGTTTGCTTTTGCGAATGCGTGCCTGAATATGAAGTAATTAAAATATAATTTATATCTCAAATTATAAGTTGTATACTAAATTCAATAATACAATACCTTCAGCTCGTCCATGCTTAGCTCGATATATTTATCCACATCCTTGGAAGATGAGTCAATACGTCCGACTTGCCCGCCATCGTTATCATCTGCACTTTCATCATTTTCGCTATCGCTCGAAGAATCGCCGTAAACAGCTAATCCTATAATTTAAATCAATCTAGTGCTAATTGTTGCTGCCAAGCGTACATTGAAGGAGGCGCGCTTTTAATTATTTTTTTCGATTTTGTGGATATACTTTTTTTTTTGACTAAAACAGTTAAGCAGAGATAGAGAAAGAGTTTGACAAAAAGCAGGGTACCAATTTTGGCCAGACGAAGAACGATATAATTTTTATTTTAATTTTTCATACCGATTCAGCTTGGACAAAATCAAACTGAATTTACGAATCTGAATAAAATATTTTTAATTAGCCAATTCCGTCCACGATATAACACATATGGATGGAATATTTTAAATGGAAAGTTTTAGGGTGGAAACAGGGGTTGAGGGATTGGGGTTTAAGCAAAACTCAGGCTACCTATTAAACATAAGTGTTCATGAACAAACGAGATAAATTGGAATTTGTTACTTACCCAAATTGCCGGTAATGGAGGACAAGGCGCTTTTGCGAATCACTTGGGCTGATGACGCTTTTGATTTACATACACATATATATATATTATATATTACGATTATAGATTGTCAGATTCAGCATGTGATTGAGTTGTTTGTTTGTCTTAAGTAGTAGTATTAGCAGTGACAAATGATTAAAATCAAATTTTTAAACTAATAAACGACAGCTCGAGTATTATTATATTAAAAGACGACTTCCTCCCGGTTGTCGATATTTCCAAACGTTTTCAGCATCTTTTTTTTTTGTTTTCGTAATATAGAGCTCAACCTACTTGAGCTTTAAAAAAATATCAATACATATTTGTACTTACACAAATTCACACACTTAAAATCTGATTGTAAAAGATCGTTTGGGATAAGCTTAACGTTCTATAGTTTATAAATAATGTACCTTTAGCGCGATGCGCTTTGAGTGTTTCAGTAGCTATAGCAGCAATCTCTTCGTTAGTGGTTTCCAGCAGTATTTCGGTTAATGTGCGACGCACAACAAGCATCTATAGATTGGTTTTATGATAGATTGGTTTGCACAATATCAAAAGCCTTTCATTAAAAAAGTGGCGCCAAACAATGAAACCGATAACCATTATTAGTCAAGATTGATATGAAAAAAAAACTTCACTTACTTAATTTTTCGAGGTGACTTTCAACAAGACTATAAGTCTTTTTAAAAGCTTTATACCTAAGATGATTTGTTTTGTGGCAAAACAAAACGAACTAGTTTGTGAAGGTTGGTTTCAAACTATGTTACAATCAGAGCCATGTATATAAATGCAACTGAAACGATTATAGTTCTATAGGTATTTGTCTGAAAAACACAACCTCTTCAAGAAACTACAAACTCATGTAATTTTAGAAAAAATAATTTCTGGTTTAAATTAATATTAAAATTATATGGCTTTTGTTGTCAGTATCTCGGCCACGATTCGGTTATAAGTTTCATTCCCTGGATGAGCGCACCTTATCTCAAAATTGTGATGCCTACCAAATCAGCGAGTCTTTCTTCGTAGCTTTTACCACTTAATGCAGCTTCAGCATTGGCTGCCCTGGCAACTGTTGCAACATTGTGTTGACTGACTGAATCTTGCAGCTGATGCTGTTGGTTGTCCTTATCATCGTCGTCCGGCTCTTGCTCCTCATCGCTGTTACTGGGTTTACTTATTACATCATTACCTAAAAGTTGAGCCATGTTGGGCGCATAAGATGCCTCCTCAGGAGCGGCAATTGAATCTTCGCTGTCGCTTGCCTGAATTTCAAGTTCATGTTAATTGCAGGGCGTTCTGTTCAGTTACTTAAGACACTTGGTCTGTTGTGCAATTTTTGTGTGCATTTGGGCAACCAATTAAGTTGGATGTTGCACTTGGCACTTGCACAAGTCAAAATAAAGTCAAATGCAGCCAGAGACGCACTACTCTACTTACCACGTTCGACATGTTCAAGAGGTTAACAGGTGTTGTTAGTGTTTTGCTTGATACTTGCTTAACATTGATCGATGGCAACTCAACTTCTGGTGATGAGCGTTGTTGTTGTTGCTCTAGCTGACGTTGTTTCTCACGTTCCATTTTCTCTAAGCCCTCTCTGCAATAGAACACATTCCAATGACCTTTTTCTTTCTTGTCTTTCCTTTGCCCTTACCTGATCCATGCTGGCAACATTTTACGTTTGTTCGCATCAATTTCGCTGCTAACACTTCCGGTTCCGCCGCCAGCGCTGATGTTATTCTGTGGAGGGTGATGAGCTGGCAGCGGTATCTGTGTGGATTCATTAGGGTTGCAAACGTTGAGTTTTAAAAGTGATGGAATATGGGAGGTGGGATTGTTGCGAGTTGACCAATCGTTCCACTGCTGAGTGCCAACGCCGACTAGAGTTGTGGGATGGAAAAGATATGTTATTGATAGCTTTATGAAGAGGGAACAACAACTTACCCGCATCGATGGATGGCACTACAACGGGTACATCATTGGCGCTGCCAGCTAACCATTGCGATTGCGTAACAACGGGAGGAGGTGGCATACTCTCCATATGGTGCATAGCGCGCACATTATTTTCATTTTCCTCTTCATCCATATCCATGTCCATTTCCGCCTCACCATGCTCCTCGTAATGTGTCTCACTTTTTACTGGTTGCAGACGTAGTGCCGGCTGCTGCTGATGCTGGTGGTGTTGATGTTGATGGTATTCTGGGGTATTGCTTATGATCGGCGGCGGAGGGGCGATCGGCATATTCATGCTAAAATTAGCCATAGACGGCGCTGTTGGAGAATCGCGCATGTGTATCCATTGCTGTGCCAGCTGCGCCCAGTCTATGTTGCCCTGCATGTTCAATGGCATGACTGACGATGCTGCTCCCAGTGGATTGCCTATCGCAGAACCGGGAACCGTACCTGGACCGCGACCTGGGGCAGCTATGAAATGTGGCGGTTGCGCCATATATTGATTGTGTTTGCTATAGCCCAAATTAGCATTTGTATTGCCACCGGGAAACATTTTGTTGGGTTCTATTATTTTCTCTTTGTGATAATTTGATTTTCAGTTTTGCACAATTTTCTAAAACGATTTTTAGACTTCTACGCCATTTTCTTGCTCTACACAGAGAAACAGTGAAACAGTCGCATTGCAGCCGAAAAATATTAAACATGAACACTATGTACCTGCGTAACTGTTACTTATCACAAGATTTTGCACCCTGTAAATCAAATGAAAATTGTGGTATTCGAATATTGTATACAAAAAACCAGATGTCAAACTAAAAGAACGTTTCTGTCAATATAAGAACGATGCCATTTCGACTCAAAAAAAAACTCCGTGCCTTCATGGTTGTCCAAATATGACGGTGAAACGCGTTTAAATAAATAAAATAGCTGTATGCTTTTAGAATAAATTCATACATCTGTTGCTATTCAGCTGTCAACGATTCTTCTCATGCAGTTAATCGACAATCACCGGGCAACAGAAACACGCGCTTCCCAATTCAAACGAACGGCATTTTATTTTCACACAGGTCAAAGAGTGCCAGACAAGAATTTTACCCGATTGACATTTTTACTTACATTCATATTAACAAAACAATAAAATTAAGTGTTTATTTATATAAATAAAATAAAATGTCGCACCAGCCAAACACTGTGCTGCGAAATAAAGAAAATGCATTAGCCAAGCCAGGAACTGGCAATTCTGCTGCAGTCGCTGCAATTGCAATGCAGAAAAAGCAATTGCTATTAACAAAGAAGGTGTGTAGATTGTTACCTGTTGACTGTATTGCAATTTAACATTATAATACTTAAAACGTGCGTAGCCAACAATTGAGAATGCGGTACCATCACAATCAACAACAAAAAAGGCTCCAATGGGTGCACATCAACAGAAACAACAAATAGCAGTAATTTCAGCTGCAGCTGCGGCTATCAAAAAAGACGATACGGGTTTGGCAAAGACTGACAAACCAGCATCGTCTTCTGCCCCTACAAGCACCAGCAGCAACCGCACTGATAAGGAAAAGACTGGTAAGCGTTTAAAACTATTAACTGCGCTAAGAGAAACAACTAAAAATGTAAATCTGTACAAAAAAGTAGCATCATCTAAGCCTAAAAAGACATGGGCCCTGAGCAACTTTGACATTGGTCGTCAGTTGGGACGCGGCAAATTCGGAAATGTGTATTTAGCGCGCGAAAAGGAATCGCAGTTTGTTGTAGCATTAAAGGTCCTTTTTAAGCGACAGATTGGCGAGTCAAATGTGGAGCATCAAGTGCGTCGTGAAATCGAAATCCAATCGCATCTACGAAATCCGCACATATTGCGTTTGTATGCATATTTTCATGACGAAGCGCGCATCTATTTGATATTAGAGTATGCTCCTCAAGGCACTCTGTTCAGTGCACTGCAAGCGCAACCGCTGAAACGATTTGATGACCGCCAGTCAGCAACTTATATCAAAGCACTGTGCTCGGCACTATTGTATTTGCATGAACGTGATATCATACATAGGGATATTAAGCCAGAGAATCTGCTGTTGGGCCACAAAGGTGTTCTGAAGATTGCCGATTTTGGCTGGTCGGTCCATGAGCCGAATTCGATGCGAATGACTCTGTGCGGGACTGTAGATTATTTACCGCCCGAAATGGTGCTGAATAAGCCGCACACGAAAAATGTTGATCTGTGGAGCTTGGGTGTGCTATGTTTCGAACTGCTTGTGGGTCATGCACCATTCTTCTCGAAAAATTTTGAGGAGACATACAAAAAGATACTTAATGTGGACTATAAGCTGCCGGATCATGTTTCCAAGGCAGCGGCTCATTTAATATCTAAACTTTTAGTGTTAAATCCGCAACATCGACTGCCGCTGGAGCAGGTCATTGTGCATCCATGGATTACAGCACACGCACAGTGAATCACTGAAGTTGAATCTTAAGTTTTCATTTTCGTTCTATTTTTTTTAATTTTTTCAGTGTTCAGTTAATGTTTTAGATTTATGTCAATATTTGTTTAAATTTTGCCACAGCGCCGTTAATTTAATTATCGCACTTAACATATTTAATAAGATACAAAATTTTATAGACATGATTAACATTTATGCAATTCAATTTATTATGCTTCAAATAAAGTTGCCGTGTTTCAAATTTTAGACACGTTTTAGTTCGATCAATTTTCCACTTAAATAACTATTTCAGGGTATTAACTTAGCATTTACTTGTAGATACATACTTATGTATATATGTATATATACTTATGAGTATAGACACAATTGTTTGGAGCAACGAAAAATGCAGCATAGCAAGTTTTTATCACAGAAAACAAAGTATATACTTACAACTCGGGGAGATGAATGGCTTAAAAGCCAACTGCAAGCACAAATTAAACAACGTAAAGATGCAAGAAGTTGCAAAATCTTTACAAGTCTCGCTGCTATAAATTAATTAATAATTAATAAATTTTTTTTTAATACACAATCCTTTGCAAAAACCAATAAAATCGTAAATAAATATGAATTGAGAAATTTTTGGAAAACTAGCAAATCTAATTAAATATTGCAGTTGGCTTGTGGCCGCTGCGAATGTTGAAATAATTCTATGAAATTTTACAAACGCAGTTTGCTGTCTACCTCTAAATTTTTAAGAAAATAATACCAATCAGAATGGGACTGAACCTTAATAACTAAAGTGGCTTATTATTGGTTTTTGTTTGCATCTAAATATGCCAACCAAGTGTGCCAGGAGAGATGCATTCATTTAATTACTTATGTGAACGATGGATTATTGGATCTATAGTCGATTAATTTCTAACAGGCGCATCGGCGCCCGGCTTCCGTGCCGGCACGTTGTAGTCATCCTCTGAAAAATGATATAACTTAAGAAAAATTCAAAACATTCGAGTTATCAATGTTACCATCTTGGTCCTCATCCATGCCATCCTCCAAATGCACACCATCGGCAAACTCCTTGCCTTGATCCCCAGCGATCTCATTGTTTAAGTTTTCAAGCAAGTGCTGAGGCTGTTTGACCGCCACATCGCCAAGCATATCATCATCATCATCATCACCGCCAACGCCACCACCACCAGCCCCAACGGCAGCTGCATCGGCAGCCAGCAGTTTATTGTTCGTCTCTGCCAAATGTGGCACACCGAGATCACGATCAAATAAGTTATGCTCTGCGCCGGGCAAGTTAAAGTTTTGCTCGTTAAGAGCATCCTTCACCTCATGCGCACCGGAGTCACCTTGGTTCTTATTTGACTCCAGATCGTTGACCACATTCAGATAGCGATTGTTGTTTTCGTTCTTGGGCAGATCTTCGGCTGCCGTATCCATATCTGCTGCTGGCTCACCTTTGCCATCGAAATTATCTGGAATCGGTGCCACATTTTCGGGCAGCTTGCGCTCTACCTTAGTTTCTACCGACGGCTTGGCTGGTGGCATAGCCAATGGCGGCTGCCCACTACTGCTACTACTACCAGCGACCTTGGGCGCCACAGAAGCATTACCCGCGGCATCTCTATTTGGCTGACTTGAACTGGACTTGCGAGGCGCACTTAGAGGTGAAACGGCGGCACCGCTGGCACCAGCTAATGCGGGCTGCTCTTGTTGATGATTTTTATCAGTTTCAGCCGATAAAGTTTTTGGCGACTTGGGCGCAATCTGAAAATTTTCAACAGAATTTAGTATGAGGCTGTGATTGTTGCGCACTACGAAGCGCTGCATGGGATTTTCTTGCAGTTCCATTTGCTGCTCGTTACCGACACCATGGGTTAAAGTTGTTGAGTTAGGTAGTTTTTGGCTCGACCGGGCAATGCTAATTCTGTACAGCCCTTGACTCACTTGCACTTGCTCGTTGAATGACTTATTGTTGCGCGGCTTCTCGATGCTGTGCGCCAGCTGGGCTGGACTCGATCGACGCGTGGGCGTAGTCTCGGGTGACAGCGACTCAGCTGGCTTACTTAGCTGTTGGTGCTGCTGCTGTTGTGGTTCGACTCTGCACTTTGCCTTTAATTCACTAAGAGACGTTTCCAGTAAGTGCGTCTTGTGCTCAGATTCCTTTAGAAGTATCTCGTATTTAGCCTAAAAGTGCAAAAGATATTTGCTAAAATAAAGCAATAGCATATTTAAGCCAAAATCCTTACCTTCCAGGCAGCCGCGTTCTGCAGTTGCAGTTGCTTTATTTGCGATAGTAACAAGTTTGTATCTTCTATATGTTTTTTCTTGATCCCAGCACATTCCTCTTGCAGTTCAGTGTGCTTCGCATCGAGAAGCTTAAACTTGTTCACTTGTACATCGTATTTCTGTTGCATGGAACGTTCAGCTTCCTGTTGCTTCTCGTACTCCTCCTGCAAGCTTTGCTTTTCGGTACGCATAACATCCAGCTTTTTCTCTGCTGTCAATTTATCCTCAGTGAGTGCTAAAAATGAGTGCAATATAAATACATTTTAAGATCAAGATGCGTCGTTGAGACTGTAACTTACATTGCAGCTGCATATTTAATCCCTCTTGGCTTTGCTCGCAACGTAAGCGAAAGGCTCGAGTCTCGTCCAGTTGCTGTTGGGACATGTGGTAAATGACAATCATCATGATGAGCACAACGAACATGCTCATAAGTATACATATACGAACGCGACCCGAACGCGCAAAACGTGCCGTACTCATGTTTAATAGTTATGTTTATTTTTGAACGGCTGTGAACCTATGAATATTATTATTGTGATCCAGTCGACGAAACGAAAAAACTAGGCGAAACAAATTCAAGTGCTGTATAATGATTTACGTACAAACAGTGTTGAGTTGTTAGAGCGTTGCCAGAATTTGGCAATCGGTAAATCGAATTTGCTGAGCTTTTTTTGCTCAGCAAGTTTGCGAGTGATTAAAATATAAACTTAAATATACAGTAGTACACGCCGGCAGCTCGTTTAGAGAGTTCCCGTTGCGGGAAAAGCATAAACGCTTAAAGCTTTCGTTTAAGTTGATTGCCGCACTCTGACGACAACGCGCCGAAAACAACATTTGTTTCGTTGCTAATATTCATACATACATACGTATTTAAAGTTTGTTAATTAAACGCAACTAATAAGTGTAAAGTGAACAAGTCAATTAAAACCCGTCAGCGAACAAACATTCAATTATGTGAGTTTTTGCAGCGAGCAGCGTCAATTTATTTCAATGTTAATGTACACATATGTACATAAATACAAAAACACTTTTGTATATATGCAAAGCGCAAGTGTGCGTCAATCAATTTAATTTACTTTATGATATACATACATACATATATATGTACAATGCGTATGCACATCAAAAATTACGTAAAAGTGTGCCAAACTGTCAAAAAAGAAAACACTCAATACTGATACATAAAATCAGCATATTGACGTTTCTACCTGCACAACCTGATCAGATAAAAGCAGCAAAAACAACACAAGGCAAACAACAAAAACTCTCAAACAACTCAAGAAATGACTCGCTTAAGTTGTTCGTCTCAGACTTTTCGGACAGTAACAGAAATCGATAATGTGAAATGGCTTGATAACAACAATTTTTTAAAACGTACATATGTATGTTTGTATGTTTATACTGTATTCACATGAACTAACGTTGATATTTACCTACAAGTATCAATATAGTTCTGAAGACCATTAAACTAAATCGCTTTATAATGTTATAACAATAACAATTTGTTCAACGACAATTCTTGGGCAATTTGGCCAGCATTTTGGCCTTCTAAAAAGCGTTGTTGCTTGGCTTTTAAAGATAACAATAATGATGAAGTGAAAACGTTTCTGCTAAAAAATATATAGACTGCACAATACTCTCTTTCCAGTTTAAAATCAATTAAAACAATTTTATGATGGAAATACATATGTTATTTTGCGCATTTTCTAGGGCTACTGCTATAAATCATCAGTATACTCATATTTCTCTCGATTGGGTGGGTTAAGGGTATATAGGGCTAGATTGATTATTTGAATCCCCCGTTGTTGGAATACAGTGATTGAATTTCGCTTAACCGATCATTTAGAATTTGAACAAGTCAACTAAATAAGTGCTTTTACTGATTCAATTAACACTTGAACGCTATGTAAAAAATATTTAAAATAGTACTTATATTTTAACTGTAAATATGGCACATTGTGAGCATTGTGTGTGAGTGTTCCCATTTGATATGGGCTGTTAATCTATGAATGGTCAGAACCACATATCAATAAGCCTTGGACACGCTCTTTGTGACAGTTATACTGATAAAGCATTTTCAACATGGTGTAGACAAGACCAAAGCTAAAGACCGCATATCAATTTTAAATACACTAAACTGAAAAAAAAGGCTTATCTATTCTTAGTAATCTTTTATGCAAAGTCAGTAACATTTTTTTTTATGTATGTGCATAGTATACTTACATATAAAGTCATTCAACCGATCTTAATACGTTAGTTTTAAATTTAAGCAATTAGTTTGAGAACCCCTGATAACTTTGCCCTTGTGAATAAAGTTGTTTTAGTTTTATTGTTAACTTTTTTGTCTAAGCTATTTAGAATGTTATAGATTCAAATTTTACGACACTTTTTTGATTTCACATTCGTTGATTTTAGCAAAATGGCAGCATTACAACAGAAAACCGAGGATCTTATGAAAAATCCACCTCTACAACAGCCACAACAGCAGCAGTTTGCGTAAGTTATCATTAATTAAAACACATCAAAAACTTTCAAACGTAAATAATATACAAATATATATATATATATATATATATATATATATATATATATATATATATATATATATATATATATATATATATATATATATATATATATATATATATAATAATAATATTTAGTTACCTGGGTACGGAAAATACTTAGTTTTTGTAAAGTAATACTAGTGTTTATGCATATATGTTATATTTAATTGTTACTTTTTAATTGACAAAAGTTGGCTGGTAAATAAAGAAGTCAATGCTCCCAACTTTTCTTACGCATTGTTGGCTTTTATTTTTATTTAGGTCAAATCCGATGACATAATATTGCATATTGCAATCCATATTGGTTTGTTCATAAGCAAGTTTGAAGTACATTTTATTTTGTTTGCAAGGCATGAAAGCTATTAATAGCGACTAACAACACACAGCTGAGACATTCTTATGATATGCTGGCAAGTGACCAATAATTTTCATTTTTTTACGATAAGCAAACAGCCAACAATGTTTGCGTTTATCTTTTGTGCGGCGCGCTCAACAATTACCGATTAATCGATATGTCCCGATAAGTGGCATCTACAGCGGCGGTGCCTGTCAATGTCAAGGTCGCTTGCCGGGGTACTGTTTGTTGTTATTGTTGCACATTCAAAGTGAACGCACAGGTTAACTTAGTGCAAATATTTGTCAATTGGCCAATAAAAGACGACACATGCTGTTTATTTTACAGATTGCTCCCAAAGATCATTAATGGCGGCATTGCCGGCGTGATTGGCGTGACATGTGTTTTTCCATTGGATTTAGTAAAGACTCGCCTGCAGAACCAGCAGATCGGTCCAAATGGCGAACGTATGTACAACAGCATGTAAGTACAACTGTCTATCGCTCATCCCACTTAGAATTCCTAATGCTCATTATTGCTTAACTCCATTTTTGAATTCAGGTTCGATTGCTTCCGCAAAACTTACCGGGCAGAGGGTTACTTTGGCATGTATCGCGGCTCGGGCGTTAATATCCTGCTAATCACCCCGGAGAAAGCAATCAAATTGACAGCGAACGATTACTTCCGACACAAGCTCACCACAAAAGATGGCAAATTGCCTTTGAGCAGCCAATGTTTGGCTGGTGGCTTGGCTGGCGCTTTTCAAATTATTGTGACCACGCCCATGGAACTGCTTAAAATTCAAATGCAGGATGCTGGACGTGTGGCCGCCGCTGCAAAGTTGGCTGGAAAAACCACGGAAAAGGTTTCAGCCACGCAGTTAGCCACGCAGCTAATCAAGGAGAAGGGAATCTTTGGTCTTTACAAGGGCATAGGCGCCACTGGCCTGCGTGATGTCACATTTTCTGTAATTTACTTCCCATTGTTTGCAACGCTCAATGATTTGGGTCCGCGCCGCAAGGATGGCTCTGGCGAGGCAGTATTCTGGTACGCACGCTTTTTAACATATTCGTATCATTTTGTAATATTTGTACAATTTTTATGCGTATAGGTGTTCCTTCTTGGCTGGATTGGCGGCTGGTTCGACTGCCGCTCTGGCGGTAAATCCTTTCGATGTTGTCAAAACACGCTTGCAGGCACTCAAGAAGGCCGATGGCGAAAAGGAGTTTAAGGGAATAACCGATTGCATCACGTAAGTTTATATAAAATTACATTCAAAGGTTAAATGGCTTTTATTAATGTTTTGCGTTTTCTGACCGCCAGCAAAACCCTTAAGCACGAAGGACCTACAGCGTTTTTCAAGGGTGGCCTTTGCCGTATGATTGTGATAGCACCATTGTTTGGTATTGCACAAACCGTGTACTATTTGGGCGTAGCTGAAGGCTTGCTTGGAGTGCAGAAGAAGTAAATGTCATATTAAAATTAATTCAGAAGCATTTTCTTGTGTACTCTCTAAATGTTATATGTATATGTGTGCGTGCGTTAACGCTGTTGTTGTTACTGTTAAAGCTGTCCAATTTCGATGTCATAAGTGAAAATGTTCGCCATAGAAATATGCACTTAGAATGTTATCCCTTCCATATACAATGTATGTATAAATTGATTAATTGAGGCGATAATACAACCAATTACAGGCAAAAGAACTTACACCCCCAATGACAATAAGATAATGAAAAGCAATGCTATTATTTTATAAGTGTTAATTTTTAGCGACACATATCTGTAAAGTTGCAAATAGAAATCCTATAGATGACAATTATATTGCACGTTCTTTTGCCCATTTGAATAGATATTATTAGTATAAATTGCATTTCTGTTTGCTTTTAGGCTTTAACTTTGATTTAAATATGCACAAATAAATATATATCTATACATATATGAACAAATATTTTTTAAAACGGCAGCTATATGTCATTTCAACTTTACGGCAGTTATATATACACAAATTTTTTTAAATTTTTAATTGCATAGATTATTTACAAATACACGCAAATCTAAATTCTTAGTGCTAAAATGGCAGTTGCAAAAAAACCAGATAGCTTTGCGTAAGTTTGTTTGGTCAGATGACATCGACAAGCTAATTATTTGCTGCATGTTAACAGCATATTGCCCCGAGTCATAAACGGTGGGATTGCGGGCATTATTGGTGTGACATGTGTGTTTCCATTAGATTTGGTGAAGACGCGTTTGCAAAATCAGCAGATCGGTCCCAATGGTGAACGCATGTATAGAAATATGTAAGTATAACTATCTGTCGATCGATCATTTCTATGGAATGCGTTTGTGCTTGACTCTGTTTTTCGGATTAAGGCTCGATTGTTTTCGCAAGACCTACGCGGCGGAGGGATACTTTGGTATGTATCGCGGATCGGCGGTAAACATCTTATTGATCACCCCAGAGAAGGGAATCAAACTGGCTGCCAATGACTATTTTCGATTTCATCTGGCCACGCCGGAAGGCAAAATATCGCTCCTTATGCAATGTTTGGCTGGTGGATTGGCTGGTGCATTTCAAATAATTGTGACGACGCCGATGGAGCTGCTAAAGATTCAGTTGCAGGATGCCGGCCGTGTAAGTGGTGGGCAGGACTTGAACAAAGTGACTGCATGGTCAGTCACAAAAAAGCTAGTAAAGGATAACGGCATTTTTGGATTATACAAGGGCGTCCGTGCCACGGGAGCGAGAGATATAACATTTTCTGTAATTTACTTTCCACTGTTTGCCACATTGAACGACAAGGGACCCCGGCGATCAGACAGCTCCGGTGAAGCCGTATTCTGGTGGTCTCTCGTCTCTGGCTTAATGTCGGGAATGACTTCAGCATTTGTAGTCACTCCGCTGGATGTGATTAAGACCCGCTTACAGGCCATTAAAAAGGCAGACGGCGACAAGGAATTTGATGGCATCATGGATTGTATAAGGTAGGTTTTGTTATCACTCGCCTTTGTCTTTCAATTTGTTATGTGAAATACCTTTCTTTAGCAAAACAATGAAATACGAAGGACCTAAAGCATTTTTTAAAGGTGGTCTTTGTCGAATGATTGTAATTGCTCCACTTTTTGGTATTGCTCAGATGGTCTACTTCCTGGGTATAGGCGAGCGTTTGCTGGGTATTGATCAAAAGAAGTCAGTGTAATGTTTGTGGTGTCAAATTTTTGTATTGTATATCAATAATAAATGTAAGTAAACTAAAGTGTATTAAATTTAAATAATGTTTGTCAAAAATGCATACACATAATAACTTATACGATTAAGAAATAATTATTTTCCGATTAAGCAATAAAGAAAAATCAATTTTTGAAAGTATAGTAAGTTTTGAAAACATTTACTTGTATACTATTTCAGTTGATAGGTATATTTTTAGGATCAATCCCAAAATAAATAACTTTTCGTACAAACATATACCATCCCGCCTCGCATATCACAATCTATACAAACTTTGCAAAAATCACACACTTAAATAACATCCGCAGGTTGAGTGTTGGGTGTGGGTCCAGCATCTGTGGCCACATCCATGTATCTAATGCGCTGCCAGCGAGCCAGTACAGTCCGATACCATTCAATAAACATGGCCTGGCGAAACAACATGATGCCCATTTGGAGTATGAGAAGACCCATAAGTGTAATCAGATTTAAGATTTCCCACTCAGCCATTATGACAAACGCCCAGATAAGATAGACGCGTATTCCATCAGCTAGCAGACGATTTCCGCTGGATGAGAACTTTGCAATGGACATTCCCACACAATTATAAATAGCACAGGAGATGGTGAAGCCAACAAGTGCAATGATTAACCATGTGTTGTCACGTAGCTGGGGAATAAGATCGTCTAGATCATCAAAGACACCACGCGAGCTCTCATTAAAGGGCACAACGCTGGGCACATAATTTAAGCAAGATGCTGCCAAGAGAGTGATAACAATACCAAAGATGCCTTGCCAACCAGCAGCCTGGATAGGTTTTAAATCTGATGCCTTCAAATGCTTCTCCTCGTAAACATACTGAAGGCCACGCAGGATTTCTGCCACTATAATTAACAGATCGCCAGTGAGGATGGTTTTATGATCCCTATGCGGCAGCGTTACATAATCATAATCCACACGCTGTACATCCAAGGCCAATATATCAACGATGCCACACGTCATAGTAAAAATAGCCACCCAATGGCGGGTGGTCAACTTTTGATTCAAGTACATGGTGCTGAACAGGCCCACAAAGATAAGTGCAACGCCTGCAAAAAAAAAAAAAAAAGAGAACAATCTTTGCAAACTGAAGCAACAACGACTGCTGATTAACATACCTCTTATCATTTGAAAGCTAGTGGCATAGGTCAAATACAAGCCTGTAAATAGCAAGATGGATGCAATGGTACGCAACAAAGACGGCAGAAGCATGCTGAACGGATGGAACTCAGTGCTGCCGCGTATCAAAATGTGGTCTTCCTCAGTGTCGAAATGCTAAAAATGTTATATTTTAATATGTATTTTATTAACATTCTCATCTTATTTGCTCTTACGCCTCGTCGAGACATTAGCGCATGGACCAACTTGTATACTGCAAAGCATAGAAATTCACCAAGGAACATTAGCAGGGTTAAGAACACGGGATGCTGAAAACGATGTGGCTTTCCATCACTGCCATCCACCAATTGAATGCTTGTCCATCTACAATTTACATATGTGTGTACATATGTATGTACATACACAAATACAATCAATGCCATTTCTAATATTTGCGCAGTTTAAATAACTTTAACTTACTTGATCAACAGAACGTTAACGGTACCGCTTAATACGAAGAGCAGTATTATAAATACACGATGATCCATTTTAAACTATAAAATATATGCCTGCATAAGCGTTTTTGAAAGCAATTAAAAATGTATGAACGTTCTTTCCAAAATTTTAGATGCGCAGTGATAATGAAAACATCAATTGGATACTCGATGTAATTTGTGGCGACAAAACGAACTTTTACTAGCTTGTACTCAATAATTTTGGTCCTAAAATCTATAATTCTTAACAGCTGAACCACTTGTAGCGTTTATCTTTTAGTTTAGTTGTTAAAATTTGCAAACCTAATTGAAATTGTTTTCTTGCCAAGCTTGCCGGACTGCCTTATGCTTATTGGCGCTGCCAGACTACTTCAAAAAGTGCTCAGCTGTTTTTTATTAAGCTATTAAATGCGCGCAAATAATAAATTTCATTTGATATATAATTTTGTGTGTTTTGAGTTTTTATTTAAAACCAAACATAAAAAATATCACAGGATAAAGATATTAAAAAGAATATTTCAACAAATATAGATTTCGAGCCAGTTGCCTTTAGACCGTCAGTGTTGCATTCTGTGCGTTTTTCCTGCGATAATGGTAAACATGTACAAATATAAGTAAATATTAACGAAATAAGTTAATTACTTTTTATAACGATTTACAAATAATGGAACAAAAAGCGTGTGGTGCAGTCTCACCTGTACTGTTTTATGTTTTTAAGTGGATAAGTATTTGTTTTGTATATGTTTTATTTTTGGTATGCAAGTGCTTATGTTAGAGCTCATCCCTTTGGTGAGCCATTGGCAGAGTCACCTCCTCAACCGTTCCCAGGCGTAAGGTCTCATTTGGCTTTGAGAACTTTGGTATGTATTCTACTGTATCACTGTTGCTGAAAACCGAGTTGTGTAGATTGTCCATTGGAGCAGCGGGATCGGGGCTTGTGAGGGTAATTTTGGATTTTGTCGCAATTCTGTGAAATGTGGAATGTATGCGTGCAAGCATTTGGTTATGGTGGATTTTTGTGTTCAGTGTTATGTCTGTCTGCATGTTCGTTAGTAAGGCTCTACATAAAAGGTTAGACTTCCAAAAAATATAGATTTTTGTAGTTTGAATTTGTACCTTAAGTACAGCTATTGGAATTGAACATAGTTGACCAACTTAATGGGTAGTCATAGGGATAAGTTCTATTGACGCTGGCGGGTTCCACCGCGTGCTCCGCGCAATTTTTGTGGATTTCTACACATCCGAATATATATGTTCATATATAGTAGTTTCTAGTAGTTTACATTTTATCTCGCAAATCTTTATTATTGCTTACCTGTCCCTGGCCTGCATGCTGGCCTCCACATCCAGACTGCGTGGCTGACGAAAATCGCATTCCAGCGAGAAGGCCGAATCACCAGGTGTAATAAGCTCCGGATCATTCTGAATGACCACAATATTTGTATATAGATCACCATCCTTTTGCGTTTGACACTGATCCAATTGGAAGTTCATCTCAAGTTTGCGTATTCCCTGACTGGTATTGGGTTTCATGAAGCATGGAGCTGATTGCTTATAGAAACTACCACGGGTGTACATGACGCCCGTAAATGGTTTCTCAGTTTCCAGCATCACATTCATTGAATTGGCACCACACTTTAAATTGACCTTTTGTATGCCCTGATCGCTGCCCTCGATTTTAAAGGTATCCGAAAGGTCTTGTTCCCAGATCTCTGCAACGATGCGTGAATTATTTGTTTCTTTTAAATAGTGTAGCATTACAAATGCTTCAATTGTTCGAACCGAAAAGATTATCTTAACAATTATGAATTAGGCTCATTATGTTCTAAAATAGTAGGATCTCAATGGGTTTTACTGCTGTTTTTAGACCTTAAAATATCAAAAATTGCAAGTATGTACTTACATATGTACTAACTTTCCAACAAAAGTTTTTGTTGTGTGAATTTAACGCAAAGTCTTTTTTTAAACTTTTATAAATACATACATGTATGTATGTATGTATATATTTTTGCCTCTAAGAAATGATACACAATTAAAATTTTAAAATTTTGACTATATTAAATGCAAAAGCGCTAAAGAATATTTTTTGAATACAATAATGCTTATACAATTTTTGGAAAGTAAACAAGACAGCTTCAAGCTTAATTTGTAAAAAAAATTGCGAAACGTTTTTATCTCAGACCAGCGAAGCTCAACACAGAATTTTAAGCAACTTCTGGGCGCATCTCTGTTTACTTTTTCTTGCGTTCTACGCCGGCTATAGACAGACGATTACATTAAAACCGGTTTCTTTTGTTTTGGTCTACCTCGAACTGCTCTACCTTGCCTTTAAAAATTTCTCCACACCTAGCATGATTCACGGATCTATAGAGCCATATCGGCGTGTCGATAACCTACCTTGGTTCTGTTGGTTTTGTTGGTTCTGCTGCTGTTGTTGTTGATGTTGCTGCTGCTGTTGTTTTTGTTGTTGCTGTTGCTTATTGTTACCAGCAGCGCAGACGGCTAGCAACATGTTGCAGCCCAACAAAAGCAATAGCATATGCTGCAGCCTGAACATATTGCACTTGACCACAAATAATGTTATTAACAAAATTGGTTAAAAAATTACACAGCTGGCTTAAAGCACAACACACGTCCTAACGACTCAAAGCTGAAAGCAAAACTGACGCTTCGACAACAACGGCTCAGCGCATATAAACGCAGACGGCCCCAAAGCTCGACTTGGGCAGCGGTCGTCACAAGAGACATAGAGGCAGAGCGGGCGAGTGAATAAAAGAGCGCTCGCGCAACTGAGAATCTGGTCAACCAGCTGTAGCGCAGACGCCGTTCGTTCGTTTGCTGCATTGATAAGATTAAAAATTATTGGCAGCTCCAGTATACAAACATACAACTTAAGTTAGTGTGAGTAAAACAAAGCATATTTATTGCTGCAAGCCAAAAAACGCCAATAGCAGTTTAAGGAAAACAAAATGCGGCTTCATCTACAGCGTTTCCGCTATTCATGCGGATTTTTGCTGTGCATTCATTTCGCATTGCATTTTTGCTGCTATTTGTTGTTGCGGCTTGTTGCTGCTCTTGCGAACATTCATTATTCAAAATGTTATTAAACTTCCCAGTTTTGTACACCGCTGTGCGCTTCGCCAGTTCTCCCTCCATGTCAGGCTTCAGTTCGTGTGGTTTGTTTTTCTTTTTATTTTGGATACATAAACAAAAACGTGCATTCATATATTAACAATTAAAGCTTAATTAGTGAATTAGCTGACTGCCACGCTGGTGACCATGGCAGCGAAAGGTGGAAGTTGTATTTTTGCTCTCTTTTGGATGGATTTATTTGACTTGTCTTTAAAAGATTACATCTTTATTAATTACATAATTCGAAAGCCATCCGCCTGGTTGAACTATAATCGGGAATCGGACTATGCTAGTATAACTGATTTGTTGTATTCTTTATTACATGTTTGTTACCATAGTACATTATATGTTTTCTTTGCTTACTAATTTTTCGTGTCAGTATAAGTTTCAAGTGTTGTTCATATAGAATTAAGTGTTATTGACGAAAGTTCATAAATAGCTAAGGCTTGACAATTAAAAACCTTTGATAAGGCTTATCAGAAACTTTATAAATACTTACTACTGTCTGTGGCATATTTTATAACGTTCATTTAAATGTTCGCAATGTATAAACTGAATGAAAGCTTCAATTATTTTTGTTTAAGCTTTAGCAAAATGTAATCAAAAAGATTTAAAATACAAATCATGTTTTACAATATGAATAATTTTCAAATTGGGATTATGCATTTGTATGTTTATTTAAAATTTAGTTTTCAAATTATTTTTAATTTCTTCACGTAAGCAATTCACTTAGTAAGGAAAAGCGCCATTTACGAGGATTCCGACGTCAATTGTTATTTTCTCTTAATTGCGGACCAGTACCTTTCTAGTTCAATGCCCTCCCAATTAAATGGCTTTGCCAAGATGCTGCAAATATTTAAAAAAAAGATGCAAAAATAAGAGATCAACGAAATTGGCCAAACAAAATTATGAAGATGTGCGATTACTAAGTAAATTTACAAAAGCAAAACGTTAATGCATAATTCAATACTTATAATGCGATAAAGACATGAAACAAAAACAAGCTAAACAACCGCATGCAGTGTACGATGCAATTAAGAGAGAAGAGAAAAACAATAGAGGGAGAGACATAAGATTTAGAAAGAGAGATAGAGAGTCTGTGACTGCCTACTGCACCGATGGCCAAGATTGACAATGACTATGCACATAAATAGATAATATAACGGAACTGGATTCCGCGATTGAAGACTGGGAATGTGAATTGACGCTATATATCTCTCCCTCTCTCTCTTTCTCTGTGTCGGTGTTGGGGTCTGCAAATGGAATCGGATATGACGCAATAGTAACATTGTATCCGAGTTGCACAATTTCGGTCAACTTCCGAGATCGACTTGACCGCCACTCACTTTTCTCTGAGATGCTGCAGCACTTCCTGCTCCTTGGCATTGAGGCCGTTGTAAAAGGCATCCAAATTCAATTGGAGCAACTCTCGCGTCTGCTGGCCTACCAAAAAGGTGCTTACATCATCTAGTTGAATCGTATACCACATCGCCAGCTTGCCCAGTTCCACGCCACGTTCCTTGCACAATTCGGAGGCTTGGCGAGCCAATTGTTTTTGCTCCTCCCTGGCTGGATGCCAGGATTGTGGTCCACCATTCGTGAGCAGTCCCAACCCATGGGCAGCTGCACAAATGACACCCAAATTCTGGGACTTGAAAAAGTCCAAATACTCCAAGAGAGTGTTGTCAGCAAGTGTGTAACGGCAATATGTAAGCACAGTCTATAGAAAAAAATATTTCAAATACATAAAGTAAAACAAGTGGAAACGTTGCAGTCGGACGCAACCGACTGCGGTATACTCGATACCAGTATTAAAACCGGTAATAAGAGGCCTGATTGCAAAGGGGTACGGATGCGGCAGGGGTGTACGCTGCCTTAAAGATTCTCCGATGCAGATGGTGATGCCACCAGCTGTCTTCGTTTCAAATTTGGTGACTCTAGCTCAAAGTTTGTAAAATGTGGGAAAAGGGGGCTGGGGGCGGTATGGGTGGGCGTGGCATCTAAATTTTTGATGCAGATGTATGTGGAATGTCAATTGCTATCTTCATACCAAATTTGGTGACTCTAGCTCAAAGTTTGTAAAAGTGGGGAAAGGGGGCGGAATGGTTGGGCGTGGCTCCAAAACTTTGATGCAGATTTTTGGGGGCCGTTGCCAGCTATCTCCCTACCAAATTTGGAGGCTCTAGCTCCACAACTCTCGAAGATACACGCATTCCCGATTTTGACGAAGCGTTGGGGCGGATGGGGGTGGCTAGGGCATTATTAGTGGGAGTGGCATCCAAACTTTTGATGCAGTTTTTGGGGGGCATCATCACCTATCTTGACACCAAATTTGGTGGCTATAGCTCAAAAACTGTTTGAGATATATGATTTTTTGACTTTAAACCGCGGGTGGGCTGGGTGCGGAATGGGGGGGCGTGGCTCCAAAATTTTTGATGCAGTTTTTTGGGGGTTGCTAGTAGCTATCTTCTCACCAAATTTGGTAGTTCTAACTGTAAGGATGTGCGAAATATGAGGTTTTATCGGTTTTTAGTTATCGAATTTATCGATTTGCCAGCCCCCCAGTTATCGTAGAACCCCCATCTTGACACTTTAATTTACTATCTCATAGATAAAGAGAATTGGAAAGTTTCAAGTCTCTAGCTTGAAGTGTGTGGAAAAAAGTTGCGTTCATACAGACGGACAGACGGACAGACAGACAGACGGACAGACACCATGACGGACATTGCACAAACTCAATATACTCTTTACCTTCGATATCGAGTATAAATATTAAAGCTCGTTAACAGAAAGCAGCATTGTTTTTTTTTTTTTAATTAATCATTATGGCTAAATATCTTAATATAACAAATTAAGCTTGCTTTTCTTTCGGTAAGAACAATTTAAGACTTTGGGAAAAGCATGGCAACAAGTAGGAATTTTTTTTTTTTTAAATTTGTAACACACATATTCGCTGCGTTCAGGGAACTAAACGGTTATACAGCTGCTTACTAAGCGCTTAGTGTTTATCGCTGAAAACTTGTGATCGCACTGCCTAGTTGATCAGCTGATTATCATTATCGATATTTATCTGAGCAGAACGTTCAGCGAACGATTACTAAACATGTGCGTCAAGTTAGCAACGACTATCGCCAGCAACGAATATCGGATGTTGACTCACGAGTTGGGACCACCGATTAATTTCAAGTTTTAGACGTTTTTCAGCATGGAATCAAATAAAAATTGATGCAGTAATGTTAAAAAATTAATTATTTATTGTTTTCATGCACCGTTTGGCATATTTCAGCTTTTAAAATGGGTGAAACAAGTGATTAAAAAATCGCAAATCCAGCATATCTTAAATATCTCATCTCAGCAAGGATGGCCCCGAATAAGATATATATACGTTTGAAGCCTACAATTTCACCTATTTAATAAAAAAAAAATTAACAAAATTAATCAGCCAGTTTTTAAGTAATTTGTGAAAGAGTGCAGCTACCTCGGTACCTGCCCCATACAAAATGACAGCCAAAATACATGCATGGTTCTCAAGCCTTAATAACTTTTCTCACAAGACATGAGGCATATACCAAATTAAAGCTACATGCATGGAGAAGCTATAACAATTAAATTTAGAAAATCAATCAGCCAGTATTTGAGAAAATTAATTATATATTAAGTAACCTCAAAGAGTTCATGCAAAAGGCCTATCGAACTTGTAGTTCCTGCATGAACTGAACTAATGCGTAACAGAAAGCTGGCTGCTATAACGCTAGCTACAGCTGACTGTCACGAAGACTGCCATATTGACCAAAAATTTCCTTAAAACTAACTTTTTCCCATTAAAATAACTAAATATTGCATATAATTATGCATAAATGTCATAACTTTGACATTCTTTAGCCATTAATCAAGCATTCCCAATGTAAATAGCATTATGTACATTTTGACTTTTCAGCCAAAGCAACATATGTACATATATGCAACTAGGTGGCACTTTTTAATCGAAAACAAAAACCGTTGCTAACTATTATTATTTTTTCCAGAACATGGCCCCAGTTGCACGGTAGTTGGGGAAATAGGCCATATTTTTCCCATTCTTTTGCCGTTTAAATCATGAAAATTAATCAGCACGTTATTGAGAAAATCGCATTTATGTGTTTTTCTCATTCATAATGTGAAACATGCATATACAATACATCGCTATACACGCCATCGCAAACAAGAGCTACCATACTAACAAAAAATTTACTAATTATTGACTATTATCAATTAAAATTACTTAATATTAACTATAGTGATGCATAATTGTCATTACTTAAACATTCTTTAGCTATTTATCACGCCTTCCCTAAGTAAATAGCATTATGTACATTTTGACTTTTCAGCCAAAGCAACATATGTGCATATATGCAACTAGGTGGCACTTTTTAATCGAAAACAAAAACCGTTGCTAACTATTATTTTTTTCAGAACATGGCCCCAGTTGCACGGTAGTTGGGGAAATAGGCCATATTTTTCCCATTCTTTTGCCGTTTAAATCATGAAAATTAATCAGCACGTTATTGAGAAAATCGCATTTATGTGTTTTTTCATTCATAATGTGAAACATGCATATACAATACATCGCTATACACGCCATCGCAAACAAGAGCTACCATACTAACAAAATTTACTAATTATTGACTATTATCAATTAAAATTACTTATATTAACTATAGTGATGCATAATTGTATTACTAAACATCTTTGCTATTTATCAGCTCCTATGTAAATAGATTATGTACATTTTGACTTTTCAGCCAAAGCAACATATGTGATATATGCAACTAGGTGGCACTTTTTAATCGAAAACAAAACCGTTGCTAACTATTATTTTTTCCAGAACATGGCCAGTTGCACGGTAGTTGGGGAAAAATTATTTTTTGCCGTTTAAATCATGAAAATTAATCAGCACGTTATTGAGAAAATCGCATTTATGTGTTTTACTTAAACATTCTTTGGCATGAATTAATTTTCATGATTTAAACGGCAAAAGAATGGGAAAATATGGCCTATTTCCCAACTACCGTGCAACTGGGGCCATGTTCTGAAAAATAATAATAGTTAGCAACGGTTTTTGTTTTTCGATTAAAAAAGTGCCACCTAGTTGCATATATGCACATATGTTGCTTGGCTGAAAAGTCAAATGTACATAATGTATTTACATAGGGAAGGCGTGATAAATAGCTAAAGAATGTTTAAGTAATGACAATTATGCATCACTATAGTTAATATTAAGTAATTTTAATTGATAATAGTCAATAATTAGTAAATTTTTGTTAGTATGGTAGCTCTTGTTTGGATGGCGTGTATAGCGATGTATTGTATATGCATGTTTACATTATGAATGAGAAAACACATAAATGCGATTTTCTCAATAACGTGCTGATTAATTTTCATGATTTAAACGGCAAAAGAATGGGAAAAATATGGCCTATCCCAACACCGTGCAACTGGGGCCATGTTCTGGAAAATAATAATAGTTGCAACGGTTTTGTTTTTCGATTAAAAAGTGCCACCTAGTTGCATATATGTACATATGTTGTTGTGAAAAGTAAATGTACATAATGCTATTTACATTGGGAATGCTTGATTAATGGCTAAAGAATGTCAAAGTATGACATTTATGCATAATTATATGCAATATTTAGTTATTTTAATGGGAAAAGTTGTTTTAAGGAAATTTTTGGTCAATATGGCAGTCTTCGTGACAGTCAGCTGTAGCTAGCGTTATAGCAGCCAGCTTTCTGTTACGCATTAGTTCAGTTCATGCAGGAACTACAAGTTCGATAGGCCTTTTGCATGAACTCTTTGAGGTTACTTAATATATAATTAATTTTCTCAAATACTGGCTGATTGATTTTTCTAAATTTAATTGTTATAGCTTCTCCATGCATGTAGCTTTAATTTGGTATATGCCTCATTCGGGGCCATGTCTTGTGAGAAAAGTTATTAAGGCTTGAGAACCATGCATGTATTTTGGCTGTCATTTTGTATGGGGCAGGTACCGAGGTAGCTGCACTCTTTCCAAATTACTTAAAAACTGGCTGATTAATTTTGTTAATTTTTTTTTATTAAATAGGTGAAATTGTAGGCTTCAAACGTATATATATCTTATTCGGGGCCATCCTTGCTGAGATGAGATATTTAAGATATGCTGATTTGCGATTTTTTAATCACTTGTTTCACCCATTTTAAAAGCTGAAATATGCCAAACGGATGAAAACAATAAATAATTAATTTTTAACATTTCTGCATCAATTTTCATTTGATTCCATGCTGAAAAACTTGTAAAAACACTAAAGTTCATTGGTGGTTCCGACTCATGAACCAGGTTCCGATATTCGTTGCTGGCGGAACCGTTGCTAACTTGACGCACATTTTATTCAGTTGTTCTGAACGATGAACGATAGCATATGAACAGGTCATTTTATTCAGTTGGTTTGAATGAACATTGCTTCATTTTTGAATGCAAATTAAGTCGATTTGTAACTTTTGAGCCTATTAAAAAAATTTTAATGAGATTGATAACAAAGCTTCAACTTTTCTGCCAGTTGGTGGTCGCCTGATAAAGTTTGTAATCATTTGTTGATCAGCAACCGAAATCAAGGGACTAGCCTCAGCCTTAATTGCTGGTGGTGGATCAGCTTCAGAGGTTTCCTGAATTTAACGTTCTGTGCCCCCAGTAACTGTTGGATGCTTCAGCTTTAAAGTGGCGCGTCAAATTGCTTTGAGACCCGCCAGCTATGCTCAGCACGGTTTTGCAATAATTACACTTGCCGGTCTTTCCACCCTCACTTCCAATAAAATGTCCATACCTCACTACTTTCCTCTTAGACATTTTATTTTGGGAAAATTCAACAAAAATAAAAAAGTAACCAATTTCAGATTTCCGCCAACGAACGATATCGTTCACGAATTACTGAATTAGTTCATTCGTTCATTTCGATGACCCGTTCATATGAACTTATTCTGAACGAAACGACACAACTCTACTAAACATGTATTGTAAGCGCTTAGTTCCCTGAACGCAGCCATTATCTTCAATGTACTCACATGGAACCTGCCTTCGGCTCGTGAAATGCATTCCTTAAGCACAGAAATAGGATAAGCGGATAAGCCAATGTACTTGGCCTTGCCTTCCATGACCAGCTGCTCCAGCGCGGGCAGCGTCTCGTTGAGTATTATGTCCAAGTTCTCGGCAAACTCGATGTCATGTATTTGTATTACATCCACATAGCTCAAGCCCAACAGCTTTAGACTCTTTTCAACGCTTTCGTGAGTCTTTTTCGCGCTAAAGTCAAACATGTTCTCGTAGTCCAGGGCATAGCGACCTACCTTGCTGGCAATATAGTACGCTTCCCTGGGCACATCTTTTAGAGCCTTGCCGAGCACCTCTTCTGAACGTCCCTGGCCGTACCAGGGTGCTGTGTCGATGTAGTTAATGCCCGCCTTTAACGCCTCGTGCACTGTTCTAATGCCTTCCTTCTCTTCAAACCTACATCAACACAAAATACATACATATTTTCGTTTCTTTATTTGCACTCGTTTTCCTTTTCTTTCTTTCATATCACACCCATAGTTGGCACAGAGCGCACCACCGCCGAACGAGATTTTGGAGATTTCTAGACTCGTATTGCCAAACTTGCGGTACTCCATGCGCTTTACTTGGTTTTCATCGTGAAAGCCCTTGACAAAAGTTGCCGGCAATTTTCCAGTCATTGCAAGTATTTATAGTCTTTTGTTTATATTACAATCGGCCGTAACTCGATCAAGTCTCACGGAGGCCACAAGAAATACTGATTGTCCATTCTACGATTTAACGAGTAACTCTCTGACTTTTCGTTGCACAACAACGATTATGCACTTGTGTATAAAGTGTTTGTTGTTTGCTGAGCACTTCAACGATACCGCAAACAGAATTGTCGGGAAAGAGATTTTAAGCGTGTAATTTTCTCACTACGCTGATAACAGGGCTTGAGGTTAGGTCAACTAAGAGAGCAGAAATCAAGATGCTCAATTAGACAGTAACTGAAACCACTAAAAATAAAATACTATACTCTAAGAGGAATTTATTAAATCCAGCGCTCCTGTGTTTGAAAATATTTCTCTTTCATAAGAGTTCTCCAAATTGTTCTGGGGTGTAAATTTTCAAACACACAATTTCAGCATTTAAGTAAACTTGTGTATAAGTCCTAACTTTTTATCTCTTACGTTTCGGGCTCCAAGATGATTGCCATTGATTAAATCAGTCAGGACAAACTATTAAATAGGTATAGATAGAAAATAGATGGTTTCTGTATTAATCTCTGCAATTGTTTTTATATCTAAATTCAACAAGTAACTTTTAACTTTCAATAGCGATGTATAGCAATTTATATAAATAAAAAAACTCAAATTTGAGCAGTTTTAAGGAATTCAACTTCTTGATCAATTTTCTTTTGTTTGCTTTATTTTGAAATATGAGAACTTAGATTTTGTGTTATAAATAGATTTATAATAAATACTTGCATTCGTATTATCAGAGACGCTACCAGGTAAAGCAAATGACATTGCAGCTGAACTTGAGTTGATATTGATCAGCTGAAATCTGTACATAAATACACACACGTATGTACGTACGTGTATATATAAGAGTGTGTCTAAGCGCCAGATGTAAGTCTGGCCAGATGTAAGTCTGTAAGTCAACAGAAAAAGTTTAACATTTTAATTTTTTGCTGTCTTTATTTTGTATAGTGTAGTATAGTTATATGTATATATATATGTATATTTTTGTTTTATTTTTTTTTTTTTCTTTTTCCCCTTACTGTTTAAAGGCTAACACTTTATATATCAATTTTATATTTAATTTATTTATTTGAAAAATCTTTGAGAGTGGACAGAGTTGATCCCCAGCTATAGGACTGCTTGAAAACACTGCAAAAAAGAAAGATGAAATGGATAGTTACAGTTCAGTTATGCTGCAATCCAAACCGAACCGGTTGCCATAGGCCAAGTTCGTTGCGGTGGCTCAATGACGCAATGCTAACATCAAATCCGAGTTGCACAGTTTTGTGATTAAAACGAGTTTACTTACTTTGCGCGAAGATATTGGAACACTTCCTGCTCTGCGGAAGTCAACCCGTTGAAGACCACATCCAGATTGAGTTGCAGCAGTCGACGATTGGGTATGCCGATCAAAAAGGAGGCCGCATCATCCAGTTGCATGGTGTAAAACATGGCCAGTTTTCCCAGCTCGACGCCACGCTGTTTGCAGATTTTGGCTGCTTGTCGACCCACCGACTGCAGCTCTTCACTGCCCGGATGCCAGTCCTGCGGACCGGCATTGGAGAGCAGGCCCAATGCATGAGCAGCGGCACAGATGACGCCCACGTTTAGCTCCCGGAATGCTTTCATGTGACGCAACAGCGTGTTGTCGAGAAGCGTATAGCGGGCGTATGAGAGTACCACATGGACACGTCCTTTGGCACGCTCAGCGCACTCCTTTAGAACTTCGACATCATAGCCGGTGATGCCAATGAATCGTGCTTTGCCAGCCTTCACATACTCCTCCAGGACAGGGATGGTTTCGTTGAGCACAATGTCCAGGCTAGGTGCTGCATCCACATCGTGCACCTGCAGCACATCCACATAATCCAAGCCGAGCAGACCCAAACTCTTTTGGACACTCTCGCGCGTTTTGGCCGCCGAATAATCAAACATAAGATTTACATCCAGTTCATAGCGTGCTACCTTGGTGGCTATGTAGTAGGACTCCCTTGGCACATCCATTAAAGCCTTACCGAGCACCATTTCCGATTTGCCTTGGCCATAAAATGGCGCTGTATCAATATAGTTGACGCCAGATTTAATAGCCTCCTGCACTGTTCTAATGCCCTCCTCTTCATCAAACTTTTTATTATAGAGCGAACTAAGCGTAGCCCCACCCAGTGCTAGTGTGGAGACTTTCAGACCGGTACCGCCCAGTTTGCGGTATTGCATGCGGCGAACCTGCTCCTCATTATGGAAGCCCTTGACGTAGGTAGCTGGAAGTGTTCCCGACATTGAACGTCTCTGTGATACTGGGCGTTTAACTGAAAACTCTGAAGTATTTATACATAAAATGATTACAGTACATATCTCGCATACACAATCATAACATCACATGTGCATACGTTTCAAAGAGTATAAGTGAGCATTTTCTAAATTGGTGCTTGTTTATGTGCAAGTAACAGTGCATTTTTATTAATTTTACTCAAACGATAAGAACAGCAAGAGAGATTCAGTGAGTGGGTTGTTGATCAGTTATCTTAGCTCAAAGCTAATTTTTAAATTAATTCGTTTAATAAAAAATATTACGCACATAAAATGGACCAAAAAAAAAAAAACTTACCCAATAGCTTGATTTTTGTACAATCTCTACGTTTCCCCCGTGTTCTTATTTTTATTCTTATAATAAATATATTTAATGACAAACGGGTCATTGGCAATATTCCGCTTTGTAGAACTGAATAATTATTTAATGTGACCCAAACTCAGACACCGAAACCAACGATGAAAAATAAATATAAGCGTATATAATAAGAAATCAAAACTAGTACTTGGGGGGTTGGGGTCACTTTGTGGTCACTTTACAAGGATATGCAATAAAATTGTTGCAAAGCTTAAGCAAAATGATGTCAAATCATAAATAATTATGAATTTATAAATTTTTTAAGTGTGTTGATAAGAAAAAATTATTATTACTGAGGGTAGCTTTGTGGGCTTTTTACACGGATACGGAACAAAATTCGACAAAAGTCTACCACAGTAGCCGTTAACTACTGTTGAGCTTTATTTACGGCGAAAAATACAAATAATTAATCATTATTTATTCGATTTTTTATTCGAAAATAATGATTATTATTAATTTTTATATTATTTTTTAATCAAAAATAATGATTATCATTTATGAAAAACGTAAGATATGTATTAACATATAATCATTTACATTTATTTCAAGACGCTACTCAGGTCGATCTGGATGAATGGAATTCAAATCTAGGATACGTCTGCTGACTCTAATATTAGAACAATTCAAACATTCCAGAACAAAGTTCACACACTATTTGATAAACGAGGTCCTTCAGTAGGACCCCGTTAGGGTACACACTGTAAAAGAGACCATGAAAAAGAAATGGGAACGGATCTTCTAGACAGCGGTCAAAAAGGTGGAAAGCTAATAAAAATTCTACCCACTGGAACCCCCATACCGTTTTACAGGGTTTTTGAAATTTGGCATTTCCATTGCAATATAGACGGATTCTAAAAAAAACAATTCCAGCTGTAATGTAATTTTTATAATTTAACTTATAATGATTACGGTCCCTGGCTTAAATAAATATAAACTAAGTTTAACTTATGTACGTTGGATAAAATTTTATGTGCATATAAGACTTTCAAATCCAAAATAAACCAAGTTGATAAATTTGTGTAATTTAAATCCGAAGAAAATGGTATTTTGGTTTTGTTCAATGTCCGGTGTCTGCTCGTATGTATGTACATAAGAACTTATCTTGCGAAATATCACCAATTCATTTCCAGATCACTGCAAAATGTGACCTAGCCCTGGACACGCAAACGATGCGCAAATTTGCACTAGCAGTGCTATTAAATATTGATAATTTGGTATTATTTAGTGCCAAAAGGTATAAGCAACAGCTGTTCATTATTGTCAACAATTAAAAGTGAGAGAGCATTTTCTGGTTTTTGATAAAATAAATAATTTTAAATTAATTTCAGTGACAGGGAAAAAAGGTTGCAAGTACAAGAAAGAATACCCCTTAAAGAAGAAGTGGACAGACCGCGAAATAGTGGCTATATTAACGTATATGCAGGAGCACAAAAACATTATTACTGAAACTGAGGTAAGTACATCTTTGTGTTGTTGAATTAGTTTTCATAAATTTTTCTCAGCGAAAATATTATAGCAAACTATTGGACGAAACAAAGATTGATGCGACGTGGAACTTGGTCAAATTTAAAGTACGCCACCTTAAGCTCAGCTTTGAAAAGGCTGATTCCATTAGGAAGTCCATTGGTGTCGAAGCTGACAGAGACTCACAAAATGCCGTGAAAGGTTTGTAAAACATTTTAAAATTATTTTATACAACACTACACTTAACATATTTGCAGATCAAATTCGTAAGTTATGCCCCCATTACAAGCAACTAAGTGATATATATTCGAGCCCAAAAAAAAAGGACACGGTTGTCCGCGAAAGACAACTCTCTGATTCTGATGATAGCCTTTTGAGTTTAGTAAAAGAGGAGTTTCAGGAAGACGATAGCATGGTATCGGAATTTGTGGATGAAGAATCACAGATTGAAAATACTATGACATCGGCATTTGTGACGGAAGAGTCACCGTTAGAAAAAGCCATGGCATTAGACAATTTAGATTCGCTTGCCGCACACTGCTCAACGAAACTAAAAAAGCCGATCGCAGAGACTTTGCTTGCAAAGCTGATGGCGATGGATTCACAAAAAAATAAATATGACGAGGAAATGCTAAGTTTGGAGCAGAAAAAGTTCCAATGGACCAAGAATATCGAAGAACGTAAATTGAAGTTAGAGGAGAAAAAAATGAAAATGGAGTATCAAATGAGGCAAATGGAGCTAGAACAGAAGGAACGACTTTTAAGATTAGAATTACAACTTAAGTTTGACAACCAAAAATCGATATATAAATAGGCAAGCAAGTATAAAAATTTAAATTAATTTTTATAGAGATGCACACAAAACAGAAGTTATTTTAAAAGATATTTGATTCTTAGAAGAAGACATCGAAATCGTCTTGGGGCTGATAGCTGCTGGGTGGCAATTGTGGTCGACTTTGTGGAAGCTTTAACCTGGGCACAATAATGTCGTTAATCTCATGCAAAATTCCATTGGTGGCCAGCATTCTCAATCTTTGGTCGACGATCGCGAGAAATGCGCAAATGCTGACCCAAGATCGACTCGATGCAGCGAACGAATGGCCAATTTGTGGGTATTATGCCAGCACAGCAGACAACATCGTTGACGACATGACTCTGCACAAGCGCAACGAGATCTGCCTGACTCTGTGACACTTTCGATTCGCTGGACTCACCAAACTCTTCAAAGACATCGTTCTTGGGCACCAGAAGCGTGAAGCTATCCGATTCGTTTGCCAGCAGTTTGGTCAAGTAGGCCTTGCGCACAAGCTCCAAGAACTTGCTGTAGTTGGGATTGGCCTCCAGAGATTTAAGCAGATTCTGAAAAAGTAGTAGAAAGATAAGCTGATAGTAGAAAACCTCTAATATATATACATACTATCTTACCATCTTGGGAGCTATCAGAGGAAGATCCAGTTGATGCAACACAGAGCCACAGCTCTCATGGTCGAAGTGCACCAGGCGGGCACAGTTAACAGTGGCCCTGTTCATTACGTCCGTGAAGAGTGCATGGGTGGAATACAGATTAAGGCGCACATTTGTGCCTGCTACTATGGGTAGAGATGTCTCAGAGAGATCACAGGTCTTGATCATGGGTTTGATCACATGATAGTTGAGAAACTCCTGCAAATCCTTGTTGCCTTTCAGCACTTTCGTTTGCTCAGACAGCATGGTTGCCCATTTTGTATTATTAAGAGCTTTGTCGGTGGGCGCAAAGATGGTGACATTGTCCAAATCATCGAATTGATCATCAAAGCCAGAGATCTCCAGCAGACGCTTGAAGATCGTAAGATTCTTTTGATTCGGTGGGCAGAATGGTGTCAATAACATGAAGGACTCCATTGGTGCCCATTATATCAGCATCCAAAATCTTGGCAACATTGTTAATGAATATGGTTGACTGCTCTGTTGTATTCTCTGTGCGTTGGGTGCGATTCAGCAGAAGTGGTTCACCCAGTAGATTGTAAGTTGTGGTCTTAGCACCGGTCAGCGTTATTTTGAACGTAGATGTACTAACGAACAGTACAGTCAAGTGGCCCAACGATACCAAGCACCGGCATGTTAACGCGTGGACCCACGCACAAAGCGACCCACCTCCCGCCCACCCGAACGAGGGGCGCTCCGCTTATCGTGCGGTTACGATGATCGCGAACATGAAGACAAATGACACAAAACTAACTTTTTAATAGAGCAAGTAGGAGTGGCACTGTGTATTAAGTGGGAAAGATCGTTATAAATAGAACGCAGAATACGAAAAGGGTTATGAAGAGCATAATTAGAATTACAATTTTGAAGAGATATAGGTAAAAAATTTCTAGTATTTCTAATAGGAACAGCAAAGTTAATTTGGTTGATTAATTCAGAAGAATCAATTTCACCATTAATTAATCTGTGAAAAAAGGAAAATGAACCCCAAGACACCAGATGCTCGATTAGAAATTGAAGAAATATGCTTGTCAAACTTTAGCTTTGGGTCAATAACGATGCCCAAATCGTCAACCCATTCAATTCTATCTAGTGGTTTGTTATATTAAAAAAGGGCAAACATCTAAAAAATGACATTACTTTACATTTACTGCAATTAAGATTTAAAAAATTTACTTTACACCACATTTGAAAGTTGTCTAAATCTCTTTGAAGCTGTTGAGCAGTAAGGGAAGTTGCAGCCGATGTGCATAATTTTGCTAGCGAACAGAAGGTCAGATCCAACATGTAATTCTTTAGGTTATCTGAAGAGGGTAAATGTTTGATTTTTGTAAAAATATTGATGATAAGCTCCTAAACATCGAACTAGTATATTTAATTTTTTTTTATACCCTTAACCCATAAAATGGGTAAATAAGGGTATAATGGTTTTGTGCAAAAGAATTTAAAAAGGAGAAGAAAAAAACCCCCCCCCCTATTATAAAAATTTTTTTTATAAAAAAAAAAAAAAAACGAATTAATTAATTTCTCCCCCTCCTTCTCTCTTTTTTTCTTTTTTTCTGTCTTTTTGAACCACTATAAACAAAAAAAAATAAAAAAATAAAAAAAAAAAAAAAATAAAATTAATATATAAAAAATAACAAAAAAAAAAAATTAAAAAAAAAAAAATTATAAAATAAAAAAAAAAAAATTAAATTACAAAAAAAAAAAAAAAAAAAAAAAAAAA
Organism: Scaptomyza montana; assembly: GCA_018904305.1. Classification (NCBI taxonomy): domain Eukaryota; kingdom Metazoa; phylum Arthropoda; class Insecta; order Diptera; family Drosophilidae; genus Scaptomyza; species Scaptomyza montana. The sequence continues at coordinate 4,167,094 of JAEIGR010000007.1, forward strand.
AAAAAAAAAAAGAAAAAAAAAAAAAAAAAAAAAAAAAAATTTAAAAAAAAAATAAAAAAAAAAAAATAAAAAAAAAAAAAAAAAAAAAAAAAAATAAAAAAAAAAAAAAAAAAAAAAAAAAAATTAAATAAAATTAAAAAAAATTTAAAAAAAATTTAATAAAAAAACTAAATAAAAATATTAAAAAAAAAAAAAAAAAAAAAAAAAAAAATAAAAAAAAAAAAAAAAAATTAAAAAAAAAAAAAAAAAAAAAAAAAAAAAAAAAAAAAAAAAAAAAAAAAAGATATCTCCAGTGTTTCTTAACCGATTTGGACGAAATTTTCAGAAAAGTTCTATCGTTACCCATTATTTCAGCACTCATTTTTACATTTTCCAAATTCGTAATTTTTTGTTATCGATTCCATATTTATATCGGAAACCAGAAAAGTTATCGATAATTTGAAGCAAACTTGTTCTGCTCATGGTATAGGAGAACTTATATACAAAATCTGAAGACTCTAGCTCTTGTAGTCTCTGAGATCCACGCGTTCATACAGACGGACAGACGTACATGGCTATATCGTGTCGGCTGTTGATGCTGATCAAGAATATATAAAAATTATATACTAGATTTTTCCCGGTGCGCTTCGCTACACCTAATTCGATTAAAACTCTTAATGGTTTTTACTTAGTGTTTTATTTATTGTTGTAAAACTGTTACTTATTTATAGAACATTTTGGTATACTACAACATTTTTGGGTTTTCCACCTGGCGCGTAAATGAATAAGCACCTTGGTGTTCCCACTCTCGAGCATGCGACTAACAATTGGCCGTGGGAGAAACACGGTTCTTCCAAATGGACGCCGCAAACTCGAAACGTTTGCCCTTGCGATTTGTTGATGGTAATCGCAGGCTGTAGTCGCAGTCAGGATTTTAGTGAAAGCCAACATGTTCCATTTGATCGCGAAGGCCTTGACGATAATTTGGCCGTTGATAACAAAAAAAATATCGAATTTGGAAAATGTAAAAATGAGGGTTGAAATAATGGGTAACAATTGAGCTTTTCTGAAAATTTCGTCCAAATCGGTTAAGAAACACCGGAGATATCGAATTTAATCGATTGAAGTTTAGTCAGTATACCAAAGTCTTATATAAATTTAATTTATTTATTGCAACTTCAGGGTATCTTCTAGTCGGGCTCTCCCGACTAGAGCCTTCTTACTTGTTTTTTTTTTTTTTTGTATTAAAAAGTGGGCGCTATGTGTGCGTGAGGTTCCAAGCCAATAGCTGGCGGCAGCTGATAGCTATTGATGCGTATCTTTTGGCCAGGCAGCTCAGTCTGCAACAGCTTTTCATTGGGCAGATCCTCTAGCTGCACATCCCCAAGCACCGAGTGTAGCTTGTAAATAGACAACTTTTGCGAAGGTTCCGCCTTGGCATCTTCCACATTCTAAAGGTAGTAAACTACTAAGCAAGGGACGAAATTAAGTTTACTTTTTACTCACATTCTCCTGTTGTTGCTGACCGCGATATTCCTGAAAGACGGCATCAATTGGCGCAAAGATCGTTACTTTCTTGCCGCTTCCGCTGGCCAACATATCACCCAGTTCACCGTCACTCTTGGCGCTCTCAATAAACTGCTTGGCACCCATATCGGCGGCTGTGGCTTCGATGTCTTTGATCTCAATCTTTTCGCAAGGTGTGGTAAAGTCTGCGTTACGTGGACGTCCATAGCCGTAGCAGCATTGACGTGTCATAGTGAGCGTCTTTTTCTTACCATTTTGATTCACGCTGCGCATAAGACGAGAAATAAATAGTCTATGGCATAAGCAACTCTGAATGTTGTGAATATGATTATTATTTCTGTTCCCCCACTTACATACATCTTGGTGCAGAGTTCTTTTGTACAAGCTCTTTATTCTAAAGAATATACGTATCTTAAAAAAGAATGTTTTATATTTACAACTGCAAAAAGACATATTTCTGCTTGGGACTTAAGGGTTAAAACTCTGAAAAATAAGCGTCCGCACTAAACCTTTCAGTTCGACTGTATCATAATAATATAATTGTATCATGGTCTCGACTACAAGGTAGTCCACTCGGCAAAATCATAGTGCCTTGATATAAGTGCGAGTGAAAGAGCGTTGAATAGTGAGTGTGAGTGAAACGGCTACACAGTGCGTCGATTAACTCGCGCACGGTGCATGGGGCTAAAAGTTTCCTTAGTTATGAAAAGAGTTGTAGTGTTTATAAATTTATTTTTATTAGTTTTGAATTTGACATTATTCTTTGTTTTTGTTGTTTAACAGCCATTCTTTTGTTTAAGCTCTTAATTCTAAAAAATATACGTATCTGCTTGGCACTTAAGGGTTAAAGCTCTGAAAAATAACCGTCCGCACACAACCTTTCAGTTCGACAAACAGGCACGCACTGAAAATAGGGGACCAAAACCGAACGAATTCGGCAGCCGAGTGGACTACCTTGTATAATTGTATCATGGTCGAGACCATGATGAAATAAGTATAAGGTGGTCTCGTCGGCAAATTTGAGGGCTTATCTATCATAGCAATGAGTGCGAGTGAAACGCACACTTTACAGTGAGTGTAAGCGAAACGTCTGTACCATGGTTGAATTATACATGGTTAGGTCGAGAGAGAGAGCTCGCTCAATTTTTAGGAGCCTCCCAGTCATGATGAAATAAGTATAAGGTGGTCTCGTCGGCAAATTTGAGGGCTTATATATAGCAATGAGTGCGAGTGAAAGCAGTTTATAGTGAGTGTAAGTGAAACGTCTGTACAGTGCGTCGATTAACCCGCGACGGTCCGTGGTTGTAAAATAGCCAAGTTAGTAATGAAAAGTGATTTTTGTAGCGTTTATAAATTTTTTTTAATAATTTTGAATTTGACAATTATTCTTTGTTTTTGATTTTGAACGGCCATTTTTTTGTTTAAGGTTCTTAATTCTAAAAATAAAGTTTTCTAATTAAGGTTAAAGATAAAAATAAGTCAGCAACAACGCTTTGTTCCCCAAAACTTTTTCATAGCATGCGGAGTTTAATAATAAGCGGTTCACGCTATCGGAAAAAGTACAGTAATTATTTTTCGTGTCTCTAAAGGGTTAAATGGTCAGAAAAAATCGTGCGAACACAACCTTTGCAGTGACAAGCAAGCATGCACTGTCGAATTAATGGTTTCAAAATGGCTGGAGACCACCTTACATTTTTATCATGCTCCCAGTGGCGCAGAGCTGAATGAGGTCGGTCGAAATAATGCATAATTTCAAGCCGAAATGTAATGCATTACCTATGATCTTTTTTCCATCGCAATTGTAATCGCCAAAATAAAAACTACTGCTCGCACGAACGCAACGAGCTGTTGTCAATTTCGTTTTTGTACGCCCCTCCCCCTCTAACCCACAAACGATTTTCGTCTTTCGTTTTTTCATGTTTCGTTTTGTGTTTGGCCCGCGTGCGTTTCTTAGTCTATGCCTATTCCTTTTGTGTGTATAGTCAGTGCTGCCAATTCCGCTTTTTTCCCGTCAGATCTGGCTTTTTTCAAAACGCGATTGCGGGAAAAATTTTCAAATATTGTATGGGACAGCTTTTTTCTGTATGAGTCATTTGGTATCATTTGTATGTAAATAGCTTTTTTTTCTTTATTTTTTCGCCTATATAGCTTTTTTTGCTCAACAAAAGTTGGCAGCACTGGTACTGTGCAGTGTGCAAAAAGTCAATTGACGGCGTTAATACTAAAATAGTGTGTGTTCCCACGGACAGCGCTAAAAAGCAAGTATGGGAGGAAGCCTTGCAACAAAGGTTTGGAAATAAAAGCAGAATATGCGAAATGCAATTTGAGCCGAGTGATTTCATTGCTAAAACAAAAAAAAAACAAATTGGCAAAGCGAAGGATTTTAATGCAATGATGTACCAAGTAAGGTTCTGCGCAGAGTTGACAGTGATGGAAACTATGAAAATGTTGAATTGGACTGCCGTAAAAATTGCAGTTCCCAAACCGAGTAAGTTAATACGCTTGCGTACACGAATATAAATATATGTGCCGCAATTAATAAAACTGGTTAGAAATCATTTCTTGGACACTGGACTGTGCGTGGACCAAAAAATAATAACTTCACAGCGTCTTCCGATGTCAGCATAATCTTTAAAGTGAATGAAGAGCATCTTAACGTTCGTTCAGCTGGCCGGCAGAAAGTGAAGTTAGCTACCCAATTGTTTTCTAACACTACTGCCAGTGCCATAAATCGATGCTACTCCCTGGGCCTGGACATTTATAATCCGTGCGAAACCGCAAGTTTCTTCAAGCTGACAAACGATTGGTTTGATGTGTTCAATAGTAAGATGGCAAACTTAAATCAAATGCCAAGCCAGCAACCATACGGTAAATGTATACCAGAACAAAAAAGAATTCTTCACGAGATGGCAAAGGTAATGAGCTCACAAGTTTTACCAAATTGTGGTAAAATAGCGCCATTTCAAACTGGCATTATGGTCAGCAGCGCTTCGCTTGAGCAGCTTTATGCCTATTTAAGCAACAAATACGCCATGTAATACATTCTTACTAATAGGCTAAATCAAGATTTGTTAGAAAATTTTTTTGGCGCAATGAGGACTCGTGGCGGTCTGCATGACCATCCCAGCCCACTCCAATTCAAGTATAGGCTGCGAAAATATTTAATGGGTAACGATAAGCATATAAAGGCTTCATATTAATGTATTATTTAACCGTATTTTACATGTATTTGTATTTGTTCGTTTGTGATGTCCAAGTGTGTTTCGATGTCCAAGTGTGTTTAGAAAATCGTAATTGTGGTAGTACATGTCAAATTTTTAAATTTTTATATTATACTCATAATAAGGTCTTTCCACATATTTAGCCAAAAATAAAGAGATTTTGAACAGCGAGGGAATGAATGTTCAAGCAGAGAACGTTTCATGGCTGGATTTGGAGTATGACGCAGGTTCACAAACTACATCTTGTGAGAATGTAAGCGATGATTTAGATTTTTCAGATCTAGATTGTTCTTTAGCATGTTTTGACGACTTGGCAATAGACGCATTGGAGTACGTGGCGGGATATGTCATTAAAAAGTTAAACCTGGTGAACTGCGAGTCCACCGATGCGTCATTTACATGCGTAGATCAGGTCTCGCAGGGGGACTGAAAAAGCCTTCAAGTGACATTTTAGATCAAATACAAAGTCTTGAACAATTTTTCATACTCTTTCACCAAACAACAGTTGGACCAAATTCAAAAGTTTTAACAAATTTAGAAAACTTGGCGAAAAATGTTGACTTGCCCAATTATGTTAAAAAATTTTATTTTAAGATAAGAATACATTTTCGCATCAAAAACCTTAATAATAAATTAAAAATACAAAAACATAAACAAAACATAATGGGAAATAAAAAACTATTAAAAATATTACTTTAAATATAAGTATATATGTTGTTTATTTGAATATGAACATTTATTAAAATGTTTTAATGTTATATGAATCGAAAGCGTTTTACTTATTTGTTTATTTAATTTAAATACCACAACAAAGCAACCAAAATGTATCGGCCGCATACATACAACAAAACACTTTCTATACCTAACTCTATCGCACTTGCAAAACAGCCCTTTAACAGACTCAAGAGAGTAAAATTAAAAGAGAGCAGCTTAGCCCTCTCCATGATACAATAACAGAAGGTAGTCTCGTCGGCGGCAGAGGGTAGCTTAACGTATGCTTGCAATAAGTGCGAGTGAAAAGGCACATTGTAGTGTGAGTTCGAATGGAACGGCAGTATAGCGTGTTGATTAACCCTCTTTTTGAATACAAAGATGTAAATTTTTTTTTAAGTTTTATTTTTAATAATTTTGAATGCGCAAGTAATCGTTGTTTTTGTTTTTGAATGCTGATTTTTTTGTTAAGATTCTTAATTCTAAAAAATATTCTTATTTTAAAATAAAAATTTTTGACCGACTTGTCAATGTCAACATTTTCCGCTGCCAGCAATAATTTTTCTTTTACATTTTTTGTTATTTTAAAATCCTCTTTCACGTTATAAAGAAAAATTGTTTCAAGTTGCTTAAGCTTATTTTTAAAATCAACAGACGGTTTTACAAGCCCGCCGTGCGACACCTCGTCAACATAGGTATATGTTGAACTGTTTGAAACATAACATAGCCTAAGCTTTTTAGCCACATAGCCTGCTAGATACTCGATGGCATCCTCCGTCAACTCTTCCATGTCGTTATCTGCAGGTATATTGTTGACAATGTCTAAGTCTTCAATATCTTCATGCTCATTCTCTTTGTTTTCCGTACGCTGGGTACACAGATCGATATTTAGCCAATTATCGCAATTGTCATCGTCTACATTTCCATTATTAGACAACAATTCTGTATTCTTGGCTAAACAAAATATAAGGATTATTTATGAATGATAATAGTTAAAGGAAAATATAACATGTAACACAAAAGACAGAACATAGCTACCAACATTCACGATAACAACTTTGCTGAAACATAAAGCTAAACATTTGACAAATATTATTATTAAAATGAGTTATTTGCTAAATAATGGTTTTAATTTTGTCGTACCTGTTATGTATTTTCTTAACCTATACTTAAATTGAAGCGGTGTCGGATGATCGAATTGTCCACCCCTTGACCGCATGGCTCCAAAAAAATTTTCTACAATGTCTTGATTAAGGTGGCTTGTTAAAATATAACTTAAATTGTATTTTTCAAGCAAGTAGCCATATAATCCATCAAGGGATGCATTGTTTACAATTATCCCTTTTTGGAATGGGAGTCTTTGCAATTTGCCAAATAAATCCGTGTTCATAATTTGCGAAATTTTTCCTAAAATGTCTCTTTGGAATAGCAGTTGCTTTCCATAAGCTTGCGTTGCTTGGATGCAGTTTGAAGTGGACATTTTGGAGTTAAAAATGTCGAACCAATCGTTTAGTAGTTTAAATAAATCGGCAGTTTCGCACGCATTCTCGACATCATAGCCCAATGAATAGCAGCGTCTGATGGAGCTGGCGGTTGTGTTCGAAAACAATTGCGTTGCCAATTTAACCTTTTGCTTCGCGAGCGAGCGAACATTAATGTGGTTTTCGCTTATTTTAAACATAATCGATGCATCTGACTTAGCACAGTGACTGAGTGCCTGTTGAACTGTCGTCTTAGTCAATTTAGTTCCGTTTAATATTAAGCCAGAATCCAAATAGTGGTTGCGGACTAACTTAATTAGGTGCGGCGCATCCGAAAAAACAAAAATTTTTAGTTGCTCATCCTCTGGATGACTAAACCAGGTTTTTGCTGAAAACGAAAAACCAATTTGAACCTTTGCATTGCTTTAATTCCTCTAACACACTTACTTTCTGAGATACCAAGCTCTCTCCATAGTCGTTGGTTTCCTGCACCCAAGTCGGAGACAATTGCCACTACAGGATATCCTTTCAAATGCAGCTTTCTTATAATTGTGTTAAGAGTGTCCACATCTATTTGGGCGTTAAAGTCAAAAAAGATGGGCTGCTTCCACGATTTCTTCAAGCCACGAACAATAGCAAGTTGCACATAGTTGCTTGGCTCGTTAACAACGTCCGCTGAGCTGTCATACTCGAAAGCAGCAGCAACCTTCATCTCGTCAAAAGCCAAGACGCAGAGCTTATCGATCTCATCCATTTCATCATTTTCCATTAAGTCAATGACTACATCTAGGGTACCGGTCTTAATTTCAACCTCTGACAACCATCTGTACAACGTTGCACGACTAGGCAATGGAAATCCTTTCTTGTATAAATGGTTATACGCCCGAGGGCCGGCGGTGTGAAGGCAAATAGCCCCAGAAATGTCATCTGAATTAAATGATGCTCTTTTTCCACCACTTTTTAGAATTTTTATTTGCGTCTGAGTAAAAATTTTACTAAGAGAAACATCTAGTTGTTGAAAAGCCTCAAGCTTCTGGCGTAAGCTATCCAACTCCTTCTGCATATCACAAATTTTTTTCTTCAGACTCTCGTTTTCCATAAATATTCCATTTTGAATGACCTTGTCGCTACAACGCAGTTATGTTATTGTTTGCATGTATACATATATACATATTTTCACCAGCTAAACTTACTCTGTTTGCGTGCTTAAATTGGCGTATCCTTCTTTAATAAATTCAGTTTGAAGATGTTCATTTCTTGTGGGAACGGCATCATTATTTAAGCGTCTCCTTTTATAAGTCTGCCCTCTGTTGGGTGCAGTCTTCCACTGGGAAGCATTAAAATGAGTGTCGCAGATTTGGGAGTTGACACCAAGGTCGCACCCCAGGCTTTCCTCCCATATCTTTCTTTTTGTATCACTTTTCGGTGCATGAATAATTTTTACACCCGGTACATGCTTGCGGCAATAATAGCAGTAGTTCATTTTTTACTGTCACGTGTGGGTTAATTTAACCTCAAAAAATCAAACAAAAATCGTCCGCGTACAACCTTTCTGTTCGACAAGCAAGCATGCACTGTCGATAAGCTACAAAAACGTCGAGCCTCTGCCGCCGACGAGACTACCTTCTGTTATTGTATCATGGGTCAAGTGCAGTGTTGCCATAATTTTTTGTGCAAAAAACGCTAGATTAGCAAAGAAAAACAGCCAAAAACCCCCAAAAATCGTTTTAAAAAAGCTAAAAATTACACTAGATTTTCTTTCAATCCTTTTAGTCAAAGCTTTTTATTATATCGTCTATACCGAAAGCCTCTTCGTCGGAGTAGATATTTTGAGATGTTCCGATCATCATTAGGAACTTCGATTTTTGTATTCATGACAACACTTGCCACTTGGCGCTGCGAAGATCTTCCTTAAAGTGGCATGCTAAAACATTCTTTATAATGTGGGTACATTTTGTACGGTGCTTAATTTTCCATTATTTCGACTTTTTGAGACTATTTTGAGAGAAACAATTTATTTTCAACATTATATTTAATAACAACAAGCCGATCTCGTACAGAAACATTGTTGTTTTTAAATGTGATGTTGAAAATAATTTGTTTCTCTAAAAATAGTCTCAAATATTCGGAATAATGGAAAATAATGGAAAATATTAAAATGATTATTTTCCATGATTTTCAATTATTTTTCATTATTTTTAATAATTTATGGTTATTTTCCATTATTTTTGATTATTTGTAGTCCTTATCACTAAATAATCATACATTTTACACCAGCGAACTATTAATCACTACGACTATTTTCCAAAAATAATTTAATTTATTAGTTATTCTAATGGCAACTTAACAGGTATGGTTGCAGCATGAGCTCGCAAATCGCTTAATTTTGCGGCTACACCGCACTTGCAATAGCTGCAGTAAGTCCGTGTCAAATCGGTAACATCTTTCTACAGCCACTCCTTAAACTCGCTGTCCTGCAGCCACGCATCGCGTACTTTTTGCTCATACACTTTAGATTAAGACATTTTTCGCACTTCATCAGACACAAGGTATACCTTGATCAGACACACCACAATGCAAGAGTTGTAAGAATTCTATCGATATATTACCGATGATGCGTTAGTGCTGTAAAAGCCTTAGAAAATGCCAATGTGTGGGCCTGTTTTTATTGTTTTGTTTATACTATTTTTTTAGCTGGCTTTTTTTATTGGCTATTTTGAAATAAAGAAGTAATGATGAAATGATATTAACATTAGAATGTGACGTTGAACATTTTAGGCGGCAACAAAAATAGCACTGTACGGTTTTGAGATTCCGAGGAACAGACTGCGGTGTGATGTTGTGTTGTGTTGCGACAGTAATGGTATTGAGTCGAGTCGCCGACTATCATTAATTAAAAATTATTAATTATAGGTCTTGTGTGACGAAAGGGAACCTTAAAGCTTACGGGAGGCACCCGTGGTGGGGCGTCGCGGTGTCATGTTGTTTATTTAAAATAAACCGGGGTGGGCGCCTTTGTGGTGCGCTGGTTGGGTGGGGCCCTTGCGGCTCTGGCTGGGCTTTTCGGTTGTGGACTTGAGCAAGATTATAATTGTGCCCGTGCGGGCCTTTTGATGGAGCTGTGGATGGTTTGGGCCTGATGGGGGAGTGGGACTTGGGGTGGTGTGTTGGGGAGTGGTTGCTGTCGGTGCCCCGGTCGCCCGGTTTCCGGACTAAGGTGGCGGGTTGGTTGGGTGTTTTTTTCGGGGGGTCTTTGGAAGGTTTTGGTACATGTCTATGGTTTTGAACAGTGGCGCTTATGCGGATTGATGCCGTTGTTGTGGGTCTCCACAGGTACGACCCTAAAAGAGACTAAGGACTGGCCTGCGCCTACCCGGGCTTTGGTCTGTGTAATTGTTCCGCAACGAGGAATATCGGGCTTGGGTTTAGAATATGGGCGTTTCGAATTTTGCGAGACGTTGTGCTGCTGTCTGCTGCCAGGTTTTCACCAATTTATACACTTATCGTGAGAATACAATGAATACAATATTCCGACTTCCGTTTTTTTTTTTTTTTTTTTTTTTTTTTTTTTTTTTTTTTTTATTTTTTTGTTGCTTGTTTTGTTTTTTTGTTTGCTGTGGTTTTGTTTTTTTGTATGAAAATATAGTTTAATACATAAAAACGCTGAAAAAACGCTAAATCGATCTGAAATAAAGCTGAATTAGCTTCTTCCCGCTGCTTTACAATTTTTCCCGCAATCGCAATTGAAAAAACGCCAAATCTGGGGGGAAAAACGCTAAAACGGCAACACTGGTCAAGTGTACAAAAAACTGTCTCAGCAAAGCAAAACAGAATTGCACTGGCTTTGTCATTTTGGTAGAGGCAGAGAAGAACGAATTTCGTTTTATGTGTGCGCGCACATGAAAATATACATATATTTTTTGCGTATGCGTGTGCGCTTCGTTGCTGCTGGTGGCCGTCAATAGCAAAACCTGACCGTTCAATTCTCGTTTGAGTCATGGTTGAACTATACATGGTTGTGTCATGCGTAACAGAAGGAGCCTGTTGATAAGACCACGCGAGTGCAAGAGAGATAGCATAATTGCTCTCTCGATTTTGCTTTATCGTCTTGTTTTTGTGAGCAAAAAAGAGATAAAACGATGTTTGGTTTTTGTTTACATTTTTCAAAACAACACCACGACTGAAAACTTTGATTAGAAACTAAGTATTAATATATATATATTGTGTAGTTAACTCTTAACTTTTAAGAAAGAAAATTCGAATGTATAAATTAAATTAAAAGCATTTATTTAACAATTTTAAAGTAATATTGTTAACATTTTGCGATGGCCCATTATTCTTTGCTTATCTTTTTGTAATTTTAGGTTAAGGTTTTTAATTCTATATCGAATTCTGATTTAAAAAAAAACTGTTTTAATTTAGGTGGCAAATCAATGTCTATTTGTGTAAACAACAATTTAAACTGATTATGTAAATGAAATAAAATGACATGAAACATGTACTACCACAATCACGAGGCTAAAAGGACATCACAAACGTATAAAACATATAAACATATAGGGTTAAAACATTTAGGTACAATTTCAATGTACTTATACAAACTTATTCATACCCAATAAATATTTCCGTAATCGGTCCTTAAACTGCATTGGGCTGGGATGGTCGTAAAGCCCACCCTCAGCCCTCATTGAACCAAAAAAGTGCTCCAGCAAGTCTTGGTTCAGTCTGGATGTTAAAATATATTCCATACCATATTTATCCTTTAAGTAATTGTATAGTCCATTAAGGGAACCATTGCTTATGACAATACCTTTTTGAAATGGAGCACATTTTTTTGAGTTCGGTAAAATTGGGACGTTGACTATGTTTGTCAAATTTGTCAGCAACTTTTGCTGCTCACTCAGACATGTTCCAAATGGCTTTTTGGATACTATACTATTTGCAGTGGACAACTTGCTATTAAAAAGATCAAACCAATCGTTGATGGATTGGATAAAATCTGCAGTATCACATGCATTGTACACATCGAAGCCCAATGAGTAACAGCGACGTATGGCAAAAGCTGTTGTATTGGAAAACAATTGTGTTGCAAGCTTCACTTTTTGTCTTCCAATAGAACGCACGTTTAGATGTTCCTCCGTGACTTTGTATGCAATGGACAAGTCCGACGAGGAGGTGTAATTAAGTACTTGCTTGACGGTTTTTGAGGTTATTAATTTTTCATTAACAACCAGTCCAGTATCTAAATAATGGTTTCTAACCAGCTTTACAAGATGGGGTACATCGGCAAACACAAAAATTTTTAGTTCTGCATTCGCAGGGTTTGCAAACCAGGTCTTGTCTGAAATATGTAATCATTAATATTTATATTTGAACTATTAGTATTGGCTACACACCTTCGTTTACTTCAAGCTCTCTCCACAATTTTTGTTTTGCAGGGCCCATATCGCAAACAATTGCAACAACAGGGTATCCGGCATTGTACAGCTTGCCAATTATTTCCTTTAAGGTGGGCACGTCCATTGGGCGGTCAAAATCATAAAATACAGGCTGTTTCCAAGATTTTTTCAACCCTCGTGCCATAGCCACTTGCACATAGTTGCGTGGCCTCTGGACAGCATCTATAGACGAATCGTACTCATAATTTGCCTCAACTTTCATTTCGTCAAATAGCAATACGCATATTTTCTCATCGTCACTCAGGTCAACCCTTTTTTCCATCAGTTGGATAACAAAATCCAGCGTGCCTGTTTCAATTCGAATTTTTCGCAACCATCTATGCAATGTTGAAAGACTTGGCAACGGAAACCCTTTTTCATACAGATGGTGGTAAGCTCGAGGACCAGCGTTGTGAAGGCAAATGCCATAAGAAATGTCAGCTGAGTTCCAAAACTTTTTTTTCCCACCATTCTGCAATTTCTTTATTTGGGTATCAGTGAATAGTTTTCTGACTGACTCCATTAATATGTCCGCTTTGCTTAACTCCTCACGCAGGTCAGCATTTTCTTTTTCCAATTCGCAAATTTTTTTTTTTAAGCGAATATTTTCTAGTAAAGCACCGGCTTGTATAACATCAGTGCTAAAAATTAATGCTTTCATAAATTTAATTTGTAAAAAATTTAATATGTTAATTTACGTACTCTGTTTGTGTGCTTGTGCTTTTTTGGCAGTCATTAGCACCTACTTCTTCAGCACATAGAACCTTTTGCGGTATGGCATTTGGCATTAGCAATCGTCGTTTTGATGCCTTGTTCTTATTTGTTGTGGTCTTCCAGTCACCCGAATCAAAATGCCTGTCGCATATTCTGCAGCCATCGCGAAAAGTAATGTTTACTGCCTTTTCCCACAATCCCCTTTTTTCAGCATCTTTTGGGACTCTTACAAACTTGTTTTCTCCAACAACAAGTGTTTTGTGACAAATTGCACAAGACGGCATTGCTTTGTTTCACTTTTTTTTTTTTTATCTATAAAAAGTAACATAACCTAAAAATTGCACGAAAAATTCGTCCGCACTCACAACTTACCACGTTGACAGCTGCTTTGCGACTAACAACAGGCTCCTAAAAGTTGAGCGAGCTCACTCTCTTGACATAACCATGTATAGTTCAACCCATGATACAATTATACAAGGTAGTCCACTCGGCAAAATCATAGTCCCTTAATATAAGTGCGAGTGAAAGAGCGTTGAAAGCGTTGAAAAGTGAGTGTGAGTGAAACGGCTACACAGTGCGTCGATTAACCCAGTTCGACAAGCAGGCACGCACTGAAAATAAGGGACCAAAACCGAATGACTTCTGCAGCCGAGTGGACTACCTTGTATAATTGTATCATGCAGCCCTTGATACAATTAACAGGTTAGTGTCATCAGAGAGAGCGCTCTCTTTTTTTTGCGCACGTTCTGGGGAAAAATTTCCCCCCCTTGTAAAAATATTTAAAAAGAAAAAAAAAAAAAAATTTTTAAAAAAATTAAAAAAAAAAAAAAATCGGATACCAATTCGACAGTCGCAAAGTGCTTGTCGTTCGGGTAAGACCTTGACGCAGACGAATTTTTTTCCGTTTGTTATTTTTGTTGATGTTTGTTTTTTTAGGTTAAGATTTGACTTGTGACTTTTTAAAATGCCTTCATACTGCGCAATTTGCCAGAGAAGCATATTGCAAGAAATGTCAAATATTATGAGCTCTCCAATTATACCCAACAGAACTAAAATAGCGCCATTTCAGAATGGCATTTTAATCAGCAATGCGTCATTGGATGGTCTCCATTCCTACGTGCAAGAAAACTATGGAATGGATTACATCCTGACGAATAGGCTGTCGCAAGATATTTTAGAACATTTTTTTGGTGCGATGAGGGCTCGAGGCGGTATGCACGACCATCCCAGCCCACTTCAATTCAAGTATAGGTTGCGGAAATATTTAATGGGTAATAATAAGTATATGAATAAGTATATGTTAAACAATTATTTAACCATTTTTTTAATGTTTAGAATGTTTGTGATTGTCCAAGTGTGTTTTCGTAATTGTGGTAGTACATGTCAAATTTGTATATTTCTTTATTTTGCTCATAGTTAGTTCTTTTTCACTCATTTAGCTAAAAACACCGAAATTTTGAACAGCGACGGGATGAATATAAGCGCAGAACACGTTCCATTTTTGGACTTAGAGTATGATGGAAGATCGCAAGCTAGATCTTGTGAGAATGTGGAAGATTTGGCTGACTTTTCCGATCTGGATAGTTCCTATGCAAATTTGGAAGAACTGACAAACGATGCATTAGAGTATGTGGCAGGCTACATGATTAAGAAGTTTAATATTGCCAACTGTCAGTCCACTGACGCGTCTTATACTTATGTGGATCAAGTCTCGCGTGGAGGACTTAAGAAACCTTCAATGGTTTTCTTAGACAAAATAATAAGACTAGAAAAATGTTTGTACATTGCCACAAAAGTACCATTGGTATACGTTCAAATGCGCTTAAAAATTTAGAAACAAAAGCGGAAAGTGTTGATTTGCCAAAGCATTTAATAAAATTTTTCTTTAAAATAAGAATATTTTTTAGAGTAAAAAATCTCAACACTAAACTAAAAATACAAAAACAAAAACAAAAGCTTATGGGCCATCGCAAACTATTAAAAATAATGCTTTAAGTCAAAAATAATAATAATAATAATTGTTTTTAGTTATAAAATATATATAAGTTTTGTTATTAAAAATTATTACGTTTGTTTAATCATTTGCGTTTTATTCAAACTCACAATTTTCTTTTTACAACGCAACATAATTTCGTCGACCGCATACAAACAAAACACTTTCTATACCTAACTCACTCGCACTTACAAAACAATTCCCTAACAGAGGCAAGAGAGTAAAATCAAGAGAGCAACGTGGTGTCTCTGTCGCACTTACACTTTCATATACATTGGTATCTGGCTCTATCGTATGACACTACCCTGTTAATTGTATCATGATGCAGCCCATGATGGAATAACATCAGGTGGTCCATTCCTAACAGAGTCGCTCTCTCGCTTGTCCGGTATTTTCAGTGCTTCACTGCTTGTTGAACGAGAAGGTTGGGTGCGGACGAATTTTTGCTGTACAATTTTTTAACCCTAACGTGCCGATAAAAATGGGCTATCGAAAAACAATTAACTATTATTAATTTTATTTTAAATAAGAATTTATTTTATAGTTAAGAATCTTAACAAAAAAATTAGCTGTTCAAGCGCAAAAGAAACGTTTAATAGCAAATTCTAAATTAATAAAAATAAGACTTTAAAATATTAAGTTTTGTTTGTTTGATCAAAAGGGGCTGCTTAGGGTTAAGCAACAGCGTTTCATTTACACTAACAGTGCTATGTCTGTCTCACTCGCACGTGTCGCTACTACAAAATAGCGGACTGTAGTTTGCGGAATGGACCACCTTATGTTATTCCATCATGCCTCAGCCCGTACTTGCCATATGATTTGCGAGTGCGAAAGAGAGGGCTAAGCTGCTCTCTTTTAAGTTTACTCTCTTGAGTCTGTTAAAGGGCTGTTTTGCAAGTGCGATAGAGTTAGGTATAGAAAGTGTTTTGTTGTATGTATGCGGCCGATACATTTTGGTTGCTTTGTTGTGATATTTAAATTAAATAAACAAATAAGTAAAACGCTTTCGATTCATATAACATTAAAACATTTTAATAAATGTTCATATTCAAATAAACAACATATATATATATTTAAAGTAATATTTTTAATAGTTTTTTATTTCCCATTATGTTTTGTTTATGTATTTTTTATTTATTATTAAGGTTTTTGATGCGAAAATGTATTCTTATCTTAAAATAAAATTTTTTAGTCAGCTGTAAACAAACAACATAAATAACAAATAGAAAAAAATCGTCCGCATCAACGTCTTACCTCAACGACAAGCACTTAGCGACTGACAACTAGTACCGAAAAAAAGAGGGCACAGTCTCGCATGACACTACCGTATTGATTGTATCATGGTTCAACCCAAGCAGTGCTGCCAGAATCTCCGAGGCAAAAACTGCTTGATTTGGGAAAAAAAGTTGATAAAAATTTTGTAAAAATTTCCAAAAAAATTGCTAAGCCATTAAAATGTTCATTTTCAACAAATAACATATGTATTTTCCGGAACATAAAAAAAATTGAAACACTTAAATATAAAAGGAACATGAACAATTATATTAACATTTAGCTACAGAATACTTAAAATATCATCCAACTCGTCAGCTTCGCATTCGTCGGCGTACTTATTATTTCCAGTAATTTGAGTCAAGTACTCATACGGTACTACATAATTGTGGCAACATTTTCCAAGTCTTTGTAGTCCATACCTATTGAAGTATACGAAGTTTAATACGTTCAATTTGTATTTCTATCAGAATTTTGGAAATTTAAAGCTAACCTCACATACAAAATAGCATTTAATGTTTTTATGCTCATGGCGTTGCGTAATTTGCTTTTTATTAGATACATCTGCGAGAATATTCGCTCGACTTCTGCGTTCGACCATGGCAGCAAAAGGATTTTTATGGCGAATTCCGCTATTTTGTTTGTAAATTTTAGGCATCTTGCTTCAATCACCGAACACGTTAAAAGAGTTATCAAACACTATCAAGTTGTTCATATAATCGATCCACTGAGTTAAATACAAGTTCCGATATATTTGTGAACCACAATTAATCGTAGTTTGTGCAGTCGATGACAAAAAGGTATACAAAATGCATAAACCCAAAACAAAAATCTTAAAATTGGTAGTTTTATAATAAAGTTGCTAAATTGCTAAAAAATAATTAAAAATTGCTAGATTTGTGACTAATAGCATTTTTAAAAAAACAGTTGCAAATTTTTGAAAAGTTGCCAGATCTAGCAACTAAATTGCTAAACTGGCAGCACTGAATCCAATGCATACTTAAGTATACCTTGGTTCAACCATGGTTTGAGCATACCGCAAAGCGCAATTGAAACAAAACAACAACGTGCTGGCTTGCCGTAGCTAAGACGCACAAAATACGCAAGGTAAAACAAGTGGAAACGTTGCAGTCGGACGCAACCGACTGCGGCATACTCGATACCAGTATTAAAACCGTAAAAAAGAGGCCTGATTGCAGAGGGGTACGGATGCGGGAGGGGTGTACGCTGCCTTAAAGATTTTCCGATGCAGATGGGGATGCCAACAGCTATCTTCCTTCCAAATCTTGTGACTCTAGCTCAAAATTTGTAAAAGGTGTGGAAAGGGGGGGCTGGGGGCGGTATGGGTAGTTGTGGCATCAAAATTTTTGATGCAGATCTCTGTGAAATGTCAATTGCTATCTTCAAACCAAATTTGGTGAATCTAGCTCGAAGTTTTTAAAAAGTGGGGAAAGGAGGGCGGGTGGGTATGGGTGGGCGTGGCATCCAAATTTTTGATGCAGATCTTTTTGGAATGTCAATTGCTATATTCATACCAAATTTGGTGACTCTAGCTCAAAGTTTGTAAAAAGTGAGGAAAGGGGGGCTGGGGGCGGTATGGGTGGGCGTGGCATCCAAATTTGTGATGCAGATCTTTGTGGAATGTCTGTTGCTATCTTCATACCAAATTTGGTGACTCTAGCTCGAAAATTTTGTAAAAAGTGGTGAAAGGGAGGCGAAATGGGAGGGCGTGGCTCCAAAACTTTGGGGGTCGTTGCCAGCTATCTTCCTACCAAATTTGGTGGCTCTAGCTCCACAAATCTGGAAGATACACGCATTCCCGTTTTTGACGAAGCGTTGGGGCGGATGGGGGCGGCTAGGGCAGTGTCGGTTTGCGTGGCATCCAAGCTTTTGATGCAGTTTTTGGGGGTCAGCATCACCTATCTTGGCACCAAATTTGGTGGCTCTAGCTCAAAAACTGTGGGAGATATAGCCTTTTCTGATTTCGAATTGCGGGGGAGCTGGGGGCGGAATGGGTGGGCGTGGCTCCAAAACTTTGATGCAGATTTTTGGGGGTCGTTGCCAGCTATCTTCCTACCAAATTTGGAGGCTCTAGCTCCACAACTCTGGAAGATACACGCATTCCCGTTTTTGACGAAGCGTTGGAGCACATGGGGGTGGCTAGGGCGGTATTGGTGGGCGTGGCATCCAATCTTTTGATGCAGTTTTTGAGGGGTCATCATCACCTATCTTGGCACCAAATTTGGTGGCTATAGCTCAAAAACTGTGGGAGATATAGGCTTTTTTGACTTTAAAACGCGGGGCGGCTGGGGGCGGAATAGGGGGCGTGGCTCCAAAATTTTTGATGCAGTTTTTTGGGGGTTGCTAGTAGCTATCTTCTTACCAAATTTGGTAGTTCTAGCTGTAAGGATGTGCGAAATATGTGGATTTATCGGTTTTGAGTTATCGAATTTATCGATTTGCCAGCCCCCCAGTTATCGTAGAACCCCCATCTTGACACTTTAATTTACTATCCCATAGATAAAGAGAATTGGAAAGTTTCAAGTCTCTAGCTTGAAGGGTGTGGAAAAAAGTTGCGAACATACAGACGGACAGACGGACGGACACCATGACGGACATTGCACAAACTCAATATACTCTTTACCTTCGGTATCGAGTATAAATACCCTTTGTCCCAATGTTCAATTAAAGTCAAAAACATATCAAATAATAGTTTTAATATATAGATAACTTATGTATATTAAGTATATGAATAGTACATATGTTTATTCAAGTGTAAGTTTAGTTGTATTATAAACAGCTTGTTCTATAAGTTATGAATGCCCTGCCTTAGTGCCAAAATATACATAAACATATTAAATAGAGATTGTGCTAAAGTATCTCACGTTTAGCATCACAATTGCGCCAAATTCCTATTTGGACTATACTACCCTTCTATGTTGCGCAGCAGCAAGTACATTCAAGCAAATGTCCAAAATTGACATACTCAAGTTCTTTAGCAAATCAAGAGAAACGAAGAACGGCACATATAATTTTCGGCACTCGCATCGCACACTTTGCGATCAAAACAAAAGCCTAAACAATGATGGCCGACTTTGATTCTTTGCTACTTCCCTATGCACCAGCTGATTTTCAAATAGCTGGCAGAATAAGTTGGCGAGGCAAAGAGCAAAATTATTTGTATACTCAAACGAGTATAGGTCTGAACGTTTTCTGTTAAAGTGGCGGGCTCTGTTTTCCTCTCTGTTAGGTATCACCACTAAAGGCCTGTACGCATGAGCCCCGTACAGCTCCCGTACAGTATACATGAGTTTTACGGCTGTAACGACAAGTGTTGAAAAATTCACATATTGTGGCGGTAGGCTAATTGTTTTTTGTAAATAAATCGGAAATGCAACTGTGTTTTGTACACTTGATTTCAAAATAATGATTCGCTCGCTACTTTTGTGTTTGAGTACAGCTAACGCCATGCTTCTAATAATCTATACCCTGCCATAGATCAGTGGCAGTACAATCCAGTTTATATGTTATTTAAATTGTATTTTATTAATTAATAAATATATTTTTATTCATTACTTTTTGTGCAGCATTGACTGCCAAAACAATAAGTATGGCTCTATTGGAGCCCGAATTAGGTCAACTTTGTTAATATTATCCGGGCTCTTGCCCGACATGTTGTTGGATTTTTACAACCGTAAATAGCTGCTGAAAGCTATTTACTGCCCGTAGCATTTTAACATAACATTTTAACATTTTCATTGTTCAACACTACCGTACCAGCAGTAGCTAACAGAACTGCAGACCTTAAATGTACGTACTGTACTGAAGCTGTACGGGACCATTTTTTTTATATGAAGTTTTTGCTGTACGGGAGCTGTACAGGCGTCTGCGTACAGGCCTTAAGGAAAAAGATTATAGAGCAATCATTGCGTACGGGGCTTGTTGGGAACTCATGAGCTGTACATTTTTTTTTTCTTAGTGTAGGTATATACTCAACAATGACCATTTAACATAAAGACGTGTTTACAGAATTGTTGATGTTAACACGCTTTGGACTTTTCAGCAAGTTCGAAGCGGACAGAAGTAACGAGTAAAAAAGTCGGTTCATCCAAGATAAGCAGCTGAGATTATTGCTTCTTTGTTTACAATACAGATGCCATGTTTTATATGCTTTGTTGTTGTTTTGCATTGCTGTCTTGTTGGTGTGTATGCATGTGCGTGTGCCATTCGAAAATAGGCAAAACGCAACAACAACACGTGCTGGCTCGTCGTAGCCACGCAGTTATGGTGGGCCTGGGCTTTGTAATAGTTTTTGATATATATTTTGTTTTAAATGTTTGCGTAGCATTTGTAATGGCATTCATTGACCTTCCTCTACTTTTATGAATTTCGGCATACGCTAAACAGCCAATATTTGATTAAATTTGGTGCATATTTGTATTACATATTTGTCTGCAAAAACCTAAGAAAAACCAAAAAAACAATACCTTCCAAGGCATTTTTGGTGTAGGGATGTCCAAAACCTTAATAAAGATCGCTATCGATAAAATCGATATCCAACAAAAATATCAAATATCGAACAATATTATCGTCTGGGAAATATCGATGTTGCGATGTATCGTAAAATTATTTTTAGTTTATTTTTTGGCGCAAATTAAACAAGTTGCAATGCATATTTTGTAATTTTTTTTTTTTTTCAATATTTTTATTATAATGTCAGTTTAAAAATCGAAAAAACTATTTACGGCAAACTTAAAAATATAAAAAGAAACTTAAACATTAGGAGAAATTCAGTTTCCCTTGTAATAAAATCACATATTTTTTCAAATTAATACCTTTTCAGTTTAAAGCAAAGGAAGGAATCAAAAAGGTGATTTTAAACAATTTGATATTTGCGAAAAAAGAGTTTAGGAGGGCCTGATACCACTTGTTCGAGTGTTGGCAAACATTCTCACCAGAGATCTTCTGCTTAGAATTAGCATTTAAAACCAATCTGATCATATATGAAACTGTAGTCCGGGCCGATCAGATTGATTTTAAATACTAATTCTAAGCAGAAGATCTCTGGTGAGAATGTTTGCCAACACTCGAACAAGTGGTATCAGGCCCTCCTAAACTCTTTTTTCGCAGATTTCGAATTGTTTAAAATCCCTCGTTATCATAAGCACAAGAAAAAATTCAACGAAGTCACACAAACAAGCAAAGTCATTCAAACCAAGATTGATTGCTGACTGTTAGTAAAAAAACGCGCTCTTTAATGTGCTCTCCAGTAAGCCTGCTTCTGTTATGTATTTACAACCACCGATATATGCAAAAAAATATTGATACATCGATATTATCGAAACCAAAATATCGCCTGATTTTTCAGACTACTATCACTAAGAATAAATATTTATTCTTAGTGCTATTTTAAAAAAAATCGATATTCCGATATAATCGATAGCGATAGCACATCCCTATTTTGGTGGTCATCGAACATTTGCTAGTAAAATAGTCAGGCAAATATAATTTTTGCATTGCTGGTCATACTCTTTCATATTTTTAGCTCTATGACACTTTCCGACAATTTTGCCTTCGCAACTACTATGCAGCTATGCAGCGATGCGCACAAATGCCGAAAGTGTATTCGTCTGTTCACTTGTGCAAGGCATTTGCCGAAAACTCGGAAGGCCCATGATACAATTATACACACACGCACTTATATTAAGGGACTATGATTTTGCCGAGTGGACTACCTTGTATAATTGTATCATGGGAAGGCCCAGCAAGAATGAAGCAAACGCACATGCATACGCATACTAACACATTTTTACCGTTCTTGCTTTCCGCTGGCCCGCCGCCTCTCCTTTAATACACAAGCCACTGAACGCAAAGCAGAACTTAAACAAAGCAATCAACGCGCTGGCTTGTCGTATATGAGACGCACAAACTGCGCAAAGTAAAAATACCCTTTGTACCAGTATTCAACTATAGTCAATAAAAACTTGAATGTTAATTTTTATATAATGATAGATTATTTCAAGTATATGAATAAAAAATACGTGTAATAAGTGTTAGTTTATTTATATATATACAACTTGCTTCATTTGCTTTGAGTGCCCTCTCTAATTACCAAAATACAAATAAACATGTAAAACAGAAATGATATTAAAGTATCTCATGTTTTGCTATACAATTGCACAAAGTTCATATGAAGTCTATACCACCCTTTCTTATTGAGCAGCAGCAGGCAGATCGAAGCAAAAGTCTAAAATTGTCGATTTCAAATTTTGTGACAACAACAAGAGAACTGAAGCGCGGCAACAATTAATTATGCACACTTTTCAATCAAAACAAAAACCCTAAACAATAATGGCCGCTTTAATTTTACTTCTACTTCTCTCTCCACCAGCTGATGGTAAGCAAACCGCCAGAGTAGATAAGCAAGCAGGTCGTTCGTTAAGTGCTGTTTCCCCTCAAGCGAGCTGGTTTTATGCGTATAA
Source organism: Scaptomyza montana (assembly GCA_018904305.1). Taxonomy (NCBI): domain Eukaryota; kingdom Metazoa; phylum Arthropoda; class Insecta; order Diptera; family Drosophilidae; genus Scaptomyza; species Scaptomyza montana. The sequence continues at coordinate 4,189,912 of JAEIGR010000007.1, forward strand.
CTTTTTCTGTTAAAGTTACCGGCGCTTATTTCCAATCTATGATAGGTTTATTAATCTATGCTGTTAAATATTTATGATTTGGTATTATTTAGTGCCAAAAGGTATAAGCAACAGCTGTTCATTATTGTCAACAATTAAAAGTGAGAGAGCATTTTCTGGTTTTTGATAAAATAAATAATTTTAAATTAATTTCAGTGACAGGGAAAAAAGGTTGCAAGTACAAGAAAGAATACCCCTTAAAAAAGAAGTGGACAGACCGCGAAACAGAGGCTATACTAACGTATATGCAGAAGCACAAAAACATTGATACTGAAATTGAGGTAAGTACATCTTTGTGTTGTTGGATTAGTATTCATAAAGTTTTCCTTTTATTTTTGTTAACAGAAACCAACTGCGCGAGTATATTATAGCAAACTATTGGACGAAACAAAGATTGATGCGACTTGGAACTTGGTCAGATTTAAAGTACGCTACCTTAAGCTCAGCTTTGAAAAGGCAGATTCCATTAGGAAGTCCATTGGTGTCGGAGCTGACAGAGACTTACAAAATGCCGTGAAAGGTTTGTAAAATATTTTAAAATTATTTTATACAACACTACACTTAACATATTTGCAGATCAAATTCGTAGGTTATGCCCCCATTACAAGCAACTAAGTGATATATATTCGAGCCCAAAAAAAAAGGACACGGTTGTCCGCGAAAGACAACTCTCTGATTCTGATAATAGCCTTTTGAGTTTTATAAAAGAGGAATCACAGCACGATAGCATGGTATCGGAATTTGTGGATGAAGAGTCACAGATTGAAAATACTATGACATCGGCATTTGTGACGGAAGAGTCACCGTTAGAAAAAGCCATGGCATTAGACAATTTAGATTCGCTTGCCGCACACTGCTCAACGAAACTAAAAAAGCCGATCGCAGAGACTTTGCTTGCAAAGCTGATGGCGATGGATTCACAAAAAAATAAATATGAAGAGGAAATGCTAAGTTTGGAGCAGAAAAAGTTCCAATGGACCAAGAATATCGAAGAACGTAAATTGAAATTAGAGGAGAAAAAAATGAAAATGGAGTATCAAATGAGGCAAATGGAGCTAGAACAGAAGGAACGACTTTTAAGATTAGAATTACAACTTAAGTTTGACAACCAAAAATCGATATATAAATAGGAAAGCAAGTTTAAGAATTTATACATCATTAGGAAGGTACTTTGATGCTTAAATTATGTTTTAGAGATAAGATTCAGTTCAAAACAGAGCGTTTCAAATGTATAATATACGTACATATATTCAGTAGCATTTGTGTATGTGTTCAACAATGTTTAATGTAAATAAACAGTTAATTTGTATGTAAAGATGACACTCATCACTTTATATGCATACATAAAAATATATAGTTCATCTCAATTCAATTAAAGGTTGTTAAATGCCCAACATGCAAGGACCTAACCACTATGAACTAATTTGCTGATTGTATTCTTTGGTGGTATCCGTAATGCTCTTAAGCCATCACATTTTTCTTCCATTATAACGAATGGTTATAGGAAAAATTATATCTGCATCGCCGCTTAAAGTCCATAAAGTCGTTATTTAGATCATTAATATTTGAATATTTTTCATCTGTAATTTTTGTCAAGAACTGTAGACTGTTTGTTTTATTTTTATTTATCAGAAAGACAACCAACTGCATTTATAGTTAGTTTAATGTGAGTTTTCAATCTTTGATATATAATTATAAAATAATATAAATATTTATGTTTATATAACTTGTATATGTAGTAGATAAAGAAAGAGATGCACACAAAACAGAAGTTATTAAAAAAAAATTTCATTCTTAGAAGAAGACATCAAAATCGCCTTGAGGCTGATAGCTGCTTGGTGGCAATTGTGGTCGACGTTGTGGAGGCTTTGGCCTGGGTACAATAATGTCGTTAATCTCATGCAAAATTCCATTGGTGGCCACCACATCGCATTTGGTAACGCCAGCATTCTCAATCTTTGGTCGACGATCGCGAGTAATGCGCAAATGCTGACCCAAGATCGACTCTATGGAGCGAACGAATGGCCAATTTGTGGGTATTATGCCAGCACAGCAGACAACATCGTTGACGACATGATTCTGCACAAGCGCAACGAGATCTGCCTGACTCTGTGACACTTTCGATTCGCTGGACTCGCCAAACTCTTCAAAGACATCGTTCTTGGGCACCAGAAGCGTGAAGCTATCCGATTCGTTTGCCAGCAGTTTGGTCAAGTTGGCCTTGCGCACAAGCTCCAAGAACTTGCTGTAGTTGGGATTGGCCTCCAGAGATTTAAGCAGATTCTGAAAAAGTAGTAGAAAGATTAGCTGATAGTAGAAAACCTTTAATACCTTTATATATATATATATACTATCTTACCATCTTGGGTGCTATTAGAGGACGATCCAGTTGATGCAACACAGAGCCACAGCTCTCATCGTCGAAGTGCACCAGGCGGGCACAGTTAACAGTGGCCCTGTTCATTACGTCCGTGAAGAGTGCATGGGTGGAATACAGATTAAGGCGCACATTTGTGCCTGCTACTGTGGGTAGAGATGTCTCAGAGAGATCACAGGTCTTGATCATGGGTTTGATCACATGATAGTTGAGAAACTCCTGCAAATCCTTGTTGCCTTTCAGCACTTCTGTTTGCTCAGACAGCATGGTTGCCCATTTTGTATTATTAAGAGCTTTGTCGGTGGGCGCAAAGATGGTGACATTGTCCAAATCATCGAATTGATCATCAAAGCCAGAGATCTCCAGCAGACGCTTGAAGATCGTAAGATTCTTTTGCGTCATCAAGGTAGTCATTGGCAGCGCAGATTCGGTGGGCAGAATGGTGTCAATAACATGAAGGACTCCATTGGTGCCCATTATATCAGCATCCAAAATCTTGGCAACATTGTTAATGAATATGGTTGACTCCTCAGTTGTATTCTCTGTGCGTTGGGTGCGATTCAGCAGAAGTGGTTCACCTAGTAGATTGTAAGCTGTGGTCTTGGCACCGGTCAGCGTGGCTAGCGAACAGAAGGTCAGATCCAACATGTGATTTTTTAGGATATCTGAAAAGGATAAATGTTTGATTTTTGTAAAAATATTGATAAGTTCCTAAACATCGAACTAGAATATTTATTTTTTTTTAACTAGAGTCAGAAATGTTATTACAAAATATTATATATAACTCCAATAATTGCACTTTATGATTTCACAAACAATTTATTATTGTTCGTTCTTTTACTTACTTGAAGCGCAGCCGCGTCCTTCTTTTAGGGCACGTCGCAAATGAGGTTCCAACTTATCGAATGCCGCATCTGTGGGCACAAAGATGGTCACTGGCTTGTCACCTTGCAGTATAGCACTGAGGTTTGTCTTCTCCAGCACGGTACGCATGATGGACATATCTGCACGCTCACGGATCAGATCCATTACATTCTTGTTCAGAGGCTTCAGGACACCGCCAAGAGTGTGAACGAGAGCCTGCTCTGAGAGCTTGTCATGCTTCACTATGGGCACACAGTTGGCGGCATAGCGGTGAGGTTCCAAGCCAAGAGCTGGCGGCAGCTGATAGCTATTGATGCGTATCTTTTGGCCAGGCAGCTCAGTCTGCAATAGCTTTTCATTGGGGAGATCCTCTAGCTGCACATCCCCAAGCACCGAGTGTAGCTTGTAAATAGACAACTTTTGCGAAGGTTCCGCCTTGGCATCTTCCACATTCTAAAGGTAGTAAATTACTAAGCAAGGGACGAAATTAAGTTTACTTTTTACTCACATTCTCCTGTTGTTGCTGACCGCGATATTCCTGAAAGACGGCATCAATTGGCGCAAAGATCGTTACTTTCTTGCCGCTTCCGCTGGCCAACATATCACCCAGTTCACCGTCACTCTTGGCGCTCTCAATAAACTGCTTGGCACCCATATCGGCGGCTGTGGCTTCGATGTCTTTGATCTCAATCTTTTCGCAAGGTGTGGTAAAGTCTGCGTTACGTGGACGTCCATAGCCGTAGCAGCATTGACGTGTCATAGTGAGCGTCTTTTTCTTACCATTTTGATTAACGCTGCGCATAAGACGAGAAATTAGTTAACAAATATTATATGGCATAAGCAACTCTGTATGTTGTGAATATGATTATTATTTGTGTTGCCCCACTTACATCTTGGTGCAGACGTGCTTATTGGGTTTTTCAGCACAGGAGTTCACACTGAAATGGAACTGGCCAAAGAGTGGGGAACGCACCTCGCTGCCAGCACCATCACGTTCGCGACCGAAACTGTCGACGGTGTCATCACCATCGGTTTCCGTGATTGCGCCTTCGTTTTCCTCCTTCTCGGTGCACACATTGGGTCTATAAAGCGGAAGTATACATTTAACAACCAAATTCATTTTCTTTTCTAATAATCGATTTGTTGTTATGAAGACGATATACGGAAATCGCATGATTAAAATCATATTTATGTTGTAATAATGTTCCTAAGAAACTAAGATATAAAATACAACTTAAGTTGTTGCCTCAAATCATTTAAGAAAAGTTTGGTCTATTAGAATGGAGACTAGAACCATTTTGAGCGACTACAAATATGATATTGTTAAGTTTATAAAAAGCTAAAACTATAAAATAGATTTTTTATAATTATTAATTGGTAGAGTTTTACATAAATTTAAATATTTAATCTGATAAATAGTAAAATCAGATAATTCATTACTTTTTTAAGCATTATTGAATATTAATTTGCATTAGGGAAAATCTACTGTATTTAATTGCTGGAATTAAAAGATTATTTAAATAATGCTTAAAATATACAGATTTGTTCGAATTTTAATATTTTTTATACGGTCGAATTTTATACATACAAACTCCGTACAACTAGTTTCCGGATATAGGAACATAGATAGGTAGAGATATACATATATGAACATAGATATTTTATTTAGCATATATTTGTAATAAATGGTTTTCTACTTCGCTAGTAACGCAACTGATAATTAATTTTTGATCAAACTAAAAAATGTTCAGAGCATTCTTTTATAGCAATACAAACATTTATTCGAACTATTATGTATTATTAAATCAATAATAATCCAATTTTAAAATATGTTTTACAAATATAAAAACTTGTCTAGTTCTGTTCGCTGCCAAAAATCGTTTGTAGGCAAGCTCTTCAAATTATTAAAGCAATGCCAAATACCTATACATACTTCTATTAAATATGATGTAGTATGTGCACGTTAGATCCTCCTACTTGCTAACACTTTGTTCAAATTACAAAAGTGCAAATCAAAAGTCAATGTACTTGAATCAACATTCCATGCTGTTCACTAAACCTACACATAAATATAAATACATACTCGTCTAGAAAACTATAGAGGTATCTATACCACAGTTCGTAAGCACCCAGTAAACGCACCCCATGAGTGCAGTTACTTATCTGCCTATCAGTGTGAGCTGAACTGATGAATGTTTACGCTACAAATTCGCATATGTGTATACACATTTTCGTTTGTTCGCAGAGTGGTTATATGGCATATACATATAGTGTGTATGCTCTATAGAATTATTAGCTAAACAGCTTGGCCTGCCTTCAATTCAATTATTTAAATGTGAACGCCACAAAGAGTCTCATTGTATGAATATAGTTTTGGAAATTCCTCGGCCGGCAAATATGTATCTACTATATCTATATGTACTCGTATGTTTGAGTATCTCGACACTTTTTATACTCGATATCGAAGGTAAAAAGTACATTGGGCTTGTGCAATGTCCGCAATGGTGTCTGTCCATCTATATGAACGCAACTTTTTTCGATACACTTCAAGCTCTTTTTCTATGGCTGGGACGGATAAAGTGTCAAGATTGGAGTTCTACGGGGTGCTGGCAAATCGATTGAATAAGATAGCTCAATATCGATAAATCTTTATATAACCCACACCCTTACAGTTAGAATTACTAAATTTGGTAAAAATATAGCTACTGGCATTCCCCAAAAAACTGCAACAAAAACTTTGGATGCCACACCCACCCATACCGCCCCAGCCTCTCTCCCTTACCTTTCAAAAACTTGTATGCGTATATCTTCTGAGGTTGAGTCACTAAGTTTGGTAGGAAGATAGCTGGTGACATCCAACACAGATCTGTAGCAAAAATGTTAATGCCTCGCCCCCAAACTATGCCTTACGCCCAACTTTAAAAACGGGAATACGTGTATCTCTCACAGTCACCAAATTTGTTGGAAATATAACTGGTGACATTCCCGAAACGCATACACAAACATGCGTACGTCTTTGCAATTAGCCCTCTTCTTACCCGTTTTCAAAAAGGGATCGGGTATTCCGCAGTCGGTTGCGTCCGACTGCAACGTTTCCACTTGTTTTGTATTTATTTATGTAAAGCGCTAATTTATCAATTGCTGCGTCTGACTTTCGTTCTTGGTTTATCCAGAGCAAAACAAATGCAATGAGTACACCGACCAGTTGATTTCACAATTTCGCTTTAATAACGACTTAGAAAAGTGCAAACGACATCAGTAAACCTACATATATACATGCACACAGTCAATTGCATTACATATGTACATACATATGTATATAAATATATATGTTTATCGAATCACGTTGCATATAATACATACTTATTTGCTAGTTTATCTGACTATTTTGCTGGTAGAGCAATTAAAAAGGGAAATCTGTCGGAGCAGCTTTAAAGCCAATTTAAGCAATTTGTCAAAACACCTGCAATTGCATCCACCAATGTATTCAAGTTTCCATAATTGTTCAATGAAATAAGTAGCGTTTCAATTTAAAATTTTTTGAATAAAAAATTATGCGCGATTAGTGCTTACTTGGTCTGCAGAAGATTCATCTGTTGGCGATAAGTCGAGAAGCATTACAAATCAAAAACAATTTTTATAGCTCAAATGATCTTGACATTGCGCTCGGTCAATAATTAACCGACAATCAAATGCCAAGAGAATGTCAAAATCAGTCGTGTGCGACGAGTAGGAAACAAACGAACCAAGTGACTATAGCAAATATTTAGATTTGGAATATTTTAAGAAACTAACGTTAATTCAACTTAATAGTAAGAAGCATTGATTGAAAGTTTTAAAAGGGGACTTGGATGATAATTTATGTATATTTATTTGGAATTATGAATTAATTAACTAATATCTATTTAGTATAAAGCAAATTTGTTTATAGAATTTATAACAACAACCCCTATTTTGCATTAAAATAATTAAATATTTACTTAATTTATGAACTCACCCCTTCCACCAAGGCTCCTGGGCGTTACCAAATCCAAAGCCACCAAAAGAGTTGATGAACTCATTGCCAAAGAATGGGAAAGTTTGCTGGAAGAATACAGCTTGATTTGGGGAATTCACATCTGTGGTAATAGCATCGACATCTGTTAAAATAGAAATTAATATTTGTCAAGGATATCCATAGTTTACTTTGCGATTAACTGTACTTACTGAATGGCTTCTGTCCTGTGGTGGCGACAGCTGCTGCTGCTGCAGCCGCTGCATCCTGACGTCCTTGCTGATGATGCTGCTGCGGCTGTTGCTCTAGAGGCACAAACTCTGTATCGCTGATGCTATCGCTTCCAAAGCTACTACCGAAGAGTGGCAACAGAGGCGCATTAGCTTGTGGGCGTGAATGCTGTGCCGCCAGCGGAGCGGGCGGGGGCGCTGCCCAAACGCTCGCCACACGCTGTGACGGCTGAGCGTGTAAGGGTTCTAGCGGTGCTAGTGGTGCAAATGGTATGGGCGCAAACAGCGTGCGATGCAGCGGAAATGGTCGTGTTAAATGTTGCATAAAGCTGTCAAGGAGCGGGGTGGTGAAGTGTTTCAGTTAGTGTATGTGTGTCGTGTTCTATGTGTGTGCGAGTTGTTTGATTTGTTTTGTGCCATTTCATGCAAATTCCATACCACACTACATATGTATGTGTAAGTAGCTAAACCCTAAAGCAGTTCCCTAACCAATAATTCATATGCCTTCCATTGTTTCGCACATAAAAGAAGCTCCGGTCCGACATTCTCTCTATACTGTATAGTATAGCATACGGCCTGATCGTGCTCATTGTTTAGCAATTGTTTTGCGCAGCATTTCTGTGAGCCGCATACTAATTGCCTTTATTTTTCGAGCCAGCTAATGCTATACAAAAAATCAAATAAAAATCACCTTGCAAAGTTCCCAGAAATACAAATTGTGTTGCACTTTGGGATCATTTATCAAATGGGATTAATGTCTCTCGATTTTTGGTGCATAAAAATTGCTGACAAAAATCTATGTGTATTTGTTTTTGAATTTCAACTCAAACTTCTTCACATGATTCACTCGCAAGCTTTGTGCAAACAAATGTCAATCCGCTTTCTATTGACGAAAAAGCAAAAGCTAATAGTTTGTTAGTTGACTTTTCCTATATACAACTCGAAAGTAACACCCACATACATATGTACATACCCATCCAAACGTGCTTACATCAATAGCTTTAAACTTTTTGTAACATTTTCGGGACCTTTTTTGTTTATCAAGCTAATTACAAATGCCCAACACGGAAACTAATTAAAAAACAAAAAACATTATAAGAGCTACAGCAACAAAAATTATATATCAAAATTATATACATATAATATGGCAAACACTACATATTTTTATAGAGGACACGCTCAGTTAGCGGCGAGTCTTGTCGAAATTTTATTGTTTTATTTTTTTTATTTTTAATGGCATCTTTATCTTGTTGTGTGAGTCATGATTCGCTTGGAGGAACTAGGTCTTGAAAGACTTTGTCTTGACTTTTGTCTGTTCTTTTTGATATGTATGTTTATGTGTCTAGAAAATCACGAACTGCGATTTGAGTGGATGATAACTAACTTGAACTTAGCTGGCTTTTGGGAGTTCAAGCAACGACCCACACCTAGTCATAAATTTAAATTGAGGAGAAACTTCGTGCTGAATGGTTAACCACTGTTTTTAAGCCAAATGCAAATTGGGTTACCAAAAAACTCTTTCACTTTTTTAAGTGAAGAGGTTTTGAAGTGTGAAATTCAGTGTCAAGGGAAATCTGGTTTAAATACAGTGCTATTTTTTTAATGTCACTTACAGTAACAATGCCTAAAAAAAATGCAATGCTAAAAGTTTTTCGGTATCATCAACTTATTTCTTATTTTATCTTAAAAAAAAATTCAAAAATTAAAGGAATCCGTTTTTTGTTGTGGTTGGCGTTCTTTATAAATAGGACCCAGAGCTGACATGTAGTTGGGGTATCCTTAAGAAGCTGGTATTATATTTTGTACTCATAAGTTTTTGAGATTTGAATTCTATATTTTTTCATGTGGACTAAACACGGTCGATATAAAATAATTGATCAGTTTAGTAATAACAATAGTTAATTGTTTGTTTAATACTGACAATATTGGTACCATTAATTAACGCTTAATTTAAGAATTAATTATTTTTAAAAACACACCAATAACACTTTTTTTTAAAGCTCAAGTTTAATAGTAATATAGTTTAAACAAGAAAACTTCTGGAAACTTTCCGTTGCTCGATCAAACAAATGCATATCGAATGCAATTATTAACAATTTTAATTTAAGTGTTTTAAACAAATACAGAGACACGTTAATTATATAGGAAAATAAATGTTTACCAAAGCGAAAGCTATTGGTTATAGTCAATGAACAATGCGTTACATGATTTAATTAAGAACTACCTACCAGTCATGCAACAATACAAATAGTTGAACAGTTTGGAACTAGAGTGAACCCTGACTGACCCAGTTAGGAGTTTTTAAATTGTTGGCAGGGCATTTAATGAGGGTGTTAGCAGACATGAAAATTGCATCTAACGACGTGTCAAAAGGTAATTTTTTTGTTGCTTGTCTGACAATTTTTTTATTTATTTTTTGCAGGCCTAATTAATGAATCCCGTCAAAATTTAGTGTCATAATGAGTGACGGCTGTGTTCAAGTTAACAACTCGAACCAAATAGTGAAGAGCTGTGGCTTTTAAGGTTGCTCGCTGTATTCAGCCAAGTGTAAAACGGCCCAGACTTGCAAAAAGCAAAGATCCAAGATAAAATTATAACTGCCAGCAAACATCTGTTTAATCCCGTGACTGCATTTGCATTTGTATCTGAATCTTTTACGGATGCCCTTAGGTCGATGACCCAGTTTGAGCTTACATTGTTCTCATCGGTATAGTTGATATTTTGTTGGTGCCTTTCGCAAAAACTTGAACTGCAGGGTTAAGTGATCTTTGAGCCAATTTTGTGTGCCGCTTTTCGATCCAAATGCTCTGCGTATATCATCTTGTTTTCTGCCTCAATGCAATAAAGTTTCAATTTAACGATCTCTTTTTTTGTTATCCTCTAACTAAACAGTGTTTTGAAAGCAGTATCTGGTAGATATCGTCTTTACAGGGTATATATTTAGTCTGACACCCTTAACTAACATATTCCTACTTAAGGGGAACTGTTTTTATGAGCGCATTAAGAATAAAGTTTGAAAATTGAGGTCACCGAACTTAATTGACTTTCTTTCCGGATTTTTTTGGCAATATATATGTTTATTTTAAATTTTTGCTTCGCTTCTTGTATTCTTTTGCGGTCGTCTCTTACTTTATTGGGCTCAGTTTATTTACAATTTCGTTTAGCGCTTGTTATTGTTTACCGAGTCAATGTTGCAAATGGTGAAACTTTACCAAATAAGCAAATATAGTGGTAGAACAAATGTCATAAACAGCTAAACTTGCAATAAGGTGGTTTTTTTTTAACGATATGTCAATGGGCACAATCCCATAAAAATGAGTTGGAGTTGTCATGTCAATATCTAAAATGAACGGATTCTGTTTGAGACAGTATGTGGGTTTGCATTTGGATTGTGTACTTGTTTTATGGGAGGAGGTTGCTAAATGCTGGAAATGTTTTTTAAGCATGTGTGTACTTAGGTCACCTGTACGAGCCTGGCGAAGAACTTATGTCTTCAGCACTGGAATCTGAATTGGAATCTTCGCTGTAAAAAAGGCATGCATTATTACCGATTCGGGAAAGTAACTAAAGCATCATCTACACGAAGTCAGCTATAACGGTTATGAAACAATTTCTATTGATTTTATGGCACGATAGGTGATAACATAATAATAAACATAAATTTTGAGGAAATTGTTATTTTTGGCATATTAATGTTAAAATTTGTATCCCGATATGGAAGCTATTAAAACTTTCGAGCAATTAACATAAATTTTCATATATTTTACGGCCTAATAACAATGCTTGGGGGGAATTTTTTTGTAAATGGTAATGCTTATTTATAAAAAAAAAAAACCAAACTACATAAAACATGCATGAACTTTGGAATGCAAAACGACCAGCACAAAAACACCACATAAACATAAATCATTTCTCAGAGTTTTTTACTTACTCGCTGTAGAATGGTACCGCTTGGGCGGAGCAGACTAGGAGCAGGCATGCCCACAGTCTCATCATCTTGTCGTTTTTCGATATCCCAATATATACTTATCTCAAATCTGTGAAGCTAGAAAATAAAAATACAGAAAGTTCCAGAAATGAAGAAATGCACAGAGTTTCTCTGATTCGAATGGAACAGCTGTGACAGAAAATCAAAACAGAAAATACTGGTTTTCAACGCTGTACTGCACTCGAGTTAGCTTCAAGAAAATGTAGGTGATTGTGGACAGTTATTTAAAAGAGATAGAAGAAATTTTTCCACTGTCTTCATTCGATAATTGCAACGACAATCGTTTCAGTTAATAACTCTATATTATTTTATTGTCTTGCAAAATTGACACACATAACAATTTCATCCAAGCAAGTCGCAATTTATGCGTATTGCCTTTGGAATCCTCTTTACTCACTCGTACACACACACACTCTCGAATACTAACAATATATAGTTGGCTGCGTTGCCGACGCTGTTAACGTTTTGAGCGACAGTCGAAAAGTAACTGGCTTAGAACGCACTTCGTCTGCTATTTATAAGCTGTGATCGCTGCCGCCGCGAAGCACTGAGAGCGGCCTTTGAATGATTACACTCGGCTTGAGCTTTGGCTCTCACCAGCTAACTCTCTTCGCTGGGCCAGAGAACATATAGCTTCGTCAAATGCGAATTTCATGTAATAATTGTGAAAGTGCGCGGCAGTGATAAGTGCTTACACAGCACAGCATAGAAAATTATGAGATGTAGCATGACGAATGCATTAAATCTGCCTTGCTGTTATATGGAGTGTGGTGTAATCACAATGAAAAGAACAATTATTATAAGATTTTAAGGAACTGACAACTGGCAGAATCGGGATACCTGCAATTCTATGCACAAATGTGTAGTTGTGCTTGGTTATTCCACTAACAGTACCGCTCTCTCCAAACTCATCTTCGTTGCCTTATTATAAGTCTGTTCGAGTAATACATAAAAACTGTTTGTGTACGTATGAAGTACATTATGAACACATGTAGGTACTCACATTTTTCCAAGAAATACGAGATGTCTTCTTGGTAGTTTACTTTTATTTTGTATTATTTTGTATACCCTGTGATTGTAAATAAGCAAATGGAAAGTATGAACATTGTTTTGTAGACAAAATAAGAGCCTTAATTATCAGCCTTCATTTTAAAGTCTGTTCTAAGTTATCACCTCAAAAACAAGGCCAATTCAAAAGGTTAACTTCGTGTTTAAATGAATTTGTGAGTTAGAATAGCTTACCAGTACTTCAAATATCCAAAAAATGGCATGGTCCAGTCGATATCTAAATATTCACACTTGCTTCTTGTTAAAAGTCTTGACAGATCTTAGTGTACTGTTTGTTAGTCATTACTGATAACAATGTGTTTCCCATTTTAAAATTTGCCCTTGTTCAGATTTCTATGATGCTTGACGGCAACAGCTCAAAGCATTATTCTAAAACTTGATGTGAATGCCAAATATACTGAAGAAATTGGATGCTTCTAGTTCAATTCATTATTTTGGTTGATTATTTATTTGTAGAAGTATGTAGTGTAAAAATAGTTTTTAGAATTTATAATAATTGTTTTTATTTATATTTATATACCATACAATATTTACAATATTTTATTAGACATTTGTGCTATATTTGTATATATGTATTTATAATTTTTGCATGTAGTTTGGCTTTAAATTACCTTTGTAATAAATTAATTGCAAATAAATTAAAATATTCGCTCTCACTTACATATCTTTATGTTGCTTGTGTCTTTATGTGTGTGTGTGTAACATGGATTTTTGAAAAATCTATTTTAGGTACATAAGTACATTTAAAAGTTAAATTTTAATTATTTTTTACTTGTTTTTGTTTACAAATAGATATGCAAATAATTCAATTCATGTGACACATGGAGCCAATATTAGGCCCAAATGAGATTTTAATTTGATTAACATTATATCGCTGTAAATTTCGTTAGTTTAACATATACTCAAACTTTAAAGCTTATATTGCGTAACAGAGAGACTCGTTTCCATTGCTGTGTTCGTGTGTTTCTATGTGTGTGTGTGTGTGTGCGTTTTAAATAATCTCCAGCCCAGCGATTATTTATAACATTATCTTGTTGCCTAGTTTAAAAGGAACTTCCGTATGTCATTCGTTATATGTAAATGAGGAAAGCGCCCGCCTATCTGTTTGCCACCAGTTCCGTTTACTTCACAAGCGCTGTAAGATAACATTTAACATTCAGATGTGATAATCATAATAGTGTGTCCTTCAGTGAATTTTCCCCCTTTACCTGGACGTTTGCCCCGCATGCCAACAAAACCGCTTGGCGCACGCTTGCTTCCAGTAAGATAGTCCCATGGCAGCTGCATCATATTCTGTTCCAAGCCGTTATCATCTTCCAGTTCGCTCTTCTTGCCACGCACAGCTACGAATTTGCTATTAAAGTCCGCGTAACGTTGCTTCTTGCCACGCACATCGTATGCCTTTTTAAAGATTTTGCGCCACAACTGGCAACGATTAGTTCCATATGTGTTTTAAATTGCATTCAGTTAAAGAATTTAAGATAAGTGCGTGAAACATTAGTTTTAGTGATTAATTTGGAATTTTTGATATAAAAAGCTCAAATATAATTAGATAAAGTAAAAAAAAAACAAGTAATAAGGTTCTAGTCGAAATTGATCAAATTTTCACTAATAAGTATTCATTAATTTGAATTTAGTTTTTGGATCAAGTTTTAATTTTAAAGCTTCAAAATTTTGTTGCTATCGATAACATTTGTGCATCGATAATTTAAGTCAAAGCTAACCAAATCTTAAGTCTATTCTTCTTAATGGTATAATTTGTAATATATGAGACTCAACACATTTTTTAAATTTATTAACTTAATTTTTCTTATTTTCTTTACTTCTATAACCCTGACAGCCATTAAGAAAATATAGCTGAAAGGAATAAAACCTAATACTTTTTTCTTGTATTCTGATTAAGTTTGGAGCCAAAATATAACTTTATTTACTTTTTATATAAATGTTTGTATCCAGAGTCTTCTAAGTAAGAATCATACGCTCACCTCTTGTTATATTAATTTTAAGTTACCTCTGACAAAGCGGGCCGTTTGTAATGTTGTTGGGAGACATCTTTTTTGCCCCGAACGCCCACAAAGGAATTGACAGGAGCACGTTTCTCTAGCAGTTCCATGGCATCGTCATCATCCTCAGCAGCGTCGCCGCTGTCAGTCATAGCTGGTCGTTTGCCTCGCATCCCTGTGAAGCCTGTTGGCGCTCGCTTGGATGCACCGTTGCCATCTAGTGCCAGGTGCTCCAGGAAATCCTGCAGAATATTCTCACGCAGTCGTTCCTCTTCCATGTGCTGCAGTAAATCACGTAGGTTGTTGTTGCCCGGCGTAAACTTCTTGCCCCGCATGCCAACAAAGGCCATAGGGGCTTTCTTTAGTCTACGCCCGTTCTCGTTGTAATAGTTGTCAACATCATCGTCGCTATAGTCTAAAGGATCGGGTCCCAACCAATTGGCCTCCTGCTCCTTTTTGCCTCTCATACCAACAAAGCTGTTTATCGGTGCTCGTTTACCTAAATTCATTGGCTGTGGCAGTGCTCCAGGTGCTGAAGTACTAATAATGTTGACGTCAAAATCGCGATCTTCAGCATCCCCATTGACATTGTTGCTTGCAACTGTTAACAGCAACCACAGCAGTAACAGTTTTTGATTATGCATTCTTTAAAATTTTTGTAGTGTGCTTTTATGAGGGCGTTTATTATCAACGAACTGTAGATGGCGTTTTATGTTAAGAAAAACACAATGAGAAAAGAAGATTACATTTATTAGAGATTATTATTATTTTTACAATTTAATTAGCTTCAACTTAGTTTAATCACACAAATAAAATGTAAAACAAACGAATAATTCAATTGAAAACATCTTTTATTTTGTTATAAATTGATATTTTTGAAAATAAATCGAGTATTTAAAAATTTAAACACAGTTTAAGACAAAATCATACATGCGTTAAAGTAATTATTAGTATTATCTTTTCCTTTTTTTCTCTTGTCGACATAAGACAAGTTTTGTAGAAAGTGTAAATTTAATTTCAAACTAAAAGAAAAAGCTTAGTTATCCTCTTGACCTTTTTTTTTACGGACTAAGATTGCAGCTTGAATAAGTATGTTATGTATGAATATTACACTAGAATGCATAATGGTTGTTTTTACAGCTGCATCTCTATTGCAATTGCAACGACAAACAACTAACGGTTGTTGCAACAATTTATAGTCACACACAAACACAAACAAACAGAGGCAAATGTATGTAGACCACACATTGGAGCCACCTTGGAGCTAAAATGTGCTTCTGTTGCTGCAACAGCTACTTGCCATTGATTATGCTCAATAGTTGTCATCACCCTCTGCCTTGTTAAGTCAAATTGCCATGCAAATGCTGTGGCAATGCCTGAGAGGCACTCTCGATAAGACTATGGGTTTCTTATAGCCAGCCAGTTAGGAGGCAACTGGTGGCTGAACAACAACAACAAAAAATGTAGCGCCAATAGAAACAAATATGAAACGGAGACAACTGATGTGGCGACTATTAAACACCCAACAAAACAATTATTATAAAAGAAAATAATAGAAATTAAAAAAATATGTTTCTCGCATATAATATTAAGAATCAATGCTGTATTTTATAAGCCTTATGCAACCTTTTAGACTTTTTGATCTTTTATATTTAATCGATTATATTTTATTTGTTTAATTTTTTGTGAATTTTTCGATCCTCAACTTTAATTCATAAGTATTGTTAACTTTAATTACTCATGACATTTTGAGTTTTTGTCAGAAGAAATAAATTGTATTTATTACAAAACAACTGAATACAACCTATTTGAGTTGCGAGTTTTAAAGGTATGATAACACTAACGATGCGCGCACAGGAAGCTGGAAACATGTAATTCAATTGATTGCCGCTGGCGACGTAGAAGAAGTTGCAGTCTATGGAGCATGGGAAGAGCAGACGCCAAGTGCCAATTGAATTGAATGCAAAAAAAATGGATTTGAATTGAATTGATGTTGAATTTGCGGCAATCAACAGGTTGCAAGAGAAAGATAAGCTCAATTGGCACTCTGACTAATGTATGTAAGTATTTGTTTGGCTTTTGGTTATGTTAGCCCTAAGTTTAAGTGCCCTAAAGCGAAAAGTTTTTAAAATACAAAACATAATAGGAGCGACGCCAAATGTCAAAGTTCCAGATACATACTATAAAGTCAAAGTGTGAATTAACTATGATTTAATGCCTCAAAGTTTCTGGCACAGAATAAGCTGGTAGCAATAGTGTGAAACTTCCTTTTCCTTGCCCCCTTCCTTCTGGGCAACACATCGTGACATGAAAGTGACAGCAGGCAGCAGCCGTTGAACAATGGCTTAGAGAACGAGGACACAGAAACAGTCGGTGCTCACATGTGTATCATACGTTAATATGGGTATGGCCTAAAGCTAAGCTGTTAACGTGTTTCTGTGTGTTTTTCTGAGTGTGTCGGTCTGTGCGTGGGCTGTCTAATTGTCTATGTATGCGTATGCGTATGAGGAGAGATTTCTGTTTGCTTTGTGCATCCCCAGCGGACACTTTAAACTGCCAAAGGGGCAAATGGTGCCCAACTGCTGCGTGCTTGCGTTTGTGTGGCACATTAAAGATGCAGTGCGAAAGAGATTTACATTTTGGCTAACATAGCGAAACAAAACGTGACAGGGATATCATTCTTCATATATATATGTGTGTGTGTGTGTTTGGCTAATAAAGGCCCATTAGCCTAGCTCAACCCACAATAACCGAAAATAATAAAACAACAGTGTATGAAAAATTCGCTTTTTGCCAATTGGCCAATTTCCGTCTTCAAAATTCAGTTTGCCTGCGGCTGCATCTAGTCATCACATTTTTTTGATAAACAATCCAAAAAAGGATAAAAAAAGCACGTTTGTTTGTGCAACAGTTAATGCATAAAATATGAAGTGTGCCCAATACTTTGATTTATTTATTTGTCTGCCCTGCAGCTGTTGCCCAATTTTGAATTTCAATACAATCATACTCCAAAGGCTGAATATTAACATGCATTAAAATATAACCCATTGAGCAAAGGTCATGTTATTCAATTGCTTGGAGGCCAACTCACAAGCAATCAAAACAAAATACTAAGACAAGGTCAAAAAAATTGTTTTAATAAGCAATTACAAATACATATGTGAATACAAATGTTAACTGAATTTGTTTTGAAACAAAACCATTTAATAAATTCCTAAGAATTTTGATTTCTTCTAAAGTAAAACCATCCTAACAAGATTTTGCTAAAGTTCATGAATGATAAATAAATTTCTTCATGTCATATACACTTATAAAAGACTAGTAAGTGGCCCGCTTACTTCGCTGCGCGGATAGTTTATATAAATTTAAGCAATAGAAGATAGATACAAAATAAATAAATTAGAAAATATTTCACAAAATATTTAAGCAAAGTATTTAATATTCTCTTTTCCACGCCACCATTGATTGAGGTAGAGAATATTGTGGTTTCCCCAGTAGGCCTTATCCACTTATTGAATTTAATTTGCAATTATTAACAACTTTAAGAGCTTCTTTATAAACGACATTGTTTGTTTTTCCGTCAGGTGCTAATACAAATAAACTTTTTGGTGAACTGACTCTTGAGCAGGCTACATAAAATTGGCCATGAGAAAAACAATCGTGTCTTAAGTTTAGTCCGGCTAATTTAAGAGTTTGTCCCTGTGATTTATTAATTGTTAAGGCAAAGCAAACTTTTAAAGGAAATTGCAATCTTTTAAATTGAATTGGCAATTCAGAATCAGAAGGTATTAATGGAATTCTCGGTATAAAAACCGTTTCCCCTATACCATTGCCAGTAAAGATAATTGCTTCGACAACATTCTTATGAAGGACTTAAACTTGCAATCTTGTACCATTGCACAGTTTTGGCGGTTTCACGTTGCGAATCAACATTACAGGTGAACCAATCTTTAAAGTTAATTTATGTTGAGGCAGGCCAGCCGGATTTAATGAATTAAGAAAATCGACGGGGTAATGAACTGCATCTTCGATTTCAGTCACAGAATCAATAGGGTTATATGTCATTTCTTCACTTTGAAATGATTTTAATAAAAACTCGTTTATTTCCAATGCATTGTCATTTCTCGCAGTCAAAATAGCACGTTCTGAAAACCATTCGAGTGATTTTTGAGAGATATTTGTAATATCCGGAAATATTTTTAGAGTTAGCTCTTCAATACTTTTCACAACATGACACAAAGTTGATGGTAAAGTTATTTTGCCATCATCCCAAAGCTGAATCTCTTTTAACTCCAGGAAAATTTGGCACATCATGCCCTCGTTTTCTTCTTTGAAATTCTTTATTTTTCCATGTAAAATTCGATGGAACTTCACAATATAGAAGCGTTCTTGCAAACTCATCACGTGTGCATAGCTCAAAGAAGGCTAGCAAAGTGGTTTTGGGTGTAGTGCTTAATCTGTCAAGTAATTGTTGCGGATTATTGGGGTTAAAATATATCCGTTGACCATTTTCGAAATGAGCAGCTAAGTGTGTAATAGCCGGAAAACGTTCATGTATGGGAAATGCAAGGATTCTCCATACCGCTTCTGAGCTACTTATTTAACGGCCACTTTCATACATATTAATTTCATTACGTTGGTCTTCAAGAGTAAATGATGCTTGATCACTGCCTTTGTTAACAGTATTTAATAGACTTTACAGAACTACATTACTCAACATTTATGTGAGCTTCAAATGTTCTCAAATAGAGATGGGCGTCGGGATCGGGATTTTCGGGAATCCCGCGGGTCCCGAAAAAATTATCGGGATCGGACGGGATGGGAGCGATTTTAAAAAAAAATCCGGGAAAGTCGGGATAAGTGGTCGATCCCGAAATTCCCGCGGGACCCGGTAAACCTGTCGAGACCCGAAAATCCGTCGGGACCTAAACAAAATGTTGTCCATAAATGTTCTGTATTTATCGAAATTACCCACCGATTGAATTTTTTAGTGACACGATATATCGCAAGTGCAATATATGGGAGCATTTAGATGTATTTTCACTATTACGAAATTCGGTCACTCATTTCCAATAGTTGGCGCAGCAATTAATTGCCAAGAAAAGTGAAGAAATTTTGGAAGAGAGAACTCGATTGACTGGTAGAAATTTTGAGAGAATATTGTTTTTAAACAAAAATTTAAATCTAAAGATTATATTTTTAAAAAAAAATATATACACACTTATTTGAAAAAAAAAATTTCGGGAAAATGTCGGGACCCGTGGGATAGACACAAAATTTTTCGGGACATTCGGGATGGGAAAAGCGAATTTGATTTCGGGACGGGATGGGATGGGAAGCAATTTCTTTCCCGATCCCATCTCTATTCTCAATAGAACACAGTTATAAGGCACAACCCAACGATTATCTATGCAATTACCATTTATATTAAATGCATTACCACCATCTTCTATCGCTCTTCTACGATATAGAGGGTAACTATCTTTTCCAGTCACAGTTTCTTTAAGTAATTCTCGAGGAAACCTTTTGGTACATTTTCCATTTTTCGTGCATGGCGATTTATTGTTAAATGCACCGCAAGGACCATGAATCATATTTGACTTAACAATGTTAAATAACAAAGGATCCTCATCTGCGTTTGGTATTTCGGCACAGATAATTTTATCGATTTTATCTGGTCTTATTTTATTTTCTAACCAAAGTAGAATATGTATATGTGGTAAGCCCCGCTTTTGCCACTCCACAGAGTACATGAAACATTGCTCGCTTCCAAACATAGAACCTTTTGTCAATAGTGACATTAAAGCTTTAACTTTTAAATGAAAAACTCGAGCTATAATATCGTGACGATCATGCGGGTTTTGACCCGGTAATAAAACACTTTTGATGTCATTCCATTGTGGATTGCATGTGAATGTTATGCAAAGATCTGGTCGCTCATAATGGCGAACATACGTCATAGCATCTTGAGTCTTTTCATGCATATATCATGCAGAGCTTGTAAAAGAAGACGGTAAAATTACCATCTGACCAAGTTGAGCTGCGTCAACATCTTGTTGGCCTATTGCATCTTGTAGATGTATATAGCTATCTGCTCTGAGTTTCGCTTGATTGTAGCCAATATAATTTAACCTTTCTGTTTCGATTTTAGCATACATATCAACTAAAAGTTGACTATAAAGGGAACGACAATAAATTAAATGATTTAACTCAGATTGACGAATCATTATTTGATAACTGTAAAAGCTTAACGCAGATTATGACCCTCTAAAAACTGCACCAAAAGTTTGGATGCCACGCCCACCAATACTGCCCTAGCCGCCCCCATCCGCCCCAACGCTTCGTCAAAAACGGGAATGCGTGTATCTTCCAGAGTTGTGGAGCTAGAGCCTCCAAATTTGGTGGGAAGATAGCTGTTAACGACCCCCAAAAAACTGCATCAAAGTTTTGGAGCCACGCCCCCATTTCGCCCCCCCTTCCCCACTTTTTACAATTTTCGAGCTAGAGTCACCAAATTTGGTATGAAGATAGCAATTGACATTCCACATAGATCTGCATCAAAAATTTGGATACCTCGCCCACCCATACCGCCCCCAGCCCACCTTTCCCCACTTTTTACAAACTTCGAGCTAGATTCACCAAATTTGGTATGTAGATAGCAATTGACATTCCACATAGATCTGCATCAAAAATATGGATGCCTCGCCCACCCATACCGCCCCCAGCCCCCCTTTCCCCACTTTTTACAAACTTCGAGCTAGAGTCACCAAATTTGGTATGTTGATAGCAATTGACATTCCACATAGATCTGCATCAAAAATTTGGATGCCTCGCCCACCTATACCGCCCCCAGCCCCCCTTTCCCCACTTTTTACAAACTTCGAGCTAGATTCACCAAATTTGGTATGTAGATAGCAATTGACATTTAACAAAGATCTGCAACAAAAATTTTGATGCCACGCCCACCCATACCGCCCCCAGCCCCCCTTTCCCTACATTTTACAAACTTTGAGCTAGAGTCACCAAATTCGGAAGGAATATAGCTGGTGGCATCCCCATCTGCATCGGAGAATCTTTAAGGCAGCTTACACCCCTGCCGCATCCGTACCCCTTTGCAATCAGGCCTCTTTTTACCGGTTTTAATACTGGTATCGAGTATGCCGCAGTCGGTTGCGTCCGACTGCAACGTTTCCACTTGTTTTTTTTGGTTCCTCCTTTTTTAATAATGAATTCCATTCTTGTATATCCACTGAATAGCCATCTTCGCCATAAGGAAATAGCAAAGGGTTCTGTAAGGCATCGTATGATCAATGCACCTCACTTATACGATGTAATTTATAATTATGGCTTTCAATAATAATATTGCGCTTTTCAAATTGCTGACCAACAATAACTATAGCTACTTCGCTTGATAGAGGTGCATTGTAAAGCCCTTTATGTGCACCAGCGGGTGTTCGATCAGCATGTATAACCAATTTATAGTCTTTGGTACTTGTTTGTATTTTATTGAGAGCCATTTTTAGATCTTTTACATAACGATTATGATGATGAAACATACATTGAAGATCCTTTACTACGCTTAAATCAGCATTTGAAATATTTTTGCAACGCAGTTGAGCTTCCTTTTCATCATCACCAACAAAATAAATTTGAAGAAACTGCATTTCTTCATTTGGCAAAGGTACCAATTAAGTGATACACTTGTCCTTGGACTTTAAAGGTTGACCAACTTTCATTTATAGTTTTTGCACTTCCAAAAGAATTCATTTGAAAGCATACTTTCTTACACGATCAAAGAAATTATCATGCTTGGGATGTCCACAAATTATTAAGCTTTTAAGTGGATCAGGCAAACTTTAATTTTGGGAAAGCTTAACTTTTTTGCCTTGCAACAGATACCCAGAGGCTCATTTTTCCACTTTAAAGCATCACAATGTTTGCATATCAAATTCATACTACCAAGTTGAGTAACTTTATCTGACTTGTAAGTTATTCAAAATCTTAGCTTAAGCCAGACATGGCTTTATCACTCCATGCACGCAAACGCCTTTCTTGACGTGCATTAGGATTATTAGCCTGATGTCTTCTCACTGCAACTCTATGAGCTTAAAATTTAATAATTAACCTGAAATCTTTTTGATGCTTCTATGCGCTTACCCCTATTGATATATTAAAATGAAGTCAAGAAAAACTCACTTCTGCAAGTCATTTTAATACACGGGCTCAGCGCTGCTGGTCCCAAACCCAAAGAGGCAGCTTAAAACTTGAACACGCTCGCGCATCGCTCTTCATGTTCGGCGCTAGAAGACAAATTATTTTTAAATCTCGCTCCGATCATGCGCCTTCGTTGTTGGCTATTTCGGTTAACTCTCTTATGTATGCGCGCGCTCTGCAAGTCTAACAAAGAGCGTAGTAACGCTACCTTCTTCGCACGCACTGAATTAACGCAAAACATATCTAAGAGGCTGCAGCTAAGTGAATTGCATATTGCCTTTAGCTTTAATTTAGTGTGTGCGGAGGAGTTAGGGTTATTAAACTTTATAATTGACATGCAAAGCGCGCACATAAAATAGAGAGTGAACGTAAATGAGCAACATCAAAGGAACATGATCGGAGCGAGGTTTGTAATTACCTGATTATCTTAAGAGCAACACGCGCACTTATGTCAACGCCTATGCTTGTTCGTAATTGCATATCAATAACATATTAATAATGTTAGTTAGTTTTGTCCTAAGTTATATAAGCGGCAAGTAGGCAAATCCCACCCCCATCAAAATATTCTGGTGTGGGTAATTTTTCTAGACGCACCAAGTTTTGTTTTGTGGTTTTTGTTTTTTAAATCAATCACCAACAAAAAGTAGCGGTGCGGGCCCAACAACAACAAACGCTTCTTGCAAGTAAACGAACCTTTTTTTTTATGACACTTTGCTTGCGGGACTCAAAGGCGTCACTGCCCATTGTTTTTGTTTTTGGATTCTCGCTCGCAAGGCTCGAGCTCTCAGCTTGTCCAGACAATCTGGCGACAGTAGTGGAATGGGTAATTGTTGTAATTGTAATTTGATTTTTAAAATGGGTAAAGTGCTCCAAATCGTATGGGAGGTACTTGAAGGAGCTGTCCAAATAAAAATTCCTTTCTTA